>CAWUFW010002066.1:0-600000 GCA_963921515.1 Calotriton arnoldi
CCATGGATGTGCCTCCGCCCGCCATCGTAATGAGCCCCTAAGTGTCTGATTTAGAGTTTGACAGACGTATAATTCAGTCCTCTGTCAATGTACATTTCTGCTGTCAAGGAGAGATCATTAAGAATGTCAGGGTTTGTGTGAAGAGATTAATCTACCCAAAGGATGTAGCCCATAGTTCCAATCCTCCGCCCGTTCCTTTTGAGATGTGAATGTGATAGGATGGAATGTTGAATTTGAGTTCCTTGCGTGGAACTTGGAATGGTGCGGGGAGCGGGGATTCGAGAGGGCGCCAGTTGCTGCCGGACGGGGTGGAATGAAGTTGGGTTCAAGCACTCACCACCTCTGGACTTTCTTTCAGTGGCAACGATTGGTGTCCTGCGGTGCCACTACCCTGTTGAGCATTGGCTGGCTGCTGGTGTTCCCAACCAGACCACCGCGCTGTCGGGTGAGTCCGTGTTGCTGCAGTGTTTCTGTGGAGCGCTGGATTTGGTGTGGCCACAGATACCACACTGCGTACATTTTTGGGGACTTTGTCCATACGCGGCTGTCCCGGACATTGTGCTGATTACTGGATGCACTGTGCATGTCCGGCAGCCACTTCATAAGTCTGGGCCTTTCGGGACATTTCGCATGTTGGAGAAGCAGCACTTTGCATGTCCGGCGGCCATCTTGCAAGTTTGGGGCAAGTTGTTTGCAATAATACATGCCCTATTTCCTGGAAAAAACACACGCACAGTGTGTTGAATGTGTCGGCCATCTTGGGTGAGGACGAATCACCCGTTTTTTATCCATTTGCCTGCATTGACATTGGTTACAGGCACACCTTTAACAAATATATTGTGAATTCACCTGGAATATATGGGAATTCGTCTGCTTTTCACCTACATTTGTGTAAAGTTATAACAACAACAGGGAAAAATAAACTAAAAAATAAAATATATATTTTTTTTGTAGTTTTTTTAAAAAAGAGTGAATTTTCAGCAAACAATCTGCGTACCTGCGCAATACACTTGCAACAGACTTTGCTGTGGTCTTCGTAATTATTACTCTAGCAAACATATCATGGAGAGAATTGTAGCACCAGCACCTTTTCTACAAGTTCTAGGTACTCCCCCATTGAACTGGCAACAATGGAAATAAACTTTGGAGGCTTATTTGGAGGCAATTGATGGTGATACCTTCACCTCTAAGAAAAAAAGCACTTTTAGTTTACAATTTGGGTACCAAAGGTAGGAACATTTTAAAAACCTTACCATTGGATATTGTAAGTGTGTTCACGTTGGGTGTGGAGGACGGCGACTCTTCAACAGCAATTGAGTAGTACTCTTTACAAGCGTTTCCATGCAAAGAGAAACACTGTTCTCGTACGCCACAAATTTCTTCAACGTTCCCAACTCCCAGGCGAATCTATTGACGACTTTGTCGCAAGTCTCAGAAACCTGGCCACTACATGCAAGTATAGAGAGTTCAGGGATGAAATTATCAGGGACCAAATGATAGAAAGAATTAATGAAAGGAAAGTTCAAAAGAGACTCTTATTGACTGAAGAGAGAAGTATTGAACATTCACAAGTCTGCATGAAGGAAATGAACGTGTGTACCAAACCAGCGGAAGTGAAACATCTTAACACCAGATCCAATGCCAAGCAAGTTGGCAAAGGAACCACAACAGATTTTTCTTGGAGTGGTGGAGGACAGTCACCGAAAGCCAGGAATAAGAAGGCAAAACGTGCGAAAACACATGTTTCCATTGTGGTAGCAGGTCCCTATTGGGCAATGTCAGATTTTGCTCAGCATTAACCAACGTGTTTCAAGTGTGGGAAAAAAGGCCACTTTGAATGTGTGTGCAGAGCTAATATTGGTCAGCGATCTGTTGCCTCACAGTCGGTCAAGAACATTGAGGAAGATTTCTGTGATTCTGACGAGGAGAATAACACTGTCCTAATGCTGTTCTCAACGGACCAAGGGGAGAGTACAGTGGTAGAGATATCGTCCATGGCAGGTTTACGCAAAAGAAAGCCTCCATCTTGTACCATCTCTGTGAACAAGAGAGACACAAGATTCTTGGCAGATTTAGGTTCTCCTTTCACCTTGCTGAACGAAAAGGATTTTGGTGAATTTTAGAATACTGTTGTGCATGAATCTCGTATTAGAATTTTTGCTCATGGGGGCAAGAGGGTGTAAGTTGTGGGAAAATGTTATGCAAATTTGCAATTTGATGGTAAACATGCTGTGGGACTTGTATACATCGTCAAGGATGGTGCTAATTTGTTAGGTTGGGATGAACAAGGTGAGTTAGGGATTATTTTAGACCCCAATCATCCTGACATGGTTCTGTCTAAACAGAATGTTGACAATATGTTTAATAACCACTGATAATTCCAATTTAGTTAATAAAATTGAAACTGAAGAATGGGCCCGATATTACCCTGAGGTTTTCAGTGAACAGCTGGGGAAACTTAAGGGTTTTCAACACTGCATAATCTTAAAACACAACGCGGAGGCTGTAGCTCGCAAGGTGTACAAGGTACCACTAAGCCTACGTGGTGAAATAAAAATGTAACTAGATAAATTGTGTTCTGCTGGTATAATAGAACCATCGAAGGTTCAGAATGGTTGGCACCCATTGTACTGGCATGTAAGGCAGCCAAGTCAATAAGTCTTTGTGTGGATCTTAGAGATCTCAATTCTAATATCTGGGTAGATCTCCAACCGTTGCCCAACATAAATGAAATGTTATCGTCTTTCGGCAACGCCAAACACTTTATCGCTCTTGATGTATCTTCAGCGTACCACCAGATTGAGTTAAGTAGAGACTCTAGGCACCTGACGTCATTTGTTACATCTGAAGGGGCATTTTGGTATATCCGAATGCCATTCGGGTTAGCATCGGCATCTGCTGTATTCCAGCAGTTAAGAAATAATCTGTTCAATAACATCAATGTTGTCATGTTCTTCCAAAACAACATCTTAATTTTTGGAGAATCTATGGCAGAACATGACGTTAGAGTGAGGACAGTTCTTGACCTCCTCAAGGGAAGTGGGTTGACTCTAAGAAAGGAGAAATATAAATTTGCTCAAGAAGGTGTTGATTACTTGGGTCATCATGTATCCAGGAAGGGAATTGAACCCAAAAATAAGGACTAGCTCCGTTCATTTCTTGGGCTGGTGGAGTATGATTTCAAATTTGTTAGAAATTTCTCTGACAAAACTAGTGGATTACGCAACCTCCTGAAGAAATCATCTTACTCCACAATAGAGAAAGAATCATTGGCCATGTGGAGGGGCGTTCAGTATTTCAAACATTTTGTGTGGGGAAAAGGATTTATCTTGAGAACTGACCACAAACCTAGGTTAGATCTGTTCACCACCAAGGGTGAGGGAAGAGCATCCCCGCGCATCGCCAAATGGCAATATAGACTACAAGAATATCAGTATAGGTTGAAGTATGTGCCTGGTGTGAAAAACTATGTTGCCGATTGTCTCTCGAGGTTGCCTTTAGAAGGCAACAATGAGGACCAATAGGATACTGATGATTTAGAAATGGTGTGTGTGGTGTGTTCGATTGGTGACACCATGAAAGGAGCGTTGTCTGAACATGAATGGTTAGATGCTGTATCAAATTATGGAACTCTTCAGGAGGTGATGAAATGTGTGGTGAATGGTTGGCCTGCAGTCAGGAATACCCCTGAAGCATTGGTTCCTTTCAGTAGAATAGAGACAGAATTATCCATTGTGGGGAACATTCTGCGCAGGAGTGGGGAATTGGTTGTCCCAGAGTGCCTTTGGGAGAGAGTTCTAGTTTTAGCTCATGAAGGGCATCTTCGAATCCGGGCCATGAAAAGAAGGATAAGGGAAGATTTCTGGTGGCCTGGTGTTGACAGGGCGATCAAACATTATGTTAGGAATTGTTGTGTGGGTGTCCTCAGTGACAAGTCACAGGTGACTTGTCCATCTCCAGTCAACCCCATTGTGGTTAAGAATACACCATGGAGTAAAGTGGCATTTGATGTTGCTGGCCCCTTTGGTGTTGGGGGTAGTACACCCAAGTATGCATTGGTCATGATAGACTATATGTCGAAATTGTCCGAGGTGAAATTTGTGGACAGTATGAACTCGGATACCATCATTAAGTTCTTCAAGGAGGTATTTTCTAGTGAAGGTTTTCCCCAGGAATTGGTAACTGAAAATGGGACCCAATTAACATCTAGAGAAATGGAAAATGTTCTTGATAATTCTGGCATAAAACACATTCTAACTTCCCTCTATCATCCTCACAGCAATGGACCTGTAGAAAGGGAAAACCGTTCCATCAAGGAGCAACTGCAATTTGCACTCATTAATGGATTACATTGGAAAGAGGCAATTAATGATATGTTGTGGCCCATGAGAACTACCACTCATATAAGTACAGGAATGTCTCCTCTTACTTTGTTAAGGGGGAGGATTGCGGGGTCCAAACTCAATAAAGAATAGATGGAAAGGAAAACCATTGATGCAGCAAGGTTGGCTAGGGTGGCGGATGTGCGAGCTGCTGTACAGGAGAAGTATGGTTCCACAAATGAACATCATCGTGTCTTGAAGGTCCAGGTGGGAGACTGGGTGAGAGTTAAGGGTTGGTCACGTTTTTCTGCACCCATTCGGGTTAAGAAGGTGAAGGAGCATGTAGTGATACTAGAAAATGGGAAGACATGGAACAAATGTTTTATTTCTGTTGTACCCAAATCAAAGGCAGAATATGTTGGGAATGGGAAGAAGATGGGTATACATGTTGATTCTTCTGAGGCCAATGTTTATTCTACTCAGGCCAAAGGATGTGCTGCAGAGAGAGTATCTGACAGAGTCATTTCACATCCTTCAAGACCTACTCCGACCATGGGGAGCATTGTGTTGAGTGCATCTGATAGGGGGAGGGTGTTTTCCTTCAGAGCATCTGTCAGGCTAGGACAATAGCAATTATGAAATGTTTTGATTCACTATTTTCTTGTTTGTACTTTTCTCGTCAATTTCTTTGCCTTTTACTGTTTTCTTCAAGGACATCTTCTGTGGTCACATTCTTTCACCTGCAAAGTTCTCTTGGTCTCTTCTCATGCATTTCAGTTATTTAGATTTTATTGTTTTTGTTATTTTGTCGGTAGGAAGGGGGTGTGTTGGGATGGAATGTTGAATGTGAGTTCCTTGCGTGGAACTCGGAATGGTGCGGGGAGCGGGGATTCGAGAGAGCGGCAGTTGCTGCCAGACAGGGTGGAATGAAGTTGGGTTCAAGCACTCACCGCCTCTGGACTTCCTTTCAGAACGTTAATACCTCAATTAGGAACTAGGAGAAAATGGAGGAAGGGGAGACACTGGGGACACTGGTTCAGAACGGAAACGACAGCAGCTTCAGATGATCACAGAAACACAACTCATTAATCTTGTGCACAAAACAATACAAGCCAAACAATTAGACTTCCTTCTACTAAACAAACTTATGAGCTGTAACATATGAATAAAGCTAAATATTGACTTGCCTCGCAATGGCTGAGTGATAAATGTAACAAATCAAAAAATGCTATGGCTGGGTTATATCCAGTGCACACTCACAAATTAACCAAAATCCAGGATAAAATTGAATAAATACATGAATCAGTTCTATAGTGCTCAAGATGGGAGGAATGACCACCACAACAGTCCTCTGAAAACAAAATTCCAACAATATTTGATGCCTTCGAACCCTCAATAAGGACAAGTAACATTGAAGATCTTGTAATAGTTCTGGTGAAACTCTAATTGTCTTCAGTCTATTCACATAGGTCTTCTAGCCAACATGTTTCATCACTGGGGCTCTACACCATTGAATTTCATAGGGCTAACTTCTAAGGTAAGTACATTAAGATATAAAACGCAAGTATGCATACACTAGTTTTTTTAAAGATCCTAAATTACAGGATAACATGTACTTTGTCCTGTGCAGGTGAGTGTCCCTTAATCTGTTGCCATGAGAGGCTCCCTCCATGTCACCACAACACCCGAGCATTTCTGGTGAACGGCCCTCCTTAGGTAAAAGGTCATCCACATCTCCCTGTACCTGAATAAGCTGAACAGGGCCAAGCCTCAGGTAAAAAGAGAGTAACAGGAGAGACAATCATGGGGAAAAGGTATGTGTGCCAGAACAAAAGGCAAGGTTTGTAGCAGGAAGAAGTGATGAGAGGAGACATAATCAAAGAGGGTTTAAAAAGAAGGGTGTAGAGATTCAATGTTGTGTGATCAAACTGTATGAAACTAAATGCCAAAGAAACCAGCAATGTTGTCAGGCACCTGCTTATGCATATAAGTCTCTTAGATACTGGTACTGTTCTTGTTGCCCTGGAAACTCTGCCCTAACTCTGATGTGAAGCCTTATATTGTCCAACATTACTTTACAAGTCCACATTTTCCACAGTTTCCTTTTAGAACCCTTCTGACTTTGTACAAGGCCTGAATTCTAGGATAGTGATCTCAAAGCTTTGTATTTGTGGTGACTTTCTGGAGATGTTTCTTCCTATTCCTGACAAATAATCTGTGCTAAATGCTAAATAAAAAATCATGGGGCATATTATCAAGGGCTGGCGATATAATTATCGCCGCTTTAGCGATCCGTTTTGAGGCGAAAGCGGCGATAATTATATCGCAATATCATCAAGAACACGCTAGCGCGTGTTTCCTTGATGTAGAGCC
Source organism: Calotriton arnoldi (assembly GCA_963921515.1). NCBI lineage: Eukaryota > Metazoa > Chordata > Amphibia > Caudata > Salamandridae > Calotriton > Calotriton arnoldi. Next base: position 6,696 of record CAWUFW010002066.1, read on the forward strand.
CGTTTTTCACAGCCTCGCCTTGCATCGCTAATGAGATGCAAAGAAGGCGTGGATGTGAAAACAACACATGTTAATATCGCGAAGGCAGCTTCGCGATATTAACAAGGAGGTGCAGCGATAAAAAATCGCGCTACCTCAGCTTTAACTCAGGAATTTAACGTCTGTTAAATTCCTGACTTAAGCTATACTTTTCATGGGAGATGGATTCTGCTGATACGACCACAGGGTCGTATCAGCAAGGATTATCGCCATTTTGCAGGAACATCGCTGGAAAACCAGCGATGTTCCCTGCAAAACGGCGATTTCACCTATGGAATTCTTATCGCCCTGGAGTAACGCGTTGTTAATAACGCGCTACCAGGGCGATAAATTCCAGAGATAGACGGCGATAATTATCCTAGCGCTAAGCGCGCTTTGCGATAATTATCGCCGTCCCTTGCTGATATGCCCCCATGTTTTAGAGTCACCACGGAGCCTTAACATAACAATAATTGGCAAAGCCAAGGTCTTGCTTTCATATGTTAATATATGCAAATTGCATTTGTGTACACATTTGCAACAAAGATTCTTGAATGCCGCAACTGGATGAATCAACACTCATTGGGCATATCGCCCCAGGAACTATGAGCCTCAACTCCATATTCACCTGAAGAGGTACTTAGCAAAGATCAAGTACTCCAAACTATCCCGTAGACCACAACTCAAGTGGTCAAAGAAAGCTTTCATATGATGACATGTCTTCAACAATCTTCTCATATGTAGGATTCCCACAAAAGATAAAAGTTACCACTGCAATAGTCCTTTCTCAATTATGTAGAAACTACAGAGAATAAAGATGTGGCAACAAGACAACTCAATCTACTGTCAATCACCTACAAGTTCGGAAGATGGTTATTCCCTTCATTGTTAACAGAAGATGCATGCTATTCAAATCTTTACAAATTGATATGGCGATATGTGTGGTGCACTTACTCTTAACTCTCTAAAGTACTGCATGCATATGCTCATTGACACATACTACTCCATGTTATACATACTTCTTTGAACCTCATGAACCTCAACCAACATCTCACACATGCGTCTTAAATGAAAATTTGAGTGCTTTGTGGTCTCATAAGGTATGAAGTGCTACACACAAAATTAAATACATAGAAACTATTGAAAATCAATGCATGTTTAACATAGGGACCCCGCAAGGCAAAAAAAGCATAAAAAAGAAAAAAACGCGGGTTTTCGTGCTGGATATGTGACTCCAGCAATTTTCTTTTTAAAACGAAGAGCGGGCTGCCGCATTTTATTTAATTTAGGCCCCCAGGTGGACCAGGTCCCGGGGACAAGTTCTTATAGCAATGCGGGGTGTGCCCATGTGGCACCCCTAGGACCGCCACCTCCCTGGGTCAAACACATTCCAACTGATGCAGGGGACCTACATGGCCCCCTGCAGCCCCGGGGACCGCCACCTCCCCAAGGCTATTTAATGAAATGAATTCAGAGGAGGCCCTCATGGCCTCTCCCGCAGCCCGGGGGCCTGCCATCTCCCTGGGGCTAAATGACACAAATGCGGGGTGCAAGCGTCCCCCCCACAGCCCCGGGGACTGCCATCTCCCTGGGGCAAGACTTTTAAATTACATACGGGGGTGTGACAAGCCATAGCAAACACTCCCCTTTCAGCAAGCAAGAGCAAAAATGGTATTGCTTGGTGAAAGCAGACCATGTCTATTTCTCTGCCTGCTGTCAAGCAGGCAGGGATTGCTTTGAGATCCAGGCAACTGCATGTTAGCAGCTCCCTGGGTCTCAAAGCATTGTTGGCTACGCAGGAGGCAGGAAGCCGGCAAGGTCAGTGGGGGCCTTGAGGTTCCACCCGCGGTCCCCAATGAAGTGACCAGGCCCCGAGGGATGAGGTCCCTTGGGCCCAAATTGGCCTGGGGAGAGGGGCTGCATGGGCCTCCTTCCCCATTTAAAAAAAATATATGAAGGCTTGGCCCCTGGGGCACAAATCAGCCTGGGAGGGGGACCGCGCAGCCCCCCTTCCCTTTCTAAAAAAATATATAAAGGCCTGGCTCCAGGGATGGGGTTCCTGGGGCTAAATAATGGCCCAGGGAAGGACCATGGGGCCCCCTTCCTTTATTTAAAAAAAAAAAATCCTAATAAAAAGAAAGTCCCAAAAAAGAATTTAAAAGGGGGCAGGCCCCGGGATGGGGTCCCCGGGGCCCAAACAGTCCAGGGAAGGGGAAGCCACGAGGCCCCCTTCCTAAAAATTTGAAAAAATAAATTTTAAAAAGCTGGCAACTTGCCAGAAGCCCTGCCCCCTTTCTCCACCACTCTGCAAACATGACTCCTGGTGTACTGCTGGTTTGTGGATGACGTTCCCTTGGCTGCTGAGGGTCTTTAGAGGCCAACAAGAGCTTCTATTACGTCCAGTAAGCCCCACACAGTGGGATTGCTTAGAGGTGATAGGAGGCAATGCCCCCTTTCTCCACTACTCTGCAAATGCGCCTCTCAGCGCACTGCTGGTGGGGAGATGAGGTCAAAGGAAATGCAATTAACATCATAATTGTTTACAGACTTGCCTCCGTGATCAAAGCCACAATGGCAGAAACGCGTTGGATGAAGAAAAATGCTGATTAAATATACTTGTAACTCGGAGCCCACGAGAATGCAACGCGATTTATTCCTTGTGCTACCAAATATATATATCTCACTAAATTGCACCATACTTTGGGTTCGCTTCATCTTTTCTACAAATGAAGGCTACAAGAGATGATTTACCTATATATATATATATATATATATATATAGATATATATATATATATAGATATATATATATATATATATATATACGAATACAAGGCAAACTCTTCCGATGCAAAATGGAAAGCACTCACGAAAGTGAATTTAAGCAAAATGCTTTATTGTGCAGACCTCCCTGCACTGACAGACGCGTTTCGCCTTGCAGCTTTTTCAATGTCACTTTCTCAGTGCAAACACGCCAGTATTTAAAATAACAATACATCACGTGTCTTTCAAAAAGATCAAAGATGGACTTATAAAACATTGATGGCAGTATTCATGGCGGCCATCTTTGAACATGCTTTCAATACACAAAAAGTTATGTCACCAAAGTGCAAAGTGCAATAATACATTTTAAATAAATATAGTGGCTGTGTGGATGAGCGTGTGCTTGTGTCAATGATTGTATAAGAGAGTAAGTATGTGTTAGTATCTGTGGTGTGTGTATAACTGTATAGGTGAGTAAATGGGAGTGTGATTGATTCTTTGCATGACTAACTAGCTGAGTAACTCTATGGGTGAGTGGCGGTGTGTGTCTGTATAGGTGTATGAGTGCATATGATAGTGGCTGTATTGATGAGTGACTGCATGCATGAGTGACTGTATGGGTGAGTGAGTGGATGTGTGTGTAGACCTAGGAATCAGTGAGTGGGTATGTTGTAACTGGTATTGGTGTGTCTATGGTTTCGAGAATGGCAATCTGTATTTTAGAGTGGGTGTATCAAAGGTTATATTAGGCTGTGAGGAGGTGCATCAGAGGATCACGTGGATGATGTCATGAGTGGTCATCAGTGATGTCATTTGAGATGTCATCAGTAATGTCATTAGTGATGTCACTGACCATGTCATGAGTGATGTAATATGTGATGTCATCAGCAGTGCATTGCGGGGGTGCGAGTTATACTTAGCTCAACTAACTATAACGGCCGAATTTCTCTGAGTTTGTACGAGTGAAATGTCTAACTAACTATAACGCCCCTGAAACCTGTGGTTTTTTCAGTGAATTTCTATGGGTTTTTAAATGCTAATTTCTAACTATAACGTCCCTGAAACCTATGGTTTTTTCAGTGAATTTCAAAGGTTTTTTAAATGCTAATTTCTAACTATAATGTCTCTGAAACCTATGTTTTTTTCAGTGAATTTCAAAGGTTTTTTAAAATGCTAATTTCTAACTACTAAGTCCCTGAAACCTATGGTTTTTTCAGTGAATTTCAAAGGTTTTTAAATGCTAATTTCTAACTATAACGTCCCTGAAACCTATGTTTTTTTCAGTGAATTTTAAAAGTTTTTTAAATGCTAATTTCTAACTATGCCTACAGAGGTAGGACATGTGCAGAAAGAGGGAAGAAAGGCGCAGAAAGAAGCGCAGATAGAGGCAACAGAAGTCCAGAAAGACGAAGAAAAGTACAGAAAGAAGCAAGAGATATGCAGAAAGAACCAACAGAGGTGCAGAAAGAGGCCTTGTTGCAAAGTCATCCTGTGCCCCCAAATTTTTGCTGACTGGTACTGGTGGTAACTGACTCTGATTAACCAGGCCCGGAGCCAGTGCTATGCTGAAAGTCACTTAGAATACAGTGAAAACACCTACATACACTAGGGTACACTATGGGTTTGGGTACCCCTGTGATTGGCATGACCTCCCCTGTACGGCACTAGTACATAATAGGGCTGGGGTATTGAAACTACCTCTAAGTCAGAGGTGCAGAAAGAGGCAAGAGAAGTGCAGAAAGAAGCAACAGAGGTGCCGAAAGAGGCAGCAGAGGTGCAGAAAGAGGCAAGAGAGGTACAGAAAGAGGCAGGAGGGGTGCAGAAAGAAGGAGAGACGTGCAGAAAGAGGCAGGAGAATTGCTGAAAGAAGCAACAGAGCTGTAGAAAGAAGCAAGAGAAGTGCAGAAGGAGGCAAGTGAGGTGCAGAAAGAAGCTACAGCAGCGCAGAAAGAACCAACAGAGGTGCAAAAAGAGGCAAGAGGGGTTCAGAAAATGGTAGTAGAGGTGCACACAGAGGCAAGAGAGGTACAGAAAGAGGCAGGAGGGGTGCAGAAAGAAGGAAGAGATGTGCAGAAAGAAGCAACAGAGGCACAAACGGTGCAGAAAGAGCAAGAGAAGTGCAGAAAAAAGCAACAGAGGTACAGAAAGAGGCAAGAGAGGTGTAGAAACTGGCAGGAAAGGTGCAGAAAGAGGGAACAGGGGTGTAGAAAGAGGCAAGAGTGGTGCAGAAAAAGAAAAGAGAGGTGCAGAAAGAGGCAAGAGATCTGCAGAAAAAAGCAACAGAGGTGCTGAACGAGGCAACTGAGGTCCAGAAAGAAGCAAGAGAGGTGCAGAAAGAGGCAATAGAAGTGCAGAAAGAAGCAACAGAGGTGCAGAAAGAGGCAAAAAAGGTGCAGAAAGAGGAAAGAAAAGTTTAGAAAGAGGCAACAGAGGTACAGAAAGAGGCAAGAGAGGTGCAGAAACAGGCAGGAAAGGTGCAGAAAGAGGGAACAGGGGTGCAAAAAGAGGCAAGAGAGGTGCAGAAAGAGAAAAGAGGGGTGCAGAAAGGGGCAAGAGATCTGCCGAAAAAAGCAACAGAGGTGCTGAAAGAGGCAAGTGCGGTGCAGAAAGAGGCAAGAGATCTGCAGAAAAAAGCAACAGAAGTGCTGAAAGAGGCAGGTGAGGTGCAGAAAGAAGCAAGAGAGGTGCAGAAAGAAGGAAGAGAAGTGCAGAAAGAAGTAACAGAGGTGCTGAAAGAGGTGCGAAGGATGCAGAGAGAGCAAGAGAAGTGCAGAAAGAGGCAACAGAGGTACAGAAAGAGGCAAGAGAGGTGCAGAAAGAGGGAACAGGGGTGCAGAAAGAGGGAACAGGGGTGCAGAAAGAGAAAAGAGGGGTGCAGAAAGAGGCAAGAGATCTGCAGATAAAAAGCAAGAGAGGTGCTGAAAGAGGCAAGTCAGCTGCAGAAAGAAGCAAGAGAGGTGCAGAAAGAGACAATAGAAGTGCAGAAAGAAGCATCAGAGGTGCAGAAAGAGGCAAGAGGGGTGCAGAAAGAGGAGAGAGAAGTGCAGAAAGAAGGAAAAGAGGTGCTCAAAGAGGCAAGAGGGATGCAGAAAGAGGCAAGAGCAGTGCAGAAAGAACCAAGAGAAGTGCAGAAAGAAGCAACAGAGGTGCAGAAGGAGGCACGAGGAGTGCAGAAAGAAGGAAGAGAAGTGCAGAAAGAAGCAACAGATGTACTGAAAGAGGCACAAAGGGTGCAGAAAGAGGCAAGAGAAGTTCAGAGAGAAGCAGCAGGTGCAAAAAGAGGCAAGAGTGGTACAGAAAGAGGCTAGAGGGTTGCACAAAGAGGGAAGACAGGTACAGAAAAAGGCAAGAGGGGTGCAGACACAGGCAAGAAAACTGCAGAAAGAGGCAAGAGAATTGCTGAAAAAAGCAACAGAGGTGTAGAAAGAAACAAGAAAAGTGCAGAAAGAGGCAAGTGAGATGCAGAAACAGGCAAGAAAGGTACAGAAAGAGGGAAGACGAGTGCAGAAAGAGACAACAGGGGTGCAGAAAGAAGCAAGACAGATGCAGAAAGAAGCATGGAAAGTACAGAATGAAGCAACAGGGGTGCAGAAAGAGGCAAGAGACCTGCAGAAAGAGGCAAGAGAGTTGCAGAAACAGGCAAAAGAGGTACATAAAGAGACAACAGGGGTGCAGAAAGAAGCAAGACAGGTGCAGAAGGAAGCATGGAAAGTGCAGAATGAATCAACAGGGGTGCAGAAAGAGGCAAGAGAAGTGCAGAAAGAAGCAAGTGAGGTGCAGAAAGAGGCAAGAGAGGTACAGAAAGAGGCAAGAGAGGTGCAGCAACAGGCAAGAGAAGTGTAGAAAGAGGCAAGAGAATTGCTGAAAGAAGTAACAGAGGTGTAGAAAGAAGCAAGAAAAGTGCAGAAAGAGGCAAGTGAGATGCAGAAACAGGCAAGAAAGGTACAGAAAGAGGGAAGACGGGTGCAGAAAGAGACAACAGGGATGCAGAAAGAAGCAAGACAGGTGCAGAAAGAAGCATGAAAAGTGCAGAATGAAGCAACAGGGGTGCAGAAAGAGGCAAGAGAAGTGCAGAAAGAAGCAACAGAGGTGCAGAAAGAGGCAAGAGAACTGCAGAAAGAGGCAAGAGAGTTGCAGAAACAGGCAAAAGAGGTACAGAAAGAGGGAACAGAGGTACAGACAGTGGCAAGAGAGGTGCAGAAACAGGTAAAAGGGGTACAGAAAGAGGCAAAAGGGGTGCAGAAATTTGCAAGAGAGGTGCAGAAAGAAAAAAGAGCAGTGCAAAAGAACCAACAGAGGTGCAAAAAGAGGCAAGTGAGGTGCAGAAGGAGGCAAGAGAACTGCAGAAAGAGGCAAGAGAGTTGCAGAAACAGGCAAAAGGGGTGCAGAAAGAGGGAACAGGTGGGCAGACTGAGGTAAGAGAGGGGCAGAAAGAGGGAAGAGGGGTGCAGAAAAAGGCAAGAGGAATGCAGAAATTTGGAACAGAGGTGGAGGAAGAAGTCAGAGCAGTGCAGAAAGAACCAACAGAGGTGCAGAAAGAGGCAAGAGGGGTACAGAAAGAAGCAAGTGAAGTGCAGAATGAAGCAATAGAGGTGCAGAAAGAACCAACAGAGGTGGAAAAAGAGGCAAGAGGGGTGCAGAAAGGGGTAGGAGAGGTGCATAAAGAGGCAAGAGAGATACAGAAAGAGGCAGGAGGGGTGCAGAAAGAGGAAGAGATCTGCAGAAAGAGAAAAGCAACAGAGGTGCTGAAAGAGGCAGGAAGGGTGCAGAAAGAGACAAGACAGGTGAAGAAAGAAGGAACAGAAGTATAGAAAGAGGCAAGAGTGGTGCAGAAAGAGGGAAGAGATGTATAGAAAGAGGCAAGAGAGTTGCACAAAGAGGGTAGAGGGGTACAGAAACAGGCAAAAGGGGTGCAGAAAGAAGCAAGTGAGGTGCAGAAAGAGGCAAGAGAGGTGCAGAAAGAGGCAAGAGAGTTACAGAAAGAGGCAAGTGAAGTACAGAAGGAGGCAAGAGAACTGCAGAAAGAGGCAATAGAGGTGCAGAAAGAGGCAAGTGAGGTGCAGAAAGAAGCAAGATAAGTGTAGAAAGAAGCAACAGAAGTGCAGAAAGAGGGAAGGGGGTGGAGAGAGAGGCAAGAGGGGTGCAGAAAGAAGCAAGACAGGTGCAGAAAGAAACAAAAGAAGTGCAGAAAGAAGGAACAGAGGTACAGAAAGGGGCAAAAAGGGTGCAGAAAGACATAAGAGGGGTACAGAAAAAGGCAAGAGAGGTGCAAAAAGAGGGAAGAAGGGTGCAAAAAGAGGCAAGAGGGATACAGAAAGAAGCAAATGAGGTGCAGAAAGAGGCAACAGACATGCAGAAAGAGGCAAGAGAGTTGCAGAAACAGGCAAAAGGGGTGCAGAAAGAGGGAACAGGTGGGCAGACTGAGGTAAGAGAGGGGCAGAAAGAGGGAAGAGGGGTGCAGAAAAAGGCAAGAGGAATGCAGAAATTTGGAACAGAGGTGGAGGAAGAAGTCAGAGCAGTGCAGAAAGAACCAACAGAGGTGCAGAAAGAGGCAAGAGGGGTACAGAAAGAAGCAAGTGAAGTGCAGAATGAAGCAATAGAGTTGCAGAAAGAACCACCAGAGGTGGAAAAAGAGGCAAGAGGGGTGCAGAAAGGGGTAGGAGAGGTGCATAAAGAGGCAAGAGAGATACAGAAAGAGGCAGGAGGGGTGCAGAAAGAGGAAGAGATCTGCAGAAAGAGAAAAGCAACAGAGGTGCTGAAAGAGGCAGGAAGGGTACAGAAAGAGACAAGACAGGTGAAGAAAGAAGGAACAGAAGTATAGAAAGAGGCAAGAGTGGTGCAGAAAGAGGGAAGAGATGTATAGAAAGAGGCAAGAGAGTTGCACAAAGAGGGTAGAGGGGTACAGAAACAGGCAAAAGGGGTGCAGAAAGAAGCAAGTGAGGTGCAGAAAGAGGCAAGAGAGGTGCAGAAAGAGGCAAGAGAGTTACAGAAAGAGGCAAGTGAAGTACAGAAGGAGGCAAGAGAACTGCAGAAAGAGGCAATAGAGGTGCAGAAAGAGGCAAGTGAGGTGCAGAAAGAAGCAAGATAAGTGTAGAAATAAGCAACAGAAGTGCAGAAAGAGGGAAAGGGGTGGAGAGAGAGGCAAGAGGGGTGCAGAAAGAAGCAAGACAGGTGCAGAAAGAAACAAAAGAAGTGCAGAAAGAAGGAACAGAGGTGCAGAAAGGGGCAAAAAGGGTGCAGAAAGACATAAGACGGGTACAGAAAAAGGCAAGAGAGGTGCAGAAAGAGGGAAGAAGGGTGCAAAAAGAGGCAAGAGGGATACAGAAAGAAGCAAATGAGGTGCAGAAAGAGGCAACAGACATGCAGAAAGAGGGAAGAGAGGTGCAGAAAGTAGAAGAGATTTGCCGAAAGAGGGAAGAGAAGTGCAGAAAAAGAAATAGATGTGCAGAAAGAAGCAACAGAAATGCAGAAAGAGGCAAGAGAGGCGCAGAAGGAAGCAAGAGTGACTTGCACACCATTAGTACCAATTTAACACCCACATTTAGCAATAAGTAACAGGTGACCATTCTAGGTTTGCAAAGGGCCTTCCACCACGCTGTAACTTGTCGCTGCATTTTTGGTAACGTTTGAGCCGTTTGAGCTAGAAACAAGGCTTTTTTTGTTCAAATCTGCATATTAGGGAGCAGATGATGAATTATGTGGCTAATGCAGAAAATTTATAATTGTGCGAAAGTCGGTGCAGCCAAACAGTCACATAAGTCCAGTGGCCCTGTACATACCTCTGACTAGGTCCACAAGTGCTCCTCAGTGATTCCTTCTTTTTTTGTCTCACTGAGTTCATAGTTGAGCTTCTATGGAAACGAGGAAGACTAAACCTGAGGTTACCATCCACAACACAGACTACCATACCACATAATTACTCTCCATAACACATAATCCCATTCTACATAATTCCTATACACTAAATACCACATACTTTCTATCCACATAATTTCATTGCACAACATATCACATAATTCCACTACACACAACGTATATCCACTCCACTCCCAAAAACATTAGTAAAAAACGTTTGCACTTACAATGCCAATAGATCTAATTCTCGCAAATGCGAAACCTACATTGCAAACACTTCTTTAACTAATAGTCGCGTTTGCAGAGTGGTGGAGAACGGGTACTGGGCCTCCGACCAGCGCTCAGGAATTCCGCTGCGTAGGACTTAAGGCGGTACCAGGAGGGCTTCTTGGCCCCCAAAGTCCCTCAGGAGTAAATTGGACTTCATCCCCCATCCCGTAGTCTGCCAGGAGGCGCGTTTGCAGAGTGGTGGAAAAAGGGGGGCATGGCCTCCGAAGACGTCTTAGCAATCCCACTGTGTGGGACTTACTGGAGGTAACAAGAGGGGTAATTGGCCCCCAAGGACAAGGGGGCGATAAAACAATTAATTAAGAGACTCGGCTGTTTACACTCTTCCAACCCAATCACTCGCATTGCCCGTGAACAAGGTGCAGGAGCTCCGAAACGCGTCGGGCTGAGTTTAACGAACTGTGGCAAGTAATCCCGGTTTTCTACAATAAAGAGCGCTGCTAAAAATTGCAGGACTCTGCTGTTTCCTGAGTGCGCCCTCGCAGGGGGACCCCTTTTTGTTGTGATGTTATTCGGCCAGTCCCGGCCGAGAGGGTTGCACCACCATCATTAAAAGGACATGGGCCTTCTCACACGGACTGACTGTGCTTGAGGTTGCGGAGGAACAGATGGGAGAATACTGAACCGGGTTATTTGTATTACAGGCTCACTGGAGAGTTCAAGATCATGCGACAATATATGTGATTGGGACGGAGTCCACTGGAGGAGTTAATTGTAAGAGAAACCGCACTACGAGTCCCAGAATGCTGAAGGATATGGAAATTTATCAGGCCCACCAGGAGGCGATAAAACAATTAATTAAGAGACTCGGCTGTTTACTAGCAGGAGCTCCGAAACGTGTCGGGCTGGGTTTAATGAACTGTGGCAAGTAATCCCGGTTTTCTACAATAAAGAGCGCTGCTAAAAATTGCAGGACTCTGGTGTTTTCTGAGTGCGCCCTCGCAGGGGGACCCCTTTTTGTTGTGATATATATATATATATATAGATTTTCGTGACTACATACATCACAGGGACTTAGGGCTCTAAACCCTGTTTTATTGTATACTGCAAGAGTCATTCACTCTTGTTGTGGTTGTCAAGCTGCTAAATTTGCATTATGCAATTTAATTGTAGGAAACTACAGTAGCACTTCCTCTCTTCTTTTCGCACTTATTTGTACTTACACAATAGCATGAAGCATTTCATATGCCATAAAGGAGCATTTCATACCATGGAAGATATAAGAGCCCTGCCATTGTTACCTATATTTAATAGATTGACATCGGACACCACTTGACATAAAGACATGGTATCCAGTGTTTAAACTGACTGTTCATTTAAACAGCATAGTCTGGGATCGTCATTTGTTATACTGTGAATGACGTGGTTTAGGTTTCTTAATATGCAAAGATTGTCTTTTTGATACTGTTTTAAAAAAACTTTTACCAAGAAAACTTTTACCGTTTAACTATATCTATAATTATATATATATGTTTTTTTATATTTACCAGACTTTAAACACATACTGTCATTTTATTAGCAACAGATAAAATCAATGCAATGGATTTGAAAGCAGGACAAACAAGTGGTTAAGTTATGTACAACGACTTCACGAAAGAAATGTTTCTTCTATGTCTATGGCTTGGTTTGCACATGTGATTTTAATTGCTGAGCACGTATCACTTTAAAAACACGGCGGTAACGCGAACACAAGCACTAATGTTGTTATGGGAAATCCTTTGTAATCCTTTAATTACAAACTTGAAAGTAAGCACCATCTTGCTAGCTACACATAGATACACACAAACAGTCTATAGAGGAGCCTGATCCACTCGCGCCCCCAACCTACTGAGGAGAAGCTAACAAAGCGAAAGGAGGGCGCGAGGAAGAGATTCAGGCAGGATGATTTCCTGCCATGATCGTGCTGCGAGATCGTGCTTACTTTCAAGTTTGTAATTAAAGGAGTACAATAAGACACTGTTCCAACTCACCTGACTGTGTCAAGGATTTCCCATAACAACATTAGTGCTTGTGTTCAGAGGGAAAGGACCATTATGGTAAAGAATATCGGAGGATTTCCAATGGAATTGTGAATAATCAACACAATGCACTATGGGACTTGTAGTAAGTAAAATCCAGTCACGTGACTTATCTTTGAAAAAGCGCGCCCCTGCACACCTGCGTGTTACTCAATTCCATCTGTGAGCAAGGCAGTATGCCGAAACGTTAGAATATGGAATGCGGTGTTGCTGTACGCGAAAAATAAACGTCATCTGCAGTATTGGGCCTCACTTTTGATATATATATATATCACGTGATCAAGCCTGTTGTCAGGCGAAACGCGTTGTGAATAAACAGCGGTGATGCAGTAACACAGTGTCTGTCCTCTCTGAGAGCGCGTCTACACGAAGTTTTGATATTTGATATATATATATATATATATATAAGCACTACCAAGGCGATCATCTGTTATTCTATAACTGCAATTTGCTAGATATCAAACTATACACAGATACACAGAGTACACAGAGGCACATAAAGTGCAAGTGCTTGATTGTAAACATTCACACTGGTTGACTCTGTGTCAGAGTCTCTATATCCTCAGTTTGGATATAGTATTTACAACTTGTACTTAGATTTAAAGTGAAAGTACATTATGTGCAATTCCTACCTTCTCCTCATGAGATAACGATATTTATGCAAATAATTACATACACTTCCAAGATGGTCATATGTACTGCGCTGATAAATAATTCCTCTTCTTTCTTGGCAAAGTGCTATTATTAATATAAAAAAACAACATAACGCCACATTGTAATAAATCCTAATATGATATATTGCTTGCTTGGTCTAGATCCATATTTCCCATCACTATGAGATCAGTAAAATAAAGTGCTGGTGCAATTATTATGTGCAAAGCATGTGTGCAAAGAAATCCCTCATGAAAATATTTCAGTACAGAGCCTAGTCATCAGATTTTAGTCATCAGATTCATACTTCAGAGATAAAGATATATTCATTTTCATTAAAATTACAGTCAAAGTCCTATATATATACATATATATATATTACTCCCTCCTGGCTCGAGTTCGTACGGACCCCTGGCGCTCTCAATCCGGTGCAAGTTCCAAGGCAGAGCCCCGCCGTATTAATTACATCCACATTAATCCTTCCAGATTACAGAAACCGCACTCACAAAGTATCGTCTTCTCCAATTTGTTTATTTTCCCAAAGTATCCAGTTAGAGGAACAGCCGACGCGTTTCGTAAACACAGTTTACTTGATCACGGATCAAGTAAACTGTGTTCTGAAACGCGTCGGTTGTTCCTCTAACTGGATACTTTGGGAAAATAAACAAATTGAGAAGACGATGACTTGTGAGTGCGTTTCTGTAATCTGAAGGATTAATGTGGATGTAACTATATATATATATATATATATATATATATATATCACCTACTGGCGGTCGCCAGTAGGTAGTTATAGTTGGGAAACAACCTTTACATCGCGGTCATTCCCTACTGTTGCGTAGTCTGGAGTTGGAATAATAAATTATACTATTCCTAATGTTAGAGCACCATCTACTGCAAGTCGATGTAATGACTTGCGTTGTAATGGCATCGCGTTCTAATAACGCAGTCGTTGTAACGACCGTGTTGTTAAGGAACGCAATGTGATTGCATGCATTGTAGCATGCTATATTCGTTATAGTTAGGACCTTGTTTCTATTCAAAAAGTGTTTTTTTCTTTTGCCAATATCTTTGGCGCCGTTTGACGAATCTTCGTGAAATTTTCAAAACTAATGGTTCACTCAAGTCAGTTCCTGTCTTCAAAGTTTCGGGGTGATTTGTTAAGTGGGGGCCAAGAAAAAGGGGGGTCCCAAAACGCGTTTTCCCCATGTTAATTTCCACCTCCCTGGGGCATTGAATATGTAAATACGGGGCTCCGTAGGGGACCCCTGGACTAGGGGACCACCACCTCCCCGGGGCTATTTACATGTTGGGAGAGGGGCCGCGCGGCCCCCCTCCTGGAGCCCTAGATGGCCTTGGGGACCGCCACCCCCCAGGGCCGGCTCCTGCAATGTCCCGGGGTGCCCACCCCCGGGACATTGCAGTTTGCAAAGGCAGGGCGTGAGCCCAGCTCCTGCCCTGTCATTGCAAACTTCTGCTTTGCTTCATGGAAGCGAGAGCAGAAAACCAACTCTCACTTCCATGAAGCGAAGCAGTATTGCTTTTGGACAAGGGGAGTTGCATGTCAGCAGCTCCCCTTGTCCAAAAGCAATATCGGCTCCCACAGGAGGTGGGGAGCCGGCTGGGACCACGGGGGCATTGGGGCTCCCCCGCGGTCCCCAACGTGAGGGCCAGCCCAGGGGATGGGGTCCCGGGGCAACTGTGTGGGGCTTACTGGAGGTAACAGGTAGGCTAGTTGGCCCCTAAGGACCCCCAGCAGCGAATGGGACTTCAATCCCCATCCAAAAGCGCACCAGGGAGCATATTTGCAGAGTGGTGGGCAAAGGGGGCGTGGCCTGCTATGAGAACTTAGCAATCCTGCTGTGTGGGACTTACTGTAGGTAATAGGAGGGGTAGTTGCCCCCAAGGATGTCCTTGGGGCCAACTACAACTCCTATTACCTCCAGTAAGTCCCATACAGTGGGATTGCTAAGAGGTTTTCGGAGGCCATGCCCCCCCTTAGTCCACCACTCTGCAAACGCGCCTCCTGGCACACAACTGGTTGGGGGATGAAGTCCACTTTACTCCTGAGGGATTATGGTGGCCAAGAAGCCCTTCTGGTACCTCCTGTAAGTCCTATGCAGCGGAATTCCTTAGCGCTGGTCGGAGGCCCAGCCCCCCTTCTCCACCACTCTGCAAATGCAACTACTAGTTAAACAAGGATTTGCACTGCAATAGCTCTCGCATTTGCGAGAGTTAGAGCTATTGGCATTGCAAATGTAAAAGATTTTTCTAATTTTTTTGGGTGTAGAGTGGATGTATGTTGTGTGTAGTGTAATTATGTGGTATGTTGTGCAGTGAAATTATGTGGATAGAAAGTATGTGGTATTTAGTGTATAGGAATTATGTGGAGTGGGATTATGTGTTTTGGAGAGTATTTATGTGGTATTGTAGTCTGTGTTGTGGAGTGGTAACCTCAGGTTTAGTCTTCCTCGTTTCCATAGAAGCTAAACTATAAACTCAATGAGACACAAAAAAAGAAAGAACAACTGAGGAGCACTTCTGGACCTAGTCGGAAGTATGAGCAGGGCCACTGGAATTATGTGACTGTTCGGCTGCACCAATTTTCACATAATTAAACATTTTCCGCATTTGCCAAATATTCCATCATCTGCCGCATAATCTGCAGATTTGAACAAAAAAAACATTGCTTCTAGCTCAAATGGCTCAAATGTTCCCAAAAATGCAGCGTCACGTGTTACAGCGTGGTGGAAGGCCCTTTGCAAAGCTGGAATGGTCATGTGTTACTTATTGCTAAATGTGGGTGTTAAATTGGTACTAATGGTACACAAACCTCTCTTACTTCTTTCTGTGCCTCTCTTGCCTCTTTCTGCATTTCTCCTGCTTCTTTCTGCACCTTTCTTCCTCTTTCTGCACCTCACTCTCTTCTTTCTGCACTTCACTTGCCTCTTTCAGCACCTCTGTTGCTTTTTTCTGCAGATCTCTTGCCTCTTTCTGCACCTCTTGTGCCTCTTTCTGCACCCCATTAGCATCTTTCTGCACTTCTCTTGCTTCTTTCTACACCTCTCTTGCCTCTTTCTGCACTTCCCTTGCCTCTTTCTGTACCTCTCCTTGCCTCCTTCTGCACCTCACTTGCCTCTTTCTGCAGCTCAATCTCTTCCTTCTGTACCTCTCTTGCCTCTTTCTGCACTTCTCTTGCCTCTTTCTGCACTTCTCATGCCTCTTTCTGTACCTCTGTTGCTTTTTTCTGCAGATCTCTTGCCTCTTTCTGCACCTCTTGTGCCTCTTTCTGCACCTCATTAGCATCTTTCTGCACTTCTCTTGCTTCTTTCTACACCTCTCTTGCCTCTTTCTGTACTTCCCATGCCTCTTTCTGTACCTCTCTTGCCTCCTTCTGCACCTCACTTGCCTCTTTCTGCAGCTCAATCTCTTCCTTCTGTACCTCTCTTGCCTCTTTCTGCACTTCACTTGCCTCTTTCAGCACCTTTGTTGCTTTTTTCTGCAGATCTCTTGCCTCTTTCTGCACCTCTTGGCCTCTTTCTGCACCTCATTAGCATCTTTCTGCACTTCTCTTGCTTCTTTCTATACCTCTCTTGCCTCTTTCTGCATTTCCCTTGCCTCTTTCTGTACCTCTCTTGCCTCCTTCTGCACCTCACTTGCCTCTTTCTGCAGCTCAATCTCTTCCTTCTGTACCTCTCTTGCCTCTTTCTGCACTTCTCTTGCCTCTTTCTGCACTTCTCTTGCCTCTTTCTACACTTATCTTGCCTCTTTCTATACCTCTCTTGCCTCTTTCTGCACCTCACTTGCCGCTTTCTGCTCTTCTCTTGCCTCTTTTTGAACCTCACTCTCTTCTTTGTGCACCTCTCTTGCCTCTTTATGCACCTCACTTGCTTCTTTCTGCATCTCTCTTGCTTCTTTCTGTACCTCTATTGCCTCTTTCTGCAACTCTGTTGCTTCTTTCTGCACTTCTCTTGCCTCTTTCTGCACCCTTCTTGTCTCTTTCAGCACCTCTGTTGCTTCTTTCTGCACTTCTCTTGCTTCTTTCTGCACCCCTCTTGCCTCTTTCTGTACCCCTCTTGCCTCTTTGTGCACATCTCCTTCCTCTTTCTGCATCTCTATTGCCTTTTTCTGCAATTGACTTCCCTCTTTCTGCACCTCTTTTGCTTCTTTCTGCATTTCTCTTGCTTCTTTCTATACCCCTCTTCCCTCTCTGCAACTCTATTGCTTCTTTCTGCACTTCTCTTGCCTCTTTCTGCACCCTTCTTGTCTCTTTCAGCACCTCTGTGGCTTCTTTCTGCACTTCTCTTGCTTCTTTCTGCACCCCTCTTGCCTCTTTCTGTACCCCTCTTGCCTCTTTGTGCACCTCTCCTTCCTCTTTCTTCACCTCTATTGCCTTTTTCTGCAATTGTCTTGCCTCTTTCTGCACCTCTTCTGCTTCTTTCTGCATTTCTCTTGCTTCTTTCTGTACCCTTCTCGCCTCTTTCTGCACTCCTATTCCTCTTTCTGCACCTTTCCTGTCTGTTTCTGCATCTCTCGCCTCTTTCTGCATCTCTGTTGCTTCTTTCTGCACTTCTCTTGCCTCTTTCTGCACCCCTCTTGCCTCTTTCAGCACCTCTGTTGCTTCTTTCTGCACTTCTCTTGCTTCTTTCTGCACCCCGATTGCCTCTTTCTGTACCACTCTTGCCTCTTTGTGCACCTCTCCTTCCTCTTTCTGCACCTCTATTGCCTTTTTCTGCAATTGTCTTGCCTCTTTCTGCACCTCTTTTGCTTCTTTCTGCATTTCTCTTGCTTCTTTCTGTACCCCTCTTGCCTCTTTCTGCACCTCTGTTGGTTCTTTCTGCACTGCTCTTGCTTCTTTCTGCACCTCTTTTGCAAATTTCTGAATCCCTCTTGCCTCTTTCTGCACCCCTGTTCCCTCTTTCTGTACCTTTCCTACCTGTTTCTGAACCTCTATTGCCTCTTTCTGCACCGCTGTTGCTTCTTTCTGCACTTCTCTTGCTTCTTTCTACAACCCTCTCACCTCTTTCAGTAGCCCTGTTGCTTCTTTCTGCACTTCTCCTGCTTCTTTCTGCACCCCTCTTGCCTCTTTCTGTAGCCCTCTTGCCTCTTTATGCACCTCTCCTTCCTCTTCCTGCACCTCTCTTGCCTTTTTCTGCAGTTGTCTTGCCTCTTTCTGTACCTCTTTTGCTTCTTTCTGCACATCTCTTGCCTCTTTCTGTACTTCTGTTGGTTCATTCTGCATTGCACTTGCTTCTTTCTGCACCTCTGTTGCAAATTTATGCATCCATCTTGCCTCTTTCTGCACCCCTCTTCCGTCTTTCTGCACCTCTACTGCCTCTGTCTGCACACCTGTTCCCTCTTTTTGCACCCCTTTTGCCTGTTTCTGCAACTCTCTTGCCTCTTTCTGCAGTTCTTTTACCTCCTTCTGCACCTCTGTTGCTTCTTTTTCCACTTATCTTGCCTCTTTCTGCACCTCTCTGGCCTCTTTCTGTACCCCTGTTGCTTCTTTCTGCACTTCTCTTTCTTCTTTCTGTACCTCTCCTGCTTCTTTCTGCACACATCTTGCCTCTTTCTGCACCCCTCCTATCTCTTTCTGCACCTCTCTTGCCTCTTTCTGTACCTCTGTTGCTTCTTTCTGCACCTCTGTTGCTTCTTTCTGCACTTCTTTTGCCTCTTTCTGTACCTCTCTTGCTTCTTTCTGCATCCCTGCTGTCTGTTTCTGCACTTGTCTTCCCTCTTTCTACACCTCTCTAGCTTCTTTCTGCACCTCTCTTGCTTCTTTCTGCACCTCTCTTGCTTCTCTATGCACCCTTCTTCCATTTTTTGAAACCCTCATGCCTCTTTCTGCAGTTCTCTTGCCATTTTCTGCACCTCTCTTGCCTCTTTCTGCTCCTCACTTACCTCTTTCTGCACTTCTCTTGCTTCTTTCTACACCTCTGTTGCTTCTTTCAGCAATTCTCTTGCCTCTTTCTGCACTTCTGTTGCTTGTTTCTGCACCTCTCTTGCGTCTTTCTGCACCTCTGTTGCCTCTTTCTGCACCTCACTTGCTTCTTTCTGCACCCCTCTTGCCTCTTTCTGTACCCCTCTTTTCTCTTTCTGCACCTTTCTTGCCTCTTTCTGCACCCCTGTTCCCTCTTTCTGCACCTTTCCTGCCTGTTTCTGCACCTCTCTTGCCTCTTTCTGTACCTCTGTTGCTTCTTTCTCCACTTCTCTTGCTATTCTGCACCCTTCGAGCCTCTTTCAGCACCTCTGTTGCTTCTTTCTGTACTTCTCTTCCTTCTTTCTGCACCCCTCCTGCCTCTTTCTGTACATCTCTTGCCTCTTTGTGCACCTCTCCTACCTTTTTCTGCACCCCTCTAGCCTCTTTTTGCACCTCTTTTGGTTCTTTCTGCACTGCTCTTGCTTCTTTCTGCACCTCACTTTCCTGTTTCTGCAGTTCTCATGCTTATTTCTACACCTCTGTTGCTTCTTTCAGCAATTCTGATGCCTCTTTCTGCACTTCTCTTCCTTCTTTCTGCACCCTCCTGCCTCTTTTTGTACCTCTCTTGCCTCTTTGTGCACCTCTCCTACCTCTTTCTGCACCCCTCTAGCCTCTTTTTGCACCTCTGTTCCCTCTTTCTGCACCTCTCTTGCCTCTTTTTGCACCCCGTTCCCTCTTTCTGCACC
Source organism: Calotriton arnoldi (assembly GCA_963921515.1). Classification (NCBI taxonomy): domain Eukaryota; kingdom Metazoa; phylum Chordata; class Amphibia; order Caudata; family Salamandridae; genus Calotriton; species Calotriton arnoldi. The sequence goes on from CAWUFW010002066.1 coordinate 25,954, forward strand.
TTTCCTGCCTGTTTCTGCACCTCTCTTGCCTCTTTCTGTACCTCTGTTGCTTCTTTCTGCACTTCTCTTGCCTCTTTCTGCACCCTTCGCCCCTATTTCAGCACCTCTGTTGCATCTTTCTGCACTTCTCTTCCTTCTTTCTGTACCCCTCCTGCCTCTTTCTGTACCTCTCTTGCCTCTTTGTGCACCTCTCCTACCTCTTTCTGCGCCACTCTTGCTCTTTGCACCTGTTAGTTCTTTCTGCACTGCTTTAGCTTCTTTCTGCACCTCTTTTGCAAATTTCTGATCCCTCATGCCTCTTACTGCACCCCTTTTTCCTATTTCTCTGCCTCTCTTGCTTCTTTCTGTACTTCTCTTGCTTCTTTCTGCACTGCTCTTGCGTCTTTCCTTTCTGCACCTCTCTTGCAAATTTCTGTATTCCTCTTACCTCTTTCTGTACCCCTGTTCCTTCTTTATGTACCTTTCTTGCCTGTTTCTGCACCTCTCCTGCCTCTTTGGGCACCTCTGTTACTTCTTTCTGCACTTCTCTTCCCTCTTTCTGCACCCCTCTAGCCTCTTTTTGCACCTCTGTTGGTTCTTCCTGCACTGCTCTTGCTTCTTTCTGCACCTCACTTGCCTCTTTCTGCACCGCTCTTGCCTCTTTCTGTACCCCTCTTCCTGTAACTATCTTGCCTCTTTTTGCACCCATGTTCCCTCTTTCTGCACCTTTCCTGCCTAATTCTGCACCTCTCTTGCCTCTTTCTGTACCTCTGTTGCTTCTTTCTGCACTTCTCTTCCTTCATTCTGCACCCCTCCTGCCTCTTTCTGTACCTCTCTTGCCTCTTTGTGCACCTCTCCTACCTATTTCTGCACCCCTCTTTCCTCTTTTTGAACCTCTGTTAGTTCTTTCTGCACTGCTCTTGCTTCTTTCTGCACCTCTTTTGTAAATGTATGTATCCCTCTTTCCTCTTTCTGCACCCCTCTTCCCTATTTCTCCACCTGTCTTGCTTCTTACTGCACTTCTCTTGCTTCTTTCTGCACTGCTCTTGCTTCTTTCTGCACCTCTCTTGCGAATTTCTGTATCCCTCTTATCTCTTTCTGCACCACTGTTCCCTCTTTCTGCACCTTTCTTGCCTGTTTCTGCACCTCTCTTGCCTCTTTCGGCACCTCTGTTGCTTCTTTCTGTACTTCTCTTGCCTCTTTCTGCACCTCTCTTGCCTCTTTTAGCACCTCCATTACTTCTTTCTGTACTTCTGCTTCTTTCTGCACCCCTCTTGCCTCTTTCTGTACCCCTTTGCCTCTTTGTGCATCTCTCCTGCCTCTTTCTGCACCTCTCTTGCCTTTTTCTGCAGTTCTCTTGCCTCTTTCTGCACCTCTTTTGCTTCTTTCTGCATGCTTCTTGCCTCTTTCTGTAACCCTCTTGCCTCCTTCTGCACCTATCTTGGTTCTTTCTGCACTACTCTTGCTTCTTTTTGCACCTCTTGCAAATTTCCCCACCCCACTTGCCTCTTTCTGTATCCCTCTTCCCTCTTTCTGCACCTCTCTTGCCTCTGTCTGCACACCTGTTCCCTCTTGTCTGTTTCTGCAACTCTTGTGCCTCTTTCTGCAGTTCTCTTGCCTCCTTCTGCACCTCACTTGCCTCTTTCTGCACTTGCCGTGCTTCTTTCTGCACCTCTCTTGCAAATTTCTGTCCCTCTTACCTCTTTCTGCACCCCTGATCCCTCTTTCTGTTCCTTTCTTGCCTGTTCCTGCACCTCTCTTCCATCTTTCGGCACCTCTGTTGCTTCTTTCTGCACTTCTCTTGCTTCTTTCTGCACTCCTCTGTACCCCCTTTTGCCTCTTTGTGCACCTCTCCTGCCGCTTTCTGCACCTCTCTTGCCTTTTTCTGCAGTTCTCTTGCCTCTTTCTGCACCTTTTCTGCTTCTTTCTGTACTTTTCTTGCCTCTTTCTGTACCCCTCTTGCCTCTCTCTGCACCTCTGTTGGTTCTTTCTGCACTGTTCTTGCTTCTTTTTGCACCTCTGTTGCAAATGTCTGCATCCCTCTTGCCTCTTTCTGTACCCCTCTTCCCTCTTTCTGCTCCTCTCTTGCCTCTGTCTACACACCTGTTCCCTCTTTCTGCACCGCTTTTGCCTGTTTCTGCAACTCTCTTGCCTCTTTCCGCAGTTCTCTTGCCTATTTCTGCACCTCACTTGCCTCTTTCTGCACTTCTCTTGCTTCTTTCTGCACCCTTCTTCCCTTTTTCTGCACATCTCTTGCCTCTTTCTGTACCTCTCTTGCCTCATTCTGCACATCTCTTGGTTCTTTCTGCACTGCTCTTGCCTCTTTCTGCACCCCTCTTGACTCTTTGTGCACCTCTTTTGCTTCTTTCTGCACTTCTCTTTCCTCTTTCTGCACCACTCTTGCCTCTTTCTGCACCTCTGTTGCTTCTTTCTGCACTTCTATTGCCTCTTTCTGCACCTTTCTTGCTCCTTTCTGCACCCCTGTTGTCTCTTTCTGCACCCCTGTTGTCTCTTTCTGCACTCGTCTTCCCTCTTTCTGCACCCCTCTTGCTTCTTTCTGCACTACTCTTGCATCTTTCTGCACCTCTCTTGCTTCTTTCTGCACCATTCTTCCCTTTTTTGCATCCCTCTTGCATCTTTCTGCTGTTCTCTTGCCATTTTCACCTGTCTTGCCTCTTTCTGCACCTCACTTGCCTCTTTCTGCACTTCTCTTGCTTCTTTCCACACCTCTGTTGCTTCTTTCAGCAATTCTCTTGCCTCTTTCTGCACTTCTCTTGCTTGTTTCTGCACCTCTTGCGTCTTTCTGCACCTCTGTTGTCTCTTAATGCACCTCACTTGCTTCTTTCTGCACCCTCTTGCCTCTTTCTGCATCCCTCTTTTCTCTTTCTGCACCTCTCTTGCCTCTTTCTGCACCCCTCTTGCCTCTTTCTGCACCTCTCTTGCCTCTTTTTGCACCCCTATTCCCTCTTTCTGCACCTTTCCTGTCGGTTTCTGCACCTCTCTTGCCTCTTTCTGTACCTCTGTTGCTCCTTTCTGAACCCCTCCTACTTCTTTCTGCACCCCTCTTGCCTCTTTTACACCTCTGTTAGTTCTTTCTGCACTGCTCTTGCTTCTTTCTGCACCTCTTTTGCAAATTTCTTTAACCCTCTTGCCTCTTTCTGCACCACTCTTCCCTATTTCTCCACCTCTCTTGTTTCTTTCTGCACTTCTCTTGCTTCTTTATGCACTGCTTTTGCTTCTTTCTGCACTTCTCTTGCAAATTTATGTATCCCTCTTACCGCTTTCTGCACCCCTGTTCCCTCTTTCTGCACCTCTCTTGCCTCTTTCGGCACCTCTGTTGCTTCTTTCTGCACTTCTCTTGCCTCTTTCTGCACCTCCCTTGCCTCTTCCAGCACCTCTGCTGCTTCTTTCTGCACTTCTCCTGCTTCTTTCTGCACCCCTCTTGCCTCTTTCTGTACCCCCTTTGCCTCTTTGTGCATCTCTCCTGCCTCTTTCTGCACCTCTCTTGCCTTTTTCTGCAGTTCTCTTGCCTCTTTCTGCACCTCTTTTGCTTCTTTCTGCACTTTTCTTGCCTCTATCTGTACCCCTCTTGTCTCTTTCTGCACCTCTCTTGGTTCTTTCAGCACTGCTCTTGCTTCTTTTTGTACCTCTCTTGCAAATTTCTGCACTCCCCTCTTGCCTCTTTCTGCGCCCTTCTTCCTTCTTTCTGCAATTCTCTTGCCTCTGTCTGCACCCATGTTCCCTCTTTCTGTACCTCTTTTGTCTGTTTCTGCAACTCTCTTGCCTCTTTGTGCAGTTCTCTTGCCTCCTTCTGCACCTCTGTTGCCTCTTTCTGCACCCCTCTTGCATCTTTCTGCACCCCTCTTGCCTCTTTCTGCACCCCTGTTGCTTCTTTCTGCACTTCTCTTGCTTTTTTCTGCATCTCTCTTGCTTTTTTCTGCACCCCTCTTGCCTCTTTTTGCACATCTGTTGCTTCTTTCTGTACTTCTATTGCTTCTAACTTTTGTACACAAATTTACAGAGTATGCTGTTTGAAACACAGGTATTCAAGTATTTGTATGTTTATTTTTATGTAACAGTCACTAGGTAAAAGCAGAGACACAAGCATGCATACCTTTTCAAACTTGGTCAGACTTACAACAGTGATATGCTTAGGATTGCTGACTTATATTTGGTAGGCCTAACATTTTGAGCAGTGGATGAATATTGAACCTTCAAGAGAAAAGTGAGGTTTAATACATCTCGGGAGACGGATTAGTGATTAGGCTACTTTGTATGAGTCTGTTGTAAGGTACAGTCAAAGTAGGCCTCTTTCTGCACCTCTGTTGGTTCTTTCTGCACATCTCTTGCTTCTTTCTGCACCTTTCTTCCTATTTCTGGACTTCGGTTGCCTCTTTCTGCCCTTCTCTTGCTTCTTTCTGCGCCTTTCTTCCTCTTTCTGTACACGTCCTACCTATGTGTGCATAGTTAGAAATTAGCATTTAAAAAACCTTAGAAATTCACTAAAATAATCAGAGGTTTCAAGGAAGTTATAGTTAGGGATTAGCATTTAAAAAACCCACATATTACATCACTCATGACATGGTCAGTGACATCACTGATGACATCACTCATGACATCTCAAATGACATAACTGATGACCTCACTGATGACATCATCCACGTGATCATCTGATGCACCTCCTCACACCCTAATATAACCTTTGATACATCCCCTCTAAAATAAAGACTACCATTCTCGAAATTATAGACACACCAATACCAGTTAGTACATACCCACTGACTGATCTACACACACATTAATTCACTCACCCATACAGTCACTCATACATTCAGTCACTCATCATTACAGCCACTATCATATGCACTCCTACACCTATACAGACACTCACACACCGCCACTCACCCATAGAGTTATTCACACACCTAGTCAGTCATGCAAAGAATCAATCACACTCCCAATTACTCACCTATACAGTTATACACACATCACCTCACTTATTCATACAGATACTAACACATACTTACTCTCTTATACAATCACTGACACAAGTACACACTCATCCATACAGCCATTCTCACAATCACTCACTCTCACATATAGTCATTTAGATAGTCCAACACTAACATATACTGCCTTTCACATATGTAGTTAATCACACATGTACCACTGAGACAGATGCACTCTTGAACCCATACACCCAGTGAATCACCCACTCACACATCTATGCACAGAGTCACCCACCCACCCACACAAACACTCAGGCACCCATACAGATTCTCAGACAACCAATCAATTACCCATATAGACACTCATGTAGGTACTCACTAACCCATGCTTACACACCAACTGACAGACTGATACAGACATTCACACAGTTTAGTCACTAACCCATGCATTCAGTAAGACACATTTAATCACTCACTTATACAGTCAGTCACGCACCTACTAAATCAACTATTCAGAAACTCATACACCCACTCATTCTTCAATACACCTTGGCATATATATATATATATATATATATATATATATATATATATATATATATATATATATATATATATATATATATATATATATATATATATATTATCTACTAGCGGTCGCCAGTAGATAGTTATAGTTAAAACCTATTATCCATAGGAAATCCGCGACATTCTATTTGAAATAACGTTGGCGCCGGTTGACGAATCTTCGAAAGTTTCCAACTTGTTGGGGCGCTCCGGTCCGCTCCTATCCTGAAAGTCTCGGGGTGATACGTCAAGCGGGGGCCGAGAAAAGAGGGGTCCCAAAACGCGTTTTCCCCATTCATTTTTCCATAGGAACCTTTAGTCGCAGCTACAGCCCGAACTGCTGAACAGAATTACACCAAATTTGGCAAAGAGGTAGCCCTTGGTTCAGTGTCGTGCCTTTTGCTTAAATGGTGTAAATCCGTTCAGTAGTTCCTGAGAAAATCAAAAGTAAAGTCACATATATATCTGGGCGGAGCCTAACCACACATGTCATCGTGAGATCTGATTGGCTGTCAGCACTTCATCCTGGAATTGCTGGCAGCCATCTTGGGACCAATATAAATGATAGTACCTCATTGAAATGCATTGTAGTGAATAGAAGATTTTGAGGGTCACCAAAAGGAGAACTATAAAGGGTGATAACAGGCTTTAGTTACATTAGAATTTATTTGTTGATGGTACCATACTAATTTTAGGAATTGTGGTGTATTCTAAGGTGATTTTACCATGTGAAAAACCTTCTGCTGGGATATCATGAATCATGTTTGAGAGAACACTATTTTCTCATGCTTGTCCCATGGAGGTTTGGAAGGTGCTCCAGAAGCTAAAATGAGAGCATATTTTCTGTAAATTCACATTATCTTTCTCACTCATGTGAGAATGAAGTCTGACATTCTCAGTAAAACATGTACATCCAACAAGGGCAGAGACTGTCAGTTGATTCCTTTGTGTTCTACTGCAGCTTCCCAGAGTGTTCTAAAGAACAACTAGAGTGCTAACAGCCTTACTTATGACAAAAGTATGGCACACCTGAAGCCATCTTGATTGGAATAAACTGGTAACACTTAAACAATTTAATTTAAAAAGGAACAAAATGATGGGGTTCATTTTGTCATAGAAATTATAGTTAGTGCTGTAGAAAGAAAAATTAGGACATGTTTCAAGTGTGATCTCAAATATCTTCCTGTTATATTTCAACAGGAGCAGCCTGCCAGTTGATGCCTTTGTGTTCTACTGCAGCTTCTCAGAGTGTTCTAAAGAACAACTAGAGTGCTAACAGCCTTACTTATGACAAAAGTATGGCACACCTGAAGCCATCTTGATTGGAATAAACTGGTAACACTTAAAACATTTAATATAAAAGGAACAAAATGAGGGGTTCATTTTGTCATAGAAATTATGGTTAGTGCTGTAGAAAGAAAAATTAGGACATGTTTCAAGTGTGATCTCAAATATCTTCCTGTTATATTTCAACAGGAGCAGCCTGCCAGTTGATGCCTTTGTGTTCTACTGCAGCTTCCCAGAGTGTTCTAAAGAACAACTAGAGTGCTAACAGCCTTACTTATGACAAAAGTATGGCACACCTGAAGCCATCTTGATTGGAATAAACTGGTAACACTTAAAACATTTAATTTAAAAGGAACAAAATGAGGGGGTTCATTTTGTCATAGAAATTATGGTTAGTGTTGTAGAAAGAAAAATTAGGACATATTTCAAGTGTGATCTCAAATATCTTCCTGTTATATTTCAACAGGAGCAGCCTGCCAGTTGATGCCTTTGTGTTCTACTGCAGCTTCCCAGAGTGTTCTAAAGAACAACTAGAGCGCTAACAGCCTTACTTATGACAAAAGTATGGCACACCTGAAGCCATCTTGATTGGAATAAACCGGTAACACTTAAAACATTTAATTTAAAAGGAACAAAATGAGGGGTTCTTTTTGAAATAGAAATTATGGTTAGTGCTGCAAAAAGAAAATTTAGTGCATGTTTTAAGTGAAATCTCAAATCCTCTTCTATTTCATTAGAAAATTCTGACATGCAGACTGAAACAATCACTTTCAATACCAGCAGTAGACTTCCAGTTAACTCCTTGGTGAGCAGTAGCTTTACTACAGTGATCTAATGAACAACTAGAGTAATAACATTCTGAATTTATGGCAAATGTGTGACACATATGAATGCCTTCTTGATGGAATCAAAGTAAAAAACTGAAAGCATTTCCTACTGAGGAGACTGCAGTAAATGAGGAAATTAGGAAACTTCATAACAAAGAAGTCTTCCAAGATGGCCACCAGTGAAAAAAGAGCCCAAATGTAGCACAAATATTACCCAGATGTAGCCCACATATAGCCCAATGACAAAAGTGTGCAAAACACTTTTTATTTTTAGTTTTTTTGCAGTTTTATGTAGTGCAGACTGGTCAGGTATTGGAGCGTTGCATCTTAAAACATGACCCCCCTACACTACAAAAACACCACTGCACGACCCTAAACCCTAAAACACTACCCCAGCACGACCCCTACACTACACAAGCACCACTGCACTATCCTAAACCCTAAAACACTACCCCCAGCATGACCCCCTACACTACACAAACACCACTGCACTACCCTAAACCCTAAAACACTACCCCAACACCACTGCACTAACCTAAATCCTAAAACACTACCCCAGCACAACCCCCTACACTACCCAAACACCACTGCACTACCCTAAAACATGACCCCCTACACTACACAAACACCACTGCACTACCCTAAACCCTAAAACACTACCCCCAACACGACCCCCTACACTACACAAGCACCACTGCACTACCCTAAACCCTAAAACACTACCCCCAGCACGACCCCCTACACTACACAAACACCACTGCACTACCTTAAACCCTAAAACACTACCCCCAGCACGACCACCTACACAACCCAAACACCACTGCACTAACCTAAATCCTAAAACACTACCCCCAGCACGACCCCCTACACTACCCAAACACCACTGCACTACCCTAAAACATGACCCCCTATACTACCACGAACACCACTGCACTACCCTAAACCATAAAACACTACCCCCAGCACGACCCCCTACACTACACAAGCACCACTGCACTACCCTAAACCCTAAAACACTAACCCCAGCACGACCCCTACACTGCCCGAACACCACTGCACTGCCCTAAACCCTGAAACACCAGCCCCTGCACGACCCCCTACACTGCCCGAACACCACTGCACTGCCGTAAACCCTGAAACACATACCCTAGCACGACCCCTACACTGCCCGAACACCACTGCACTGCCCTAAACCCTGAAACACCACCCCTTCACGACCCCCTACACTGCCCGAGACACCACTGCACTGCCCTAAACCCTGAAACACCACCCCCAGCATGACCCCTACACTGCCCGAACACCACTGCACTGCCCTAAACCCTGAAACACTACCCCCAGCAAGACCTCCTACACTGCCCGAACACCACTGCACTGCCCTAAACCCTGAAACATCACCCCCAGCAAGACCCCCTACACTGCCCGAACACCACTGCCCTATACCCTGAAACACCACCCCCAGCACGACCCCCTACACTGCCCGAACACCACTGCACTGCCCTAAACCTTGAAACACCACCCCCAGCACGACCCCCTACACTGCCCGAACACCACTGCACTGCCCTAAACCCTGAAACACCACCCCTGCACGACTCCCTACACTGCCCGAACACTACTGCACTGCCCTAAACCCTGAAACACCATCCCCAGCACGACCCCCTACACTGCACGAACACCACTGCACTGCCCTAAACCCTGAAACACTACCCCCAGCAAGACCCCTACACTGCCCGAACACCACTGCACTGCCCTAAACCCTGAAACACCACCCCCAGCAAGACCCCCTACACTGCCCGAACACCACTGCACTGCCCTAAACCCTGAAACACCAGCCCCAGCACGACCCCTACACTGCCCGAACACCACTGCACTGCCCTAAACCCTGAAACACCACCCCCTGCACGACCCCCTACACTGCCCGAGCACCACTGCACTGCCCTAAACCCTGAAACACCACCCCCAGCACGACCCCCTACACTGCACGAACACCATTGCTCTGCCCTAAACCCTGAAACACTACCCCCAGCAAGACCCCCTACACTGCCCGAACACCACTGCCCTAAACCCTGAAACACCACCCCCAGCAAGACCCCCTACACTGCCCGTACACCACTGCACTGCCCTAAACCCTGAAACACCACCCCCAGCATGACCCCCTACACTGCCCGAACACCACTGCACTGCCCTAAACCCTGAAACACCACCCCCAGCACGACCCCCTACACTGCCCGAACACCACTGCACTGCCCTAAAGCATGAAACACCATCACCAGCATGACCCCCTACACTGCATGAACACCACTGCACTGCCCTAAACCCTGAAACACTACCCCCAGCAAGACCCCCTACACTGCCCGAACACCACTGCACTGCCCTAAACCCTGAAACACTACCCCCAGCAAGACCCCCTACACTGCCCGAACACCACTGCACTGCCCTAAACCCTGAAACACCACCCCCAGCAAGACCCCCTACACTGCCCGAACACCACTGCACTGCCCTAAACCCTGAAACACCAGCCCCAGTACGACCCCTACACTGCCCGAACACCACTGCACTGCCCTAAACCCTGAAACACCACCCCCTGCACAACCCCCTACACTGCCCGAACACCACTGCACTGCCCTAAACCCTGAAACACCACCCCCAGCATGACCCCCTACACTGCACGAACACCACTGCACTGCCCTAAACCCTGAAACACTACCCCCAGCAAGACCCCCTACACTGCCCGAACACCACTGCCCTAAACCCTGAAACACCACCCCCAGCAAGACCCCCTACACTGCCCGTACACCACTGCACTGCCCTAAACCCTGACACACCACCCCCAGCATGACCCCCTACACTGCCCGAACACCACTGCACTGCCCTAAACCCTGAAACACCACCCCCAGCACGATCCCCTACACTGCCCGAACACCACTGCACTGCTCTAAACCATGAAACACCAGCCCCAGCACGACCCCCTACACTGCCCGAACACCACTGCACTGCCCTAAACCCTGAAACACCACCCCCAGCACGACCCCTACACTGCCCGAACACCACTGCACTGCCCTAAACCCTGAAACACCAGCCCCAGCACAACCCCGTACACTGCCCGAACACCACTGCACTGCCCTAAACCCTGAAACACCAGACCCAGCACGACCGCCTACACTGCCCGAAAACCACTGCACTGCCCTAAACCCTGAAACACCAGCCCCAGCACGACCCCTACACTGCCCGAACACCACTGCACTACCCTAAACCCTCAAACACCAGCCCCAGCACGACCCCCTACACTGCCCGAACACCACTGCACTAAAGCCTGAAACACCACCCCCAGCAAGACCACCTACACTGGCCGAACACCACTGCACTGCCCTAAACCCTGAAACACCACCCCTGCACGACCCCTACACTGCCCAAACACCACTGCACTGCCCTAAACCCTGAAACACCACCCCCTGCATGACCCCCTACACTGCCCGAACACCACTGCACTGCCCTAAACCCTGAAACACCACCCCTCAGCACGACACCCTACACTGCCCGAACACCACTGCACTGCCCTAAACCCTGAAACACCACCCCCAGCATGACCCCTACACTGCCCAGAACACCACTGCACTGCCCTAAACCCTGAAACACCACCCCCAGCAAGACCCCCTACACTGCCTGAACACCACTGCCCTAAACCCTGAAACAACACCCCCTACACTGCCACGAACACCACTGCACTGCCCTAAACCCTGAAACACCACCTCCAGCAAAACCCCTACACCACCTGAACACCATTGCTCTGCCCTAAATCCTGAAACACTAGCCCCAGCATGACCCCCTACACTGCCCAAACACCACTGCACTGCCCTAAACCCTGAAACACCACCCCCAGCACGACCCCCTACACTGCCCGAACACCACTGCACTGCCCTAAACCCTAAACACCAGCCCCAGCAAGACCCCCTACAATGCCCGAACACCACTGCACTGCCTTAGACTCTGAAACACCAGCCCCAGCAAGACCCCCTACACTGCCCGAACACCACTGCACTGCCCTAAACCCTGAAACACCAGCCCCAGCATGACCCCCTACACTACCCGAACACCACTGCACTGCCCTAAACCCTGAAACACCAGCCCCAGCACGACCACCTACACTGCCCGAACACCACTGCACTGCCCTAAACCCTGAAACACCAGCCCCATCACAAACCCCTACACTGCCCGAACACCACTGCACTGCCCTAAACCCTGAAACACCAGCCCCAGCACGACCCCCTACACTGCCCGAACACCACTGTACTGCCCTAAACCCTGAAACACCAGCCCCAGCACGACCCCCTACACTGCCCGAACACCACTGCACTGCCCTAAACCCTGAAACACCACCCCCTGCATGACCCCCTACATTGCCCGAACACCACTGCACTGCCCTAAACCCTGAAACACCACCCCTGCAGCACCCCCTACACTGCCCGAACACCACTGCACTGCCCTAAACCCTGAAACACCACCCCCTGCACCGCCCCCTACACTGCCCGAACACCACTGCACTGCCCCAAACCCTGAAACACCACCCCCAGCACGACCCCCTACACTGTCCGAACACCACTGCCCTAAACCCTGAAACACCACCCCCTGCACGACCCCCTACACTGCCCGAACACCACTGCACTGCCCTAAACCCTGAAACACCACCCCCTACACTGCCCGAACACCACTGCACTGCCCTAAACCCTGAAACACCACCCCCAGCCGACCCCCTACACTGCCCGAACACCACTGCACTGCCCTAAACCCTAAAACACCACCCCCAGCATTACCCCCTACACTGCCCAAACACCACTGCACTGCCCTAAACCCTAGAACACTACCCCCAGCATGACCCCTACACTACCCGAACACCACTGCACTACCCTAAACCCTAAAATACTACCCCCAGCACAACCCCCTACACTACCCGAACACGACTGCACTGCCCTAAACCCTCAAACACTCCCCCAGCACGACCCCCTACACTACTCGAACACCACTGCACTGCCCTAAACCTAAAACACTCCCCCAGCATGACCCCCTACACTACCCGAACAGCACTGCACTGCCCTAAACCCTAAAACACTCCTCCCAGCACGACCCCCTACACTACCCAAACACCAATGCACTGCCCTAAACCCTAAAACACTACCCCCCGCATGACCCCTACACTACCCTAAACCCTAAAACACTACCCCCTGCACGACTCCCTACACTGCCCAAAGACCACTGCACTACCCTAAACCCTAAAACACGACCTCCTACACTACACAAACACCACTGCACTACTCTAAACCCTAAAACACTACCCCCTACACTACACATACACCACTGCACTACCCTAAACCCTAAAACACTACCCCCAGCAGTACCCCTACACTACCCAAACACCACTGCACTAACCTAAACCCTAAAACACTACCCCCAGCAGTACCCCTACACTACCCAAACACCACTGCACTACCCTAAATCACTACCCCCAGCACGACCCCCTACACTACCCAAACACCACTGCACTACCCTAAACCCTAAAACACTACCCCCAGCACGACCCCCTACACTACCCAAACACCACTGCACTACCCTAAACCCTAAAACACTCCCCCAGCACGACTCCCTACACTACCCAAACACCACTGCACTACCCTAAACCCTAAATCTACCCCCAGCATGACCCCCTACACTACACAAATACCACTGCACTACCCTAAACCCTAAAACACTACCCCCAGCACGACCCTCTTCACTACTTAAACACAACTGCACAATTTGTTACAGGCGTTGCAACGCAGGCCTGTGGTGCTTACTGGAAGTACCTAGTGGGCTAGTTGGGCCCCAGGGACCCTCAGGATTCAAGGTGACCTAATCCCCCAACTTAAAACGCACCACGGGCGCGTTTGCACAGTGGTGAAGGGAGGGGCGGGGCCTCAGGTGACATGTGCGCAAACACGCCCTGTGGTGCGTTTTAAGTTGGGGAATTAATTCCCTTTGAATCCTGAGGGACCCTGAGGGCCAACTAGCCCACCAGGTACCTTCAGTAAGCACAACAGAGTTGCATTGCAGAGAGGTGAAAAAGGTGCGTGGCCTCGGAACGCCTCTCTGCAACTCAGCTCTGTGGTCCTAACTCTAGGTACCTGGGGGCTGGTTGAGCCCCAGGGACCCTCAGAATTCAAGGGGACTTAATCCACGCAGCTTAAAACGCGCCACGAGGTGCGTTTGCACACATGTCACCTCAGGCCCCCTCCCTTCACCACTGTGCAAACGCGCCCTATCAGCGCGTTTTAAGAGGTAGTTTTAATCCCCCTGCCTATTATGTACTAGGGACTTGCAGAGGAGGTCATGCTAATCACAGGGGTACCCTAACGCATAGTGTTCCCTAGTGTATGTAGGTGTTTTCACTGTATTCTAAGTGTCTTTTAGCATAGCACTGGCTCTGGTTAGTCAGAGTCAGTTACCACCAGTACCCGTCTGAAAAAGTTGTGGACACAGGATGATTTTGCAACAAGGCCTCTTTCTGCTCCTCTGTTGGTTCTTTCTGCACATCTTTTGCTTCTTTCTGTGCGTTTTTCTTCTTTCTTCACATGTCCTACCTCTGTAGGCATAGTTCGAAACTAGCATTTAAAAAAACCTTTGAAAATCACTTAAAAAATCATAGGTTTCAGGCATGTTATAGTTAGAAATTAGCATTTAAAAAACCTTTGAAATTCACTGAAAAAACCATAGGTTTCAGACACGTTATAGTTAGAAATTAGCATTTAAAAAACCTTTGAAATTCACTGAAAAAACCATAGGTTTTAGGGACAGTTATAGTTAGTTGGACATTTCACTCGTACAAAACCATAGACACATGGATGATGTCATCAGTGATGTCATTTGAGATGTCATCAGTGATGTCACTGACCATGTCATGAGTGATGTAATATGTGATGTCATCAGCAGTGCATTGCGGGCGCAAGTTATAGTTAGCTGAACTAACTATAACGGGGAATTTCTATGGTTTTGTACGAGTGAAATGTCCAACTAACTATAACTGTCCCTAAAACCTATGGTTTTTTCAGTGAATATATATATATATATATATATATATATATATATACATATATTATCTACTGGCGGTCGCCAGTAGATAGTTATAGTTACAACCTATTATCCATAGGAAATCCATGACATTCTATTTGAAATAACTCTCTTGCCGGTTGACGTATCTTGCGAAATTTTCAAACTTTGTGGCCCGCTCCGGTCCGCTCCTACCCTGAAAGTCTCGGGGATTCGTCAGCGGGGGCCGAGAAAAAGGGGGTCCCAAAACGTGTTTTCCCCATGCATTTTCCCATAGGAAACTTTAGACACGGCTACAGCCCGAACTGCTGAACGGAATTACACCAAATTTGGCAAGAGGTAGTTCTTGTTTCAGAAAGAACCCTTTTGTTAAATGGTGTAAATCCGTTCAGTAGTTGCTGAGAAAATGAAAAGTAAAAAGTTAGTGATATCTATGGCCGAGTAGGGTCCGCGTACCCTCCCGATCCACGAGCTGCATGTTAATTCAGGAAATGTTGGCAGCCATTTTGTCCTCGGTAGAACCGAGGGACAGAAACGAAGTGCGCAAAGTGCACAAAGGGGGCAGGGTAGAAACACCTGACCCCTAGGTTTGCTCAGGGGTCCCACAAGGACCCCTGGGCAAAAAAAAAAAAAAAATGTTTTAAATCGGCAGGATGCGCTCAGGGTGCGCGAATCCTGCCGAGCAATCGAAGCGCGGTCTCCGCGCTCGATGTTAATGGCCCCGGGTGGCCCAAGTCCCGGGGGCATGGTGGGAGGATAATTTAATGTGTGGGGGCCTCAAAGGCCCCCCAAGCCCGGGGACGCCACCCCCGGGGCTTTTTAAAAATGGTGCGGGAGGGCTCTGAGCCCTCCCGCAGCCCCGGAGACCACCACCTCCCGGGGCTTTTTTAAAATAATTATTAAACCTGTGTGGGGGCTCCAGCCCCACATGCCCCGGGGACCACCACCTCCCGGGGCACTAAACATTTTAATATGGGGGTCCGTTACGGACCCCAGAACCCGGGGACCACCACCTCCCGGGGCTGTGTACTGAATGGGAGGGGGCCGCGCGGCCCCCTCCTGGAGCCTTGATGGCCCTGGGGACCACCACCCCCAGGGCTTGCTCCTGCAGTGTCCCGGGGTGCCTACCCCGGGACACTGTAGTTTGCTATGGCAGGACGGGAGCCTCGCGGCTCCCGTCCTGCCATAGCAAACTGCTTTGGATATTGGAAGAGAGAGCAGGGAAACCTGCTCTCTCTTCAATATCCAAAGCGATGCTTTCCACATGGGGAGCAGCATGTCAGCTGCTCCCCATGTGGGCTAGCAATACCGGCTCCCAAGGGACGTGGGGAGCCGGCGGGACTGTGGGGGATTGGGGACCCCCACAGTCCCCAACGGAGAGGGCCAGCCCGGGGATAGGGTCCCCGGGGCAAGTAGTGGCCCGGGAGGGAGCCAGCGGCCCCCTCCCCAAAAAAGAAAAATTTAAAAAAAAAAAAATGGAAAGGCCGGCCCGGGAGATGGGGTCCCCGGGGCCTTAAAATGGGCAGAGGAGGGGGCCACGCTGCCCCCTCAAAAAATAAATATAGAGGCCATGCCCGGGGGATGGGGTCCCGGGGCCAATACAGGCCCAGGAAGGGGGCCACGCGGCCCCTTCCCATTTCTTTTTAAGGTAATTTAAAAAGGGGTAAGGCCCTGGGGAATGGGGTCCCCAGGGCCCAAAAAAGAAAAAGGAAGGGGGCCACACAGCCCCCTTCAGGAGAGAAAAAAACAAAAAACGATCGGGCCCGCAGGCCCGCCCCTTCCTTCACCACTCTGCAAGCGCGCCCCTGGCGCGTTTGCAGAGAAGAACAATTCCCCTTGAATACTGGGGGTCCCTGAGGGCCAACTAGCCCACCAGGTACCTCCAGTATGCGTCAGGGAGCTGCCTTGCAGAGAGGGTGTACAGAGGCCACGCCCTTTTTACACCTCTCTGCAACGCAGCTCTGTGGCGCTTTTGGAGGTATATGGTGGGCTAGTTGGACTCCGGGGACCCTCAGGATTCAAGGGGACTTAATCCCCCAACTTAAAACGCGCCACGGGCGCGTTTGCACAGTGGTGAAGGGAGGGGCGGGGCTTCAGGTGACATGTGTGCAAACAGGCCCCGTGGCGCGTTTTAAGATGGGGAATTAAATCCCCTTCAATCCTGAGGGTCCCTGAGGGCCAACTAGCCCAATAGGTACATCCAGAATGCGCCACAGAGCTGCGTTGCAGAGAGGTGTAAAGGGGTGTGGCCTCTCTACACGTCTCTGCAACGCAGCCCTGGCGCATATTGGAGGTTCCTGGTGGTCTAGTTGGCCCCTAGGGACCCTCAGGATTCAAGGGACTTAATCCCCCAACTTAAAACGCGCCACGGGCGCGTTTGCAAAGATGTCACCTCAGGCCCCGCCCTCCCTTCACCATTGTGCAAATATTCCTCTAAAATCAGCCGAAATAGGAATTCCGATTTACTCACCTGTTATAAGGAGAGACCTCAGTGCTGTATCTTTCAGCCCAGTACTGGTCCTGAAAAGTAATTTTAACCGTACTTACCAGTAACTTGAATTTCCTTCCATAGGCTAACATTGACTGGTTTCATTTGGAAATTCTTCTAAGTGTGGAGTTTTGGAACTTTAAATTATTCCTCTAAAATCAGCCGAAATACGAATTCCGATTTACTCACCTGTTATCAGGAGAGACCTCAGTGCTGCATCTTTCAGCCCAGTACTGATCCTGAAAAGTAATTTTAACCGTACTTACCGGTAACTTGAATTTCCTTCATAGGCTAACATTGACTGGTTTCACTTGGAAATTCTTCTAAGTGTGGAGTTTTGGAACTTTAAAATATTCCTCTAAAATCAGCCGAAATACGAATTCCGATTTACTCACCTGTTATCAGGAGAGACCTCAGTGCTGCATCTTTCAGCCCAGTACTGATCCTGAAAAGTAATTTTAACCGTACTTACCGGTAACTTGAATTTCCTTCATAGGCTAACATTGACTGGTTTCACTTGGAAATTCTTCTAAGTGTGGAGTTTTGGAACTTTAAAATATTCCTCTAAAATCAGCCGAAATACGAATTCCGATTTACTCACCTGTTATCAGGAGAGACCTCAGTGCTGCATGTTTCAGCCCAGTACTGATCCTCAAAAGTAATTTTAACCGTACTTACCGGTAACTTGAATTTCCTTCATAGGCTAACATTGACTGGTTTTCAGCAAAAAGTTTCAAAGTGTTGATTTTCACAAACTACAAATATTCCTTAAAAATCGACAGTATGACTTAAACGCATTCTTTCAACTGTTTACAGGAGATGCACCAGTGCTGGATCCAGGATCCAACACTGAGTAAGAAAAAGTAATCGATAACAGTTTTTACCTGCTAAGTGAATTTCCTTCCATAGGATAACATTGGTGATTCTATGAGAAAAAGTTTCTAAGTGTCAACTTTTAAAATACAATAATATTCCTTAAAAATCACGACTGTAACCAAAACGCTTTTACTCAACTGTTTACAGGAGATGTCCCAGGACTGAATCTAGGATCCAGTCCTGTGGTTAGAAAAAGTAATCCATAAAGTAACTAATTGCATTTAACTAGAAATTCACATTGAGCTGAATGTTGCATTGTGTTTGAAAATGTGTTGCCCATTGCAACAACTGTAACTACTGTACTTAAAAGTCTATTGCCTATCTGCAAAGTATTTAAACTAAAGTAATTCATTAGAGAAAGTATTTTTGTAATGTAATGTATAATGTAATTACAATGTAATTTAAATAATAAAATATGTAAAAAAAATTGTTTCTAAAAATGTAGTAAATCAGTATTTTAAAAATTTATATAACAATTAATACATTTAAAAATTGTCATTTACAAAACCTTTGAAATTCACTGAAAAAACCGTAGGTTTCAGACATGTTATAGTTACAAATTAGCATTTAAAAAACCTTTGAAATTCACTGAAAAAACCATAGGTTTCAGGGACGTTATAGTTACAAATTAGCATTTAAAAAACCTTTGAAATTCACTGAAAAAACCATAGGTTTTAGGGACAGTTATAGTTAGTTGGACATTGCACTCGTACAAAACCCGTGAAATTCCCCGTTATAGTTAGTCCAGCTAACTATAACTCGCGCCCACGTAATGCACTGCTGATGACGTCACATATTACATCACTCATGACATGGTCAGTGACATCACTGATGACATCACTGATGACATCTCAAATGACATCACTGATGACATCACTGATGACATCATCCATGTGATAATTTCATGCATCTTCTCACACCCTAATATAACCTTTGATACACCCACTCTAAAGTACAGACTGCCATTCGCAAAACCATAGACACTCCAACACCAATAACTACATACCCACTCACTGATTCTTAGGTCTACGCACACATCCACTCACTCACCCGAACAGTCACTCATATTTACGGTCACTCAGTACAGGACTATCATATGCACTCATACTCCTATATAGACACTCAAACACCGCCACTCATCCATAGAGGTACTCACACACCTAGTCAGTCATGCAAATAATTAAACACACTACCATTTACTCACCTATACAGTTATACACACACCAGCTCACTTACTCATACAAATACTAGCACATTCTTACGCTCTTAAACAATCACTGATACAAGCACACACTCATCCATACAGCCACTATCACAATCAGTCACTCTTGCTTATAGCTATTTATATACTCCAACACACATATATACTGCCTTTCACATATGTAGTTACTCACACATGTACCACTGGGACATACATTCACTCACTAACACACTCTTACACACACTTACCCACCCATACAGTCTATCACAGATGCACTCTTGAAACCATCCACCCAGTGAATCACCCACTCACACATCTATGCACAGAGTCGCACACACCCCTCCCACACAAACACTCAGGCACCCATACAGATACTCACACAAGCATTCAATAACTCATATAGACACTCATGTAGCTATTCTCAAACACATGCAGCCACTTACACAGCAACAGACAGACGGATACAGACATTCACCCAGTTTAGTCACTAACCCATGCATTCAGTAAGATACGTTAAATCACTCACTTATACAGTCAGTCACGCACCTACTAAATCATCCATACAGACACTTACACACCCACTCATTCTTCAATACGTCTTTTCCTATATATATTAAAAATATTTAAACTTTACAGAAACACACAGTCACTGGATGATGTCATCAGTGATGTCATTTGAGATGTCATCAGTGATGTCATCAGTGATGTCACTGACCATGTCATGAGTGATGTAATATGTGACGTCATCAGCAGTGCATTGCGGGGCGCGAGTTATAGTTAGCTGGACTAACTATAACGGGGGAATTTCACGGGTTTTGTACGAGTGCAATGTCCAACTAACTATAACTGTCCCTAAAACCTATGGTTTTTTCAGTGAATTTCAAAGGTTTTTAAATGCTAATTTGTAACTATAACGTCCCTGAAACCTATGGTTTTTCAGTGAATATATATATATGTAACCAAAACGCCCAGAAGCTTGAGGCCGCACACAGCTGCAGGTGAGTTACAAACTCCATTTGAACCAAGCAGGCAGCTTAACATCCCTTTGAAGTCCATGGCCTGACGCGTTTCGATGCCGCTGTTTGCATCTCCTCAGAGGCCGTGTCAGCGGAGGTGATTTATGGCTGCCGCATTTCCCCTGCGTGTTTGTGGTTAGTGAGCTATCAGTGCTCCTCCCTTGGTGGAAGTTCATTTTCAAATGCACGCTGGGATATGAGGTCTCATTTTGCCAAATAACGCCCTCTGGTGGGTTACCTCCGTGGCAGCCACAGTGGGGGCCACTTCTTCTCCTACATCACCGCCAAGACCTGGAATGACCTGCCACTGCCACTTCCCCTCCATACAGCACCCTCCATGGCAGATTTCAGAAAGAAACTCAAAACCTGGCTCTTCAAAAGAGACACTGAACCCTCAGCACCCAGATACCCCCAGGGGTGATAGTGCTGCACTATATAAATGCTGACTGATTGATTGATTGACCAGTTATAGTCATCTCAAGTGACTATAACTAGTGCCCTTAAGTAACTATAACCCACGCCCTCTGCATGCACAGTGTTGTCATCAATGACATCATTTCAGATGTTGCAGTGATGTTATCATTGATGTCACAGAAGATGCAAAGAGTGATGTAATATGTGAGGTAATGAGCAATGAATGGCGAGGGCGTGAATTATAGTTACTTTAGTGAGCCCAACTCCTTACTGCCACGCACAGCTGACTATGTTATGTAACAATATAAAGAATGCCATTTTAGGTAAGGCTGACCTCCTGGCTTTGTCGAACGTTTTTTTCACCATAAGGTAAGATTTTATTACCATACATAACTATATCAACCTCCCAGCTATCCACGCCTTTGGCCGTGCAGGGTGTGGGGTTGGTCATTGGGCCTAGCAGGCGGCCTGGCCCTGTGCCAAGCCCCCACTGCACATAGCATTCTTTCAGCGGTGACTACACCCAACCACCTATAGGGGGCCAAAACCCACCATTGCACGACTCTCACCAGAGTGTCTCGGGAGCCAGTGCATCTGTCTATGCATCTGCAAGACTCTGCAGACTCACACATGTTGCCATACTGACCTAAAAAAACAGTTTTTCCAAATTTGACTCCAGGGAAGGACCCTTATGTGCCTCCCCTAAAAGGGGCTAGGTATTTCTATCGTGCCCACTTATACCTTAATTATTTTTGACTTTCAGGACGTGGGGACTGAATCGCTGAGTCCTGTTATGACGGCCACAACATTTCTGTTTGTATTGGGGTCAGCCAATAAGAGCTAGTGCTTTTTGAGACTCGAGAGGCTCTCACTTCCGTGAGAGCAAGATGGCCGACAGGAAAGAGGCCCTAGCGGCCAATCATCGCGCCATTATTTGAAGTTTTTATGTTCACTGGAATCTCGCAAGAATCTTGCATACCCATCCAGATGTCTATACATTTTGAACCTTAATTTCTCAAAAACTGCTGAGTGAATTTACAACAAATCACAACAAGCATTGGTAAATGCATTAGGTTTTGCCGATGTGATTAATATTATTTTTGTTGTTGTAAGATTTAGCTTGTTGAGCAGTTGTGCAATATAAGTTACTGAAATTCCATAAACGTGTTATGACTTTTTT
The DNA here is from genome assembly GCA_963921515.1 of Calotriton arnoldi. Lineage (NCBI taxonomy): Eukaryota > Metazoa > Chordata > Amphibia > Caudata > Salamandridae > Calotriton > Calotriton arnoldi. Next base: position 47,812 of record CAWUFW010002066.1, read on the forward strand.
ACTGATTGTGCAGTAACTGGTGGTAATTTAATGTGGGAGATTAGGTAAATGGCAAAGGACAAAGAAAAAAACATGCAGTGGCCAAGCAGGTTTGATATGCGTGCCATACTCGAGAAAGCTCATGAACTAAACTTGAACAGAGCTGTGAAATGCTCTCACCCCACCTCAAGAAGAGAACTGGAGAAAAGAATAAAGCATATAAGATATACAATATTCCATACAATAAACCAGGTTACCTGTAAGTGTCTGTGCAAGTTCATGTTGTGGGTGGCTGTTTATAATGCAACAGGCTTGAAAGCTCTGGAGCAGAGGATCAAAGACATTGCAAATATCTCCCAGTGTCTGTCATAGGACAGGGCACAAAGGTGTTCAGAATACATGCTCATCCAGTCTTTGGCCTCTCTACATGTTGCTGCGTGGCACCGTCCCTTGTAACTCCATCTCCTTGCTGCTGCAACCCTAGGTCACGAATGCTAATCATAATTGTGATTCTGTGCAAAAGTGTTGGAAGGAGGAACACAGCTCTTAACTAGGCCTGGGCAGTAAATTCCGTTACGCTCGCGGAATTTGCGGAATTTGGGTAATTTCGCGTTCCGCAGAGAACGCGGAATTACCAAAAATTCCGCGATCCGCGGCTTCGCGGAATTTTTTGCTTGTTCGCGAGATATTTCTCCCCGAGCACGCAACCAGCGTTCACGAACAGGAAAAAAGCATCGCGAACGGGCGGAACAAACAATTCCGCGTGTTTGCAGAACTTTTGCGTGCTCGCGGAGATTTTTTACCGTTTCGCGGAGCTTTGCGTAGCGCGACTACGCAAATTCCACCCAACCCTACTCTTAACACATTTACAGTGCTAAAGAAAATGAAAATGCAGTACTTACAGGCGAGTGAGTCTTTGTGTGTGTAAGGAAGTGAAGTGAAGAAAATGCTTGGAAGTAGTTGCTGGAAAGAGTGATAAGGTGCAAACAAGGAAAGAGAGGATGATGTGTGAAATACTGAGATGGAGTTTTTCTTATAGATGTGGGGGAAGAAAGAAGTACACATTTCTCAGAGGGCTAAGATGGTGGGAAGGGGATTATGTCTGCGATTATTTAAAACTCGGAAGACCACTACCCCAGAACTCAGTAATGGAAAGCTCATTGAGGAACCACAATAGTAGTCAGGTGGCACACAATGGAAAGCACAAGATTTCAGGTTAGCTGTTTTAAGCCATGCGCTCAATTGCATAGGCCACACCTCTGGGAAAGTATTAGCTTTTATGGCCACACCCCTTTTAGAACAAACACACACACACACACTTTTATCTTCCCTTTTAAAGCCCTTTGTGTGACAGTTGCTTTATACAGACAGAAAGTGAAACTTATGTCAGCAACGTGTAACAAAGGCAAAAACTGTACAATAATGATAGCGGAGAACAGATTCTACTGCAAAATGTATGCCTATGGATTACAGAGTTGTGTGTGTTTCGGCTTCAAAGAGCACAGTAAAGTAGCGAAGTAATTGTAGATATAAGTAGAACTGTAAACGGCAGGGGTGCAGAGACATACTGTAAAGGTAAATAGATGGACAAGTCACAGCAGCATGGGGATCGTACACTCACATTGATGACAGCAGTGCAATTAACCTATTTGCGAGCAGCGGGTCCGATAAGAGCAGGAAAGGTCAATTCCTAGCAACTAAACTTGACAATGTGATTTTCGAAATGCAGTTGTTCCCTGCTCAGTGGCTGCTCGCAGAGGGAGTGCTGCAGGGCGGTGGGGCGGGGCGGGGGAGGGGCAGGGTGGGGGGGTAATTGACTCAGACATACGACGGAACGGAGTAAACTAAGTAAATAACTAAATAAAACTATTTACCTTGCACGCGCTGCATTGCCGAGTTGGCGATGCAGCGCGCAAGGTAAATAGTTTTATTTATTTATTTACTTAGTTTACTCCGTTCCGTCGTATGTCTGAGTCCTACCCCCCCACCCTGCTCCTCCCCCGCCCCACCACCCCGCAGCACTCCCTCTGCGAGCCGCCACTGTACCCTGCTCCCATCCTATAGTGCCACCTACCAGCATGTAAATCCCCAGAATGTGTGAGGAGAAGCTGGTCAGTGGGGATGTTGGTTCAGACGGGGAACTGACGGCCCAGCTGATAGCTGGAATGAATCTCCTGTACGAATAAACTACATTGACGAACTCCTAGTGGCATGCTCTTCATTTCGTAAGGATCTGCTTTTCAACATGGAAGAATTCTGTAACCCTTTGTATGAGCCCTGTAAATAAATGTACAACTCTCCCTCAACAGAAAATAGTTTCTCCCTCTTCATGATGTTCATCTTTTTTCAATGCAACATCATAAAATACTCTCAATTGCCACTGTTTATGTCATTTTAAATTATTGTTGACGTGTTCCTTAATGTTGTCATGTAAACAAGTATCCTCTAGTCCTAACATTTCTGTGAAAGGAAAGGATTTGCAATAATTCTCGGGGGAGCTCAATCTGTGTAATCTATATAAATCTGCATAATATGATCTATTTTAGACCAAACTTCTAGAGAAACGGGGAGGTAACTAATCATTGGTATACATAGAATTTAGCAATGTCAGTAAATATTGTATAATACTGGAAATCCAAGTGACCAGGTACATACAAGACCTATCAGCTGCTCTGTGTTGCATTGAAACAAGTGACCACATGCCTGCTCTAGTGCCCGTTAAACTTGCTTTTCAGATGAGGCCATGTTACTTGTAGTGTTACGTCTACGCAACCTCTGGGAGCAGTGAAGGTAGGCTTGAAAACAAAGCTGGAACAACTGTAAAAAGAAGCCCAAAATAAGTCAAATCTTCCTAAAGATGTAGACAGCCTAGGGAAAAGCCAATAGGTTTGCGAAAAAATGCTAGGCGGGTACGCAGGAAAATGTATTCACAGTTCTCAGTAATAACATTGTAGTTTGAAATATGCATTTGTAACCTTTGACTTAGGACACTAATTTCACAAGGAATCACTTAATTTGAGCATCGTGATAAATTTACACATTTCTATTACATTCTTTTGTGGAACGATCATCTAGCGTAAAAGGAATTTCACATCCGTTGTAATTGCAAAACAAAGAAAAATTTAGCAACCATGCTCTTTCTAGAGAAACACAAGCAGGGACTACAGGGCAATAAGATGCTCACTAGAAATAGAACAAGTATTACGGGAATGGAGAGGATGTGGCGCAGCAGACAGAGCTGCTAACTACATCTACCACTCCGATAAAGTATTCTCCGATCACGGCTCCGTCTGTGCATCACAGCCAGTCATAAATAAGTGTTTACAGTGAAAACCAGGTGACATATTAAACAAGCAGGAAGGGGGGAAGCAACGATAGATGGAGGGAGCAAGCAGCAGCGATAAGAAAAGGGAGGAGGGGCTGACAAGTAACAAAGATGGAGGAAGCGGGGGACTGGCAAGCACCACGAGGCAGCGCAAGAACACTAATCAAACAAAATACATAGGTACTTTGGTCCATGTGCCAGAGAGATAAATGGAAGTGATGTGAGCAATATGGTGGCCAATTAGAAGACAGCCAAGAAAATTGAAAATAAAGCCACCAAATAGTAAATAATGGACGGGCTCCAAGCCCTTTACTGTAAACAATACCCCCCACAGCAACAGTGTAGGCGCACTGTCAGGCGAGACCTAAAAAGGAAGGTTTGGACCTGCCAGGTTGAAATGGCTGTTTAAAACTGCACACACAGGGGACAATGGCAGGCCTGTGTCATGTTTAGAGTGCTACCTACGTGTGGGGGACAATGAGTGCTGCAGGCCAACTCATAGCATGTAAGTTACAGGCCCTGGGCACAGATAGTGCCACTTTACCAGAGACTTACAAATAAAATAATTATGTCAATTGGGTATAAGCCAATTCTACCATGTTTTGAAAGAGCACACACACTTTAGTCCTAAAGCCAGCAAAAATTAAGTCAGCAAACAGGAGGGATGAAGGCAAAAAGTTAGGGGGTAAACCACACCAAGGATGCCAGGTCTACTATGACGCATAAAATATTCGACTGATAATACTCCCCCAGACAAGGTCTAGAATTCCCATAGCACAACAGCCACAATCAGAATCAAAATACACATAATAGATACTTGCGGACCACTTTTGAGACCTTGAATGCTCGGCGGAGGTGGTTGTGAATTTGAAGGGTCCCCCACCGCTGCCTGGACTATTAACATGCCTAACTCGCTTATGTGGGACCACTGTCATCATGATGTATCTCACTTTCTGGCATACGGAAATATAAATGTTTATCTTTTTGGTACCCAAAGAGTATATGTGCAGTAAATACAAGAGGTTATGTAAGACTGCACAGGTATGTAACAAAATCAAGGCATAATGCGTCTCAGTCTAGCTTTCTTCTCCTGAGCTTCATCATTAAAAGCATGATGTTCTGCCGGAAAGCTTTCTGCCGATTCACGTCCCACCACTGGATACGTGAAGATGTGACCTTTTTCTGTCTAGGATTTTCAGTTTTGCTTGAAAAAGCAGCATGTATTTCAATGCCAAAGATTTAAGCGTGCACTTGACCTCAATAAATGGGCTCTGCTCCTGTTGCATTGCCAACAAAAGCTACCTGCGCGGCATGTTTAATGTCAACACATATATTTCTTAATTAAGCATTCAAGCTTCAATCTTGAATGTGTGCATACATCAATACTGCACTTCTGGGAGATTAGAAATGACATGGGCTGATAATTGTACCACACCAGAAGATTAACCAGCACATCTTACCATTATTAAATAACTATTTTGGAACATCTACAATTTAGATTTCTGTGCAAAAATCTCATTGTTGGGAACAGCGCAAAAGCTTTATACATCGGTGTGAGCAAATGTGATACATAATTCAACACATATATAACAATGTTTTTTAAAATACATTCCCAGAGTGCAGTCTGTGTGGTTTTCAATAAACCAGTCTTAATTTTTTAAAACAAAAAGAACATAGATGAGTTGGTTTCTTCAGATTTTCCTTTATTTATGGGAAATCAGGATTATATTCTGGGTTCACTTAAGTTCTTTCTTGCCGCGAGGATGAGGCTACTTGTTTTGTTGAACCACTTTGAGGAAGTTGATGTGTTTCGATGCTGCATTTGCTTTGAAGGGTCTCATCGGTAGAAAGACTAACAGGCATGATGAGCTAGCTCTAATGAAATAGCAAATGAGTCACTCTACCCACTGTTTCACTATATCTAAATATGCAAAACATAATCACCTAAGTGCCAGTTAATGTTGCATTCCTGTGTTTTGTTCGAGAGATTTGGGGGCAAAAGATGTATTTGCTGGAATAGTAATTAAAAACAAATTGGTCACTGTGTTAAAAGATTGCAAGGACGTATACATTAAGCTGCACAGTGTAATTGCTCTTGTCTGAGCAATTTCAGGAGTTAAGCTTGTACCTTCGGGCATTGTACAACTGGGTAGATTTGGGATCAGGGCTGCGCTGGCAGGACAAGTGTGATGGTAATGTGGCGTATGTTCACGTACATTGTTCTGATCTGATATTGGGCCGCAGTGCACGGAACGAACCACAATTGACTCATCATAAGTGTGAAAAAGGCCCCTTTATTGAAGACAGGTGCACCTTACAAAACATATCCTCGGCCTTTGCCTCACAAAACTATATCTAACTATACAAACTTCATCTACTTATCCTCCTCCCCCACCCCTAAGGTTTCCCCAAACATAATTGCAATTTCTTTAACAGACCCCAGCTTGATCAATACTTTCGCCCCTTTAAAAACTTTGTAACCTCATCTCAAACTATCTAAAGATCTATCTACTCGATCAATAACTGTTAACCCTTTAAACCCTGTAACCTCTTCTCTACCTGTCAACAAATCTATCTGCTAAGTATAACCTATCCTAACCTCATTACCTACCTGTCCACAACCATAAAATGAAACAGTAACAACTGGCCAAAAATAGGTAACCGACGCCACTCAGAAATAGTCCTTACGACTTTTCTGACCCCCCCTCTAGGCCCCTTCTAGGATAACGTCTTATATCCATGGCTGCATCTAAGACTTCCTTTATTTGGATCAAGTATAGCTCCATCCCGAAGCGAGACAAATGCACCCCATCATCCCTGAAAAATTGTTTTTGCCGAATACCTTTGCTCTGGGCAATCCACCGCCGAATACTTTAGTTCTGGGTGCTCTACCCTGCCAAAACCTGCCTCTCTGCAAAAAACCCTCATTTCCCTGTTTACCTTCCTCCTGGCCTTATCAATGGCAACAGGCCTCTCGGCCCCCCTCCAATGCCTTCTGGGAAAAAACTCACTCCACATCACAAAGCACCCAGACCACTGCCTCTTGATCTCCTGCAAATCCCTTTTCATCAGCTTCAACAGAGATAACCCTTTACACACCACTAAATCATTCTCCCCCAAGTGAATTAACAGCACATCTGGACAAACATGTCAACGCAATAACTTATTTAACAGGGGGAAAAGCTCGTGCCAACACATGCCCCCTTTTCCGTGCCAACTGACATTAAACAATCGCGGGTCCAATCCTAAATTTACTCCTTTTCCTTTTTCTCGTTCGTGTCTTTCGGCCCATTTCACAAAAGAATGCCTGACAATCCAGATTGACACATGCGTGAGAAAAAATTCACATTCCCACCTTCCTCCCCAACCCCCCCTCCCTGCTTTAACATAACGTTTGTAACAATCTGATGACCAAAGTCCCAGTCGCTTCAAACTCTCTGAGCCCCACCCTATGTTCGCCGCGTCAGAAGTCACCCCAATCCTGAAAGAATGAGTGCCAAAAGCCTCAGGCACCTCCCCCAATAATTTTAACGTTTGCCTCATGACCCTAAGAAGTTGTGCTGCCGTGACTTCCCGCCCCGAGGCCCTGCAAAAAACGTCCCCCACCTCCCTCACTGTTCTTTCCCGCAAAAGGCAACCCCATCGTACTGGGCAGATCGTGGGATCCCCTCTAGCCCATAGCGCCACTGCCTTCCCCGTCCCATTTTGATCTGTCTTCGAGCACCTGAGGAAGATGGAGACTGCATCACTCCCTTTTTGGCATCCCTGTACTTCCCCCCATTGCAGCCATGGCACCCCCTCCTACCCAACAGCTCCGAAACCCGGAATGCTCCGCAATATAGCCAAGACATTAACGCCGCAAACAATGTTGCTTCCTGCCGGCTGCAGCATACCTTAGGTAACACCTCAATCATTCTGCTCAACAGCACATTATTCACCGGTAACCTAACCCGCTGTCCTCTACCCGTCTCCCTGGCCCACCCCTCTAACAACCTCTTACCCAGCTTGCCTGCCGTTGGGGCATATCCCCACACTAACTTGCCCATGAAGGCTATCCCTGCCAGCTTGGCCGCTATGGTAACCTTCAACAAACCCTTCTCAATCAAGTCCAAAATGAACTGTATGACCTCCTCTTCCCTGGCCGACGTCCCAGGCCTCCTCTTCGCACCTCCCTGCAGAAATTCCTGCCACTCTAGTCCATAAGCCTTCCTCGTGGAAAGTGCTAACGACCCTACCACCAGTTGCAGCATCCTTTTTCTCCTACGGACCACAACCCTTTGGGCACCGGCGTCTTGAGAGCTTCCGCTTCCGTGGCCAGCCCATGGAACCTCTCCCACTGCAAACGAGACAAGGCATCTGCAATGTTGTCTACGCCTGGGACATGCTGCGCTCTGAACTGAATGTCATACTTCAAGCAACCCAACATGAATATTCGCAATAACTTTAAGACCTGCTCATCCCTTGCGGACTGCCTGTTGACCACCTGCACCACTGCCATGTTGTCTACCCTGAAAGTGACCCTTTTGTGCGCTAACCTCCGCCCCCACAGTGTGACCACAACTACTAGGGGAAACAATTCAAGGAAAGCGATACTCCTGCCCCCATTCTTCCAATGAGGCGGCCACTCTTCCGCACACCATTTTCCCTGCCAGTACACACCGAACCCGCCTGCTCCGGCGGCGTCCGAGAATATCTGAGCGTCCCATTCCCACTCTTCCGGCGTGGACATGGGTATTCCATTGAACACCTCCAAGTACCTGCACCACATTCTTAAGTCTTCTTTTGTCCCTGCCGACAAATGCATGTGGTGGTGTGGTAGTGTGAGGCCTGCCAGTGACCTGCTCAATTTCCTGCAAAATGTCCGTCCCGCTCTCACTACCCGGCATGCAAAATTCAAATGCCCCAGTAACACTTGTACCATCCTTACTGTCACTTTCTTTCTGGCCAGCATGTCATCGATCAACAACCTCATGTGCAGTTTTTTATCCTCCGGCAACCTAGCCTCCATGGCCACTGAATCTAGTTCAATCCCCAGAAAAGACATCCCCCTGCTTGGACCTTGTGTCTTCTCCGGTGCTAAAGGGACACCCAGTGTCCCCATGAGCTTCTGGAAACTGTCCAGCTGCTGCTGGCAGTCCATCGCACCAGGCCGGCCCACCAAGAAGAAGTCGTCAAGGTAGTGTGTCACTGTCTCTTTTCCCGTTGTCCAAGAGAAAATGAATGAACTGAACTTCTCAAACAGTGCACATGATATTGAACACCCCATGGGTAAAGCCTTATCCACAAAGATGTTTCCGTCCACTTGAATGCCCAGCAACTGGAAGTCCTCCGGATGTACTGGCAGGAGCCGGAAGGCGGCCTTGATGTCACATTTTGCCATCTCAGCCCCTTTTCCTACCCTTTCAACTAGAGCCATGGCTACGTCCACCGAGGAGTACGACACAGACATCAAATCATCAGGAATGAAATCGTTTACTGATCCCCCCTTGCGGCCATGACAAGTGCTGAATCAGACGATACTGGCCTCTCTCCTTCTTCGGGACCACCCCGACAGGAGAAATAATCAAATCCTTTATCGGGCTAACCGAAAATGGCCCCTCCATACATCCTTCCCTGACCTATTTTTGCAATTTCTCCCAAATGACCACTTTGTGAGCTGCCGCTGATTTGAGGTTCTCCGCCCATCTTGCCACCCTCGGTCCTTCGTACCCCAATTTAAAGCCCTCTCTGAAACCCGCACTGAGAATTTGCGCCTCCTGTTTTCGTGGGTAATGTGCTAGCCAGGCCTCTAAGCAATCCAGCTTAATGGGTGTATGAGCCTTTGCCCATATAACCCTGCGCCCCTCGACCCCCCCTGCCTCCCATCCCCTGCTGTCCACTGCTGGCATTGTGATGTTGCAGCCCCTGACCCCCTGTCTGGCCCTGTCCTGCATACCCTGGCCCGAAGCACTGCACCAGAGGATGCCTTCCGGAGCATTTTGAGCACTCATGCCGAAATCTGTAGTAGTCCCGGGCACAACTGCCTTTGTTATACTCCCAACAGGCCCCTGGACCTCCCCCTGTGGGCTTCTGGGTGTATCCCACCCCGCCCCTGGTGGGACGGCTTTGAAAGGGGCGATAGACTAACGGCAATCCACTGGCCGTGTACGTTGTTTTTCCAAATTTTACCACCCCCATCGTCTGTTGATATAGATCCGAGTCAATCTCCCCCCAATTTGCTTTGGGGTCCCAGGCTAGTCTGGCACGGAACTCCTCATCATAGTGTGACCATGCGTACCCCCCGTACGTCAGATGTGCCCTCCTAACTACATCCATGTATTTAAACAATGCTACCAACCTGTCTGGGTATTTCTCGCAGTACATACTAGCGAAAATTAAAAAGGCTGCCGTCCAGTTTTCTATTGTCATGGGTACCCTGGGTCGTCGGGATAATTCTAGCTCCTCCTCCTTCGATCCCTCCTTAGAGCGTAATTCCCTATGCAGCAGCTTCAATATGTCTACATACTCGCCCTTCCATATTTTTTCCTTTGTGGCTAACATGAGGTGTACCCCCAACGGTTTCGTCACCCCCATGTACGGCAGTTTTGGCAATCTGATTTCCTTGCTCTCTTTGCCCTCCGTCACCTGACCAGCCCCCGTCGCTTTTGTCGTCCCCTGCACCCTTAGTCGCTTCAGAGTCCCTGTGTGCCTTGTCGTCTGTCGTCCCTCCTGACAAACCCTTCTCTGCCTCCTTTCCCGTCTTCTACCCCTCTGTACCCACCCCTGTGTCTCTCACGTATCTTCCCTTGCACAATTTTAGCCCACTGTCCCCCTCATCCCCTCTGCCATCTGTCCCCGTGAAAACCCTCCGCTTTGGGCTAGCTGCACTACCCCGCCCTCCTTTCTTACCTGGCGTCAAGGTCGGTGTCCTCACCGGATCCAACCGCCTAACCAGTGTCGTCGCGGGCTGAGTCATCTGAGGCGTAGCCGTGTACTCCCCGTCCGGACCCGGCTCCTGTAACATACTAGGCACAAAATTACTTGTCCCCCCTTTCTTCATCCACTATCTCCCCCTCTTCTAGACTATCCTCCTCATAATCCAATGGGATGTCCTCCCACTCCCCCTCCTCTTCTAAACTTGTTACCCATGTGTGCCTCGCTTCTTGCAACAATCTGTCTATCGTAGCCTCTGCTTTCTGTTTTTGCCCATACCCTGTCACCGCCGCCCTGGAGGGCCCCTCTGCCCCTCCGGGCTGTCACCCAGATGTGACCATTTCACTGTGTACCACCTTTTCTGTTATCAGTTTGTTTGCCCTACTGCCCTCCGCAGCATTCCCCTGTTGCCCATCCACTGTCACCGCCGCCCTAGTGGCCACCTCCGCCCCACTGGGCTGTCACCCCGCCGTGACCCTGTCAGACCTCCAGTCATCTTTGCCACCATGGTCCCTCGACATGCTCCAGCTGGCCGCCCTGGACCCTGCCTTCACTTCTTCCCGGTAGCGAGGAGCCGCATGCGGGCGAGTCGCATGCGGCAATATACGCGCTCCGCGCTCGCTGCTCCTGTAAAGAAAATGGAAGGTCCGGCTTGCCGAGGTTAGTGTCCCTGTCTGTCCCTACCTGCCCCTGCTCTGGGCACCACTGCCAAAACCCCCATGCCTGAGGCCCCCAAGGGTACCTGCGTCAACCCCCCTGCGTCCACCCACACTCCCCCCCTGCCTGGTCCCGCCGAGTGACCCCCCCATTTTGCCAGGCCCACCCCCCCTGTCCCCAGTACGCCCGTAGACTGGGGCGGCAGGGATCTCTCCCCACTCTACATCTTCCCCCTCGCTCCAATCCAACAGGGACACTGGCCTCCTCCCCCCCAGACTGGACCCTGAGGCCTTCCTCCCGCCCCCCACCCCCAGGCTCCCCTCCACCCCCCCGGGGGACCTTGCACCCACCCCCCTCCACCGACCACTTGTCCCTCACCCCCAGGGGGGCCTGTCCAACCACCCTCTAATGTCCAGTGCCGCCACAGCGGCCTCCCTGGACCCCCCCTCCCCTTCTTCAATGCCCATGACCACCGGTGGCACCCCAGCCCCTCCCTCCCCGGTAGCCACCTGTTTGCCCCTAAACCTGGTCCTCCCCCACCCCCCTTCTATATGCCCGGGAGCTGCCTTGGTGCCCCTCCCTCCCTTCCTCCCAAAACTCTCCTGGCCCCTCACAGATTTGGCACCTCCCACTTGACTGGGCCCTTCATGCCCCCAATGAGCACCCTGGACACTTGTGGCACCCGCGGTGAAACGCGCCGCGGGGACTTCATGGCACATATCCTCGCGCACTGCCCCACCCTTGCCTTCCACAAATTTCAGGGTGGGCGCCTCGTGGCGCTCCGCCCGCGTTACTCCCGCTTTGCGGGGGCTGCCTTGGCTCTGCGGCCCCCACCACGTACCTCCGTACTCTTTCTCTTCGCACCGCCTTGCGGCGGCGAACACGCCAAAATCGCGGCAGCCGCACAACGGCCGAGCTGTGGTCTCCGTCGGGCTTCTGCTGAGGTCTATGCGGCCGGCTTCTGCCAGGAGCCGCATGGCCTCCTGTACGCACGCGTCATTTCGAGCCATTGCTCAGTCATGCAGGCAACTCTTTCAGGCCTCAATCCCTTAAAAAACTTTCCCTAGCTGGCGGTACCACAAACGGCAGCCGTGTCACCTTCCAAAATGGTGACACGGCTCCCGCAAATGGCCGCATAAATACCCCCCACCCTGCCGCCCAAGTACAGCCCAATGTGAGCCCAAATGGGCTGGACCGCACCACCCGTCCCAAAAACCCCGGGGGTGTGAGCCTCCCTGACTGTTGGCCGCCCCCCCAAAGCCCCATTCTCCCCAGTCAATTTGACGCGATGTCTGATTTCGTTGTTCGAGAATGAGCATGAATTTATCAGAGCATGACACTTTTTCTCTTCTCTTCTTTTAAAACAATCATGCATTGACATCTGTGGAACTTCAGTTGTGGGCGTCATGAATTATATGTATTGCAGAAGCATGTGTGGTGTGCACATTCCTTTGGCACAGGCTCAGCTGTCTGATGAAACAGAGGTGTCAAAAAAATCGGAAACAAAAATATCACCAATCAAAACCGAAAACACAAATATTCACTTATACCTGTGTGATGAATCTCACAGGAGTGGAGAGGATGTCGTGCAGCGGCCAGGACTGCTGACTCAAGAGCCGGGGATCCCGGTAGGAGTCTCTGCGGCGCAGCAGCCTGTGATTCTGGGCAAATCACTTAAACTCTCCGGGTGAGCTATATAGATCTGCTGCAAGATGTAAAAGCAGAAAGAGGCAAAAGTTTACTAAAAAATAGTTCAACCAAAGCGGATGTTAACAATATTTCGGCTCCGGGAAACTGATAAGAGAAGCAGACTAGGAACAAGCATTGGTAAATGCAGGAAAATATGCCACAACCTAAAAAGCACACTTTCTTGGTAAAGACTCAACTTTCTGCTAGATTTGGTATAATTCCGTTAAGAGCACTGTCTCAAATCCTCTATGGAAATTGCATGAGGAAATTGTGTTTTGGGACACCTTTTTTTTCTTGTCCACTGCTTGATGGATCACCCAAGAACTTCCCAGGAAATAGCCGAAGTGGTTGAACTTTTTTTAGAGAGTTTCGTGAACATTCTTCAAACAGCACCAAAGTTATTAGCAAACCAAAAAATCTATTTTCTATGAAAACTTGGTCCTAACTACAGCTGCCCATTGGTGATCGCCATTGGGTGATATATACATATATATATATCTTCAGGGCTGCACGCGTGCCACACTGTGTGGATCAGCGTGTATATGCCCTTTGCTGACAGTTGCATGTGGCCCACTGAACACTGTTCAAGATAGGAATTGTGGATTCCAATTTTTTTGCCATGAACGAGAAATTCCAAGGAAGTTCTTGCCCTTTGTTGCTTAAGTCCTTGCCCTTTGTACATGCTGCCTGTTGCTACTACTGATTGGTTGGTTCAGTAAGGTCCTCGAATTGGAGTGGCGAAGACGGATGCTCTCAAGTTGTCCAGGGCGGTAACACAAACAATCCCAGAGAATCCAGGAGGATCAGCAAGAGTTCTCTTTTCTTTGTTAAATGGCTGGGAATGGGATCACCTTGAGAGAGGGGGCTGAGTCTTAGAAGTGTTGCAGTTCTAGTGATGTCTGGTGAGCTTTCGCTGGTCCATTAAAATACGGGGGAGATAATACAAATCTTGCACTGGGTCACACCCATATCCATAGCAGGTCTCCAAGGTGAACCGCCTATAGCTTGTAAGTATGTAATGTTAATAAGTAAGGGATGTAAGTAAGGGAAGTAGGTAAGTCAGATGTGTAACTTCGGGATAAGGATTGGCTCTAAGGGCTGGCTTAGGCATGCTGGGGCGGGAAGTGGGGCTGGACGATGCATCACCCTTCAGGATGGCGGCAACTGTGGATGTTTGCCAGACCATTCCTGTGTATTGTCCCATCTGCGAAGGTCACCTCTCTCTGTCCCCCTGCCTAAGGTCGGCACCCAGCAGCTGACTTAGAACTGGTGCGGACTAGGGGAATCTGACTTTTTAATAAAAACAAAGCATTGTGAAGGCCTGAAGCAGGTGTTGATGCTATGTGATTTTTGCCCTACGTTCTGAATGTCAAAGTGAAGAAATTTAATGAAGCTGGCATAAACAGAAGGAGTAACCATTTCTCCCATAACCTTTTCTCGGTCATAGTGGCCTTTAGCACCAAGTGGTCATGCTGGTAACTATATATATACACCAGGAGAAGTCTATAGGGATAGGCCAAACAAGGGGTCTATCTTGGATGTGACCATGATAGCAAGAAGTGGCAAATCTAACAATTCCAGTTCCAGATGGGGTAATTCTTGCATAACAAAAATCCTGTTAAGATGGCTAAAAGAGGTACTGTCTTTTCCACAAACCATTAACCTCCTTACCAATTTTGTGAACTTTTCACCCAGATTGAATCACACTTTGTCGCCATGTTCACCTACCGTACTAAGCGATAATAGGAAATTATCAACCTCAGTAAAAGCATCAAATTTGTAGCTTCATCAGTGAAAAGAGTTACAGATCAAACAAGACTTGAAAAACTGCCAGACGTTTATGAGGTCACTGACAAACCCAATGACAAGAAAAGGAACTTTTTCGAAGAAAGTCACATGTTGGAAATATCGCAACAAATGATACTATTGCAATCTTTGTGGAGACATAATAGGAAACTTCAAAGAAATTTTAAAAACGTGTCTCCAAAACGCACAAGAGATTCTTCCTATGAACGTGGGGGCATATTAGCAAGACCGGCGATAAAATTATCGCCGTTTTAGCGGCAGGAAACTGCCGCTAAAGCGGCGATAATGGGCTTGCTAATATGCGCTATAGAATTCAATAGAAGCCCAGGTTAGATGTGCAGGACATCTAACCTGGGCTTCTATTGAATTCTATAACGCATATTAGCAAGCCCATTATCGCCGTTTAGCGGCAGTTTCCTGCCGCTAAAGCGGCGATAATTTTATCGCCGGTCTTGCTAATATGCCCCGTAGTGCTTAAAATGTGACAAAAAAGCTTTGTTCCATAACATTGCATGTCACTTTGCCAAATGCAGAAGCAGAATAATAAAAGGAGAGCCATACTTTCTCTATAGCTTTTGGTATTTGAGATTCATAACAAAAATTGGAATGTCTCAGCATGCAAGACATGTAAACTCAAAACCACTAAATGATGTTAGGCTCTTGGCTCTAGCAAGCAGCAAACGTTTCAAATTGTGGCCGAAAGACAAAATATTGCTGAGACCTGAATTTGAAAAAGTATATGAAAACAAAAGGAATATTCATGTACTTATGGTTCCACACTTCAATAATAAAAACAGCAAACAGATTGTAGAGAAATGAGGGTATATAACAGAGAAGAAACTTGATATGCACCAAGAATCCACTAATATTGAAAGCAACACAAAGGGTGAACCAGAAATATTAGAGGGAACAATAAAAGAAAGATGTCATGACTTATACTCATAACAGATAAGAGAAAGGAGGAGGTAAGCCACCGTACATCCTCCTGGGAAGACCAAATTACCACAACAAGTACGGCAGCTGTAGGTGGAATACGCAATCCAGTATTCCTACCCTGAGACAAACATCAAAATGTCACTCTTGGATGGTCATAGAATTCCTGTGTAAGTGCTAGAGGGAGGGAAGGTCATCCTTATGGAAGAGGAAGCCTCACACACAAAATCGTGTCATGCTTCATCATTGGCAACCTCTCCCCACCCTGGTAGGACGGTGCCTCCAGGGCAAGCTCGACCTCCTGTTGGACTTGGCACAGGAGGGTCTTGTTAGATAAAAGCTACTGGGTATTGTTAGATAAAAGCTACTGGATAATAAAGGAATCCAGATCAGTGAGTTAAAAATACCTTAATGTATCTCTGTTTTTTGCCTTTATTGGTTGGCAAACTAGTGGGGCGGTAGTATGAGAGCAATGACTCACACCACCGTAAGAGTCAGGCCAACATGTTTCTGCCCAACCTAGAAGCCCATACGGGTCTGGGGCATCCCTCAGGGCAAGGGATCCCTAACAACCTCTTGAAGGACTATTTGCCTGGATTCTTAGTGAGGTAGAAAAAAATGAAAAATAAATAGGAAAACGTGAATGTGCTCAGGTGAGTCCTACCTGGAATGCACAATAAGAACAACCTATTAAAAATGAGAATACAAGGACTTTACAAATTATATTTTATGTAAACAGAAAACCTTCCCTTCTTAACGAGATAAAAAGTAACGTGGGATGCAAGTGACACTGCATGGCAAACCGCAACACTCAAAACACATATGATAGGTGAATGAAACATGCAGAGACATAGCACATGCATCATGCACAGTAATGAAACAAAAAGCATGAATATTTTTTATATTACTGTACTGTATCTGCTCATTAGCTCTCTAACCCAGATTATAGGGGATACCGGACTCCTGGTCAAAGAGGGGACGGTGTTCTTTGTAGTCGCACATTAGTGAGATCACGGTTCAGAAGGTTACAAACAGTAAACATACACAATACTCATAATTTGGTCCCTACTCGCCAGGAGTAGAGGAGTATGGTAATAATAGCCTGTCTCTGTTCGTAATGGAGGCAAAAGAAAGAAAGAAGCATGAAACCGAGTGGATATTACTCATCGGAGGCTCTGGTAAAGGGATGCATAAAAAGTATGATGCTCAAACCTTATGGTTTGTTAGTACAATCAAAGAAGCGGTCCAAAACTTCTCGCATCAGTCCCCAGGGATTGGCATGCGTGTAACTCGATACACTCTCTCTGCATACAGCCCTCATCATTTTTGTTACCAACCTCAGGCTGCTGGTGTGGTGAACGCTTTTAACGCAACATGTATGTTAGTACGATGCAAGAAGCGGTACTAATCTTCTTGTGTCAGCCCCCAGGGATTGGCAGTGTGTAACTCAACAAACTCTCTCTGTATACAGCCCACATTATGTTGTTAAGAACCTTGGGGAACTGGTGTGATGAACGCTATTAGCACATTGTTTAAGTGCAGCTCCTGAGGTTTCGAATTTGCAGGCTACTACATATGACATATCGAATCATATCCCCATCACTTGATGTATCCTATAACCGTGATGCTTATAAGAAGACTCTAACTGGGTTACACAATCTTACACCACACACACAGCACAGCACACAATTTTTATATTGCACAAGATTTATCTGTTTTTCGTCAGGTCTAATTAAATGTCTTCAAAGACAGCTGAGCCGGTACACCTGTACCAGTGCACAGTAAGGTTTTCCCCATGTGGCAAACTCCCCAACTTACTTCACCTGCTTGACACCCGCTCTCTGCCGCTGGTATATACACGGGCAGAGCGCGGTCCGTTTTAAATGAATGGCAGTCATCTTTTGTCAAGGCTGATATCTGCCGGTAGGGATGAAGAGACGGGGCTCATGTGACATCGTGGTAGGGTTAATGGGATGATGGGAAATGTACTCCCAGGTGGCATGAGGCTAAAGTCAACATGAACTTATAAGTTCCCTTTAAACGGTAAATCCTTGAATCATTCTCCTCATGAAATAAGTATCTCAGTCCCTGCCAAAAGACTATCAGTAAAGATTTTCAAAAGAAGTTCTAATTACAGAGAGAAAAATGTGTTAGGATTATTTCACAAAAGTGGGACAGTATTTCTTCCGGGTGAGAAATTCTCATCATGGGTATATAATGTGATATTTATGGTGCTGGCAGAGATCAGAATATCAGATAGATCGAAGACGTCAACAGAGGGACAGTATTTTTGGCTGTCTAGGGATGTACCTAGGAGACAAGGGAGCCCATAGTATGTGTGTCAGAACACAGGAGGTTATGCAACTGAAATAGGGAGGTATGAACCAGAATTATCAGAGGATCATATCCGCATGCTCCCCCATGGGACCTCATCATTTAGCCTGTGTCGGTCCATCTGAAGCCTGTAAATCCATATCTGTTCAAAAAAAGAACAGAGGTTCAGTCATGTCTGTTCGTGGTCTGATCAAGTTCTCAATGACACACCATTCCATATCGTTTTCCCCATGGCCACTCACTATGTAGTGTCTGGTCAACTTAGTTGCATCTCGTTTACACCATATGATGCTGCAGTGTTCAGTGATGCTTGTGTGTATATTGCTGGTGGTCATACCAATGTACATTAAACCACATGGGCATCTGATCATGTAAATAACATCCTTGAAATTGCAGTTAGTCAGGGATTTCAATTACCATGGTGTCCTTAGTCCTTTTTGTGAGCGGACACACACTGCAGCTACCACAAGGGGGATGACCAACCGGATGCGGTAAGTGCCACAGAGTCGTTTGATCCCCTTGGGTTGTAACTCGTTTGGGACATGTATGCACTAGCATATCTTTTATGTTTCTGGCCCTCTTGAATGCATGCATTGGTTTTTCAAGTGCGAGGCCCACTGACTGTAGTATTTTCCAGTGTTTGTTGATGACACTCTGGAACTTATTTGATAAAGGGCTATAGGTAGTCACACAGAACAGTCTTTTGTTCTCTTCTTTTTCGTATGTGGATAGCAATTCGTATCTGTTCTTCTTCAAAGCCCTTTTCCTACCTCGTTTGATCAAGTGAGAGGGATATTTTTTCTCAATCGGTTTCGCTGACAGTTTCTTCGCATGTGAATTATAGTCAGAAACTTCAGAGCAGTTGCGTCTAAATACTGTTCCACAGGGAGATTTTCCCTCAGCGCTCATCGGTGAAAGATTTCGAAGCGAAACAAATTTTTGCAGTCTGTAGGTCTGTAAAAAACCTCGGTCTTGAGGCATCTATCTTTTACCTTGATCAGGAGGTCCAAAAATGGTAACTCGTTGCCTACAATGGTAGCTCTAAAGCATAGAAAAGGATCTAGTGCATTCAAACACTGGAAGAACACATTTGCTTTTTCGTTTGTACCAGTCCAAATGAGCAGGACGTCATTGATGTAAGGTTTCCACAACCAAATCTTGTTTCTGAGGGGGTCAGGTCATGGAGGACCTAATTGAACTCAAACGAGTGGACATAAAGGCATGCCAGACTGGTAGCAAACGTACTCTCCATGGAAGTCCCATGAATTTGGAGAAAGAATTCCCCTTCAAATTCAAAATAATTTCATGTCAGAGCAAGGTGTGCCAAATCCAGTAAGTAGTCCCATGAGGTTATGTGTTCCCATTCAGCATCATTCAAGATTTTGTCTATGACTCCCAGATTAGCCTCCTGTGGAATGTTGGTATATAGTGACTCTACATCCAGGCTGATGAGCAGTTCATTTATTTCATCAATGGCTAGGTCTCTCACCAGGTTAAGAATGCCCTGTGTGTCTTGTTGATAAGTGGGCATCTTTTCACCAAAGGACGGAAGAAAACATCACAAAATTGTGACAGAGGTTCAAGCGTGGACCCAAAGCCCGAGAGACAATAGGTCTACCTGGGGAGGTTACCTATTTTTGTGGACCTTGGGAAACACGTAAAAGTAGGGTACCCTGGGATGTTTTTGAATCAAAAACTCAGCCTCATGTTTGGTGATCCACTTGTTGTCCAGGCCTCTA
Organism: Calotriton arnoldi; assembly: GCA_963921515.1. NCBI lineage: Eukaryota > Metazoa > Chordata > Amphibia > Caudata > Salamandridae > Calotriton > Calotriton arnoldi. The sequence continues at coordinate 67,186 of CAWUFW010002066.1, forward strand.
GATACAAGAAAGGCCACTTCTTCTTGAACCTCGGGAGTAGGGTCCCTCGTCAAGCATTTGTAGTTCCGAGTGTCATTCAGGAGTTTAAGGCACTCATCTCTGTACATTGCTCTCGAGGGGATAAGAATAGTGCCCCCCTTGTCAGCCTGTTTTATCACAATGGAGTTATTGGCTGCAAGTGCGTTTACTGCCCTCATCTCTTCTTTACTGGTGTTACAGAAATGGTTAAGGTGGTTCTGCCCCATGTTGTCAATTTCTCTGTTCACAGCTTTCTCAAAAGCCAAAACTGCTGGGGGCATCTCGAAGGGAGACAGAGTAAAGGTAGGTTTCAGATGGAGTCCAGTGTATGTTTCCTGATAGGGTTTTTCTTGAAAAAATACCCTCACTCGAATTTTACGTAGAAATTCCGCTGTTTCTAATTTCAGTTTGAAGATGTCATCCTTGGGGTTTGGGACAAACCCCAGACCTTTGTTAAGGACCTTCTTCTCAGTCTCAGTGAGTATGTGATTACTATAGTTGATTACAATAGCTTTAGAAGAGTCTATGTTATGCTCGTATTCAGTGTTGAATCTGCTGCCACGTCTGGCTCATGGTGGGCGTTTTTGCTCTGCCATGACAACCATTTCCTTTTTCCTCTCCCTCTCCTCTGGCCTCTAGCTAAACAAGCATTGGCATAGCCAATAGGTCTCGCTTTTGGACCTTATAAGTATTTAGTTATGCAGCACAATATCCTTGGTGCAACAACATTAACTGTTGCATGGTTAAACACTTATAAGGTCCCAAAGGCGAGACCTATTGGCTATGCCAATGCTTGTTTTTCTTGGCATGGGGCTTTGACCAGGACAATGTTGGGCCTACCGGAGCATACCAGGGAGGCACAGTCATGCATACGCTGCACAGTCAGGCACACGCATGCCCGTAGCGCTGGTACCTAGAGCTAACGAGCAATGCTGCCCAATGAAGGCCTCTTCCTGGTCACGTGCGTCTGCAGTAGCCGGCTTCTCTTTCAGCGATACCGAGGCCGCCCCAAGGGGTGGCACACATGCGGTCGCTGCAGGAAGTAGTGCGAGATGCCGCGCTTCTTCACTCCTACGAGCGCCAGAGTGGACACTGCCGGGGGCAGTGCGTTGTCATTGGGGCCACTCACCACCAACAGGCCGTCACGCCACTTGGCAGGGCTTCTCCTGCCTGGACATGGACGTGGGGACAGCAGCACCGCCACTCACCACCAACAGGCCGTCACGCCACTTGGCAGGGCTTCTCCTGTCTGGACATGGGGACAGCAGCACCGCACCGCTCTCCACACGCTCTGCAGAGGTAAGCACTCTTACGCATGGAGTAGACACAGATCCTCGTCGCCAATATGACGATCGTATCGGGGGCAACAGGGTATGCTTAGGCCACACACCGGGGGGCCCTCTGGCTGCATGCTTGCTACAATGTAGCGTAAAGGCTGGTGGCACTCTACAAAGAAGATCGTAGTCAGCAGCTGCCTGAGCTTGCAGTTAGCCTGGGCACAGAGGGTGGCCTACAGAGAGAGAGTGGCACCGGGCGAAACACGGCTAGGTACATAAAGCAGCGACGGGTGGAGAAACGAGTCTTGATGCTGCAGGCACGGCACAATAACACTTACGAATGGCCCGGCAAAGTGAGGAAAGTAAGAGGGCGAGCAGCAATGGTGCAGCAATAGTGCAAAAGATGACGCTCAGCAAAATACAAAACGGACACAATAACTACCACAGCACAGGCCTGCATGTTCAGTCCTCAGCTCACAAACTGTAGATTGGTCGATGACCTAACACAAGGCTACACTAACAGTATTAAAAAGCGAACGGTAGCGCACAAAAGCCTAGCACAGTTTTATGTTCTCACCTTTACCCACAAAGCGACATCCTCTAGGTGACTTGGATATCTCACTGGTCATTTTTAACTGACTGGATTCATGCAAACCTTAATAACAAGGCAATCCGAGCATTGTAGAAAAAGGTTATCACTGCATCAGGAATTGGCGCCGGCACAGATCAGCGGGCAATTTAGCATGTGGTGAAACATGGAGAAAAGTGATCTCAAACAAAGCAAATTGGCCCTGGAATGGAAAAAAGTATACAAGCCCAAGAAAAAGTGACAGAGAAAGTAGCTAGCATGGATGCCGATGAGCAATCTACAGATGCGTCAAAGGAGGGGATGCCTGATTTCCTACTAAAAATGAAAGGCAATCTGGCAAAAATAGACAACAAGATTGACCTGCTAGTCCAAAGACTGGACATCAAGGAATGAGAAGCTACAGAAAAAGGACTATCGCTTTACTGTTGCAGAGGGCAGCATATCTGATGCACAAGACAGAGTGAAAAAAGTCGTCACGAAGCAAAAGAACAAGGAAGATGACTTTGAGAGGCTAAAAAGGAAACAGGATGATTTGGAAGCTCGATATTGCAGGAGCAATATACCCATCACAGGAATTCCCAAAACAACCGCCATACAACAACAAGCGCTCGCGCCTCGCGTGGCAGCAGGGGGAGGGGAGAGAGGAGGGGGCCTGCGCGATTCCCTTGCGGGAGCGAGCAGCAAGGCGCGATAATTGCTAACATATGGCGCCGCTGCTCGCTCCCGCAAGGGAATCGCCAAACGTGCACGCGTTGCCATTGAAAGCAATGCAACGCGTGTACATTTTTGGCCTCAAAACCGACTCGATGGCTAAAGGTCTTTTTCCTATGCAGCGCATGCGCGCTGCTTAGGCGAGACCTAAAAAGGAGGGTTGATAGGGTAGAACCATGGTATGTTCCGAGGTGGTAGGAACGATGGTCCTCCATTAGGGAGCGGTGCCCCACAATTTTGGGCCCAAAACCAAGCTTTCTCGTTCTGGGGTGGTGGAGGGCCAAAGGGGACCTAGGGATTAAAGGCGCCCTGCTGTTTCCTCCTACTCCCTCTTCTCTGTCGGTTTTGGGACATAATCATCCCTGGTAGAAGGGTACACAGTTTCATGTGCAAACTTTTTGAGAGCTTTTTGAAATTTTGTAATTTTTTGTTGAGTATGATCATGCTTAAACATAGCGATTATTTTGTTGGATTCCTCAACTTTCTTCTTGAAAGTGGTAGCCATGAGGCCGTGACTTTATAAACTGAAAACAAGTGTCTAAAATCACTAACATTTGTGATTTGGATGAAAGAATATCAGAAGTGCCAAAATATTCCAAAAATCTGCAGCATCATTGTAGGAGAGTAGGATCTGCCTCTTATGTTGCCCCCACTTTTTTTCTGATGTTTACCCTGGTTTCTGGCTATAGTCTGGCTGAGACCCTGCCAATCAGGGCCCCAGCCTCTCTGTTCTCTCTAAACGATTTGGAGTGCACTCTAGGTGCACTAGTGATTGGATACTGTGGTACCTTATGAGTCCCTAGTATATGGTACCTTAGGTACCAAGGGCATAGGTACTTCACAGGCCTACCAGGGGCTGAAGCATGTATTATGCCACCCCTGGGAAGCAGACTAAATCTGACACCACAGGCCGCTACTGCAGCCTGGGTGAGGAAGTGCTAGCACCCCTCACTGAGATATAGGTCCCCTATATCTCTCCTGCACACACATTGAGACTTATCAGTCACCCCTAAAGCATGCCCTATCAATCCTGAGGGCAGGGTGCTTAGTTTCCATGTGAGGGGGTGCCTCTGCCTGAGCAGGGCCCCTCTGCAGCTCTCAGAGTCCATTCTCTGGGGCTGTTTGTGGATGCGGTTAAACCATATACTTTTAAGTGCATTATATCCTCAAGGTAGAATGATAACTTTGGAATGGCTGCATCGAAACATGTCGTGTTTGGTGACAAACATCTTGGAATACTACCCCCCCACCAGTCCTGGCGGCGGGGGTAGCATTCCACCCTTCTAGAGCGATAGACATGTACCTACTGTGGAAACGCGGTAGAATCCTGCAGCGCCCTGGCATCACAAAATGGATGCCACCAGTCACAGACACTGGGCTGCCCTCCTGCTGATGACCAACACTCGCAGTGGAGGAAGCCCAACAATAGATATCCTGTCCCAAGGGGGTGTGACCACCTTCCAGACAGGGTTTAGTGTATTGGGGCTGGGTGGGTGCACTCTTAGAGTGCTTTGAAGTCCTGCACTGGGGGAGCAGAAGGCTCCTCTGTGCATATGCCAGTTCAAACCGGCTCAGGGGCTACCTGCCCCTGCTCTGGCGCGAAACTGGACAAAGGGAAGTGGGTGTAGCCACCCACTCCCCTGACCCTCCCATAGGTAGGGTCATAGAGCTAGTCCCTCCCTTTCTTTTAGTATAAGAGGGGGAACCGGTGCATTGCAACCTAGATTTCCCTGGACGACGCTCTGAAGACGAATCCCGGACCTTCGACGTTCCACTACCTTTGGAAGACTGAAGAATCTCCCTTGGAGTCAAGGAGTGACTCCCCTGCTTGGCAGGCACCAAAAACTACAAACGACGGTCGCAAACTACGCCGCTCCCGCCGGAGTCCGAAGTTCCTGCAGCCCAAGAAGTGGATTTCCTGACTTCTCAAAGGCCATCGTGAGTCCCCAGCGAAGCTGAGGCCAGTGGACCCCAAGAGTAACGAGGAACCGCGACCCCTGGGTACCATGCACTATTGTCAAGTGCAACCCCTTCACAACGTTCCACGAACTTGTGCTTTGGACCACATGTGGTCCCAGCCTCCAGCAGGAATCCCTCCTAAGATCAGAGGCCTACCACATCCCGAGTGACCGTGGACCCCTGTGAGCGAATCCTCCCAAGGCGTCTTTGCAATCCCTTGCCAGCCGGCTTGTGGGTCCCCAGAAGCCTTTCTAAAGAAACCGAAGGGCTCCCCTGGTTTCTCCAGGCCTGCCCTGACTTACCCTCGCTGGGTGAGTCCCACAGACCTTGCTGGTCTGCGCCATTGTCTCTTCACACTTTCCCCGAGACTTGCTGTTACCAAGGCTTGTTGGTTCCGATCGAGTCGCCGACACCGCAGTAAGCTGAAGACATCGTGGGACACGCCGAATCCAGCTCCTGGTCGTCGTTGACGCCTCCTGGACCTCGTGGCTGAAGAGTCAAGGCAACTGCGAATGACCTGGATCTTGCGACGACGGTGGGCATCCATCTTCCTTGCCCCGAGTCACTGCCAAGTGACTTTGAACACTGTCCCCTCTGCTTTCAGGTCTTCCATCTTCCAAATCCAGGCTTGGATTCCTCCGGACACTTCTCCTGTCGCCGCAAGCAGCAAGTCTTCACTGGCTCCCATTGAAAACGACGCCGCGACCCGACACCAAAGAACACCTATGCACCCGGCTCCCCTGGGTGAGGTAACTTCAGCACTATGGTGCTCCTGTGGGTGTGGGCCCTAGACCAACTTACCCTGTAAGTGACTTGCTTGTAGCTTCCCTCGAAGTGTCCTAAAACTCTAACTTTCTAAGTGCGACAATTGCGCTGACTCGTACAGGGTTCGCGTCTGTGTTAGACACACCGCGTCCATCTCCTTTGCAGCCCTATCTAGCACTGTATCCTTCGACTCGTACTGAGTCCGATCGGTGTTCGCCTCGAACACACAAAGGGCCTGTAGCACTGAGATCTCCATTGCACTGACTCGCACAAGGTTCGCGTCTGTGCTAGACACAGCGCGTCCATCTCCCTTGCAAATCTATCCATAACCGCGTCCTTCGACTCGTACAAGGACCGATCGGTGTGTTCGCCTCGAACACGCAAGGGACCTTTAACATTGATATCCCAATCGCGTCTGAGTGCATAGACTCGCACAGGACTCGCACCGGTGCCAGGTCACCGCGTCCGTCCCCTGTGGGTCTCCTACAACTACCTGGGGTGGTTCTTGGGGGTCCCTCGATTCTAGATGCCCTAGACCTAGGTCTAGCAAACTAAGATTGTGATATTCGATTGTGCTAAACTTATTTTGATAACATTTGACTTGTACATATGTTCCTGACCTCTAATCTCATAAAGAGATTAGTAGAGAGTGTTTATTAATAAATACATATATATTTGATATATATACCTGTGTGGTGTCTTTTCATTTGGTGATTCAAGAGATTGTGTGGTAAAACAAGCTGCTTTACATTCCTTCAAGACTTAGCCTGAAGGCTGCTCTCCACAGCTACCACTAGGATAGCTTTCTATAAAGGTTGTCTTAAACCTATCTACCATAACAGTCGAATTGTCCTGGTGCAAGGTGTCCACTTTAATTAGTGAACAGCATATACCAGGCCAACTTCTCACAATCATGAAGCTGGTATGGACTTGCCGGAAGAAACTGTTTTCTATTTTTCAGAACATTCCAGTGCTAGCCAATCAAATCCAGTTAACCAAAATCAAAATGTAAAACCTAATGAAAATGGTGCTGGGCCTTTAAAAACTGCCGGTGCTCAGCACCGGTGAGACCCGACCCATTCAAAGCCCTGGGCCTAGGACTCAATTAGGGCCCACTGATGGATTAGGGTCGCACTAAAGAGTTGTGGGGTCTCTCCACTGCTAGGACTGCAGTGACTTGCCTTACACCCTTGGCTGTGTGTTCCACTCTCACTGTGCGAGCAGCTTGCAGGTGCAGGGCCCTTTTTTCAAGTGGACTTTATTTGCAACTGATGTTTATATTAGAATTTTGAATCAGACGCTACTACATTTCGGTCAAACACAGTTGTAGGGCCGTAAGATGAATGTCCCTGGCAAGATATATTCAAGTTTGTGTTTCATATTGGACCTGGTTGAGAGAAACAGGTGGCAGAAAGTTTTATTCTGTAGTTTCTCTCTGCGCAGTGTAGTAAAGAGTTTCATCCTCACTTTACGGTGCAGCGGGTGGTGCTCTTACTAAATCGAATTGTTTGGATACAAGATGCACCGCTGGTTTCCGTGCATTGTCTTTTTCATGGCCTTCCACCTCTGGATAATAACATAATTAAGCGACATTTACAACTCTGCATGTTTTCCATACAGCTTCACATTTAGGTAATCTCTATGCATTCATGGCTAATTACAACAAAAGCGAGAGCTAATTAGAAAATCCCAGTCTAGTCATGTTCACTTCGACTCTGCATGGTAAAAGTAATGTCCAGGTTGATAGAGGCTTTCTGAGCGAAAATTGTGACTGTAAGAGCAGTGCAACCAAGAAGCTTTTAGCATTTTTTGTTATGTAGCGTGATCTGTGTTGCACTATACTTTCTCAACGCTGCAACTTTAGTATGAATTAAAATGGCAACATATTGGAAATTGAGCACTCCTTGTGAGTTCTAGTAATAAGTGGGACCCCCAGGATTTTGCGTTTTGCAAAATATATTGCAGAATAGGCACTTTTATCGAGGTCCTGCTGTTGTTTTGGTTTTCCCCTACAGACAGCTGTCTGTTATCGAAAAGCCACTTGTGATCTATTCCAAAAACTTAAAGTAGGCTTACAGCTAGTCCATTGCTTACAATGGCTTGACTTTATTGTCATTCTTGTTTGTTTGCTTCTTTTTTATTGTTTTTCTTTCTCTTCGTGAGTTTTTCCTCCCTTGGAGCATGGCTTCTTTACCATCCATTTGAATGGATGATTTTTAGACTTCCACTTCTCACATTCAGTAAACAACTTTGTAGGTCTGGTGTTAGCCAAGACCTCTTAATTTTACAAAAACGATATGACTAATATACTTAATTAAAGGGACTTTCAACCAGCTCTCTTCATCCATTGGTCTGCTGTTGTGTCATTCACTTTTTTTTCCGCCCACTACAGCATATAGCATTGGGCAGGGGATCAGCCTACTTCAGCCACTGGCTAGCTTCACTTTGAGTGACTGCATCTTGCTCTTTCACAAGGAGCACATCTGCACACAATGTAGTTCCCTTCAGTGTCAATGTTTTTGTTTTTGTGTTATAATTACTGTAGTGTTTAGAGCCTGATGTGATAGCAGGACACTATTGATGTAAGCACAAGCCACATTCCAGCCATATCATTTTATGTTCCCTGCCAGTGGTGTTGTAAATTGCTTTTGGTGTGCCTTTTGTTTATGTGACTGCTTCTATTTCACTGCATATCTGAGGATGCCCAATTAAAACTGTTCTTTATAATGTTATTTTCTATGTACCCAGTGAAGTGCAGCCAAGAAACCAAAATTAAAGTTGTAGCGCCAGGGCACAACCCGAATACACCACATGCAATGCTTTTCTCCTTAAAGTCTGAATTCTGTTTAGGCCACAGTTTGCTCGTTCTAGGTAGAGGGGAGAAGTTAATGTAAAGGTATAATAAAGAGCTGAGCAGCAAGTGGCTCCTCACTTTGAGGGGCTTCAGCTGCCAGCTTGGGACCATGTACATAGACGTCCCATTCCGCAGGGTCCATGGTCTCTCCCAGCTAGGGTCGGCCTTTAGCATGGGCGAGCTGGACCCAGGATGCCAATATTCTGAGGGGAGCATTGAGCTGTGTGCATTTAGGTCATGCCAACGACAGCAGATTTCTCAACTTTGCTCCAGCCTTGTCCTTGTCCCTGCCTGTTCGTTTCTGTCTGAATTGCCAGTTTAAAGTGGTTTTAGTTCTTCACTATCATACACCTCTTTAGCCCCCTTCCTTGTTCCCCCCTCAGCCTCTGAACCCCGCTGACACACATCAACAAAACTATCATCTGTGTGAGGCAGCTCAGGTCAGTGATTTAGGCAAGCTGGAGGAGATATGGGGATATTTGTGTTCAGGTGCCAGTCCCTGCTCACCCAGATACTGACCAGTGAGCAGGAAAGGGGCCCCCTGCTGCCTCCTTTAATTCACTGCTAGGGCATCAAATTTCTCTGCACCCACACCCAGGGCACTATCTTAGCAAAGGCCGGCTCTGCTCCCAACCTGTCTGCCCTTGGGACCTCGAGAATTGAGCCTTCGTAGAGCCGACTGCATGATGCACATTGTAAGATGCATTGCCAAATAATGTTTTACCTGTGCTCGGTTAACTTCTAAATCAGGATTTGTGTCGCTAGTGCTGCTGTCAACAGCAGAGAAAGGCTGAGCCTTCTTATTATTTCTACAGTTTTATGTAACGCATACTCGGCTGAAGGGCGCTTTGCATGGGCACCACTTACATTACACGACATTCATTTTTAGGCACTGAGTGACTAATGACAGAATCACAGGATGTTGTGCTGATGCCGTACCTCGCACCTGGTTCCCCAGATACAATGACATCATATCTTTCGTTAAGGCCACATCTTGCTCCGAGATCTTGACGTTTGTTCTTTTGTGCTTTGAATGGATCTGATATTTTTCTTTTTTCTTTCCATTCCTTCCATTGTCTTTTGTTATATTTCTCTCTCTATTACACCCTCGCCCCACACATCACCACTTGGGTGTGGATAAAATACGCAGTAGATGGTTGCTTCAAAATTTCTGAGGTGAATTTCATTCACTTAACTCAAATAGTATCCTCCCTTGTAAATAACACCGATTGAGGAGAGAGACCCAATTCTATGTCACCAAGTCCCCATGTCCCTTGCCCCGTGGTTATAATGGCCCCACAGCCCTACGATTCCAGAGTTCCTCCCTCTGCTGCCAAAAATATCTCATGATCCCCTCTGCTGTGGCCTGTATGTCATGTGCCCCTTTCCATTGGTAGTCCTGTGCCTTTTGTACCCCCCTTGTAGTCCTGTATTTCCATTAGTCCCCCTCCCCCCCAATGTTGTTTGGTAGTTGAGACCAGAGAGCTTCACCAAATTGCTTATGTATGGCCTTGAATGCTTCGAACTTGTGGTAAGTAGCCGGTGGCAGATAGTTTCGTTGGATACCATAATTATAAATTATTTCATGCTTACTCTGTGCTAAGTATAACGCAACCTGGGGTTCATCCTGGACTCAACACTATCAATGACCCAGCAAGTCAACTCCGTCTCCTCCTCCTGCTTCAACACCCTCCGCATGCTTCGCAAGATCTACAGATGGATCCCCACCGGAACCAGAAGGACGGTCACCCAAGCCCTCATCAGCAGCAGGCTGGACTACGGCAACGCCCTCTACTCGGGAACCACGGCCAAACTCCAGAGAAGACTTCAACGCATACAGAACGCCTCCGCACGCCTCATCCTCGACATCCCCCGCCACAGCCACATCACTGCCCACCTGAGAGACCTGCACTGGCTCCCCGTCAACAAGAGGATCACCTTCAAGCTCCTCACCCACGCTCACAAAGCACTCCACAACACCGGACCAACATTCCTCAACAAACGACTCAGCTTCTACACCCCGAACCGCCAGCTTCGCTCCGCTGACCTCGCCCTCACCACCGTTCCACTCATCCACCGAACGACCACCGGCAGCAGATCATTCTCCCACCTCGCCGCCAAGACATGGAACACCCTCCACATCCACCTGCGACAGACCCAGGACCTGCTGACCTTCAGGAGATTTCTCAAGACCTGGTTGTTCGAGCAGTAGCAGCACTCCCCCCCCCCCCCTCAGCGCCTTGAGACCCTCACGGGTGAGTAGTGCGCTCTACAAATGAATGATTGATTGATCGGCCTGAACTTAAATTTCTTGTTTCATTGGTCTATTCCTTACCCTACGAGTTACAATGTCACAGAAAGGTTTCACGTTTTTAGAAGTGGCAGCTTCTAAAAGATTGTCCCAGATGTCAGTTTCCCATTTTAATCTAGCTTCTCTAGTCACAGTTTTGAATGAGGAGCTAGAAGATATTATTTTGCCTTTACCGCGCAATCTAATAGCAGCAATGAGACTGAGCTTTCTAAGAAAGCAATCTGTATTAAACCATTCTTTGCCAGACCTAGGAACACTAGCTGTCTTAGTATTCTTTTTTTTTTAAAATGTTTAGATCCTGGAATATTAGTTCATGCACAAGCATTAAAAACATGGGAAATATGTAAATTAGTAGTAACAATTTCCGATTCTTACTTACTACATCATTCATGGAACTCATGACAGCTGTGTTGCCGTAGATGGTAGACCATTTGGCATTTTTGCGGATGTTGCAAACAACAAGGGCATCAGTTAGTGGACCTGCAGCCATAAGCAAAAAAATAATTAACGATACGTTTAAATATAAGGCTATGGGATTATGGTCGCTCTCTTGTCTAATACCTTCACATCCTTTACCGCATGCCATAAAAAAATTCAATAAATATATATGCAATGATGCTTTGGTGGGTTCCTCTCCTGAAAGTTGGAGTCTCCAAGCGATCTAAGGGAGTATGACCATTACAAACACAAACTCTAAATGATAAAGAAATATCTACTAATTGCAGATCAAATTTAGAGGATTTTTTTTCCTCAGAGAAGCTAGCAGATGCAGGCTGCGCCAATAATTAGTTTCTTCCCTAGCCACCTCCATGAGTAACCCTGATGGTTCAAGGGAGTTTAAAAATGATCTGCATTATAAGAGCAGAATACCCTCTATGGGTGCTAATAACATTTCTCAAACAATTTAAAGTGACAGATTTAGTGAAGTGTGGAGAACTTTTCTTGTACATATTGAGTAGAAAATAGTTGACTTGTCCTTAGGGTAGACTCTTAGGGTAAGTATGCTAGGAGACCCAGTGGCAATTAGTTTTACACTGCAAGCCAAGGTCATCTCAATCCATGTAATTAAGCCAACCGATGGCTGTCCGGCAGTGGATTTTTTGCTGATGCTTGATAATTTCTATAGCATTGACGATGTATCTCACTAGTGGCCCATGTTTTTTTAAATGTACACACATCAAAACAATCTATTAACATCCCCTAATTTTCGTCACCCACCTGTGTCTTTACACCTGCAACATTCCAACTAATCAGGGTTACGGATCTATCATAATGAGAGAGAGGGGTTGCAAGTTGGTCCTCGTCACCCGTAGAAACTAGGGGAAGGCTTTTTGATGAAACACACAATTCGGGTTAGTTGGAGGGTTAGATCCAGTGCACACTAAATGTTGTGAACCCTTATGCTCATCTAATGTTTTGGGGCGAACTGCAAAACTTGCTCATTTGGATCTTACACTTTATCACCATTAATATGAAAGCATGGTTAGGGTGTTTTCTTGTGACCGGTCCCAGTGGGTTGGTAATGATTTCACTTAAGGAAATCACCTATTATTGCACATACTATGCTGCAACCATGTCCTTTTTTGTAGTACTTGATGTTTCTTTTGGGGTTCTGCTAATTGTAGGAGGGTATCTGTGACATTAATAATAGAATATGGAGTTTATTTCACTATCCCACTGCCATTTGTGCCCTCCTTGCTACCATGAGTGTCCGTGATGCTTTGAGGTCTGGATCTGTCATTCTAGAGCCACTTAAAGGTCCGGTTCAGTGTTCAATCTATTATTTTCTTTGCACTTCTGGAAAGGGAGTGTCCAGCACTGCAGTGGTGGGTGCTCTCTCTGGATTTTTGTTGCTGCTGATGGGAAGATCTGGCACAATTGCAGGACAGTAACGCAACAGGTGACCTTCTGCCAGGAATCCCATCACTGCTGGTCTGGTCAAGGGAGACACAGTTCACCCATCACTGGGACGGTTTCAGATACTGGTCATGCAGATGTATTACTTCCGCCTGACTGTTGTTCTTGACCATGGTGGGCTCAATATGGAACATCTGAGGAGCCAGGTTCAGAGACCATGTTAAGTATGGTTAGGTGGTGGGAACATCATTGCCTGTCAAATTTGCTCTTTTGGTCTGATCCCTTAATGTCAGAGAAAAAGGATGTGAATGGTGGAGCCATGGCCTGTGATTAGCTGCATATAACAAGGTCTGAGCTCTCATTGTTTGCAATTTGTCATTAGGTTTGTCAAGCTGTGACTCAGTGATACTTTTTCTCTCTGATGGTGTACAACTTCCATACCTGGGCAAGGATGACGTTCGTGTGAGAGTACTGGGCTTCGTCGCTTCCGGTTTAGCCGCCAGGGAGTGACGCGCACACCAGTTGCTTAAGTGAGTTATGGCAGCTATCAAGGGCCCCAAGCCTTTTTTGTTGATTGTTTTCTGTTTTCTTGCATTGCTGGAATCATGCATACTATAATTTATAGCTTGAAATGAATTGTCCAAGGATATGTCTATGTGCAACAATATTTTGTGTAGTATGAACAATGCTTGGTATTTGCAGTCAGTAAATAAATGCAGCCACAACCTTTACACTCATGCTCTATTTGTATTGCCACCCCCTTGATCCCCAACACCACAGCTAATAAATATGCCGGAAAATGGCACAGTAAAAAACTAACAGACTCTGCATTTTGGCCACACATTAATCTGTCCAACTACCTTTTATTGTAAAGGAGTGTTGTTTGCTTAAAATGTTTCAATCTGATTATGTATGTGTTTCAGTACCAAAGTGCATTAAAAAAGAATGGGAACTATGATACTGAGTCCAATGGGGGCGGGGTCAGTGAGTGTGGGTGCGAGATTAAATGCATGGCTAAATAGAACAAAATATTCTGTAACTCTTTTGTTGGCCTTTCACCTTCAAGTAAATGCATATAAAATAGCACACACTGTAAATGAAAATAAATGCAAGTTAAACTAATCAATGAGAGGTGCACTATTTTACAATGTAAAAACAATATTAGTAAATGAAATCACTGCAGATATTTGTGTGTTTAACCAGAGAGCCAAAGAACTGAATCACATGTGTTAGTCTTTCTTTTTCACATTCAGGCCACATAATGTAGCCGTTGGGCAAACCACTAGAAGTCCTCTCACTACGGAGCCAGGAGCAAAAGCTTCAGGTTTGGGATTGATTGAAAATGATGAAGCCTAACCTGGGAGTCATTCTTTTGATGTCTTCAGAACCTTAGGGCAATGTTACTTACACTTTTTTGGGTGGCTGCTGCAACTTCTGCAGCCCTCCACAATACTGATTTATTCCATTTGTGGTCCCACTGCCATCCATGGGGCATTACATATGCATTTAAATATGTAGAATAACCCCTTTGCGGGCATTATTGGGTGCTCCCGGAATGGGATCAATGAATATGAAATGAGCGGCTGTTCGACTTCATTTCCCTGTGCAGCCAGGTATTTTATCCATTTTTGTGGGTGCTCTGGTCCCACCCAGGCACCCACCATCTGATGGGCTTGTTGGGAGCTGCAGGGAGAGCTGCAAGGCCCCCACAACCCCAGACAGCTTCTGCTGGCTCACGCGTCCTTCCTGAGGTAAGCTGGTGTTTCTGTTCAGACGAAGAGGGAGCATTCCTTTTCTGTCCTCATGTCCATGACGGAAGCTGAACAGTATCCCCTGCATGTGAGGTATGGGGCCAGGGATTTGGCCCGCCAGGTGACACACCCAAAAACACAGGCACAGGTGTTGGGTAAAGCGCCGCCCTGTTTTGTTTGTGGACCTGGGAGATGTGATCCCCAGGGCCAACGGTTGGTTCAGGGAAGGGGTGTCTCCCCACCTCTTTCCAATTAAAAAAAATAATACTGTTTGTGACCCGGGAGGATGGGGTCCGCGTGACCAATGGTTGGCTCGGGAAAGGGGTTGTCTTGTGGATTGTTACCTGCCTTGTTATGTTGGCCTAGGCCTGGCTGCCATGCTGCTTTTCTTTGCGCACGTTACACTGAGCCGGGCCTCCCTCGCCCTTTGCTCGTGCCAAGTTCTTTTGCACTGGCTGCATTTTCTGTTGTTCACCTTTTTGGGCTCAGTCTGCACAAACATGTACAAGGTCGCATAACAATGTATTTTGGTTCTTCCTGATATGGCCAGTCTCGCGCACCCAGACATAACATTAGGTGCAATTGCCATGAAGAATTTGGTATGCTTTTAATACTGTGGTTTACTAGCGCTTAACACACTTGGAGAAATCCCTTTCAGTGAGAAGAGCTATGACATGGCGCGACCACCGTGGGGCTGCTTAACTGCGAGACGCTTGAGTAGTACTTGTGCCTGTCCACAAAACCCTCACGTACGCTTCCGGAGGCGTAAGTGATGGTGATACCTCCTATATTGAACGTTTTATAGGTTCTTTCAAGCTTGAAGTAATTAAAAAGGTTACATAAAAAACCCATTTTGTGCTCCCTGTTAGGTTGTCAAATATAACTGTTTAGTCATGGCTGGTGTGGCGATTGCTGCACATAGTCGAGGAGCACTCCGAGACCACTTAGCTGTGTATGGAGTGCCCGATACTGGGGTCGAGTTGGTCTTTGTGGTTCAAGCCGATGCGGCTTATCACTTTGAAGTGTTTTACACTTGGATCACTTTTGAGGCGGTGGATGCAGGTGATAAGCTGTTTCATGAATATAAGCCCACCGCTATTCCTGCTGCCTATCGACCCTATACCACTCTTGAAGTACCTCTCACGGCTTGGCAGCACCGTGTTTGGTTTAATGGCGCCCTACCACAACCAACTACCGCAGTTCGTTTAGGCCCCTTGTCAATTCAGGGGCCACTTGGCCTGTATTGGCCGGGTATACCCCGCATCCAAATTATCTGGCATTACCGCTTGCGGAACTGCGCACTATGCATACCGAATTGGTACGAGTGCATCGAGCCCTAGTGACATACGTTACAGGTAGCCTACATGGAGCTGCTCCTGTAGTCGCAGGCCAACCAGCTATAGCCGCTGGAGTGACTATAAGTCCTGTCATGGTAAATTCTGTGATGGGCAAACGTCCACAAAATAAGGACGACTATCCTTACTGGCTTGCAGAAAAGTTCGATCAGATAGAAGCAGTGTTTCCACATACATCACCAGTAGATAAACACCGCATCCTCACGATAAGTTTGCCAAAAGACATAATCCCCGATTTGACATCATGTGAAAACTGGGGTAAGGTATTCGCAGCAGTTTATTCAAAATGTTTTGGAACTCCTTCCATGACGGTTCTACCCTCTGTAATTAAAAAAGTACAGGATGAACATGGCCCTGAAGCGGCTGTGGAATTAGGGATGAGACTAGTGGGAGTGTTTGATGTAGTAGCTGAACTGATCCTTGGAAATGTCAAGGGCGATGCTATGAACTTTCAAGTAGCGAATGCTTTGGCTTTGGTCCCAGAGTTGGACAGGCCCCGCGAATTACCGAAAATTATTGCCCGGGCTTATAAAACGATTGGAAGAAATAGCCTGGGCAACAAGCCTTTTGTAAAAATGCAAACTCAATCGCAAACGCAAGTTACACAAGCAAAAAGTGCATCTGAGAAAGATGATAAACCGGTCTTCACTAAAAAGAGTTGGAGACAGAAAAAACAGGGTAAACAACAAAAGAAGCCGGGGTCGAGAGGCGCTTCCCCAGTTTCGGTTTCTTCTGAACGTACTTATGATTTACGTGATAGGTCAAGGATTAAATCACCAGAAAGGTTTCAGAGCTCTGATACGCGTTCTCCTCGTTCTTCACAGGCCCAGACGTCGTCACAGGCTGGTGGAGGAGGACGGCAAGATAGAGGAAGGGGCCGAGAGGCTCCCCAGGAGCGAGACCAACCTCGACAACAAGTCAGAGGGAAAGCAGAAGATTTTCATCTTCCTCGACCGCAATTTCAGAAGAAAAAGTTGCTGCTGTCACAGCGAAATATGCCTCAGACCGTGAGAACGAGACTCCAGAATTGGACGTGGGCAGTGACCCTCCTAGACAGCGCCGCGGAAGTTACCATAGTGCGGGAGGCGCTACGTCCTCATATGGAGGCGACAGCAACTGAAACATTCGTTACAGTAGAGACAGCTGACACGAGAGTGGCACCCCCGACAGACTTTATAACATAGTCATCCAAATTGAAGGTGATATACCGCGTGAAATAAAAGGGATTTTTGGGAAAATCTAACCTCTTCATATGACATTTTGTTAGCAGAGGTGGATTGGCCACCCCATTCGTTTTAGCTGCACATAAAGGAGAGGAGGTAATCCTTCCAAGCTTTTCACGGCATGTCCCAAAAGACAAAGCTGAAGCACTTGCAGCTGAGTGGGCTGTGTACCTGGCACCAGCGTTATACCGCAACCATGTGGGATGGGATGAAGAATCACCTCCTCATGCAATACCTTTGCGGTCACTACCGCAGCCACAACCCCAATATCCCATCAAACGGCAGGCAAAAGGCCCCGTCTCCGAAATTCTGACACAGTTGGAATATCAGGGAGTAATTGAACCATGCGTATCACCTATGAACAATCCCCTTTTCGTGGTTTCTAAACCCGATGGAACGTACCGCTTAGTTTTGGATTACCGGCATTTAAATACTCATTGTCGGAACTTTGCGGTGCAAAATACACACAGTTCTGCGCTTGTAGACAGTCTTGTTCGTAAAAAGTACAAAACGACACTTGACCTTTCAAACGGTTTCTACACGCACAACCTAGCCCCGGAGAGTGGTCAATGGACCGCATTCACATCCGGTGGTAAATTATTCCAGTTCCGGCGTTTACCCATGGGCTACAAAAATAGTCCGGGTATATTCGCCGCCCGTGTTGTTTCTTTGTTAAATGACATTGATCAAGACGCATGTTCGTATGTAGATGACATCTATCTGACAGACGACGAGTTATATCAGCATCTGTCCCGTGTGGACCGCATTATTCTTGAATTTGCGGAGCAGGGTTACAAATTTAACTTTGCTAAGTCACACATTGCTGAATTTACAGTTCTGTTCTTGGGTTATGAGCTCAACAACGAAGGTAAGGGCTTAGCCCCCATTTCTTGGAAAAATGTGCACATTTGTGCCCCCAAATACTCTGAAGAAACTTCAGTCTTTGCTGGGTTTCCTGAATTTCGGGCGTACTTACATTCCCGAATATGCCCAGCGTATCAAGCCTTTGTATGCTTTGATACAACCTACTTATTCAAGGTCTTGCTGGCTGCCTGAGCATACCTCAATTCTGCAGTCTTTGCAGACAGACCTTTTGGAGTCTAAATATCTTTTGACTCGTGATAACCACACAAACCTGGTGATTAGAATAATTCCGGGGGCGGTGGGATTCACATACTTAACCTTTAATGAAGGTGATACAGTACCCATCGCATACAAGTCACATCTGTACACTTCCGCTGAATTGCGCTTTACATCTGTCGAAAAAGTTCTAACTGCAGTGCAAATGGCGATTCTAAAAGAACGCGCACTGGCACAGGGAAAGCGGATTCTGGTGGTAACACCCTGTCCTGCCCTAGAGGCAGTAACAAAGGCAAGTGTACCGAACTCAAAAGCAATGCATCCCCGTTGGATACAATGGGCTACATCCTTGACGTCTTCGGACGTCACTTTTGTTTTTGATTCTTCTCTGCAGACTCAGGAGTTTTTGCAGTATGAATTCGTTCATCCTCCTCCTTTGTTTTTATTACCGCTTGAGGATTACAAATGTGTGATCTACACCGATGGTTCGGCGCAACCGGCCACTGGGTCCAAGCACGCTTATTCAGCTGCATGTGCTATTGTTGCGGGTTCCTTTGTAGATGGAAAGTTCAAATCCTCTGCAGTGCATACTCGCACACTTGGAGATAGTACCGCACAATTGGCCGAGCTGCATGCATTGCTACTTGCGCTTGAGTTCGCTTCTCAGGATGAGACCACTCTTATTGTATGTGATTCTTTTTACTGTGTACAATCTTACAATGACAATCTGTTTTTCTGGTCGAAAAACGACTACAAGGACGCAAAAGGGAGCACAATTAAGCATAAAATGCTTTGGGTTCGAGTGGCAGAATTGCAACAACGTCTGCCCCTCACACAGGTGGTTCACACCTTAGGCCATCAGCGGGTGGGCGCACACGCTATTGGTAACGATCTGGCAGATGAAGCTGCCCGTTCAGCAGTAGTCACGTGTTCAGTAGCAGCGGTTACCAGGTCCATGTCTAAAATAGACCCTGTTATATTAGCAGCTATTGCTGCAACCAAGGAAGGTAATAATTACCCTACAGGTTTCCCTTCCAAGTATTCTTACACATTAAGTCCCGATCAGGTTCCTTATGTAACAATACCTGACGTTGGAGATCGGCTGATCCCCAACGCGGACCGCAGGAGTGCCTTGATATCAGCTGCACACGAAGGCATGGCTTCTGCTCATGCAGGTGTGTCAGCTACGGTTTCCATCTTGCAGCAGCGTTATTGGTGGCGTGGGTTATATAAAGACACCCGTGCTTTTGTGCTTTCTTGCGACGTTTGTCAACAGATTAAGCCTTCCACGGTAACACGTCCACCACAAACACCGCTCTGCATTGCTAACAGACCCTTTGGGTGTGTTTACTTGGATCACTGCGGTCCATTCTCATCAGACACTGCCTATAAATACATCTTAGTGGCAGTGGACTCGTGCACACGGTTTCTCTGGGTCTGGCCACAACGGAGTGCTGACGCCCGAAATGTAATCAGGGATTTGCGTGTCTTTGTGGGAATTTTCGCATGCGGCACCTTCCATTCGGACCAAGGTCCAGCGTTTGCCTCTAGGGCTTACAAGGATGCAATGGCTTCGCTTGGGGTGCGGGTGAAATTTTCGTCTCCGTATAGGCCTGAGGGCAACTCTATCGTTGAACGAATGAACCGTGACTTAAAGCAATCCTTAACAGCTAGGGTTATAGGTACTGGCAGGAACTGGCTGGCCCATTTGTATACCGTTCAGCGTGCACTTAATAATCTCCCTAGAAGACCTCTGGGTGGGCGGACCCCATACGAAATGCTCTTTGGCATAAGAATGTTTGTGCCTGACCTTGAGGGTCCAGACATCGCGGCGCAATCCGCTAAGTTTGATGTAGATAACCATTCTGCTATGTTACAGGACTTACAAGAAGCCCGAGACAAACTTGCAACTACACATTTGCCTTCAGCCACAGATCCTGCGTTGCAGATTCCGGTAGCCGGCTGGCTTCCGAAAGTTGGAGAACTGGTTTGAGAGAAGGTTGAAAACAAAAAGAATTTGGCCCCTCTTTTCGTGCACCGGTTCCAGTTCTGGGCTTGAAGGGAACACGTACAGTCATTTTACCACCGCTTCCTGGTCGCAAAGAGAACAGATACATCTCAGTTGAAAATGTCAAGCTACAGCGCCTGGCCGATCCTGAATAGTGTCACACCAGCGGTCTCTTGTCCTGCCATTTATCGGACATATGTTCATAGTCCATCTGCGCGAACGATCGCTGATGCTGTAATTGAGATGGTTGATTTGCCTGAATCCTCTACTTTGCCTGAACCTATAATTGATCCCCAACTCTCCACCAACATCGACGAGGACGAGTATACCTATCCTGCATCTGAATCGGTGGCGCATCAACCAACAACGCCACTTGGCCCGACTCGTTATTCCTTTGATTCGGATTCCACTTCTTCAAAAGTCCCATCCAAGTTCAGTATTTTTGTATCCTGGTTTAGAGACAATTTTTTGATTCCACCCTGGACATATATCTGGTTGGTACTTTTCTTGATTTTTTTGTTCATGTCCATTGGCTTTGTCACAGTGTTTTTTCTACTAATCAACGGTCACTATTTACCTGAACGCTCTGCTGTAGACTATGTTTCTGGAACTTTGGCTCCTCATTCCTCGTCTCACATCATGAAGCGTGACCACACATTTGTGAATATTTCAGCTTTCCCAGTTGCTGATGGCATCGTATGGGATGCAGTGAACTATCAAATCCATGGTCCGACGGAAATTATTAATGTACCTAATGTCCTTCGTGTTTCAATGGGTGATGTAGTACAAAATAATATTCATTCTGATGATTGGGATGTGCATGCCGTTGAAGCATTGTTTGCCGATTTAAAATATTATGCATCTTTTAATGCTGAAGATTTATATATGAATTCTGCCAATTATGCCGATTTGTATTGTTACCAACATTGGGGTAATCATTTTCTCCATAAGCCAAGTGCCCTGCGTAGTTCTGTTAACTACACCCAATGGGAACATTGTCCAAACCCCTTGCCAGGTAGCTCTCAAACTCTTCGAAATACGTTTAATTATTTTACTGATTTTAATCGGTCGAACCCTGCATCCTATTATTTTAGACTTAATAACACATTAACTCAGAAAATTATGTTAACACACACCAAATTGCTTTATTCAGGTTCCTTTCTAAGTTCCCTAGCTGTGGGTGGTTATGAGTACTGGGATAATACAGTGGATTTAAAATCTATTTGGGGCTCCAGGCCATGGCAGGTACAGGGAACCGAGGCATTACACCGTGCTTGCCTCATCCCCACACAAATTATGTTCCTCAATGTCTCCATCTATCAGACTACATGTTGGGGCTTAGCAACCACTAAACAATTGAATACTCCATCAATACCATCCCTGTCGAGTTTTCCCAATGAAAGCTCACGATTCAATATGTCCCTCGTGTCCCTGCAGGCTCTGTTACAAAATAATTCATTTAATGTTTCTGAACTGGATCAGTCACCTTGGTTGGTATGGCCTATATCATCTAATGCATGTCAAATGCGTTTTTACGACTCAGGTACTAGATACACACAGGATAGGCCTGATCCGAGATTTACTGCTTCCCGTACTGTCACTACATATTCTGTTGGTAAATTATGCAAACAATGGCTGCAACATTCGTCCCTTGATTCTGTTAAACAACATTTGTCCCTCCTTTCAGGCAATATTGATCTGTCCGACTTTGTTTTGGGACCTCGTGGTCCCCGACCTAAGAGATTCATTTATGAGACATATAATGAACTCTGGAAGCTATCACAAATGGAAGCTGCTTCCCGTCTTCGGGAAATAGATCAAGCAAATTTGGAAAAGGTGCTTGCTGTTGTTGACAATAGTATTAGTACCCTGTCTTCTCGCATTTACACTTTAGAGAATATTGTGTCCTCTGTTGTCGATATTGTACAAGATGATGTTTCTGTATTATATCATGGTCAGAATCAATTGCGCTCAGTTATGCAGTTTGCATGGACTTTACAAACGCTTAAGTTAGGTAAAGTGCCTTGGCATTTTCTGAACACCTCTGCCTTGTTTCTACCTTTTAACTTAACTGACAAACAGCAATTCATGTCCATGAAAGATGCAACTTACACTTTATTACATATCGAAAAGATGGATCCTTTGCCGTTCTCTGTTGCAGAACTCGATTCTGCTGTATGGCTAGTTCATGGGGTTATAGCTTTACCTTTTTCCTTATTTGAATTTGACTCATGCATGAAACATTATCCTGTGGGCCGTTACCGGCCCTTGGGCAGTGCTTTCCTGCATGAACTCTGGTCCTTGCCTTTCATGTATAAATGCCTTCGGGACGGCAAGGAAGTCTTTCTCACGGGGAGTCTTGTGACTCGACTATGGGTCATTCGCTTATTTGTAAACACATTAAATTGCATGGCTCATGTAGCGTTTCCTCTCCTAATCTTGCTTGTGTGCTGAAAGGTATTCCTGCTCCTGTTATTTCACCTACTTTCACTCTCCTTTCCAATGGTAGTTATTTACTTTTAAATAACGAAAACTGTTGTGGCCTGCAAGCTGGCATTCCTTACATTGTAACAGTTTCGCACAGGGTTGTCTGCTGCAAAAATGTGCTTTTTCCTCCCCCTCATGGCAAGGTTGATATCTCTATTTGGCCTTCCATCCCTACCATGGAGGCAGATTTCAATAGACTGAGCAGAATAAAGGCACTATTATTAAACGAGGAAGTTATGCTCACGTCCGCCCGGGAGACATTCATTCTCCAGGTGGCGAGTACCCACAGTGAAATACAGGCCCTTTTAAACACTAATCTCCCCCAACATTTTGGGGAGTTAATACATCGTATTTTTAACGCATCTAACACTGAAGGCCTAGTACACTTTTTTAAGGTCGTCGGGTCGGGCTTGGTGTCCTCCTTCCAAACTATTTTTGGTGCCATCCCGGCTTTCATACATTCTATTTTTTCCAGTGTCTTTGGCGGTTTCCCATTGATCCTCGCTTTAGCGGCTGGTGTTTTGCTCTTAATTTGCTTTATGCGCAATGGCTGCTCCCCGATGGGACCTGCTCGATCCAGAACGCCTCCAGCTGCTTCGTGAGCGCCTTTTGGCTGGTTTTGGTGTCTTGCCATTGGCGACACTGAGTGTGTCATATACTCTTTCATTTCGCTTTGCGTATTTCACTTGCGTGCAACCTGTGATGACTTGTGTCCGCTGTCCTTTCACCTGGACTCTGGATTATTGCCTCTCCAATTCGTCATTGTCTGTTCCGGATTTTGTTCAGTTGATGGGCCCCTTAGAGGCCCATGAGCAGGACTGTTCCGTTGCTGGCTGTATGGCGCGTGCGGCTGCACTGGGGATTTTGGCGCAATGGGATATCTGGGCGGCTGCCCAGGATCTCCTACAACGAAGCTGTTTCAATTATCACGCAAGCTGTCCCGCATTGCTTCTGGATGCTCCCTTGGTTGAGGAGCATTCCTGCTCTTTTGATCTCATGGATTGGATGGCATCTATGTTTTTTGACAATTCCAATGATGAACTCTTGGAGGGTATG
Source organism: Calotriton arnoldi (assembly GCA_963921515.1). Classification (NCBI taxonomy): domain Eukaryota; kingdom Metazoa; phylum Chordata; class Amphibia; order Caudata; family Salamandridae; genus Calotriton; species Calotriton arnoldi. Next base: position 90,487 of record CAWUFW010002066.1, read on the forward strand.
GCTTTTCTCTGCACTTACACTTTCATGGATTGACCTGCCCTTCGCCGTTTGGGCGCTCCCTGTGCTCCGACGGCTCTGTTTTTCCTCTGTCCTGGCCTCTGGACTGACCAGGGGAGGGTGTCTTGTGGATTGTTACCTGCCTTGTTATGTTGGCCTAGGCCTGGCTGCCATGCTGCTTTTCTTTACGCACGTTTCACTGAGCCGGGCCTCCCTCGCCCTTTGCTCGTGCCAAGTTCTTTTGCACTGGCTGCATTTTCTGTTGTTCACCTTTTTGGGCTCAGTCTGCACAAACATGTACAAGGTCGCATAACAATGTATTTTGGTTCTTCCTGATATGGCCAGTCTCGCGCACCCAGACATAACATTAGGTGCAATTGCCATGAAGAATTTGGTATGCTTTTAATACTGTGGTTTACTAGCGCTTAACACACTTGGAGAAATCCCTTTCAGTGAGAAGAGCTATGATGTCCTGCTGATGTAATTCTGCATCTAGAGACTGAGGTATGGGGGTTCGCTAGTCAAAGCCCAGAGGTCTTCTATTATTATAATAAACTATCTTACTGCAAGGGGAGGGTGGTAATGTTATTTATACGTTTATCCACTGAGCTCTGAGATGCTTTCCCCGTTTGTATTCTATGGAATTGTAACCATGCTGCTTATATTATTCATATGCATTATGCTATTAGTACTGACACGTGTACTGTACATTAGAGCACGTAAGTTGGAATAAACATTTTAACCTATCCAGTGTCTCTTCCTGCGCACCTTGTGGACAAGTACGAGTGAGTGACGAAAGAGTGTTCTTGCTTCTGCGAGTCCTGAGATAAAGATACCGTGTTCTGGGTTGTCCAAACATTAGTACTTGGGTGCTAATGGGATGCTAAGCTAGTTGGGTTGGGGTTTTTGGGTGCTACGGTATATGGTGGCAAACCACTGTATTCCGGGATCCCATTTTCCTGTGCATAGCTCTGTGTATGTGCAGAAACCTTATGACAGGGTGTGACATGTTTCCCTCTGCCCAATTTAAAATAAAATACTGTTTTTTGCCCCTGGGGATGGGATCACTGGGGCCAAAGTTTGGCTAGGGCATATGGTCATCACATGCTCCGCTCTCCCCTTTTTTTGTACATTTATTATAATGGTGACCCGCTGGCCTGGGTTCACTCCAGTGGATTTTACAGAAATTGGCTTTCTTTCTTTTAAAAAAAAAAAAATCACAGGTCCTGCTGGAGGATTGCTGGACCGTGAGATTCCACACTGAGTACTGCGGAACTCCTGTGGGACCATGACATGGGGACATTTAAAAAAAAAAATGTTATCCTTTGGCGGTCTTTCTGGGACCCCTTCACAAGGGCTAGGTGGCCAAGGTATTCCTACCCTCCCCCCATATATTTTTTCTTTTTTTTCAGGACAAGGGGACTGAGTCACTGATTCCTAAAATGGCTGCAAGACATCTCTGTTAATGCTAACGTCAGCCAATAAGGTTCTTATCTTTTGATCTTCTGGTCCAACAGGAGTTCAGCTGCAACAGATATCTATTTATTTTTTTACTTTAATTTCTCTAAAGTGGCTCAACCAAATTGCACCAAATGACAAAGGGTGTGCTTTCTGAGGGAGATCTAGGGGCATATTCACAAGGAGTAATCGCCAATTTATCGGCACTTTAGCGCCGCAAAAGCTGCAATAGATTTTCCGCCCCATTCACAAGCTGGTGCAAACTGCCGACATTGCCAGTTTCCCTGCGATAGCTACCGCAAAACACATCGCCACGGATGAGTGCGACAACTAACGCTAATGATATGCAGAGTAGGCGTTCCCGTGCAAAAACACACGAAAACACCACTTCGCGAGATTCTCAACGACCAGTCAGATCTGCGATGCGAACCAAGAACAGGTGATAAGGCGTGTTAGCAGCAGGGATTTAACACCTGCCTTTTGCTGGTGTTAAGCAGGATGACTACCTGCAGTATGAAAGGGAGCCCAGCCCAGAGCCACACCTGAAGACCAACAGATGCCATGGAGACAATGATCATGCAGCTCAGAGAACCAAGAGGGCCACAACACCCACCGCCACCACTCCCAGGCCCCCCCCCCCGGACCACCACCCCCGGATTACCACCTAGGCAGCGCAGGACAGCGGACGACCCTGAGACGCACCAGCCCAGAGACTCAATGCCAGAGGAAGCCATTGGCCAACACAGGCTCAAAACGACAACCATCCACCGCATCCTGACCCACATTGCCCACAGGCTGACGGTACCAACACAGCAGTCAACCAACATCCCCCGCAGACAAAGCTGCTGGCTGTGCTGCACCTGTTGGCCCCTGGTACCTTCCAACCAACAACTGCCAGAGTCAGAGGAGTCTCACAGCCAGCCCCATCAAACTCCCTCACCCATGTCATGGATGCATGTCCACAAAAGCAACGGCGGGCCCCTGTATCCGCACCACTCGACAGTACCAATTCGCAGTGTACCTGCGTAACCAACCCCAACGCCAGCTGTGCTAGACGCTTCCGTGCCTCAGACCCAGGATTGTAGTAACCGTAATGTGGGTGCGCCAGGTCATGAAGTCCAGTAGTCAACAGTAGTGCAAAAACAGAACTTTATTACAAATACACAAACAAACAAAACGAAAAGCTCAGCCAACGCGTTCCATTCCCAACGGGGAACTCCAACAGGGCAACGTGTCTCCAGAAACATGTGGGAGAACTGGTGACAATGGTCAAACTCCTGTATAGTCACATGCCTAATCTGGTACAGTGTACTGCACTTGGACAAACCGGAATGCTCACAGGCATGACAAATCATGCATGAGAAGAACGTAACAGAAGTTCGTGTGGCCGTAACCGTCGTAGGAATGAAAAGGAAGGTAATGACCACACGAACTGCTGTTACGGTCACATCACGCAGGACTCATCATACCTGAAAGCATCACGGTGTGTGTCAGCTCGATACCCCTGCCCCTCACTCCACCCACACTGTGCAGGAACAACTTGAGACCACGCAAGGGAACTACGCAATAGCTGGCATCATGCACGTGTTGGGGGCAATTCACAGCACACATGTGCGACTCATGCACCCTGCCGACACTGCACACAATCACCGCAACAGCAACCACACGCATGCCATCAATGTGCAGACAAAAGTGGACCACCGTGGCCTGTCCACCAATGTCGTCGCAAACTCCCCAGGCAGTGTGCATGATTCCCACATGTCTGTCACCAACCAGCGCTTTGAGGATGGCCCCCATGGAAGTGCACTGCCCATCGGCAAGTACCAACTGAACACACCACACACCTCAACTGCACAATCCCCCAACTCACAACTGTGGGAATGCACACGTCACAAATCCACCACCAAAATGACTACTGCGTGTGTCTCAGTCTCCGCCATAACCTGTCCATAGGCCTACACACACGTGGCCGACCACCGTCCAACGGGCAGATTCACACTGGAGATGAGGTGGCTACGTCCCAAAACAACCCGCGCGCATCACGTTATCGCATGCAGGGTCGTGTCAGCCAGGGCGGCGCACCCCCCAGCCACGAGGCCGCCGCCGTGACCGGTGGTGCCTGCGCGCTCCTGTGCGCATGCTGCACTCCAGCCCTGGTCCCGAGGCCGCCCTGCCGCCCAGCGATGACTGCCCGCCCCTGCACACCCAGGCCTCAATGCTCACCTGCCGCCACCGGCGTGTCTCCATGAGGGCCCTCCAAGTGCTGGTGCAACCTCCTCAGCCGGATGCTGGATTCCGTGCCACAGGCCCCCAGCGGCCCCACACCCCAGAGTTATGTGTGTGCCGACTGCTGCCTTCGGCGTGCACAACGGTCCAGCAGGGCTCACAATTCAAATCGAAGCACGATTAGCATGACGGCTCATCGAGGCCTACGCATCATCGCAGGCTGTACACCTGCTCAGCTCTTCAGGTGGATCGAACTCAGTGCACCGCAAGTCAACCCCAAGTGGTGGTAGGCCCGGCCGGACTCCGGGCCTCGTGTGCCACTACCTCAGTGTGCCACGAGTCACCATCCAGCCTCCAGACCTACTGCATCATTGCAGGCTGTACACCCGCTCAGCGCTTCATGTGCCACTAACCCTGTGCAACTCAAGTCATCATCCCGTGCCGGTGGGCCCCTGTTAGCCGCAGTGCAGCGGGTGCCACTAACCCTGTGCTACTCAAGTCATCGTCCCGTGGCGGTAGGCCCATGCAGGGCCGCAGGGCATCTGGAGCCACTAACTCCATGAGCCACAAGTCATGGACCCTTCATGATTGAGCCACGTGGTGCGGACGCCATCATGTCATCTCCGGCAGTGGGGAATGTGATGTGCTAGGCCCCTTTTATTGCCAGGGTCACATGTCCTGTGACGCCTGTGCTGCATGGGTGTGGTGTGGGTGTTAACCAGCCCTCAGGGAGTGGCTGGGGCATGCTGACAACTAGACCAGTGATCAGCAGATCACTACAGGGAAGACCTGGGACATGTAGCTTTGACGTCCCCCCCTCTGAGCGTAAGCGAAGTGGTCTGGCCTGGCGCATGCCAGGCCAGCGTAGGGGTGGGAACAATGACCCCGGGGCTCTGGGCGTGCTTCAGTTCCCGGCTGGACAAGGAAGTAACTGATGCTTGTGTCTCTGTTGTAGTGTCTACGCCACACGGACCGCAATCGGCAATGTTGCACCCTGTGACTCAAGTCCCACGACATGAGCAACATGGACGTAAGGGGGAATCACTGACCCTACATTCATCCATACTTTCATACTTGAATGATCAAAGACATAAAACATCTGTGCGATTCTGAATGTTTTATTCACATCCAATGGAGTGGTGCAGCTGGAGCAGTACAGGGCCATGCAAACCCCACTTAACATTATTGGCCCGTGGAGGGCCAGCCAGAGTCCTTCAGGGAATGACAAGTACATCGGAAGAGGAAGAGTTCACTCCGCAGTCTGATCGCTGTGTCATTGGCAACCAAACAGAATATGGCAGTCCATGTCGAGATCCAAGGTGAGTGTCGCAGAGTGCATCGGGGGACAGTGGAAGGTGATGATGCAAAGGGTAGAACCAAGCAGAAACAGGCCATATGGCAGAGATGAATGCTACTGCCTCCTCCTTACCAGTAAGGTTGATTCACCCGCATCTTCGTCCTCTGATGTCACATGTGCCTCACACGTGGGTGGTGGTGGTATGTCGGCCGCACTGTGTGCCACTGACACATCAGGGGCCGGATGTGGATTGCCTGCCGCACTGTGTGCCACTGTCACATCAGGGGCCGGAGGTAGATTGCCTGCCGCACTGTGAGACACTGACACATCAGGGGGCGGAGATGTGGATGGTGAAGCAGCAGCAGCATTCATCTGCGCAAGGCCTTGAGGCAGCAATGCCATGACTATGTGCTGCAGGGCATGGAAGGTCCCAGCCACAACTCGCTGGTGTGCAGCCGTGGCAGCCATTCTTTCCGCCGTCATCCGCTCCATGTTCTCCATGAGCCCCCGCATCTGTCCCAACTCCCGGCTGACATCGCTGGAGCCACTCTGACTGGACAGTTGTTCTTGTCTCAGTATCATGACTCCAGCGATGTCAGCCATGGATCTTTGGAGAGCATGGAGCGGACTGTGGGTGTCCATTAGGAACTGTATGTGGTCCCTGATGGGAATCAGACACCCATGTATGGCATCAAGTTTGGCTGCCATGAGGTCGAACCCCTCCCGCACCTGATCAGCCATCTTCTCCTGGACCTCCAACACACGGCGTTGGAAGGCCATGTGTTGTTTGTGGGGGTCCTGGTGTAGAAATAAAAACCTTCTTAGGGGTTCACTGATACATCTGGTCCTTAAGACCAACAAAGAAGAGATTGGCACAGAAGCTGTAATATCAAAAAACATGTTTTATTAACCTCAGATGAGGGAGATTGCATCTTACGGTACCCGCAGGCCACTGTAGGAGGCATTCTAATGAGTGCAGAGAACAGGGTCCTTATATATGTATTTGTTACATAGTCAGCATAAAATCAAGGGGAGGTCCTAGCACATACAAGCATGCTTATTGACTAATATGGGCATACAAAATTTGCTTGCTCCACAAAGTGGGAGGGGAGACTAAACTGCTTACATGAGTAAGAATAGCTTGACAGTTGTATACTAGGAGCAGGTGCATTCTACCAGCTAGGCCTCTCTGAGCATGTGCAAGACTCTGGAAGAGGGAGAAAGCACATGGCGAGCACATGGCTAACTAAAATGGCTGCCAAGTACAAAATGGCTTTCAGCTCATGCTAACAGCGATTCCTGCAATCTTTAACAGACGATCCTTTTAGCATGAGCTAAAGACATTACCATGATCTAGTAGAGACATAGAAAATATTTTGCACATTTTCTTCTCATAAATTCATCAACATCCTATGCTAGGTGGGTATTTACATTCTAAACATTTCATTAAGCAGGTATATACAAGGTATAAGCAGGAGTACAAAGTGAACAGAGCATTGGGTCATACAGGTAGCAAGAGAGAATAATGACTATTATCTCAAACAGAAATCTCAATATTTTCCAATGATAAGTAATGCAAATGTCAGGGAAGTCAAAATAGATTATTACAAAAACAATCCTGGCTCCGGGGGACCAGGAGGACCACACAGGGCCATAGGAATTAGGACAAGAGGCCGCAAAGGGCTGCTCCTCCCAAAAAAATGGGACGACCAAAGGGGTACATTACTAACAAAAAAAGAGTCCTTGGGAAAGTTCTAAAACCAACCAGCCAGAGGGAGTCTTCTCCCTGTGTCCGTTTGAGCCTCACAGGCAGGCTCTTGTTGTTCCCACGGTGGAGCTGCACAACTCGCAACTCAAGAATCACGGAGAAGAAAAAGTCTTTCTTTCAGGATAGGGCAATCACCCCCCAGGGCAAATACCCTCAATGATCCTATCCAGTGTCTCAGGCAGTGCACCAGTTTTCTTCACTTTAATCTAACAGGCACCAAGGGCATAGCACCTGTACCCTAAACTCAAGTCCTTCCCTAACTCCTGTATTTGCACCTCTGGCGCACTGCTCTTTTGTTGGGGCACAAATTGTACCCAGTGTGCTCGGGCATCTCTTGATCAACAAACAAAGGCGTAGACTTGCATTCACTTTGGACCAGGACTAAGAGGCCTGATGCTAGGATCTCTGAAGCAACCCTTGTTTCAAAGGGGGTCACCTCAAGCAAAAGCCTCCTTGCCGTCCTTGTCGTTCTGTGACTCTCTCAGCTGGGCATCAAAAACTGGATCCACACAAAGATTTCTCCATCCTGATTTGTAACCCCGTCTTTCGCCCAAGACAGTGGCAGGGGTACACACTTCATGTCCCAGTGCTTCCGCCTTCACTGAGGTCCTAGTTGCCAGCAACGCCTATGCTGGTTCCTTTCACTTTGGCTTCAAGCTGCAGTGGCGCTGACTCCCAGGCTGGATCTGATGTCCGGGCCCCTCTGGCAATGGTTGTAAGGCAGCAAATATCTATTGGTGGACAGAACAAGAGGTCTTTAGACAAGGCACAGAAATAATCTAACAACAGAGAGGATAGTCTCAAAATACTTCCTTAGTCTTGGGGCGCCCCATACATTAGCAAGGCACCCAAGAGCCACTTCATCTATCTGAGAGTAGAAAACCCTGGACCTATTGGCAAGTATAAAAGGAACGTTTTGGTGAACTGACAAGAGTAATACATCACCCAATCCCAAACAGCCAAGGAAGTCTGTGTTCATTTACTAAATTCTGAGGAAAAAAAGAAAAACAATACAGACATACTCCAAATACTTACATTGGTGTATTCCTATATTACCAATCTGAAGAACCCTCCAGAAAAAGGAAATGTTCTACACTTTTACTCATAGATTTTACATTACTTGTACAGGACTGCAGACACTTGTAAAATAATTTCTCTTACATGTTATGCTTAGGACCATGCTCTCATGTTATAGGTGCAGCAGGAAAATCTAAGACTGCTAATTTAACAGGGATTATTATTGCAAAAAGAACTAAACTTCAACATAGTGGGTACTTTTTCTCCAGCAGAACATGTTATGACAAACAAATTCCTATAAAACAATATTTTCCTTCAAAATGTTTGCTAAGGATCACATGAGCGTCTTTCCTGCATTGTACTTTTCACGATCTGGACTATGCAACATCATTTTCAAAAGGAAAAAAAACCTATCTCCAGCTCTAATAAGGGCTGTCAGCTTATTTACACAGACTAGCTAATAAAAGACTAGCAATGCCCTTGCAAAACTGTATAGAACATGAGAATAACATAAACAATAATAGTGTTGCCACCTGAGATTTTTTAACAGAAACCGCCACTATACAGTTCTCCTTAAAGATCAAATAAGGGAACATCAATCTGTTCTACTCATTATTTCATACAGGATGGGCAGTAACATAGCTTAGATTTTATCATTTTATTAATGCTAACAATTTTAAAACAGTATTACAGAATAGCCAATTGTAATTGTAATTGTAAGTAGCATTTATATAGCGCAGCTGTCACCCAACGGGCATCCTGGCGCTGGGATTACCTAAATCACTGTGCAGCTATAAAACTATGAATCATCATGCGCCAATCTCTCAAGGCTATTCTTTTGGAAAGAGCCTGGTTTTTAGCTTTTTCTAAACTGCAGTAAGTCATCAGTCTGTCTGAGTTCACTTGGTAGTTTATTCCATAGCCTTGCGGCTGCATAGCCAAATGATCTACCTCCTAGTCGGGTTTTCTTGACTCATGGGGTACATACTAGGTGGGCTGCCGAGGAACGAAGACTTCTAGCTGGGGAGTACCAAGTAAACATTCTCTGTAATGGTTTAGGCCCCATTTTGTGTGCCGCCTTATGAACAATGCAAAGTGCCTTAACTGTCATATGGCCATTTCCTAGATAGCTTTAGACAGACTCAAAAAAAGTGAGAAAAAGAAGAGAGAAAACATAATTTTGCCTACCCTTAATTTGTAGAGGAGCTAGCCTCCTTCCCCCATTTTGACAGTAGGAAAACCTGAAACAGGTTTTACTTCTGTCAACACTTTCAACCCCTATTTATAGCAACTGGGCACAAACAAACTTGTAGGAGATATCTTAGAAAGTGGCTATTCTCTGATTCAGTCTAACACAATGCAAATTGAGTTAACTTTAAACCAATTTCTACAGCAATTGTACTAGATTAACATGAGGGCGCATGAATGCAAACTAAAATCCATTTCTTCCTTATCGTAGCCCCTACACAGTATTCTTTAAACTAAAACCATTATTTTATATAAATGGCAGATCAATGTTCAACTGAGGGTTGTCTTCCTTCGTGGCATAGGACTGCGCAAAACGTGTGTTTGCCAAAAATAGGAAGCAAAGCTTCTCTTTCTCTCTTTGCGCTATCATCTCGTCTTTCAAAAATTTTCGAAGGTTGAAGTGTTCCAGCAAACATTACCCTGCTAAGTTGCTAAATGCAGAACTCTGACCTTTGACCCGTTCAGCAGCTGCTCATTTTTGTGTGCAAGGCTTGCCATGCGGTTTTGTAATGCAAAGCAACTCTGGAGAATCACAGCGAAAAGCAGTCCTATACTTATTTTCATTTATGTACAGTGGTGTGCAATCTAGTAATGCAGAGGCAGCTGTTTATTTTATACTTGCATATACTTTATGGAAGCTTGAGAGCACGTTAAAACTGCCTTGAGTTGTAGAACTGCTTGTAAAATTGTGAATTTAGCTCAATTTTGACTTTGGTGGTAGGGGCACTTAAAAATGAATATCCTACAATATTTTTGCATAATAGGAACCCCCAGAGTGTTCTCTAGATAGCACAGGAATGGGAAATCAGAAATGCATAAGATATACCCTTATAAAAATAAGTTTTGTACGGCTGGGCAAAGTGACATTTCACATTTAAGTTCCCTTTTTCTCGGTACAGCACTGCTTAAATTCAACTTTGATGCTAGGAATTCACAGTATGATGATTAGGCTTTATAAAGATGAAAAAACGAATTTAAAGCATTTGTGTTTAACAATATATTTTCTCCCATATAATTAAATTTTATTTTTTATCAATAAAACCAACCATTTTGATGATTCCACATTGGAAAAGCAAGCTTCATTCGTAGCCTATCATATTTAAACACATTCATTCATAACCCTAAGCACAGAAGCCTTACTTGAAACAGGAAAAGTCTGCGCCACTTTTTAAAAGCACAGTTATCATTTAATATCAGAACCATAGATGTACTTATAAAAAAGGCATTAAGAAAGGAAATCCCTACTTTCAATTTTGTTCTCTGTTATCCAAAATAATGAAACTGGTTTTTTGAAACTTTTAAAATAATGCAGGCCTGTATACCAGTTTTACACTGACTTAAAATGTCGCTGACACAGCATTCCTGTCTGTGGCCGTGAGCAGGAATAGCCATATGCTATTTATGCAGCTGTTGTTTGTCAGCAGGCGTCGAATTTTCACGCCTTTCTCAGGAAAAAACCCCTTTATTATTTGAAATACCCTGACAGAGTTAAATCCCCATTTGCTGTGTCAAACGGTTTCTTTTTAGTTAGTTAGTTTAAACACAGCTGTCGGAAAGCTTTTTTCTCGGGTGCTGAAAGAAAAGCATGTCACAGTCTATTTAAAAACTGAGGCATTTCAATGCAGTCAAATCTATCTTTCTATAATGTGTATTTAGTTCAGCAACGACCAAATTCACTCAAATGATGTGCATGCCTTTTAATGTCTAATACAATGTATTTAAGGAAAAGGCTATAACATGTATTTTAGTCTATTGATTACAAAACACACAATTTCGTTTTTTTTTCTCTCTGTATGAGGCCTATTTTAATCCTATTGAATACGAATTCTAATTTTATCTTTAGCATTGTGGCAATTTGCACACATGTATAGTGTCTCACTCTGTCAATTTAAATAGTAACATGCAGCTGTTTAGCATATGTTACATAATTTATTTCTGGATTTTTATTTAATATGTAAGTAACTAAATGACATTTTGCATAACAGAATGAGGACAGCAAAAAAAAACATAAACAAACTCATTGAGCTCATTCCAGACAGTTACAGAAGGACACAACACAGCGCGTTTAAAGCTAGCCATTCGTACACAGAGTACTCACACAAGTATTACCAATGTCAAACCAAAAACCCCACATAGACATTTAAACACACATTTAACCCACAAATCAATACTTAGGACAGCTTACAAAGTGTACGCAAGACCAACCTATTTGTAAATACTAATTGTAAGTCATATTTACAAGAAGAGCTCTCAAAAGTAGCCCAAAAAACTGTTCCATGGTCAAAAAGCTGAAATACACCAAATTCGCCGGTTTTGGCTGGTAGAACACTCAAAAAGCGCTCTGCATATCACCACTTATGAATGTTACTAAGTGCGCAGATCCGGATCCGTTTTATGTACATATTTAGTTCCATGGGGTACTTAGTCACCAAGGAAGAAATATCTTTTTACTATACCTAAACCTATTTAGGTATCCCCTCTGAGGGAATCAACTGAGTACTTACTAAATCCATATCGGTACCTCCAAGACAGCAACACTTTCTGCGAAGTGTACTGGTAACAGGCATGCCAAAAATATTATAGCATATATAATATTATACTCCAAGTGACACTTAACACAATCTGTGTCGTTCAAGTTTTCAAAGTTAGAAAAAAATCTCCTCATTACCTGCCTATATGAATTGCAATGCATATATAACTTACAAAACAAATTCCAAAATTGGCCAATCATACAAACAAAGCCACAGTAAGTGTTACTAAAACTACCTTACCAATCAAAGGCATCAAACCAACAGCAAGTGCCGCAAAACGGCTCTTACCAATCAAATGGTGTCCAGGTTCCAACTGCCAAGTTCTGAGTGACCTAACGGTCGTTTTAAAATACTCACGCCAAAGAAGTTCTCAGTCGGGAGCGGCAAACACTTGGAGGATCAGAGCAGGAAGACCAGAAATATACTGGGCTGGAAAACAAACAATCTCCGTGCGCTGGGTACCTCCTCAGTAGATTCCTGTCTTCCTTCAAGACCACTCCCTTGGATAGCCGCTGCACCGATGAGTCCCACTTTCGGGCGCCATTTGTAGAAATAAAAACCTTCTTAGGGGTTCACTGATACATCTGGTCCTTAAGACCAACAAAGAAGAGATTGGCACAGAAGCTGTAATATCAAAAAACATGTTTTATTAACCTCAGATGAGGGAGATTGCATCTTACGGTACCCGCAGGCCACTGTAGGAGGCATTCTAATGAGTGCAGAGAACAGGGTCCTTATATATGTATTTGTTACATAGTCAGCATAAAATCAAGGGGAGGTCCTAGCACATACAAGCATGCTTATTGACTAATATGGGCATACAAAATTTGCTTGCTCCACAAAGTGGGAGGGGAGACTAAACTGCTTACATGAGTAAGAATAGCTTGACAGTTGTATACTAGGAGCAGGTGCATTCTACCAGCTAGGCCTCTCTGAGCATGTGCAAGACTCTGGAAGAGGGAGAAAGCACATGGCGAGCACATGGCTAACTAAAATGGCTGCCAAGTACAAAATGGCTTTCAGCTCATGCTAACAGCGATTCCTGCAATCTTTAACACTGGGAGACGGCCGGGGTGGTAGGTGCATCCTGCTGTGTGGTCTGTGCAGGGGGTGGGGTCTCCTCAATGCAGCTGGGCTGCCCTGCTCCTGGAGGTGGGGTGCCGAAGCTGTCAATGAGGACTTGGAGGGCTTTGGTGTCGATGTCGGGGATGTCCTCATCGTCATCAGTGAAGAGTTGTTGGGGCTGCTCTGCAGGAGGTGTTGATTCTCCCTCTGCAATGTGAAGGGGAGATGCAGTATTACATTGTGTTCACATGTATGTTGACACATTGTACAAGTTCACATACAGACTGCATGGCAATGTACATTGTGACTGTTCAGGAGGAGCTGCCTATTTGATGCGGGACAGTGGACATTTCGACAACATCACGGATATGTGTTTGTACTTGTACATTGACATCTCTCATTTCCCTGCTATGCCAAATGTGATTGGCCAGTTTCTACACACAAGTGGCACCTGTGGTGTCCTCTGTCCTGTTGTTAACATGTTGCAGTTTGTACCACATTGTTGTCAATGCTGATGTGCTCTGAATGTCATGTGTGTGTGCTGCATTTTGGGAGGCTCGCCCCTGCAGCTCTGATTTTGCTGCCCCTTGTCCCTTTCAGGTGGTGTGCCTTTGACTTCTGTGCCCATACAGTGCTGAGTTGTTGCAGACTAGGGTGGATTTGGGTCTTGGTGGCAGTTGGGACTCTGGGGCATGGTTTGTCCGCAGATGTGTAATTGACGTCAGGGGTTGTTTGTGCAGGTGGATGTGTCAGAGTGTGACCTGCTCCTTTACGGATGTGGTCCACACTCCACCACCTCAGTGTGGTGGCGTGCACCATGTCATGATGATCGGACTGCAGCCATGCTAATCGTCATGCAGTGTCACTTGCATTGTCAGTGTGGCTCACGGACCCGCAGCTTTGTTGGGTTCAGCACATGTGCATGGGTCGGTTATGAGATGAGTGGTGTGTGGGCGGAACTCCTCTGGGCACATAGTTGGCGGGGGCCTACGTGTTGTTGCTATGTGTGCTGCATTGTGCCAAGGGGTTCAGGGACATGATCCAGAGTCATTGTGGGTGTGCAGTGTGCTATACTCCATTGTGCATGTGTGCCATTGTGCCCATCTCCCCCCGTCCCCCCAGTCCCTGGTCATTACTCACCCTGTTGCTGTTGTCAGGTCATGTTGAGCAGTGTCCGGACCCCCAACTCCTGCCACCGTCTCCCCACTGATGACTGTGGACACCATTTCCTCCATCTCATCCAGCTCCTCCTGTGGCGCTGGACTCCCACCTCCAGTCTGCATTGCTGCCTTCTGGTTGTTGGCGAGTTTCTGCTTGGTCTTGCGCTTCACATCATTCCAGCGCATCTTGACCTCGTCCATTGTCCTCCTCAGCACTCCGACTGCTCCACCTAGTCCACGATGGACTGCCATGTTGCATTTTTTGTTGCCAATGACACAGTGGAGGTGACGAACAGTTGTTGATGGTGTTCTATCACCTCCGTGATCAGGATCATGTATTCCTGCGGACTGAACCGCGTCTTCCTCTTCTTCTTGTCCTTGCCCTTCCCTGTCCCCGAGGTCCCAGCCTGCTCCTCCGGGGGGGGCGTGTGGGGTTCTGGCCGTCCTCTGTCACTGCTCCAGCTGCCTCCATTGTGCGTCGCTGTAGTTTGTTTTTTGTTTGTGGTTTTGTTTGTGCTTTTGTAGTGGTTTTTCCCGCTTGACGTGTGTGATTTGCAGGCCTGGCGCTGCTTTTCGCTGATTGTCTTATCGCGGTTGGGCCCATCGCAACTTTTTTCGCGTTCAGGTTTGGATTATCATCGCTGTCCCGGTAATGTTATCGCCAGACATTTTGCGCGTTATCGGGTGACTATCGCATGTTGCCGCAGTGTTGAAAATACGACGTTGACACAGAGTTATTTTCCTGCGATAGACGGCGATATGGAAACTTGCGTTAACCTATTTTGGCGATGTTTATCACACGTTCTTGAGAATATCCCCCCTAGTGTTCTGTCATATATGATGTAATTCTGTTTACCCGTTTTAATGTATTGTCTAATTTTCCCTATAGAAATTGCATGCGGAGAAAGCATTTTTAGACTCCCCTCTTTTTCTCTTCCCCTGCTTGAAGGATTACCCCACCACTTTCCAGGAAGTTTCTGAGGTGGATGAACAATTTTTGGAAAGTTTTCTGAACCTTTGTCAAACGGTGCCATAGTTATTAGTAAAATAAAAACTGTTTTTCCGATGGAAACTCTTACCTAACTATAACTACACAGTGGTGACCAGTAGATAGATAGATATGGCCCTACCAGTTTTTTTTGTAGAGAGCCCCAATAGTTTTATTAGTTTTATTAGTGGCACTGTTAGAAATGGGGGTCTCTAGTTGGCAGGTTGTTACCCTGTCCAAGTAGGGACACTTCTTCCTAGTCAGGATAAGGGGGATACACTTCTAAAATAACCCATGCTCACCCCCTTGGTAGCTTGGCACGAGCAGTCAGGCTTATCTCAGAGGTAGTGTGTAAAGCATTTGCACATAACCAACAGTAATACAGTGAAAACACTACAAAAGGAACGACACCAGTTTTATAAAAATAATCAATATTTTATCTGTGCAAAGAAGAACAAAAACAATAAAAATCCACCATACAGTTCTTAGAAATATCAATAAGCAAAAATAGACTTAAAATACAGTTCCTTGAAGTCGATAGCTCTGTCCGGGGCTATCACGGTGTTTGAACAACAAATCCAAACAGTTCTGGCTGACTGCGGCATCGCGAGCCAGCTACGGCGTCGGGGAGACCTGCAAAACAGTACGTTTAGAAATGTAGGGCGTTGGTGACCTCTTGTTGAGGTCTGAAGAGCTGGCTTTGGTTACGGAGGTTGATGCAGGAGTCGCCAGGCCCTTGAAGTCACACGCGTTGCAGATCAAACTCCTTGCGGTTGAAGTAGGGAGCGCCGGCGTCAGGGCTGCGGTGCGAAGTGCAGCGGTGAGGCGTGCGGTGCCCTCAGGTCGTGGTGCAGGCAGCGGCTTGCTGATGGTCATCCAGCAGCGCCGGTGAGTCTAGGGCTGCAGTGCAAAGTGGTGCGGTGCTCGTCGCGTTGCTCACAGGTCATGGTGCAGGCAGTGGCATCGTCGTTGTTGAAGCGCTGTCGTCGGCTGACGAACTGGAGTCAATGGCGCCAGCATCGGTAGGCCAAGGCTGCGGTGCAGGATGAGGGCGGTGCGTCATGTAACTTGCGAGCGGTGCCCTCGAACCACGCTGCAAGCAGCGGTGTCGATGTCGGCATGGAGGGGCAGCGTCAGAAATTCCAAGTCGGTGGGGTGAAGTGAGGCAGTGCAAAGTGCGGTGCCCATAGGTCATGGTGCAAGCAGCAGCTCGGTGGCGGCGGCAAACAGCGTCATATGTCAATCAATCAATCAATCATATCATTTGTAAAGCGCACTACTCACCCGTTAGGGTCTCAAGGCGCTGGGGTGGGGAATGCTGCTACTGCTCGAAAAGCCAGGTCTTGAGGAGTTTTCTGAAGGTCAGCAGGTCTTGGGTCTGCCGTAGGTGGATGGGGAGGGTGTTCCAGGTCTTGGTGGCGAGGTGGGAGAACGATCTGCCACCGGAGGTCGCTCTTCGGAAGCGGGGGACAGTGGCGAGGGCGAGGTCGACGGAGCGGAGCTGGCGGGTGGGGGTGTAGAAGCTGAGTCGTCTGTTGAGGTACGTTGGTCCGGTGTTGTGGAGTGCCTTGTGTGCGTGGGTGAGGAGTTTGAAGGTCTTGTTGACCGGGAGCCAGTGCAAGTCTCTCAGGTGGGGTGTGATGTGGCTGCGGCGAGGGATGTCGAGGATCAGGCATGCAGAGGCGTTCTGGATGCGTTGGAGCCGTCTCAGGAGTTTGGCCGAGGCTCCTGCGTAGAGGGCGTTTCCGTAGTCCAACCTGCTGCTGACGAGGGCCTGGGTGACCGTTCTTCTCGTTTCGGTGGGGATCCACTTGTAGATCCTGCGGAGCATGCGGAGGGTGTTGAAGCAGGCGGAGGAGACGGCGTTGACCTGTTTAGTCATGGAGAGGGTGGAGTCGAGGATGACCCCTAGGCTGCGTGCGTGGTCGGTGGGTGTTGGGGCGGTTCCCAGTGCGGTCGGCCACCAGGAGTCGTCCCAGGCCGAAGGGGTGGATCCGAGGATGAGGACCTCTGTCTTGTCCGAGTTCAGCTTCAGTCGGCTGTTCCTCATCCATTCAGCGACAGCCTTCATTCCTTCGTGAAGGTTGGTTTTGGCGGTGTGGGGGTCCTTGGTGAGGGAGAGGATCAGCTGGGTGTCATCGGCGTAGGAGATGATGTTGAGGTCGTGCCAACGGGCGACGTGGGTGAGCGGTGCCATGTAGATGTTAAACAGAGTTGAGCTGAGGGAAGAGCCCTGGGGTACGCCGCAGATGATCTCGGTGGCTTCGGAGTGGAAGGGGGGAAGGCGGACGCTCTGTGTTCTGCCGGAGAGGAAGAGGTGGTCCAGTCCAGGGCCTTCTCTTGGATCCCGGCATTGTGGAGGCGTGTTCGTAGTGTATGGTGGCAGACCGTGTCGAAGGCGGCTGACAGGTCCAGGAGGATGAGAGCCGCCGTTTCTCCATTGTCCAGCAGGGACTTGATGTCATCGGTGGCGGCGATGAGGGCAGTCTCGGTGCTGTGGTTGCTGCGGAACCCGGACTGGGAAGGGTCCAGGATGGTGTTCTCCTCGAGGTAGCGGGTCAGTTGTTTGTTGACGGTCTTCTCGATGACCTTTGCCAGGAACGGGAGCAGGGAGATGGGCCGGAAGTTCTCGAGGTCCGCCTTGGGTTTCTTGAGTAAGGCGTTGATCTTGGCGTGCTTCCAGCTCTCCGGGAAGGTTGCTGTCTTGAAGGAGGTGTTGATGACTTTCCGGAGATGGGGTGCGATGGCTGTGCTGGCTTTGTTGAAGATGTGGTGTGGGCATGGGTCTGACGGAGATCTGGAGTGGATGGTGTTCATGATCTTGATGGTGTCGCTCGTCGTTGATGTTGGTCCAGGAGAGCAGGCGGTTGGTGCGGATAGTGGTCGTGGGGCGGAGGTCTCAGTGGTTGTCGGGGCGGTCGTGGCGTTGAAGCTGTCGTGGATGTCTGCGATCTTGCGGTGGAAGAAGGTGGCCAGCGAGTCGCACAGGTCTTGCGAGGGTGGGACGTTGTTGGTGTTGGAGCTGGGGTTGGAGAGTTCCTTCACGATGTTGAAGAGCTCTTTGCTGTTGTGCGCGTTGTTGTCTAGGCGGTCTTTGAAGGAGGCCCTTTTGGCGGATCTGATGAGGTGATGGTGTCTGCGGGTGGCGTTCTTGTGGGCTGCGTGGCTGTCCGGTGTTCGTTCACGGAGCCAGATCTTCTCCAGCTTTCAGCAGGTTTGCTTGGAGGACCGGAGGTCTTCAGTGAACCAGCTGGCTTTCTTGTTGGTGTGACTGTTGGAGGGTTTCTTGATCCGGGCGAGGGTGTTGGCGCAGTCATTGATCCACTGTCTGAGGTTGCGGGCGGCGGTGTCGGGGTCGGTGGGGTCGGCGGGTGGGCTCTGGGCGAGGGTGGTGGTTAGCTGGTCTTCGGTGACTTTGCTCCAGCAGCGGCGGGGCATCTGTTGGGTGCGGTGGTGCGTGGTGGGTTTCTTGAAGGTGAAGTGGATGCAGCGATGGTCGGTCCAGTGGAGTTCGTTGGTGTGGTTGAAGGAGATGTGGGGGCTTGCGGAGAAGATGGGTTCAAGCGTGTGACCGGCGGAGTGGGTGGGTGTTGTGACGAGTTGTCTGAGTCCGAGGTTGGCTAGGTTGTCGATCAGGGTGGTGGAGTTGGTGTCGTTGTTGTTCTCGAGGTGGAAGTTCAGGTCCCCGAGGAGGATGTAGTCCATGGAGGCGAGGGCGTGTGTGCTGACGAAGTCGGCGATGGAGTCGCTGAACTGTGGTCGGGGTCCGGGGGGTCTGTAGACGAGGGTTCCTCTGAGGGTGGTGTTGGGATCGGTGTGGATCTGGAAGTGCAGGTGTTCGGCGGTGCTGAGGGTGTCGTCGGTGTTGGTCGAGACTCTGAGAGTGTTCCTGTGGACGATGGCGATTCCTCCTCCTGCTCCGTTGGTGCGGTCCCTGCGGGTGATCTTGTAGCCTTCCGGGACGGCTATGGCTATGTTGGGTGCCGAGGCGGGGTTCAGCCAGGTCTCCGTCAGGAAGGCGACGTCTGGGGAGGTTGAGTCGAGTAGGTCCCAGAGTTCAACGGCGTGTTTGCGGGAGGAGCGGGTGTTGAGAAGGATGCATCTGAGGTGGTTGGGTTCTTTCCTGGTCGGCGGCATGGTGGGGCGGATGCTTGTGAAGCTGCAGTTCCGGCAGGTGAAAGCTCTGTGGGTGAGTTTCGGGGCGGCCAGGAAGCAGGTGTGTGATCGTCCGGTGTTGAGTGCGTGGAGGGATCTGGCATCGTAGCGGTGTCTGGCATCGTAGCGGTGTCGGGTGTCGTGGCGTTCGCGGGGTCCTGGCGCTGGGCGCGGTCTAGGCACGGATGGGCGCAGATGGGCTTGCCTTAGGCGCGCCCGCTGCATGTGTCCGCTGCGCGGCCTCCATATGAGGAGATGTGGGAGGGAGGAGCAGCTGGGAGGCGGGAGCGGGCGGCGAATGGGATTGCAGGGGGGCGGGGCCGCAGGGACGCAGCGGCAGGAAAAACGGGCGGGGGCCGCGGGAGAACTGGGCACAGGAAGGAAAAACAAGTTTAGGCAAGAAAACAAGTACAGGCACAGAGGAATAAAGACAAGTCTAGGCAAGAAAGCAAGTTAGGCACAGGGGAATAAAAACAAGTCTGGGCAAGAAAGCAAGTTAGGCACAGGGGAATAAAAACAAGTCTGGGCAAGAAAGCAAGTTAGGCACAGGGGGAAAGTACAGGATTAGGCAAAAACAATGCAGGCAGAGCCGTGCAGCAGCGTGGGGAGCGACCTGTCCAAAAAGAGTACTAAAGTCCTGGGGTCTGGGCCACAATATTTATACCACGTGTCCCTTTGTTCTCTTGTGGCAGAGAGTCTCTGTGCTTAGTCCAAACCAGTTCTGTCCTCTCTGGCCCAGCTTTACACTTGTGTAAGGCAGACCAGGCCTTTTCAGGTGAAAGGAAATCTCCTGCCACTACTCTGAATGCAGCCCAGGTCTCTTCAGCCCAGCTTTGACTCATCCAGGAAAGGCAGGACGCACCTCAACCCCCCAGTGGCTGTCTACAGTGAATGCACATCCCCAGCCCCTGTCACTCCAAATCCAGACAGTCAATGCACAACCCAGCAGAGGCACACAGGATGGTTAAGTAAGAAAATGCCCACTTTCTAAAAGTGGCATTTTCAAACACACAATTTAAAAACCATCATTACTAAAAGATGTATTTTTATATTCTGAGTTCAGGCATACTAAACTCCATTCTCCCATCTTGTCCCAATTGAACGTTATGCTTGTAAGAGGTTACAAAGCAATTCCAATTCTATCCTATGGGACAGATAGCCTTTCAATAGTGAAAAACGAAATACACTGTATTTCACTATCAGGACGTCACACATACCAGTACATGTCCAACCTTTCACATACTGTCAAGGCCCAACTATATACTCACTATCCTCAGTTGACTCACAGGAGCAGAATGTTGCGGATTCCAAATTCCCCCCACAGGCCTCCACACGCGCTCTCTAGTTACAAGCTCTTGCATGAACCCCACAAGGGGAAAGGGGAAGGGGAAAGAGAAGAGACTGCCTTGCTCCTGGGTTCACTTCTGAACGGCTAGGCACCCACTGCTACTTCTTCATGCGTAACACTTCAATGTGAACTGTAATTAAAAAAAATACCATCATCTTAAATAAACTTCTCTGACTTATTTTCTTGTATTATTTTATTCTCTTTTATTATGCATTTGCTTATCCCACTTTTGATAAGGCTTAGCCTCTCTTCTATGAGTCTTTTGGTACCTTTAACTTAAGACTACTGTGGTTTCCTTGACAATACTCAATATTGCAATTATCAGACTGTTTTCAAATATTTCTTTTAACTAAAACTTTAACTTTTTTCTTTCAAGTACTTGCGGTTTAGAAGACTGGATTCTCTGCTTTGGCGCTGGACTTCCGTAAGTAGAACAGGTGAGTGGAACTGGTTCTCTATTGAAAAATGCTTTTCACAATTTACACTCAACTCCTATTTATCAAATATTAGAATAAAATCTCTAACTCCACGTCGCACATGAGAAGCAAGCTAACCTAAACTGATTCTAAAAATGAACTTGAACTACACTAACCCCTGACTAAGAAAATTCCTGAGCTCTCTCTCTCTCTCAGATCGTTGGTGAAGTGCGCGGCTTCGCAACCTGCCAACGCACTTCACTGCTGAGTCTGTCCTCGCGCCTTCAAAGGCTTGCAAAAGACTAGACCGGCAAACTTCAAGGTCTTTCTCGCGCGCCTGCAGTGTTCTTTCAGATCACTGCAGCGGGCGCGCTCAGTTCCGGACATTGCGTACCCCAACCTGCCTCCCCCGATTCGACTGCGGTAAATTACGGCCACACAGTGTGCCGCATGGGCAGTCGGACGGGGAACCATGACACATACACTGCACCCTGACCATGAGGGTACCCTAGGCCTACCTGAGGGGTGCTTTACATGTAAGAAAAGGGAAGGTTAGGGCCTGGCAAGTGCAGTTAAAAACTGCACGCAGACACTGCAGTGGCAGGTCTTAGATACACTTATGTGGCTACTTCTGTGGGTGGCACAACCAGCGCTGCAGGCCCACTAGTAGCATTTTATTTACAAGCCCTGGGCACACCTAGTGCACTGTACTAGGGACTTAGCAGTAAATCAAATAGCCAATCATGGAAAGACCAATCCATAACACAATTTACCTTAGGAGCACTTGCACTTTAACTCTGATCATCAGTGAGAAAGTGTGCAGAGACACTAGACCAGCAAAAACAGAGTCAAAACCAGGTCAGAACGCACAAAGACATTGGAAACACGCCAAAAGATGCCAGGTACAACAGGCGTAATTAATGTGTGTCCCCACTAAATTTCATTTCTAGTTACGCCACTGAAGGTAGTTTACATATTTTGCTGTAATGCAATGCCATAATATGACTGTTTCCCCATTGTCTGTAGGATCCTGGGGGTCAGTAATGCGAGATGTACTCTAAACCTTGATGGAAAGAAAGAGAAGGTTATGGGCAGGGAAAGTTGTGTTTTTTGTTTACATCACGTCAGTCCCAAAAAAGCGACTAATGTTTCTGATCACCGACCTTTTATCGCAAAGGATATTTTTCACTTTTAGAGAATGCTAATAATTTTATTGACTATATTTCATCTTATTGCTACCCTGTGCACATGTTCATGAACATTTCTTTGAGCAACATCCATGGAGAACATGAATTGTGGTGATTAAGTTGCTCAATATCAAAGTACGCAATCAAGTTCTGATTGCCCAGTGACCTGCTCAAATTACCTTGTCTTCATGGACCGCACTCACTCCCTCTACACTGATGTAATTCAAAATGTTTGTTTCGCCACACAAATTAGTGACAAAGACGGGAAAGGGGAGTCTATGTGCCGTGGCACCTTAGCTTTGTTTGAGGAACGCCAATAACCAAGTGCAACAGCTAGGAAGCAGGTCATTTGTTTTGGGTGCTGTTGCATCCATCCACTTGAAGTCGATTTCATCACCAATTATTTACACGAAGCTATATTTTTTTGACAGGTGCTGGCGGATGCTGCATGTACTTGAGTTACTCTCCTGAGATGATTGCACTTAGGCTTTGAAGCAGCATTAACAATAAACATCGGCAAGCGAAAAAATCAATGTGTGTCGGCGCAGGTCTGCATACAGCATGAAGGAAGGTGCTGTGAATGATAATTTGGGTAGTGGCCCTCGAGCCTGGATTTGTGTTTCTCTTTTCCTTAGGAGACCAGGCCTCTCGGAAAATCAATCCATCTGTAACATAAAATTGGGCCTCATCAGAAATGAAGGACCAATTATAGGAACCCCTGCTGGTGTTTAAAGCACAAGAGCAGCCAATCAATGAACTCTATCCTTCAGTGGCCCGGTGGGAAGACGAGCGATGCTCATTGCAGGGCCCTGCTGACCACTGAACATTTAAAGGACTAAAAAAAAGACACACGTTTACATGTCGAATTAATGACAAACCGACTGCTGTGGCAGCTGCGTTTAGTGCTTGCAATTTGTGCCACCATGATCTGGGCATGCAGACTAGAGTTGGGCACCTTGCATTTCTTTCTGGTGCACAGACGCTGGCATCCTCGCTTTCCGCTTCACTTCAAACAGGCAGACTCATTCAATTCACACCTCACCGGGGAACGGCAAATTGTCCATCGGGGAATATCAAGGCATGCAGAGCAGAGGGACATGAAAAGTCGATCATGTTTACCTTGTGCTGAATTATTTACGCCATTTTTAGCGTTCGCCGAAGACTTGGGTTGGTGGGAGGTAAGTGGTGCCTGTTACTTCACAGCGCACATTCAGCAGCGGTGACCCTTGTGTAAGGAATAGATGAAGCCTGTTCCGGTTGCTTTCGCACTCCCTCGGTGTAAAAGACACGTTTCATCGAGTTCCCTCGTTCCGTCATTAGTAGCTGGCGGTGACGGCAGCTCTCGTCTCAAAGGCCAGTTATTAGGCTCATGTCAGGCGATTTGATATGCCACGTCGTTTCTAGCTAGTACCAAATAAGTTACATTTCAGGTTGCAGCACCCCGCGGGGCCGGCTGCATACAGTTTCTCTCGCGACCTTTAGTTAACGACAGCAGGGCATTAGAACCAGTCCCAGTCGTAGCCCGCGCCGAGGCAGGAAGTGATTGTCTGCATAAATGTGACTGAACGGATTCGTGTGATTCCTACAAATAAATCAGCCGTCTGCAATGCATAGCTGTCCCCGGTGCATCCTTCCCGCAGAAATGAATGAGAGACGCTTGCGCCGTTGCCATGAGTTTATAGAGTCCAAATAAACACGCTTCCAATGTGAATGCCAGAATGTGCTATACTTAGTAATAAATTAGGCTTTGCAGAGTAGCTGCAAATTAATGTATAGTGGCATGTGAACCATCACAGCGGCGTCTCCCTTGCTTTGGCAGAGGAGCGTCGCCCCCCCCCCCTCCCACACACACACACTAGCAGGGGCAAAAATTGAAAAATAAAATGATAATAAACCAGGTTTATTATCATTTTATTTTTCTCCCCCCAGTGAATCTTGGGGTGGAGCCATCGTGGCGAGAGGGGGCAGTCAAGGAGGGAAAGTGGTGGGCACTGTCATCAGTGCACATGAAAGTTTGGCTTCAGCGGCGGCCGGCACAGCTAAACGGGGTGAGGCGGGGCAGGGCGCGGTAACTGCTACTCATGTAAAACTCTTCAATGCCTTCGGGTACAGTCATGGTCGTGGATATATAATACAAGAAAAAGTGAACAGCAGGTAGTGGGAGTAGGCAAGAAATAGTACCTCAATCACGTCGGGAGCAGCGGAAGAGTACAGAATTAACTTGAATTAATCTGTGCTTGGTCCCTGCTTCACAGAAGAGACTGGTAATGATGTTACGTGCAGTGGCCAATTAAGGAGATTGTAAGGAAGACTGATGGGAAGCCAACAAATGGTAAGCAGACGGTGGGCTCCAAGTCCTTTTTCTTATACAAGAGTGTCTCACAAGCGAGACCATGCACTAGCGCATGCACTCGCAGGCTCAACCCTAAAAAAAGTACTACCCTCTTTAAGCTATTAAAGGGGATGAATTCTACCTCACTTCCTGTTACTAATCAAGCTTCCAAAAAGCCCTCCACCTTAATCAGGGTATGATGGTGGTAACATAAGTACTGGAATGAGGAATAAGGAAGAAGTAATTAAGATTACTGGTAAGTAATTCAAGCAATATCTCTTCATCCTATTCCTCATCCCAGTGCTTACTCAGCAGGAATGCCAAATCAAAGGAGTATCTTGTATACTAAACAACACAGGAGCAGAAATCATGCTGTAAACAATGATGTTTGTTTGTAAGGAAACATGACTGCCCTTTACATTAGAATTCTTTATGACAGTCCAAATAAGTAAGAACCTTTTTACCAAACTCCAGCTCAGTTCCTTGAGCCACATTACATTTATAGCGATTAATAAAGGTTGAAGGAGTAGCCCAGGTTGCTGCCGCAGAAAATGTTAATAATCAAGTCCTGAATCCATTCTGCCCACAAGGCAGACATCCTCCTAATAGAGCAAGTCTGAGCAGAGCTTGGAAGATCACATCCTGATCTGGTATAAACAAGGGAAATAAGTTCCTAAATCCAATGACCCAAAGTCGACAATGACGATTTTCCACCTCTAATGGCATGACCATAATTACCAAAGACTCACATCCTCTGAACTCAGCAGATCTTACAAGATAAATCCAACAAACACAACAAATGTTCTTGATCTGTTGAGGGATGAGTTCATAACACTAGGGTGGGTGTAACTCACGTAAATCAGTGTAGCGTAATCATGCAGGATTAGTGAGAAGAGTAATTCTGCATTTAGCATTATTTCTTAGTGCAAAAATGCCTCCCGAAATGGGTGAGAGAATTAATTTAGTGCTAAAAAATAGCGCTAAATGCAACAGAATACGAATAGCGAGCGCAAGCAGCCGCTCGCTTGTGCTAAATGTGCTCTGGGGGTAGGATTTTCCCCCAATTTTCTCCCAGCATTTAGCGCTATTTTCTTAGTGCAAAATGCCCCCTCACATCCAAAATGGGCATGAGAATGCATTTTGTGCTAAGGAATTGTGCTAAATGTGCTCTTGGGGTAGGATTTTCCCCCAACTTACTTCCGGTGCTTAGCACTAATTGTTTGGTGCAAGATACACCCTTGCATCCAAAATGGACACAAGTATGCATTTTGCGCTAAGAAATAGTGGTAAATGCAGTAGAACACAAATAGTGAGCATGAACAGCAGCTTGATCTCGCTAAATGTGCTCTCACTGTAAGATTTGTTTTCCCCAATTACTCATAGTTACTTGAGCAGAAGTAATTATGTAATTATCAGTAATTCCACGTCAAAGAGTAATGGAATTACCAAAATTACTCCGATTACTCTGGCGTAGTTGAAATTACTCAATAATTATCAAAGTTGGGGTAGTTCCTCATATGTAAAGAACAAACAAAAAGATTCCCTTTCCCTCAAAGAATAAGACAAAGATAATTTGTGTTACAATCGTGCAAACCCAATAAAAGCAATTGTGATATGATATTTCAAAATTTCACAAAAATAAATATTCTTAAATATGTAAGTCAAAAGAAAATATCAAAGGTTGCTGGAATTGTGTGATAATAATAATCATAAACTAAAAACGATAATAAAACAAAACCATATATGAATTATACATCTGAAGATGGGCCAGATGCATCAAAGGGTTTTGCCCATTCTGTGTCTATGGGAAAATGTGTTGATGCATATGGCCCATTGTTCTTTATTAAAAGACACAGTAATCAAAACTTCCACAATTTTTCAAGCATGGATAATACAATAAAAATACCTCGTCTTAAAGTGCAAATGCCTAGATTATCAAATCATATAAACACCATCATATATACATAAATACTGTAGTCATTATATATAACATTCATGTAGTTTAAAACAATATATTTAAAAACAATTAGAAATTCATAAAAACTGCAAAACAAGTTTACAGTTTTCACGAATTTTTAAATTGTTTTTAAATATATTGTTTTCAACTGCATGAATGTTATATATAATGACTACAGTACTTATGTATATATGATGGTGTTTATATGATTTGATAATCTATGCATTTGCACTTTAATACGAGGTATTTTTATTGTATTTTCCATGCTTGAAAAATTGTGGAAGTTTTGATTAGTGTGTCTTTTAATAAAGAACAATATCTTCAGATGTATAATTCATATATGGTTTTGTTTTAATATCGTTTTTTAGTTTATGATTTTTAGTTTATGATTATGATTATCACACAATTCAGCAACCTTTGATTTTTTCGCTTTTGACTTGCATATTTAAGAATATTTCTTTTTGTGAAGTTTTGAAATATCATATCACAATTGCTTTTATTGGGTTTGCCGCGTTGTAACACAAATTATCTTTGTCTTATTCTTTGAGGGAAAGGGAATCTTTTTGTTTGTGCTTTACATACCCGTCCCTTTTCTGTGTATCAGGGTAACTCACTTGTGTATTCGTGTAGTTCCTCATATGTCAGGTGGTCACCAAGGGTTGATCCAGGTGGCTGCTCCTACTGTCGCAGGAAGACCTGAAAGTCAGATCTTCGTGCCCTCACACACCTATTCGGGTGTCATGCTTCATCATTGGGTGCTCCTCGTCGGGCCAGCGCTGCAATGCCTTACGAGCCTGGGAGCTCTTTGTCGGAGATCTTTTGATACAAAAACACCATATAGATGAGTGCAAGTAAGAGGGCTAAATAAGAGTATAACAAGTGAGATGAGTGAGTGGTGACTAAAATAGGCTCTGGTATCCTAAAAACAAAGATTTATAGGAGAAAGGTACCAGGACTAAGTAAAAACAGTGGTTACTCTAATGTGGTCTTCAGGTACCAGGACAGCTACTAATAACGTGTGGTCAACATGTTTCGTGCCTTGTGTGCCCAAGAATCGGGCGGCACTTGGTCAGGCCCTAAAAAAATAGCAACTTTGTGCCCCTGTCATGGGCTTAATGTCTCCCTTCTAATAAAGGATGACCATACAATGTTCACGGGCCTGCACCTGAGTGGTTGCAGGCCAACAACCTGAACCTGAGTGGTTGCAGGCCAACGATTCCACCTAGAGGATGGGGAGACACAAGGTGGAAAGGTTCATGCGACAGATAGTTAAAAATCGGGTCAGAGTCCACCGTATTGGTACAAAGATGAATTCACTAGTGCATCTGAAATTGGTGATGTGAGCCTGCTAGGATGGACAGTGAGGTAACAATTTCTCACAGCGCAACAGACACTCATAAAAAATTCAAATTCGCAACATGTAGAGGTACCAT
This sequence comes from Calotriton arnoldi, assembly GCA_963921515.1. Lineage (NCBI taxonomy): Eukaryota > Metazoa > Chordata > Amphibia > Caudata > Salamandridae > Calotriton > Calotriton arnoldi. Next base: position 118,070 of record CAWUFW010002066.1, read on the forward strand.
TTGGGTGATGGTACGCATGCATGCATCAAATCCAATCACATGATCTGGTTGACAACAGGCTTACACACGTGATGGAGCAGGATGTGCATTCCCGCATAGTAGTAACTTACCCCGAGATAAGCAGAGCAATGCTCCTTAGGCAAGATGGAGGGTCCCGGTCAAGCTGTGGGACACCTTCATTGGAAAGAAAAAGAAAGAGAAAGAAAAAAGAAGCATCCAAGGTCATTGTTTAAAAACAAAGTGCCGGGTGCCCTCTAACGCTGAGAACTAGACACTCACGTTCTCAGTGTTAGGGACAAAATGCGAAGTACGCATCTTATCACAGGGCAAAGTAAATAACGTGTGCAGTATAATATCATTATAGTGAAAAATGCCCACAATGCTGCGTGTGCTTTGTTCCGTAAAAGCAGTTGTAATGTGCAGATTCATCATGCGCTATCGTCCTCTAATCAATTCGTCATATACTCATTACCACACAACACCGAAAGTCAGAGTACCCAGCCCGGTGGTCACTAGAACCGTGAGGTTGCTCTGGCCATGCGATGACAGAAATAAGACTAAGTGATCAGTAACAGGAGATGAGGGGCAAAAACTCTCCGAAACTGACAGTTTCCTAAACGGAGATAAAACGCACTTGCATACAGAAAAGTGAAGAACCCCACTCTGAGAGACTTACTTGTTAGATGATCGGGACATTGCCGTCAGACCTACCTGAAACATGCAGCCTGGAACGCTCACGCAGCGAGGCGGCTTCCCTCTAGTAGTGATGCCGGGCACGTGATCGCATCACTGGCGAGGTGTACGGGATGCAGTTTGGATGGACGGGAAACATGGCGGCCATATTGGAGGAGGGAGTTCTGTTAGAGATTGTGGTCTCTACAAATGGTTCTGTAGTCAGTATTGGGGCAAAACTTTAATTGTGTGAAAAAAAGTGCATTCCAATTAGCCTTTCATATTCCATTTAGCCATAATCAGACAGAGAAATGTCTTGTACCAAGATATTAGAAAAAGTATAATTAGATGCCTATTTAAGTATCGGTTCACTCGGCGGCCATCTTAGGAGTGTTAGATGTATTGATACTAACCGGGATTACAAGGGGAGTGAAGCATTTCACATTCCAAATTGACCCTGTCAGGTAGGATAGGATGAATACAGAATTTTGATTGAAGGTGGAATAGTCGTGGAATGGTTAGTAAACCCAATGTCCTCCTTATCATAAAGCCCAGCTAGTAGAAGAGAAAGGCCCGAAGCACATGCAGCATTGTGGACATTTTTCACTATAATGATATTATACTGCATACGTTATTTACTTCGCCCTGTGGTAAGATGTGTACTTTGCATCTTGTCCCTAACACTGAGAATGTGAGTGTCTAGTTCACGGCGTTAGAGGGCACCTGGCACTTTGTTTTTAAACAATGACCGTGGATGCTTCTTTTTTCTTTCTCATTCTGTTTCTTTCCAATGAAGGTGTCCCACAGCTTGACCAGGACCCTCCATCTTGCCTAAGGAGCATTACTCTGCTTATCTTGGGGTAGGTTACTACTTTGCGGGAATGCACATCCTGCTCCATCACGTGTGTAAGCCTGTTCTCAACCAGATCACATGATTGGATTTGATGCATGCGTACCATCACCCACATGGTACCTCTATGTGTTGCGAATTAGAATTTTTTATGTGTCTGTTGAGCTCTGCGCTGTGAGAAATTGTCACCTCACTGTCCAGCCTAGCAGGCTCACATCAGCAATTTCAGATGCACTAGTGAATTCATCTTTGTACCAATACGGTGCACTCTGACCTGTATTTATAACTATCTGTCGCATGTACCTTTCCACCTTGTGTCTCCTTCTCCTCTAGGTGGAATCGTTGGCCCACAACCATTCAGGTGCAGGCCCGTGAACATTGTATGGTCATCCTTTATGAGAAGGGAGACCTTAAGCCCCTGACAGGGGCACAAAGTTGCTATTTTTCTAGGTCCTGACTAAGTGCCGCCCGATCCTTGGGCTCACAAGGCACGAAACATGTTGACCACACGTTATTAGTAGGTGTCCTGGTACCTGAAGACCACACAATAGCACCACTATTTTTACTTAGTCCTGGTACCCTTCTCCTATAAATCTTCGTTTTTAGGATACCAGAGCCAATTTTAGTCACCACTCACTCTTCTCACTTGTTACACTCTTATTTAGCCTTCTTACTTGCACTCATCTATACGGCGGTTTTGGATCAAAAGATCTCCAACAAAGAGTCCCCAGGCCCGTCAGGCATTGCAGCGCTGGCACGACGAGGAGCGCTCACTGATGAAGCATGACACCCGACTAGGTATGTGAGGGCACCAAGATCTGACTTCCAGGTCTTCCTGCGACAGTAGGAGCAGCCACCTGGTTCAAGCCTTAGTGACCACCTGGCATATGAGGAACTACCCCAACTTTGATAATTATTGAGCTGTTCTTTAGGAGGAGCATAGGTGTAGGACTTCGGTAAAATAATTTGCTCTTCCTTCCCTCCCTGATCTAAAGTAGTTGAAATTACACCTGGGCCTACGCAACACAGCGAGAACAATGTCCTGTGTCCTATGAAAAACTGAATTGACCTTTGGTACAAGTTTAGGATCCAACTTAAACACAAAACATTCATCAAAGATTCTCCACTTGCAGGGACTCTCATTAGGACACTAAGGGGCATATGTAGAAGTCCCTATCGCCACAGGAACATCACTTTTTCCGATGTTCCTGTGGCGATAGGGGCTTCACCTTATTTACAAGGCAGCATTAAGCCACTTAACGTGGCTTAACGCTGCCTTGTAAATAAGGCCCCCTTTCACGCTATGCTTATCATGAAAGGGGTGGGCAGTGGGTGTTGCGGTGGGTGTTCCACCGCAACACCCATTGATTTTGACGCTGCCCCCTATTTACAAGGGTGGCGTAAATAGGAGGCAGCACCAATATTAAGATGAGGGAAAACCTGGTCTTAACTTGGCAAAATGAGGAGAAATGCTTTATTTCTCTAGTTTTGCTTTTTCCATGTGTGCTGCCTTGTGCAGCACACATGGAAAAATCAAAACACCTTGGATTGTTTATTTGTAGGAAGGTGTCCCTTCCTGCACATAAACAATCTTTTAAAAAAAAATAGCATTTTGTAACTTCCATGTGTGCTGCATTAAGCAGCACACATAGAAGTGACAAAACTGCATTTAAAGATTGTTTATGTGCAGGAAGGGACACCTTCCTACACAGAAACAATCTTCCCCTGCATGCAGACACCCTTGCACTATGGTGCAAGGGTGCCCCAGTTGGCGCTAAGCTGCTAAACTTAGCGCCAGCCCAGGGGAAAACGCTAGGTGCAGCCTTGAGTGTCTGAAGTGGCGGAATGAGGCGTTAAGCCATGACGGCTAACGCCTCACTCCGCCACGTCTTTGTACATATGGCCCTAAGTTATCCTGGGTGTATGTCAGTAGAAATGACCACTAGAAAAACCTACTTCAATGACATAAAGCAAAGCTTTCCACATCCTATAATATGTCCAACATATTCTTTCCCCAACGCCTCAATATTTCAAAACCTTTAAAGAGTTTTCTCGTTTTCAGTTTTAGAAATAGAACCTCTGGCTGATCCAAAAGCTTTTATAGTCTCAAGGTGGCAATGGACCAACCGTTGTCAAAATCGTCCTGTAAAAATTGACAAGTGTTTTCTGGAGGGCCAAAAACAGGTGGCAAATTCCCATTTATACACCAAATTGAAAAAGAAGCTCAATTATAACTATTAGCCTGATTTAGAGTTGTCAGGAATGGGTACTGAGTCACAAATTTGACAGATATTCTGTCTGCCTCATTACAAGTGCCATAGGGTATTATGCACTTTTAAAGAGGTGAATGGGATATCCGTCACAGTGGTGATGGAGTAATTAATTTGCCAAACTCTAAATCTGGACTCTTATGACTTTTGAGGGGACTCATTTCTAGCAGCCTGACTGGACTTAGATACTGAAAGTGAAAGTCCTAAATTCCCAAATCCCTCCCTTTCTAACTCCTGACCACCAATCTCAGTTGCTGAAGAGATGTTAGGGGCAACAGCGGAAAGGGAGCTATGGGGTATGGATATAGAGGGAGAAACCAAACCTCCTCCACGATAATATCCTTTAATAGGAGGAACCATTGTCTTCTTGGCTAACAAGGAAAAACCAATATCACATCCCCTCTCTCTCAATCTTCAATATTACCCTTGGGATCAGAGGCATCAAAGAAAATACGTAAAGCAGAGTCTTGGGCCACTGACATGTCAATGCATCTTTCCTCAGGGCTGATGGATGTTGGAAGTTGGAAAGAAAACTGACAATTGTTGTGGTACGCACACAAGTTTAAAATTGGATTCTCAGACTGTGAGAAATTGGGTTGTTGGTTGAGGTGGGCGAAACCCTACTTAAGCAACACCCACAATCCTTTTCAGGGCGAACCACAAAAAGTCACTCAATGCACCTGTGCTTTTGGCACAAAAGCTGTCAGGCTTAACTTGGAGGCAATGTGTAAAGTATTTATGCAGCACACAAACAGTAATAAAGGGAAAACACATCACAAGAAAAACCCCAAACCAATTTGGAAAAAGTTAAGTCAATTTTAATAAAGTATTTCACAACAAAATGAAAAAAAATAAAGAGTAGAACAGGAGATATGCAATTTTAAATGGTTAGGGAAAAAAAGTGCTTAAAAGCACAAAGCGCTAATTGTGGTTATCTGGCTGCGCCGGACCAGGACAAAGTCACAAGTTCAGGCCAACTGCGATGAATTGCGGGCCAGATACAGAGACCAGGTTAAGCCCACTGAGAATTGTACCTTATGTCCTTAATGTGGGGTGGTACAGCACGCAGCAGCGGTTCAGTGGAGTGATGTAGGGTCCTGAGTCGAGATGAGTCGATGCGTGTCAGTTCCGATGAGGAGCAGCGAGGGCTGCGATGGGAGGTCCATATCATATTGCTTAGCACTTTATAGGTTCCAAAGAGGTGCTGTGAGGGCTCCATCGGGTTGTTTCATGTTGTCGGACCACAACTGAGCTGGCAGAGCATTTTTTCCCCACTTCCAAGGGTCCAGGACTGGGAAGGCACCACTTGGGGTGTTAGGACTCACAGCAGACAGAGTCCAGGGGCAAGGTTCAAGGGTGTTGGAGCTTATTGTGTCCCTGTCATCTAAAATAGGAGGCAAGCCAAATAGCCCATGGAGTCACTCTGGTGATCCTGAGTTCAAGGTGCTGGTCCTGTCATTCCTCAGGGAGAAGTGCAGCAGAGCAGTCCCTCTTGCAGGCAGGGTAGCAGGACAGCAGAGAAGCTGGGCAGTCTTTCTTGCATCAGGACAGCAGAGCTGTCCTTCTTCTGAGTCTTCCACAGGTCTAGAATTGATCTGAAGAGTGGTTCTAAGGATCCTATTTTTATACCTGGTTCCCACTTAGAAGTAAGAGAAGCTTCTGGAGTTTCATTGTACAGAGGTGTCTGGAATTTCGTGCCTCCCTGCCCTGGTTCCAGTCTGTCTGTCTGGGGGCACAATAGGTTAGTGTGAAGTCCTTTGCATATGAATTGGTCAGTGCCTTTGCAGTGCAAGTGTGGTAGGTGACAGCTCCGCCCCTATCCTGCCGGAGAAGGCCCATCCTGCCAAAACCCAGATCCTTTATTATGCTACTGTCTGGGAGCAATATACAAAGCTCAACTGCCAACTACACCTAGTTATATCACCTAAGAACAGGCTGCAGGCATCAAATTGTTAGGACAAAAAAATCCAACTTTCTAAAATTGGCATTTTCAGCATTAAAATCTGACTTTACAATTAAAGAGGATTTTAAATTACAATTCCACAGACACCAAACATAATTTTCATCCCTGCTCACAATGGAAAGTTAGCACTTATTAAATGTTATAAGGTACCCAATGATATTCTACATGATAGGCAGGCCACACAGTAGTGAAAAACACATTTGTGAGTTTATCACTACCAGGACATGTAAAACGTGAAAATATATATCCAACTTTTTAATTACAATGCATGCTGCCCTTTGGCTATTTAGGGCCTACCTAAGGGGTGATATATGTAATAAAAAGGGAGTTTTAGGCTTGGCAAAGGGCTTATTTGCCAAGTTGAATTGGCAGTTTAAAACTGCCATCAAGCTGCCTACGGTGGATCCAGGACATGTTGTAAGGGGCTCCTTAAGTGGGGGCCACAATAAGTGCTGCAGACCGAATAATAACATTTAATTTACCAGCCTTGTGTACATGGTCTACCACTTTACTAGGGACGTATATGTAAATCAAATATGCCAATCAGGTGTAGGATCTCCTTACTGTAGCTTCAGCCCTGTGATCAGTTGGATCCAAGATTACAAGTTCTTCCGAGAGAAGCTAGGTTGACTCCCCAGTATAATTCACCAATAACTGGCCCACTGAAAGTTTCTGTAGTAGATCCAAGTCTTTTTTTGCAAAAGGGTACAATCTCCAGATAAATGTTGGTACAGAAGCTCTTTCAGGATCCTTCAACTCTCTTCTCAGAAGACCCTGAACTGTGAAATTAATTGTAAACTTAAGAATCATAGGTTTGTTAAATTGCCTAAAACAGTCGCCATCAGTCGAAGGCTGATCATTTTGCAAACAAATCTGGAGGTTAGAAGATATATAGGAGATTAATCCTTTCAGCTCATCCTTTAAAATATATTTCCCTATAGGAGCTTTTGATTCCATATTGTCTTAATTGTTATCATAATTAGGAGAGGACCAAGAAGAGGAAACAACTGATTGAGAAGAGCAAGATAACTGTGGAGTGTCTGTTTGTATTTTTGAAAATTCCCTTCCTTCATTATCCTGTTGCCTCTAAAATGCTTCTGAAATTGATTTGATCATTAATTACATCTGATTATCAGGGTACTTGTGACACTTGTCAGTGTCCCACTTGACGGCATAATTACTCATTGAAACGGATCTCCTGGATGGGAAGGCGGATAAGTGCTTTTGCTTTTGGCTATTTTTTACCATTCTACTCTCCTCCCTAAACTGCAGACAAAGGACCCATGCTTGTCTATATCTAAATCCTCAAAAAGGAAAATATTTATATCAGAGATAGGCAAAAAATTATGTCATATTGATCAATAGACGGCAGTGCAGTAAATAAGTAATTAATATATTAAAATTCCATTGACTACTAAAGGAAAATTAAAATGATCAAACAAAGAAACTTTAAGTACCAGCCACTCAGAAAACTGGAAAGGATACAGTAAGAAGTCAAGAAAACACAGGTATGTATATTGCCAAAAAATACAATTCTTACCTTGTGGTATGTATTTTTGTTTACGCATTATGTAACTCGGATAATTTTTGATATTTTGTTTACATATCCCACTGTATACTGTTTACTCCTTTTAATGCTATTATACAGTTTTTTTTAATCTACTCTCTAGGTACCTCTTGTTATTGTTCTTGTGCTTACTCTCTGAAGCACTCTGATACCTTCCGGTCATATTCGCGCTCTACAAAACTCATAAATAAATAAATAATAAATCTAGAATAAGATGTCTCAGGGCACTTAATCTCACCAACAGAGGAAGCTGAAAAGTAAGATCGAACTAAAGATCAAGTTCCTGAAGTTTTAGTTGCACTTTCACAGTGATCCCAGAATCCTCAGAACGCATTCTCCCTGTCATTTGCAGCAAAGTAAGCCCATTCAGGGTAAGAGTACCTCCGACAGGGCACTCTTGCTCACTTTGAACATCTGAGTGCAGTCTCCTCTCCTCCTCTTTTACTCAGATCAGAATCCTCAGTATCCTCTGGGATGCCTAGGGGTCACCTTCTCCCTGTGAGATCAGTCTCCCCCTCTCCTGCATTCTTGGCCAATGTTCTCCTGCCGCCCCTCGTGGTTCCACAGCACTAGGCCCTTCATGGAGGTCCGAGTCTGGCTCAGTCACAAGCGCAGAACTAGCTTCTCTCGCCTCAGTTTTGACAAGCAACTCTCCAGGACCTCTCTCATGCTGAACAAGCGATGCTTCAGGTTCTTGCTGGTCCCCTACAGCTTGACTAGCCTGCTCCCACAATCTCTCGACCACTACTGGCACTTCTGGGAGAGATGCTGTTATATCATCAAGGGGACACAGAACTCAGTAAGTATGGGCAGCATGTATCCAGTTAGGGAGACCTCCTCACTTCACAGCATTTGTGGTGACAAGGATCTCTTGGAAGGGCCCACGCCAGCGAGGCTCAAACAACTCTTTCGGACATGCTTTTTCACCACAACCCAGTCCACGGGACTAAGGTCATGGCACTGCTCCTGATGAGGCGCGGCTGTGGCAGCTTAAACTTGATGAGACACAGAACACACCACATCAGCCATCCTTTGCAATAATCAAGTATCAGATCATCAGTATGGTTCACATGCGCATTTGCAGGTACGGCTGGTAACCTCATTGCCCTGCCCATGATGATTTCATGGAGGAACAATCCTTTCCTACAATCAGGTACACTGCGTAGACTCATCAACACAAGTGGTGAAGGCGCATACTTTAGCAAGTCTGGATTTCAAAGTCCCATTGACCTGCTCCACCAGACCAGAAGCCTCAGGTCTCTAGATGCAATGTAGTCTCTGTTCAACCTGTAAAGCGCCACACAGCATCCTGAGGATTTCATTGTTGAAGTATGTTCCTCGGTCAGATTACAAAGAAGTTGGGTAGCCAAATCTGGGTATTAACTCCCTTAACAACAACTTTTCTACTGTGAGACTTTTATTCCTTCTTGTGGGGTATGCCTCAACCCATTGTGAAAAGATACACACAACAGTCAACATGTACCTCAATCTATTGCACACAGGCATCTCAATGAAATCCAACTACATCCAATTAAAGGGTTCACCGGACTTCCCTATGTGGCTCAATGTCATCTCAGTACTTTCCCCTACATTGTTATGCTGACACAGAACACATCTGTGCCCCAACGATTCAGCCATCAACCTAAACCTTGGATGAAACCAAGTCTGCCTGAACAAACTAACCATGGTATTTCTCTCTACATGAGTTGGACCATGATAATGCCTAGCTATTGGTGGCAGCAGACTATGTGGCAGCACAGGTCTGCCATCTGTCGAAACCCTGATCTCATCCTCATCTTTCTTACCGCAACCTGCATTAACCCAACTCTGCTGTTCTGCCGCTGACAGTTCTTCCTGTAACCTCTTGACTTCCTCTCAAGTATTAGCTGTTGTTAACAAAAGGTTGTAGTTGGTCTTGTCTGCCCCTCGTTTGTATATTCACCGTTGAAAGTGCAAGCAATATGAGCACACTACTTTGCAACCTCATCGCCATATCTGCTACCAACAGACACATAATCATCCCCCTTTTAATGTGCAGAGGACTTTACAACTGCAATTTGGGTAGGCATCTGCAATGCCTCAAGAAGCTTTCGAACTTGCTCTCCATCTCAGATAGGCGACCCAGAGGAGGTCATAAACCTCCTTTGGGAACATAACTGTCTGAAATTATGAACAACACCAAAGCCATACTGACTATCAGTGAAAATGGTCACTCTCAGCTGGTCAGAGACACAGCATGCTCTGGAAAGTGCAATCAATTCAGCCACTTGTGCAGAAAATACTCCTTTGAGCCACAAGGCTTCAACTACTCCTGAGACCGTACAAACTGCATAGGCAGCTCGTAAATTTCCTTCATGGTTCCTCAAACATGAGCCATCCACAAACAAGGCAAAATCAGAGTCAGTCAGTGGCTCCTCATGTATATCTGGTCTTGGCTTGGTGCACAGTTCAGTAACATTGAGACAGCCATGCTCTACTTCATTTTCATCATTGTCATTCTCAAGAAGGGGCAACAGGGTGGCATGGTTTAAAACAGAACATCTTTTTAAGGTTACATTATCAGCTACCAGTATGATCTGTTTATACCGGGTCAGTCAAGTGTTTGTTAAGTGTTGAGTGTGAGTATGCGTCAACAATATTTCCACAGAGTGAAGCAAGTACAGTGTTAAAAGATGACCCATGACAATGCCTTCACATCTATGCGGACACCTGCAGCGGCCACAGATTTAAGGCATCCAGGCAACTCTGCAGCTCCTGGATGAACGGTAGCAGAGAAATAGGCCACCGGCCTATGGGCACTTCTATGAGTATGTAAGCACTGAGAGAGCGCAGCCCTCCCTCTCACTATAAAAAATCAAAAGCGGTTTGTTGTAATCAAGCATTCCTTGTGCCGGGGCATGGCGGAGGCTTTCTCTCAACTCTAGGAAGGCAACAAAACAATCATTGTCCCAGGGCACCGGATCTGACACCTCCTTATGTGTCAGCCTCTGTAAAGGCGTGGCCACTAAGGAAAAGTTGGGTATCCACTGGAGACAGTAGCCCACCATTTTCAAAAACAGTCTGACTTTTTTCTGTGTTGTTAGCAGTTTCATTTACAGAATCTCCGAAATCCTTTCCTGTGACACCTTTCTGACTCCTTTCTCAATGTGGTGACCAAGATACAAAATTTCCTTCAAACAGAACTGCAACTTATTTGGAGACACCATATGCCCATTCTCAGCCTAATGGTTCCACAGAGCAATAGTGTCCGTCTTACAAGCTTTCTGAGTATTTGACACAACCAGCATGTCATGAATATACTGTACCAGGACAGAGTTGCAGGGCATAACCAAAGACTCAGTTTCTTCATAAGGGTCTGGTTGAAAATGGATGGGCTCTCCGTATACCCTGGTGGGATTCCGCACCATGCCAAAACCAATTGCCCAAGCAAAACGCAAAAAGGAACTGACAGTCCTCATGCAAGGGTACAGAGAAAAAAGCCTGACACAAATCAATGACAGAGAACCACTCAGCCTCACATGGAATTTGAAATAAAATCACAGCAGGATTCGGTACCATGGGACAACAAGGACCCACAATATTGTTTATCTTTTAACCGTCCTGCACTATGCAGTACTTATGCTAGGTTTCTGAAAACCTTAATGGGTGAGTTACATGGACTCCCCATAATCTCCTTCAGAATGCCTTGTTGGATCATTGCCTTTGTTACTGGGGTTATTCCAGCAACCGTTTCAGGTGTCAAATTGTACTGCGGGTTCTGGAGTACTCGGCATTTGGCTTTATCTGTATGCAGACAGGCTCAACTCCTTTGATAAGTCCAATGTCCCTTCCTGAAAAACCCCAAACTTCTAACCTTACAGTATGTCTAAGATCCAGTGGTAATTCTTCGTTCGCCATCATAGGGTACAGTGCAGCAGCTGGAATTTGATTAACCCATTTGAAGGCGACATCCTCGTCATGGGTCTGAAACTCCACACCTCTTGGTGTGCAGTAAATGGTGCAATTCATCTTTACAAAATGTCACGTCCTAACAAACTCACAGGGCTCGCATCCCAGACCACAAATTGGTGATTATCCTAAAAAATGTCCTATTCTTACAGGGTCATCCTCGGTAATAGGATTCCTCATTTGTTGATTAGCAACTCCAACAACTTGGATACTTCTTTGAGAGAGGTGTAGGTTTGGAACTTCCACTGTTCTCACAGTAGAATGGGTAGCACCTGTATCAACCAAAAATGATACGGTGTGGCCATTTACCTGTAACATTCAGGGCATCAAGACTCTTAACCTTGTGGCTTTTCCTGATGAAGGCACCCCCGGTGCCGAAACGCACGTAGATTCCATCTGATTTCGAGCCACATTTTCGATCATTGCTGCCTTGTCCTAGAGACTATTGTGTTTTCAGTGTTGGATTATCAACCATTATAGTGCTGAATCTATTAAATCAGGCGGCATTCAGCACAAATATAGCGGTCCAATTTACCACTTAGTTAAAGAAATAGAAAAAATTTATTTGGCCACAGCAAGGAGAGTGCCACTAAGTGGTGCAGACAATAAAAAAACAAAAAGGGAGGTAGAATGTATCCCCTTTAAGAAAGGTGCTGTGGTGGTGCTCCCAAGAAGGCGGAGGCCTCCATACTGTGAGGACTGGGACGAGGAATCTGTAAACAGGGGTGAAGTGTTTTCTTTCCTTGAAGTATCAAAGCAAGGCTTGCAGATGTATATTTGCTACTGTGAGTGAAGATACGTCTTGCCATCCCCTCCACAGGTCAAGAATGCATATGTGAGGTTTTTAGGGGCATTACACTGTTGGAACCACCCAAGGCCACCACCCAGCATTGTCGTGCATCAGCACCTGCCCTGATCTTTCAAGATGAAGAGAGGGCTTTATTTTTGGTAAAACGTCCTGACTGACATTTCCTATAACAATGACGACAAATCTTTTCACAAAATTCACACAAACAGCTTCAATGATTCAAAGCATTTTTTTTTGCTTCTCAAAGCATCATTTGGTCCGCACTATCTAAACAACTGTGAAAAAGTTGTTTGCATTTTTTTGGTGTGTGCTTTGGTGTCATTCATCTCATAGCACATGGGAAAGTGATACCTGCCTCTAGTTCTATGAAGATCATTTTCTGATAACCTGAGTTCTTGGCATGCCACTAATACAGTGCCCAGATCGTAATGGCAGACCAGGATATGCAGTAGATTCTTTCAAAAGTATGATTGGAAATGATGAAAAGTGATCAGTGATGAGGAGGCTTCATTGGCGTCAATAGGTGCCACGTCCAGCAGTGCCAGGCGAACTTTCAGACTGATGCAGCACATCTGTCATATCACTGTGCAAAGAATTGCACCTTCATTTATTTTGCGATGTAGAGGACCACATGAAAGACATTTCTATTTCGAGCTATGAATCTATGTGATGAACAAGAGTCGGGCTCTCGTAATCACAGTGTACCTGAATATAAGGTTAACTGTGGCAAAGAAGATCTGTGCAATAACCTGCAAGGAGAATTATATACTGTTATAGGAGGATCACGTGCTGTTGCTGGTGTTTAAATTTATTTTTATAATCATTGTGACTGCACTTTGCCTACAAAATGGCAGTAACATAAAAATCTAATGGGCAAAGACTTCCATGGTACCATAACTCTTGCGCCACCCTTTCAGGAATTAAACACTGTGCTCCAGTTGTAAAACCTTTTATTTTATTAAACTTTAAAAGTACATAACTAAATATCAGATTTTGTTAAATACCTGACCCTAACGCACAATAGGATCATTTGCTCATAGTACCATAAGCTTTTGTCCGTCTTGTACTCCAGCATTCTGTCCTGACATCCATAATAAGTTTACGCACATTTATTTTACAATTTTTTTTAATTAAGTTTATTGAACAAAGAGAAAAAAGACAGTTACACCGTGACCAGGCATTACGGTACACGTTGCATCTTTCAATATATTATCTAGCAAGACAGCAAAATGAATTGATTCCCATCTGGGACAGTTATATTTACATTATGGTGCCTAATGGCAGACACTAGTACATTCAAGTTGGCCAACAACAGTCCCACCACAGCCTGCCCCACTCCAGTGTCGGGGTGCAGCATACATGTTGCTGTGGTACGTCCTCCCCCCTCCTGCCCGGGATCAACCAGTTCCTCAAGTCCACTATGATGCATCACTATTGTTTCCTTCAATGTCGTTCGATTCTGCCATTGTTTCTTTACTGAGAAGGTATGTTTGATGGGGATGCCAATAGCTCTTGGGTCTACTGGTGGGGGGGAGTAATTCGTTGTATGTATCTGCTTGTGTGTTGCAGTAAATCATATGTGTTTGCCGATCTTTTACTTTCGGCAATGGGCCCCCAGCCCATCTCATAGCCACTCGTCGCTTGGCCAGGAGGAGGCCAATAGCTATTAAGGGCGTGCAGTCTTCTCCACACCTAAACCCCATTCCAGCAATGCCAGCTTTGGGCCTGGCTCCAAGTCAGCACTTATGATGTTTCCGAGCTCTTGAAATACTGAAATGAAATGAAAATTGGTATTTGTAAAGCGCTAACTGCCACTCCGAAAGGAGCATCCTGGCGCTGGTATGGAGGTGAGCGGCCGCTCAGAAATTCTTAGATGAGAGAGAGGCAAAGTTCATCTGGGGCTCCGAAAATCCAAGTCTTTAGTTCTTTCCTATATTGTGTTTCAGATTTATGCGTTCTCAGATGCGGTGGCAGTAGGTTCCAGGCTCTGGTGCCTAATGCTGTTATTGTTTTTCCTCCCCTAGTTTTGCATCTGAAACTGGGAGGTTTGAGTGGTTGGCTGATGATGACCTGAGGGTTCTGGTTGTACTGTAGGGGGTGAATCTTGATGCAAGGTATTGTGGCCCCAGTTTGAGTGAGGCTCTGAAGGTGATAAGGAGAATCTTGAAGAATATTCTCTTGTGTAGTGGGAGCCAATGAAGGGTTTTTAGAGCTGTAGAAGTGGAGGACCATCGTGAAAGTTTTATAACCAGCTGCGCTGCTGCATGTTGGACTACTTGGAGTCTTTTTAATGTTTGTTTGTTGGCTCTTGCCAAAAGACTGTTGCAGTAGTCTAGCCACGCCAGTATCAAGGCGACCGCTACTGATTTCCTTGCCGCAAGTGGGAGTAGATCGAAGAATTTTTTCAAAGATTTTATAAGGCTGAAACAGGCCCCTGCAACCTTCAGTGCATGTGGTTTGAAACTGAGGGCGGAGTCAAACTGCACTCCTAGGTTTCTTGCCACCGTTACCATATCAGGTGGGGGTGACATACCCTCTGGCCACCACTCATCTGGCGAGAAAGAGACTTCTTTACCTATTGGTAAGATCTCAGTTTTGTCGGTGTTGCACTTGAGGTGGTTATCCTTCATCCACTGGAGGACCTTGGAGAAGCATCTTTTAAAGTTGAGTTCGGCCTCCTTAGAGTTTTGATCTAGAGATAGGATCATTTGGGTATCGTCTGCGTAGGACGCAACTTCGATCCCAAATGATGTTATTAGTGAGATGAGTGGAGTCATGAAGACATTAAATAACAGAGGGCTTAATGAAGATCCCTGGGGTACTCCTGTTGTGATGGTGCGTTCCACCGATAAGAAAGTTCCGAGGGACACAGCTTGCCTGCACATGGAAAGAAAGGATTTTAGCCATTCCAAGGCAGTGTGTGAGATACCGCATGATTTGAGCCTGGAAAGGAGGATGCTGTGTGATATGGTATCAAATGCGGCCGATAGGTCGAGTAGGTTCAGCACTGCCTTCCTACCTCTGTCAGCAATCATTTTAAGAGAGTCCGTGATTTCCAAGAGTGCAGACTCGGTGGAATGCTTAGGGCGAAAACCGGATTTTTGGGGGTGGAGGATATTTGCGGCCTCTATGAATTTAGTTAGCTCTTTATGCACAAATTTTTCAGTAATTTTTCCTAGTAGGGGAAGGAGTGATATGGGACGTAGATTGGAGAGGACCGATGGATCAATATTTGGCTTCTTTTTCAAGGGTTTCACTATCGCTAACTTCCAATCTTCTGGCACTGCCCCTGAACTTAAAGAGGAGTTGACAATCTGGTTTATAATTGGGTTGACTGTGTCAATAATCTGGTGAAGAATTGAAGGGGGACAGGCATCTAAGGGAGATCCAGATTTGCATGTTATGATAGCTTCGCGAGTTTGGTCCAGTGAAACTGGTTCGAATGAGCAGATAGAATATTGGGTGGTGTCATATTCGTGCTCTGAATTGGCATGCGTCGAAGAGCTAGTGTCCGTGATGAAGTCTTTTTGGATGTTCATGATCTTTTCTTCAAAGAAGCATGAGATTTGGTCGCATAGCCTTTGTGACGGGGAAGTTCTTTTTGTAAAGCTTTAGGATTTGTGAAAGACTTTACAACGGAAAAAATGATTTTTTGGTCTAGTTTGGCCTCCTGTATTTTGCTCGAGTAGTAATCTTTTTGGCTAACTTAATCTGTTTGTGGTAAAGCATTCTGCTTATTTTAAATGCTTGCTTCTCTTTGGCGTCATAACATTTTCTCCATTTACGCTCTTGTTGTTTACATTGGTTATGTGCTGCTTTGAGCGTGGGTGTGAACCAAGGGGCTCTCTTGGATTCTGTCTTTCTATTTATGTTGGGTTTATCTTGTGGGATAAGTTTGTTGCTTATTGCAGTCATCCAATTGTGGAAGAGGCGTGAGTCTGCAGCAGTGTTCCCCGTGAGGGTAGGTATCTGTGCCTGAGCGGTAATGGCCAATTTAGGATGGCGGGCTAGTTGTGTCCAATTTCGTCTGGTCTGGTGCACCTTTGCTTGTTTGTCGAGGTGATTTATCATAGGAATACTGAGTGTGAGAGGGACTAGGTTGTGGTCAGACCATATTTGTGGGGTGGGTGGGTCTACCGAAAGGAGGGTGAAGTTAGAGCAGACCCCATCCAGTGTGTGACCAGCTCGGTGTGTAGGAGTATCCACCATCTGGGTCAGTCCTAGTATTTCTATTATTTGGAGGAAGTTGTCTACTCCTGGCTCTTTCTTGTCCTCTAGGTGCAGATTAAAATCTAGGTGCCCACCAGAATATCTGTATCCCAGGGCACTGCCAGGCCAGATGCCAAAAACCTGCTTCCTCACTCCCACATCTCTGGCACCTTGAATTCTCTCTCAACCCATATCTGCACTGCCTTTCCGGTGTGTAGTAGGCTCTATGTAGAAATTTTTAATTGATAAGTCTATGCCTCCCGTTCAGAGAGACAGTTTTTGTGCGGGCACAGCAGTATTGCCAATCTTTGTCACTCAATGGGGTACCCAGATCCCTCTGCCAGTCTAGTCTGACTTTCAATACTCCCGCCCGATGGGTTTCCTGCATACTTGAGCAAAACCTAGTGATCAACTTGGAGTGTGCGTCTGATTTAATGAGTGTAGTTAGGGCATCCATGGCCTGCGGTTCTATCATATCTTCCCCCAGGAAGGGCTTGCCAAGTGTGTCTGGCCCTGTAGAAGTTGTACCTAGCCATTCCTAACAATTGTGGCTCTTCCCTTTGGAGTGTTTCCCAGCCATGTAACATCCCATACTTAAAGAAGTCACCCATCTGCTGGATCCCTAACGTTCATAGGGCTTGACTCGCCCCTCCATCCTGACCCAAAGGGAACCATATACACCAGGGCAGTGGGACCTCTGGCGAGTACATTAAGGCCCCCGCCTGCATATGCAATAGCAGTTGCCACGCTTGCGCCGTAGTGGCTAATGAGTCAAAAACCTGGTGTCATCTGGATGGCGGCTGGAAGAGTATCTGAGGCAATGTGAGTGGGTCAGCGGCATTTTTCTCTACATATAAATAAGGGGTGTCGTGCGGGCCGTGTATCCAATAGTGCGCCAATGTGCTCTGTGCTGCTCTGTAATATTTTTCTAGGTCAGGGGCCCTTAATCCTCCTAGATTATAAGGCAGTGTGAGTGAGTCCCACTGTATTCTGGGTTGTTTCCCTGCCCATGCTAATCTGATGAGTTGTGTGCGTAATTGCTTAAACAGTGTGCGCGGCAGTGAGATCGGTATATTTTGGAATAAAAATATAAATCTTGGCAAAACAACCATTTTTATTAGGGCCACACGTCCCTTCAGGGACAGTGGAAGCCTGATCCATCTGTCCAGATCGTCCGTCAGTTTCTGCGCAGCCGTTCCATAGTTTTCACGTATAACCATGGCTGGGTCTGTGTGGACTCTGATGCCAAAATACCTTACTGAGTCTGTGGTCCAGCACAAAGGGAATTCCAGGACTGGTGATGTAGTGACGGGCGTGAGAGGAAATATGATCGACTTGTCCCAATTAATGCGTAGCCCTGAGTGCCCGCCAAACTGGACTACCTCCCGCAGTATAGGGGAGAGGTTTGCGTCCGGATTATGGATGTACAGCAAGGTATCATCTGCATACGCAGAAATGTTAAGAGTATACCCTGGAAATCCCAACCCCCTGTGTCCATGATATGCACGAATTGCGCAAGCCAGCGGCTCAGCTACAATCACATACAGTAAGGGAGACAGTGGGCATCCCTGCCTTGTGCCCCGTGTGATGTTAAATCTGTTAGAGACTGCGCACATTTGGATGTAAACCAAATGATGTCATCAATCAGGTGAAACGTACCTATAACGTTTACTGCACGATCAATGCAATGCTAAGCAGATCTAGAATCTGAACAATAGCTACGTATTTGCGTGAATCTCTTATTTAGAATAACATTTTCCTTTCCCTTACTACTGCAAGGAAGTTTTTCTGCGACTAAAACCAAACCCATTCATGATGTCAGTTATTACTAAGCGGAACTGAGGTAAAAACCCTAAGGTGAGACTTTCTTTTGAGCAGGTCAAGACTCCATTTTCTGCCTAATCATCGGTATGTCTACGACGTAGATGCTATGCTGTCTGTCCTTATCTTTTGAAGAACCTGTGAAAGTATCATGTCATCAAGACAATGAAATCAAGACACTTAATGCGAAATTGGTCTGGTACAAGTGCCTTCTTATCTCTATTTCAAGGTCAGATAAATATAACATAAGCAAAGTAGTCTGAATTGGCATATTTTTAACATACTGGTCTATACTAGTGTGACTTTATACTAGTGTGACTTAAGAGTAGCTTATTGATGCATACAGGGTATGTCAGAACACTGTTTAAGCAACAGGATGAGCCTGTTGAAATAAAACATGTTTACATGTAAAGTATATTTTCTCTTAGTGCAGAATTTGTGTGTGATATTCTAAAGAACAAAATTAGGTTTGAATTGCCACTGCATCCTGCCCCCTTTTTAAGGGACTGTTAGTAGCCCAGAAAGCAGAAACACCACATCTACTCTGTATTGCGTGGGGCTACAACAACCTGCACTTTCACGCTTAAGCGTTGGTGCACTGAACTAAGTTCAGGCACTGGTGAGTGGGAAATTGAAATCTATTAGAGCTAAGCCAAAGACTAAGCTTATGCAACAGAAATATTACATTTCCCTAACCTATTTAGTAGTTGATGCTAAGTAGCTTCCTATTCCTCCACTACCACCTCATGAATTCCAGTCGTTTTTCACTCTTCCTCAGCTCTACCTGAACATCTTTTGTTATGCATTCTCCTTGACCCCAGCACGAGCTCTAAGATCCCAAGGATGACATCACACGGTGTTTCAGCTCTGGAGGGCATTAGAACTTTCTGCATAAGAGAATCATGACTATGAACATACTTTCTCATAGAACAGTAAACACTGGTAAATCCAGTTACTATATGTAAGCAGCCATGTTGCCTTAAACCTCTTCCAGACTAAGTAAACCAATATTAGACCGGGTCCAGTGATAATTATCAGGCGCTCAGCAAATTTGCGTTCCGTGGCTGATTTGCAGAGTGTCCAGTCCTGGTTTTGCGAGAGTCTGGGAGAGCGCGGGAGAGGATCGGTACCCGCAATAGCGGCAGCGGAACGGAGCAGTGCCGCAGGAGGCCAAGAGCTGTGCTCCGCGACCCGGGAGCATACCGGGAGCCGCATCTGGGGCCGCGAGCGGAGCAGAGCCGCGGGAGGCCAAGAGCTGTGCTCCGGGGGCCGCTTCTGGGGCCGCGAGCGGAGCAGAGCCGCGGGAGGCAAAGAGCTGTGCTCCGCGAGCAGTGAGCAAACCGGGAGCCGCATTTGGGGCCGTGAACGGAGCAGTGCCGAGGGAGGCCAAGAGCTGTGGTCCGCGAGCCGGGAGCATACCGGGAGCATACCGGCAGATTGGGCTCCTCAAGCGCGGAGCGTGTGGCGTGTGGCAGAATGCCTCAGTGAGCTGCAGAGAGGCCAGGCTGCCGGGCCCTGGAGAGCCGCAGGAAGCGTGGGGCACTTGGTGAAGTGCAGCTGGGAGGCCGCTGCGAGGAGGAGGAACAGAGGGAGCTTTAGGAAAAAAGCCCCGTCTCAGCCCCGAACGAGCTGCGGTGTGAGCAAGCCAAGGAAGGGCTCCCTGTGAAGCCCTGTGACGCCCTGGAGTTAACGAAGCTGCAGAACTGGAGGAGGGAAGAAAGTGACTGGGTGAAAGTGACCGGTAAGAGTGTGGGTAAGGATAGAAAGCCCCCCTGTTGGGCCTGCAGGGCTAAGCTAAGCGGGAGGCATAAAGACCGGACTCAGCTCACACTGACACAAAAGCCCTCCATTGGGGCAGAGAGTATGCAGAACTTATAGCATCAATCAGCGCTAGAAGTAAAGTAATTGAAGGGCAGGATTAACAGATCACGTTCTGAGTGGTGGAGCTGTCTAGCCCCAACTCCTCAAGAGCCTGTTACCTGCTTACCACCTGCCCTAGTAAGGATTGAGAGGGCAGGGTGGATCAAGCAGCCACAGTTTTAATCGTGCAGAGAAATTACACAAAGGGGGAAAGTGCGAAGGTTGAAGGCATACCATCTTGCCACACTACTTTAGACCGAGAGCGCGGTAGTGGTTTGAAGCAACTCCAGAGTGAGAGCTCAGGCAAGCTTGGGGAAGCGACCCAATTAGACGGGGTGTGGGTAACAATTGTCAACAGAGACCAGCTTTCTGAGGCTCCCAACCCGCTCACTGCCATATTTACACTACATTTCCCACTCATATTCGGCTGCGTGTGCAAGGGATACAGACAGAACTTCTGCCGCAGTATGGCATATAAAAACTGAGATCGCGAACAATTTTCATGAAAAGACTAGGAACAGAACAAGCTATAAGAAGGAGCGCCGGAAAGATGGCCCGTCCTCAAAATACTGATACGTACCCCGGAATAATTAAATATTTCACAAAACAAAATATAAAGGAGCAGGAGCAAACACAATGTAATCAAGCAAAAGAATTAACAAAAGAAGATGAAAAGAAACCGGTGGTCTCTAACAGCATTACCCAAGGGCAAACCGGGCGTGAAGAAATCTCAAACAATAACTCTAAAAGCTTGGAAGAGTCAAATAACAAAACTATAAATATAGAAACAGCAAGATTAGAAGCTCATCAAAATCATAAAATTACAGAATTCGATATTACTTGAACAGACATAAGCATTAAAGACCTGGTTTTCAGCATGGATCCACAAAAGGAAAAGCCAAAAATCCAGAATAGCACCCCACTAAAACCATTTGACCCAGAAGACTCCCTTTCTCACTCACCAGATTTCTTATTTCTAAAATCTATTGATCCCTCTAATGAAAACATATTGATGTCCAAAGCCCTAGTCACACTTCAAAGAATTTTGGAATCAGTTCTCTCCCATCTAGGGAACATTTTGGAAAACTCAGATCAGATGTTGGACACCCAAATAGGAATGCTAAAATATCTAGTAGAAAAAAATAGGAGGAAACAACAACTAAAATTACTATCACCTGGAGAAAAGGAAGAAGAACAAGCAGAGGAAAATTTCCTCACATCAAAAGCCTCCTTACCAACAGTAGTAGACTCTATGTTAACGAAAGAAACTGCAACCCAAACAGGTCGGAGTAATCAAAAAGTAAAGAAGGAAACAAACATATATAAACAAACTTATTCTCTTAGAAAACTCTTTAAGGACCCAAACGAGACTAAAACTAAACTTCCGAGCACTGCATATTACCCAATCTTTAATAAACAAAAATCGAAAACCTCATCAAAAGTGATTACTACACTGGTGCCCAAACAAAAAGTAATAGAAAACTTATTAAATACGTCCGTAGTCTCCCTGTCCTAGAAACAACAAAAAAAAAGAGGAGATCAAACAAAAACAACCGGAAACGAGTAAAGAAAAGGGCAACAAGAAGGTTTGCTAAACAGAAGGTCCAAAAAAAAACAAGGTTCCTGGAAACTCCACCACTCGATTTTACGACCACAGAAAAAGAGGAAGGTAAAGAAACTAAACCTATTACGGAAGAAAGGGAACCGATTTCTTCATTTAAAAAGCAAAGGGCAAATTCATTCTCCTTAACCCCATCACCCCAAGTTTTGTCTCAATAAAGACTGAAAGAGAAACGTGGGTACAAAAGGAAATGCAATCACAAGACCTATTGCCAGGGAAGACGTTTACTAAACCGCAGAAGAACCTAGCATGCAGTGTGGAAATTACAGACCTATTTCCCTTGGGTGAAGATCCCTTCAATCGAGAAAGAATAACAAATCTTCTCCAAAGGATACAACCATTACAATTACTAGCAAGAAACGAAATAAAATTAGTATCTTTAACAGAAAGAACGAAAACCACGACAGCTGTCGTAGAATTTTGGTCTCCAATAATTCCGGGTATTATACTAAAAGAAAGCGAGACTCTACACAAATGTGGATTCGATGTGGCTCCAGTAAAAAGCACAAATGGAAAATCAGAAGAAATCGTTACAATTGCAAATCAGCACGTACACAAAAGTCAAAATGGCATCAATAATCCTTTAAATCTTTACAAAGAAAATATATCAGTCTCAATTACGAACGGTGTAAGGAGAAGCTGGACCAAAAATACTCCAAAGAAGGAAAATATAGCCACTGTAAATACATGGGCATGGATCGCAGAGAATCTTAACAGCAAAAAACAGGGACAGGAAAACAAGCACCCTTTTTAGCAATTGTTTGACCATCTCTTCCTGGAACATTGCAGGAAAAACCCAGGAAAAACTGGCAATAATTACGCAAGATAGTCCAGGGATAGTGGTTTTACAAGAAACCTGGGCAACCACAACCTTTGACCACCTTGACTATTTTGTATATGACATTCCAGCAGAACCGGTTGCCTATGGGCACGCAAAAGGAGGGATAGCAATTCTTCTATCTGAAGAATATTATTGGGATCAAGAAATCATCCCAATGAGCTTAAAGAATATTCAATGCATTAAGATCAAATTTGGGACTGGCCTGAGCTGAAAGCTCGAACAAACTGCTCATTTTTAATGTCTATATTCCTCCGGGAGCTAAAATGGACGCATTAGCGTTAGACATTTTTGAGGGTCTCGAAAAGGTGGTAGAAGATCATGATTTCCCGTCAATTTTTCTAACAGGTGACTTTAACGGGCAAATATCTAATGACCTACTGGAAAAATGGGAGTCCGGAGAAAAGGAAGAAGCTCTGGCAATACCTATCCCACAATTTCCTATAGGAAACAAAGCTGATAAGAGAGGGAAAATTTTATTATCGACACTCCCGATCATGAATGGAGTAATATTAAATGGCAACACAGAGGGAGACATTCCGGCTTCCTATACAAGAAAGGGTAGCCGTAATGCCTCAATTCTTGACTACATGATTTGTAGTCTAGATCTATTTGGCTCAGCCCTACAATTAAACATCAAGTTTGAGACAGGAAGTGATCATGCAATATTACGCTTAACAACAGATTTATGCCTGAAACCAACATCTCCGGTGCATATCATGGATTTACAAAGTACAGTACTGGTAAACCCAGTCCAGGGGCAGCTATCATGGAATCCTAGAACATTCGATAAAATCATGCAATTAATTGAGAAGTCAAGCCCATTAAAAACTATTCACTCAACGAATCCAATAAAGAACTTTGAGGCTGTGGTCAATAAACTGGTACAACTGTTGCAGGAAAATTCAAATCAACGAACGACAAAAATGCAAAAAAACAAAAGACGGAACCCAGATATAAAGGCAATGGAATTAAACAAACTAATAAGGGCACAATTTTTGCAATTCTCTGAAATAAAAAAACATGAAATCAATAAATTAAAAAATCGTCACATAAGAGATAAAGATAAAATACAAAAAATGACACAGGACAAAAAATGGGTGGACCTTCAGATAGCAGCAAAACAAAAGGACAAACGTTCCTACTGGAACATAATAGCGTTAGAAACGGGTACAAAAAAATAATTACAAGCAAATCCAGTACCGCCATCAGAATGGGAAATATATATAACCAACTTATACAAAATAAATGATAAGACTGAAAGTGAGACTCTAACACAATGTAAGGGAGGAAAGGAAAAAGTACATATAATGAGGCCCCATCTTCTCTCCAAATTGAATATTATATAAAAAAGGCAAGAACGTCGGCTGCAATGGGTCCTGATCAAATTCCTATTAAGGTCCTAAAAACAACCCTAAAGAATGGAGCATGATTCTAGCACGCCTTTTCTGCTACATATTTGGAACAGGGGAAATTCCAAAATCCTGGAAGGGGTGCATCGTATTTCCAAACCACAAGAAGGGCTCCAGGCTGCTCCCCTGTAATTATCGGCAGATAGCTCTCCTGGACGCTACTGGGAAGATATTTGCGGCAGCTGTTTTAGACCATCTCAAAGAGTGGGCATTTTCAACTGGTTCTATTCCGGTTAACCAAGCCGGGTTTAGATCAAAACACTCGGTTATAGACAATATCGCAGTACTGCAAACAATAATGGAAAAATACGTCATCAATAAGTCACAGGTAGTGTATGCAGTCTTTGTCGATTTTTCGACTGCATTTGACAGGGTAGACAGAGATAAGCTTTGGAAAAACTCCAAAAATGGGAATCCCAGATAATCTCCTCCATCTAATAATATCATTGTACTCTGGGACATGGTGTCAAGTCCAAATGGGGAGGGAGAAGGGTCTCACCCGCCCAATACCTACACCTAACGGCCTGCGGCAAGGGTGCCTCCTAGCTCCCTTACTGTTCTCTCTATACCTCAGTGACCTGCCGGAAAGACTCAATCAGGTTAATAATTTCCCACCTAAAATTGCAGCTTTTAAAATTCATTCTATGATGTATGCAGATGATGTTGTAATTTTGGATCTGACTCCATTCGGTCTTCAAAGAAATCTGCAGGCTCTTACTAAATATACAGAAGAAAACTATTTAATACCTAACGTCACTAAAACAAAAATCGTCCCGTTTACAGGAAGGAAGAGTTATGTCAAATACAACTGGTCTTTAGGGGGAAAACCGCTGGAAATTGTAAAAGAATATACATATCTTGGGAGAATTTTTTCTCAATCTTTGCACAATCTGCCCCACTTGCAAAACATGGGCCGAAAAGCCGACGTCCATTTAGGGGCTCTCCAACGACTTTATTCCTCCACTGGGCAAAGACACTTCTCTTCTCTTCTACAAGTATATAGCTCAAAGATTCCCTCGGTATTATCATATGCAATAGAATATATTCCAATAAATCAATGGAAACAACTCGACCTGAAAGAAGGGAAAGTCCTCCGGAAACTGACCAAGACGTCACAAGCTTTGCCGGTACAACCTCTTCGGCTCGAATTATCATTAGTCAGCTCTTTTGCAAGAGGGATCACTAACATAATAAGATGGGCATACAATTTGGTTCACGCGGATCAAGGAACTCTACGATCCTTGCTAAAAATGGAGACATTTGAGCAAGAATCGCCGAAGTATGTATTTTGTAGAAACGTATCTATCGCTTTTAAACTATCAAATGTTACTCTTGGCATGTTGAAATCTTGGACACCAGCACATTTGAAACTTTTTTTAAAACATCTAACACCAAGGTTAAGTATGGATCTTGATTTCCAACATTGCTCCGAACTACCAATGTACAAACAATATGCGGAAACTATTGTATTTAAGAAAACGCAACAGTATATCTTTTTTAACTTAAATCACGGAGTCAGGCGAAGTATTATATTACTCCGTCTTGGGATACTGCCTCTGAAATCATTTACTTCTAAGTGGTATCCAAAAGAAAAAGGGTCTAATCTCTGTGATTTATGTAAAGGCGGGGTGCAAGATCTAGAACACGTATTATTTGTTTGCCCAAACGAGACTGTCGTAGAAGCTAGAAAGAGATTTTTAAAACCAATCAGAACAAAGTGCAAAATTAACTGTGTTCAGAATTTGATTTCTCTCTGCAAGGCACCACCTAACGAATTTGTGTGTATTAATATGTACAATTTTTTTAAATCATTTTTAAATTTGTATTAGAACGATAATTTTATTACCAAAATGTAATTTTAATCGTTAAATATTTGTTGTTCTCAGATGAGAACTAAATCAAATAAATGTAAACTCTTGTAAACTCTTGTAAGACCGGGTCCAGTGCACTGACTCGCTTCTGTCAAGCAAGCACCCTGTGTAATCACAGAGATCATAAACGTCATGAGAGTTGCACTGGTAGCGGACAATGATTTGTCTGTTATAGCACAAAACAAATAGTCCATCCGCCCTGGTAAGACCTGCAGAAGTTATCTGCAAGAAAGTTTTTCAAATTAACAGAGCTAATTTTTATATAACAGAGCACCATCTTTAAAAGACATGGGCCACAAAGCCTTAGGTTTTATGAGAAATTCTGAAGGACTATCCATTTAATTATTTCAGACATTAAAATAATCACCGGAGCAAGTATGCAAGTCCCCTCTAGCTTCCAAATATTGATACCATCACGAACTATTATATATCCACTAATTAGAAAAATACCACTCACATATCGGCATGAAATGTTAATAAAAGCTACAGTTTTCCCAAATCTAAAAATATACAATTTTTCCAATGATACAAACTTTTCATTTTTAAGAGATATGCTCAGTTTTCACATAAATACAAGTACTCATTTTTGGCTAGTACCCACAATATTGCAATAATTGACTTATTTATCAAGTTACCATAACTTAAAAAAATGAATGTAATTTCCTGTTTTGACAAACGCCATTAAGAAATGCACAAACCTGTAAGGCATCCTTAATGACAGAAATACACGAGCAGACACAAAGAGACTGGCACTTTCAGACACACAGATATACACAGGCGAGGATGCAAAGAAATGTACAGAAGAAAATTGACTAATGTAGCCACTCAGATAGGCACACAGCCAGACACCGAAGTATAAAGAGAATGACAGGCACAAATACAGGTAGTCAGAAAGGTATCTGACAAGAACTGAATCACACAGGTTCACAAACATGCACATTCATTAATCTTTCACAAAGAGAAGTCCAAATATACACCACAGTACAGGATTCACAGACCCACACACATATGCACATACACACAGGCACACATCCCTTACTCCTTCTCCTCCTCTGCTCAAGAACTTAAGCATTCCATATGTTGCTTTCAACTCCTAAAACTCTACAACACTAGCAGTACAGTAAGAACAAGCCATATGTTTTCCGTCGATTTTCAGGATAGGAAGCGGCCAGGTTGGAGTTTGGGAATGTCCACGAATGTACATGTGTGTGGGTGTTCCCAGACGTTCGAGACCTACCGTGCCTTAGAACGCCACTTCCCAACCCTTGAGTTGGAGTTTCTACTGCGGATTTCCTGACTTTTTTCAGAAAAATCTGCAGTAGCAAATGTAATAATGCCAGCCAAGAATCCCTTTGAGATTTCCTGACATGAATCGAGGTATTTTTTAGCAGAAACACATGTTTAAGGCGCAAAATACTTTTGGGAATAGGCCTCAAAGTCACCAGGTGCATACACTCTGGATCATCATCTATCACAAACATTCTGCTACAGAAATCCTTAGAAATATGCTATCTGACAGCAAAGAGGGTTTCTGTTGCAGCCAGGTCCTCCCCCCTGCTCAATTTGAACATTTGATGCAGAAGTCGTGTAATTGTCTATATTGTCGTGCTGAATGTATTTCAGGTACATCCACGATTTGTTTCATTCTGCTTTCTTTCCAATGTAAAGCTGTAAACACACAGGCATTTGATCATGTCAGTTCAGCATAAGGGTAATATATGCTGAAACCACTACAATCATGACAATTTGAGTAGACTGCAAAACTCCAACAACATGCTCTACCTGCGAGTCACGTGTTCTGAGAGAGGCATGACTGGCCTTAGGTACGGGCGAGCTGGGCACGGGCCCTGGAGCCTAGATTCAGAGGTTGCAGACCTAACATTTACTGATAACCATTTATTTTATTCCAGGCCACCAGCACCTGCTAATTCCTTCCAGGCTTTCCATAAATCTCATTGTTTCTTTCCTCGGCTTCCTCTGTTTCCCTTACTCTCCTGCTCTGCCCCCACACACATTCACCCTCTTCCCAACACCCTCCACTGGCGCACAGCTTCCGTTTCGCGCTACACGGACATGGAGGGACAAGGGTTGAGCTCAAGTGTGGCATAAGGGTGATTCGGGTGAGGAGGGAGATGGGGGAACGGGTGTTCCCAGGCCAGTCAGTGCTCTGAGGTAACCAACAAGGACATAAACAGCAAACACAAAAGGGACCCACACTCTAATCTCCACTCGAAGCAAGGAGGAAGGCAAGGAGGAAGTACGATCAGTGGCAGTGAAGGTGCTGCCGCCCATCAACACTGCCGCCTTGAACCCCAAGCTAGCTCTTGCACGAGACACGCCTACAAAGTAACGTGAGTGCAGTAAGACTTGCGTACAGATTCAGTCTTATGATAGCCAGGCTTCACCTAGATTGAACGAAATCTGGAGTGATACTGGGTTTACCTCGACTGTAAATGAATTGGGCACAACTTTCTTCCTCAAAGAAAATCCAGACTTCCATGTTTTAAAACCGGCCTGACTACTATTGCTAATGGCCTTGGGAGTTTCCGAAGAATTGGCATCAAATGAAGAAAAGCTGCATGGTTGCTAAACGTGAGTGAACTTCATCAATTACAGAAATATATTTTAAACTCATGAGAAAATAATATGAGCAACCAATTCCAATTCAGTGCAATAGTTTTTATGATAACTTAATCAATCAAATGTATTTTCGGAACACAGCAATTAGTTCTTTGGCTTCAGGTGCTAAAACAAGGGTCATTACTATTCACACATGCTTATTTTAATCTATCGTAAAAGGAATGGGCAGCTTTCAAAGTATCCAACTGTTTAAACTCTAAAAGATATTATTTCAGTATTACAAAGGATGCACAAATGGTGTGACAAATAAATATTGCAATAGAATTTGCCATGTTAACCCTCGATTGACACATGAGGTAGAATTGAATGGTTATGGCAGGAACGGATGGGCACTTGGTGTCATCCCTCTTTCCGGATATCCATCAGGTCCCAGTTATCAGGTTATTTCACCCTTACCTGAGGTACTCTATTGAAAGCACAACTGTCACAGCATGATTAACTACGTTTAAGGACTGCTAAAAGCCTACTGTTAGCAACTCGTTTTTGGTGTAGGGGGAGTGAACCATTCTAATTTAATCACTAAATTAGCCTGTGCTCAACCCTCTGGTAGCTTGGAACAATAGCAGTCAGGCTTAACTTAGAGGCAATGTGGAAAGTACTTATGCAGCACTTAAACAGTAATAAAGTGAAAACACAACATAAGAAAAGCCCCTCACCAATTTTGAAAAATAGGGAAACTTTAATAAATAAAATGACACCAAAACAAATAAAATGAAAGCTGTAGAACCGGAGTTATAGCTTTTTCACATTTTGAAGTGAAAAAATAGCACCAAAAAGATCAGGGCGCCAACCGTGGATATCTGGACGCACAAGACCCTGGGTAAAGTCAAAAGTTAAGGCAGACCGTGATGGAACACGTTTCGGCTACACAAGGTGGATTGGGCACAGCCTCAGCTTACCTTCAGACCCAGATGAAATTTTGAGGAAAAGTTCCTGAGAAGGTAAAGTTTAGTGGGGCAAGGTAGCTGACTGTGTCCGAGGAGGAGGAAGGGCCGTAGTCGGGGAACCGCTGGATGGATTTGCTATGAAGATTTCGACTTTCGGACTTCATCACTTTTTCTTGAAGTCAAAAATCTTCTGCGGGTCGAAGGTACAAGTTGTCGCTGACATGGGCTCAACAAGGCTGGATAGCTTCAGTGAGAGGTCCCGCTGAATGCCATCTGTGCTGTGAAGCAGGACATAGTGGGAGTTACCGCAGAGTCAGGCCAACTGGCGATGCACCTTGAGCTGATCAGTGAGCAGTCAGGTCCCCTTCTTCTGTCAGTACTAAGGCCACTTTTTGGTGAAAAATGAAGAGTTTTTTTAAACACCATTAATGTGGATTTTAAATTACAATTCATTTGAGACCAAACATGACATTGCTGCTAGTTCCCAATCAAATGCTAGCACTTATTACATGTAATAAGGTAATATATTGCCATCCTATAGAACAGGTAACCTTTACAGTAGTGAAAAATGAATCAAGGGAGATTTCACTACCAGGACATGTAAAAAATAAAAACACATGTCCTACAGTTTAAATACAATGCACCCCACCATGTGGGCTTTTTAGGGCCTACTTTCAGGGTGTCATGTAGGAATTAAAAAGGAAGGTGTATGCTTGGGAAAAGGGTTAATTTGCCAGATTGAATTGGCAGTTTAAAGCTGCACACAGGCTGAAATGGCAGGCCTGAGACAGGTTTTAAAGTGCTACTTTAATAGGTTGCATAGTAAGTGCTGCACTAGTAGCATTTAATTTACAGGCTCTAGGTACATATAATATCACTTTACTAAGGGCTTATAAGTAAATGAAATGTGCCAATTGGGTGTAAGCCAATTTTACTATGTTTAAAGGAGAGAGCACATGCACTTTAGCACTGGTTTGCAGCTGCAAAGTGCAAAGAGTCCTAATGGCAACAAAAAACGAAAATCAGCAAACAAAAAGGGGGAAGACAAACCCATTAGGGGAAAACGGGTTATTGGTTGAGGCAATGACAACAGTCCTTGCTTAGGTGAACCACAAAATTGTCTAAATTAGTAAGGCGTAACTTAGAGGCAATCTGTAAAGTGTTTAAAAAGCCCACAAACAGTAATAAAAGAAAAAACACAACACAAAAAAATCCCAAACCAATTTAGAAAAATTGTGTACATTTTAATAAATAAAATGATAGCAAAATAACCAAAAATCCAATCACTAGAACCGGAGATATTAAATTAATTTTTTTAAAGTGAAAATAGCACCTAAAAGAACAGAGCACCACTTGCAGTAGAACATCACAAGTTCCGCCAACTGCGATGGAATTCGGGTTGGATACAAGGACCAGGTTAGTCCCACTGAAGAGTTACCTTCTCAAGTCCTGCGCGAAAAGTTCCTTTCATGCTGGAGTAGCCCATGAGGAAGAGGCTTCCAACGCAGAGAGCAGATTGAATTCCGCAGGCTGCTGTTGCTGTAGTGCGAAGTGCCGGTCTTGTATTGCTGGTCGTCATGGAGGGTCATTGTCAGCACGATGAGCAGTTATCACTGGAGCTTCACATTGGCGATCATCACGGGCAGCAGAGGTTTTGAGCAAATGGGCCTGTTTGTGTTCACGGGAAGCCCAAGCTTCAGGATTTCCAACTTTCCTTGTAGGGAGAGCTCTCACTGATTCCAGCCAAGGGTTCTCTTTGGGATCAGGACTCACTGCAACAGAGGCCAGCAGCAGACCTCAGGCAGGTCTAGTTGCGGCTGTGCAGCTGGGCATTTGCAGTGAGACCTCTGAAGCTTGTTGGGACCCTGTAGCTTACACAGGAGGTCAGCTAACCGGCCCTTGGAGTAAGACTGGGCAGCCTGGGTTCAAGGCGAGCAGGTCTAATCTTCCTTCTTCAGACTGCAAGACAGTCCTTGAAGCAGCAGTGCAGACCTCTGGCAGACAGTAGTCCTTCTTCTGGATCTTCCATAGGTCCAGGAGTATTGTGATGAGTGGCTCTGGAGGTACAGTATTTAATCCTGGTGTCAACCTTTATGTGGGGGGACTCCCTATTCTACCCCGAACACTGGTTCTGGAAAGCTTCTTCCCTTCCCTTGGTCAAGGCTCCAAACTGCATGGGTGACAAAAAGCAGGGCAGGCCTGGTTTCAGGTGCCTTTGTGTGTGCTGTAAGCAAAGCTCTTTGAAGTGTAGTTGAGGTAGGATACAGCTCCTCCACAGCCATCCTGTCAGGATGGCCCATCCTGTCCACACTTAAGCCCCCTTTGTGTCACTGTCTAGAGGGAATACACAAACCACATCAGCAGAGCCATTCATAGGCATGTGACCCAGGACAATGACAACAAGCATTGGCATAGCCAATAGGTCTCGCTTTTGGGACCTTATAAGTGTTCAGCCATGCAACACTTGATGTTGTTGCACCAAGGATATTGTGCTGGATAACTAAACACTTATAAGGTCCCAAAGGCGAGACCTATTGGCTATGCCAATGCTTGTTGATAAATAATTGTCACACTATTTTATTGGGGCAAAAGTGTGACAGTCTTAATTGTCTGTACCATGTGCATGGGCCAGCATTGAAAGACTGTGCATGTGACTGAAGCATTCAGCGAACAGACTCAAGATATGTCATCAGAAGCTGGTCACTGTTTGCATTTATATTTCACGCGCACTTTATTGCACGAGCACCTTTGCACATGGCGCACGGATCACCTTTTTCATGTTAGGTTTTTCTCAAGTGAAATTAACTACTTTGAGACAATATAAGATTGTATGAAATCCAATGGTTGGGTATGTGTATTACCGCCTCGGTTGGGCAGATGGGAAGATTGTTTGTTTACTGACTCCCTTGAATAAGATACATTTTACAAATAGATCCATGTTTTGGTGAAAACGGGCTTACCCATGCTGCATTTTTATTTTTTTATTTTTAGCAGATTTATATAGCGCTAACTCGAGTCAAAGGTATTGGAGCACTTTACATGAGCACCAGTTAGGTTACAGAAGGATACATTCATTTTTGGTAGGCACAGGGAGATTAAGTGATTTGCCCAGAATCACAGGTTGTTTAGCCGATGCCGAGACTGTGCTTTTTATTGTGGATATGTGAGTGGATTATTGCAAAAAAGTCAGTGAGTCGGTAGACGGATGTACAAATGCAAGGATGAATGATACAGTGCATGCATGCTAAAATACTGAGCGCCTAAAGTCCAAGTGACTGGAAAGGCATTTCACTTATGAGCCAGGCCCATTGGCATGGCCAGGGCTTGTTTATTACATACATTATTTATTTATAAAAACAAGGACTTTCTCACACTCCCCTGTAAACACCCTCTGGGTGTCACAAGTGCACACATCAGCTGCTCGTGAAACTATTGTTTTGGGTCCGCCCTCCAACCCTGGCGACCATTCATCCGTTCAGCGTTACACCCAGGTGCCCTCTGAGGCCAAGAATCGGGGCTGGGCACGGTGCGGGCTGATAAGGAGCAGGGTGTGTCTGCCGGCCCAAGAGGGCGCTCTGTTTGTAGTGTAAACGGAGAAGCGCTTGAAGGAGCGGAGTAGAGTAGAAATGTTTAAGCCAACTATCCGGGGAAGTGAGTGGAGGAGGGTAGGGAAAGGCATGCGGGGTGGAGGAGGGAGACAGCTGAGAAGTATTGTGTGCAGGCTTTAATTGATGTTGTAATCTCCATTGTATTGTATGTTGTAGCAGAATTTGTATAGCGCTTTAAACCCCTGACAAAGCTAAAGCGCTTTACTTAGCGCTCTTTTAGAGTTGTGCTGTTGAAAAGAAGTTTTATATAGTATAGTTTTATATAGGGCTTGGTGTTAGCTGAGGGTCGCGAGGTCTGAAGACATGAAAGAAACAAGCGCGCGCGCTCACGCTAAAAGGTTTAAAAAAACACGGACATGAGAGTGTTAATTTGATGTGTTGGCGGTTTCTGTAGGAGTAGCAGTGTTAAAACCCCAGCTGCATGTTTAATGATTAGTGGTGTCAGGCCAAATTATGTAAATTACAGCAAAATATGATCACAAAAATCACAAACACAAATCCACAAACACGAAAAAAACCTTTAAGTAAAAACATTAAGAGCACAAATTGTAATTTACAGTAAAAAAAAATAGACCTGGAAAAAAGGGTGAAGAGCAGGAACCAGAGAGCTGTTAACGGAATAAAAAATGCACCATCACAAAAACAAATACAGTGCACATTAGGGCCACTAAAATGAACTAAAATGCAGTAGCGTCTTAGAAGTAAATAAAGAGCATAAACTAAGACTAAAACATGGATACAATGCTGAGGGTAGTTACAGAACAAAAACATTCATGCCAAAAGTTATAACTGGATATAGATTCTCTGGGGACTTGGTCCACAATGGGGGTCCCGTGAGTTGGTGCAGCAGGGGTAGGAAACGTATTCCTGGCTTTGTCTGTCTCGAGGAGCTCCCACACTTTGTAATGATAATTAAGAGAAGAAAGCACGGCTCAGGGAAGTGCCCAAGTATTGCCTCTGTAATCTTTTCTAAACACTCAACCCCGAACATGCAGACATCAATGCTCAAGTGAGAATGTTTTTGATGGTACCGAGGTGATTAAAGGTAGTATACACGGACACATGCTGAGTGTCTCAACATGGAATCGATGGTAAAGGGAGGACGCACGCAGGCACACACCAGAGAGCCAGACTCTATCGCAACAAGAGATGCAGGTAAAGGCAATATATTGGAGAACACCAAAAGGTGTCTGTCTGCAAACAGTGGGAGAGAATCAGAGCACACCAAGAACCAGGAAGAACAAAAGGAAATAGAGATGGCGCTATCTCGTTCTCCAAGCAGCAAGAGGTATTCCAACAGCTTTAATATCTATCAGCTTTCAGCATTCCCTGAGAAATAGGAGCAGACAGTGTTAAAATGGTTCACCACCTTCCAGGATGCAATGAATGTATCGACTAAGTATTCCACTGCACATTCTTTAATAGCATGCTCAAAACACCAGTTCATGCCGATGCAGATGCCGTTTTAATGCGTTTTGAATTTGAATTTTCTAGTTGTATTAAAGTGCTCACTTTCGTTCCGCGCATCATGTGCAAATGGTGAAAGTCGGAGTATGCTGGCGCATCCTCGGGCTTCTGTGGTAGCGGCAGGTTTGCCGCCCAGGCGGTAAAAATATTTGCCAACGACTTGGGGCTTTCTAATCCGAAACATAACGGTTTCTAAAGGCCATGTTCTCCCGGCCATGTTCTCCCCACAGCTTTCTAAAGATAAATAGGGGGATGCGCACAAAGCGTTCAGGCGCTCGCGGACACTGGCCCAAGCGATTTGCATTTAATTAGCATAGGCAGGAAAAATCTTCCTGGGAGCCTCAAGGAAGAAGGGGAGGGGGCCCGGGGAACGAAGGGGAGAAGGAAAGAGGTTGTAAGAGGGAGAAAAGAGGTTGGGAGAGTGAAGATTGGAACAAGTGAAGAGGGTTAAGGCAGAAGCGGAAGTAATGATGAAGAGAGTAGAAGAAACAAGCATTGGCCGTGAAAGTGAAAGTGATCGCGATCGCATCTGTCTTTCCTCTCGTTATGGCTCATGGGGAGGGGGGAGGTGAGGAGCGCTGGTCAGAAGAAGCCACACAGCTAAAAAAAAACAAGCAACAAAAAGACGCGAAAGTGATCACGATCGCGGTGAAAGCGAAAGTGATCGCGATGACGTGCTCTGTGCTAAGCACGCGAGGGATGCGCGCGCAGCACTGATTGGAGAGGCGGAGCGAGGCGCGCGCGCTTGCGCGCATAACCGCAAGCTGGTGGCCGGCAAAAGCCTTTGGGAGCACTTTCAAAACCCGCTTACTAAATGTCTCGCAGAGCAGCGCATGCGCGCTGGCTCAGGCGAGACCTAAAAAGGCACAGTTGATTCGGACTAGAAAATGCCAACTTTCTAAAAGTGCCATTTTCAGATATGTAACTTAAAATCTGACCTCATCATTTAAGAGGATTTTAAATTGCAATTCATTTGAATGTATCTCTATCTGCTCCCAGTTTGAAGTTAACACTTATTAAATATAATAAGGTAACCCAGTGTTAGACAATGGAGAGATAACCCTTACAACAGTGAAAAATGACTGTAGGAGCTTCTCACTGGCAGGACATGTAAAACTTATGTACATATGTCTTACTTTTCAAATACAGTACACCCTGTACAATGAGCCTTTAGGGTTAGGGGTGACTTATATGTATTAAAAAGGAAGGTTTAAGCCTGGCAAAAGGTTTATTTCGCCAAGTTGAAATGGCAGTTTCATATTGCACTATAAGCTGCAGTGGCTGGCCTGAAACATGTTCTAAAAGGCTACTTCAGTGAATGGCACAAGAAGTGCCTCTACCCACTAGTCACATTTTATTTACAGGACCTGGGTACATGTAGTGTTGGTTAATGGAGACTTACAAGTGCCAATCAGGTAGATGCCAATTGTACCATGTTTCAGGGAGAGAGCACAAGCACTTTACCACTGGTTAACTGGGAAAAAGTGCACTGAGTCCTAATGGCAACAAAAACGGTTCAGCAACAGAAGGCAAAAAGCTGGAGGTGACCCGACAAAAAGCACCAGGTCCAACATGCACCTCACCAGCCAAAAGCTAAGTTAGACTAATCATTAGCTTGATGGACTACCCTACTTAGGCGATAGGGCGTGGGCAATGGCCCTCTTTTGCATTTGCACTGGTCAGTTATATTCCTATCCAACCCCAACTGTATCCCACTGGCATTATACTCTGGAGTCACTCTCTAGCCCATGGGGAACCCTTCTCATCTGTGGACCCCATCTATGAAGTTCCTGTCCTTAACTTGCTCACAGATGCATCCCATTAGGCAGAGAGTACGACCATGGTCAACAAGGTGATGTGGCCCATTCCACTACTTGGGTCAGACGTCTGTCCTCAACCCAGGGAAAACTCTACCAATAAAGACAACAACCAGCAGGGCCACTGACAGCTGTCAGTGTCAAGAGCCAGGCCCCGAGTCATCCACTGTCAGGTTGAGCTGGGGCCTTGGGCAGGCCTCACTTTCCACCTCGGACGGCAAGGGCTTCCCTACTTGCTCCTGAGGTTTCCCTAATCTCAGAGGTTTCTTAAAGTGGTGGGAAACAGCCCCAAGTGCTAGGTACCCTACTTACTCTCTCCTTCCCATCAGCTCAGGGGTGGTATCCTGAAACTGGCCTCTCATCCAAAGGGTCTATACCCTTAGGCTGAACAGGTACCTGGAAAGCCAGGAGTTCCAGGAAGGAACTACCACCCCCTCTGTCTGGTGCAGGTCTCCTGTCCTCTGTGTCTTTGACAGCACAGGCACACCTCCAGGTCAGAAGTGGCTTCACCAATGTCAGTCTTTGGTGCTCCGCTCTCAGTGCTAGTAACCCCTGATCCACTAGTCCTCCCACTGTGGACTCTCTCCACATCCTGCCCCTCTGTCTGGGCCTCCATACTCTCCGATGGGTGATCTTTTGTGGCCCCCTCGACAGCCACCCCCACCAGCTCCTCTAACACCGGTGGCAACTCATTTCCAAGAATGCAGTCAATGGGCATCTGGGGACTGACTTTGATCTTCCTTGGGTCACCTCCCCACTTTATTCAAGGGACACAAACTATAGGGTGGAAAAAGTCCTGCCCATTGGCCTGAGTTACCCTTCACACCTGCCGGTGTACTGCTCTGGGGAAACCAGTCTTCCCACCACCATGGTCTGACTGGCAAAGGTTTTCTTTAGGGCAGTGACAGGTAAACTATTAACTTTAACATGATGGAAGTAACTACTCCCTTCCTCAGGGATCACAAGTTTACACTTGGAGAACCACCTCCCAGCTAAGGGATAGTAGGGCATGCTCTTCCCTCTGCTCCTGGGGACTAACTCCCCCTTAGGCCACACTGGCCACTCCTGCAGAGCTCCCGTGACTAGATGGTCTCTTGGTACAAACCAGACCCTGTGCTTGAGCCCCAACTGGGAGCAATCAAAGCATTGGGGTTGGAAACGGGGTGCCCTGGGCCACTGCCGACCAGAATTACCCCCCCCCCCTAATTCTTAGGAGGGGCATGGGAACCCTTTTCCCCTACACTATTTTGGTACTTGTCTATGTCATTGTGGAAATCCATCTTACTCTGCTGGGGGGAACCCTGTGCATCTCAAGGGCTACTTTATAGGCTTCAAACCCTTTGTCTATGTTATCCCCACTATGAAGCTAGGCACCAGGTCTTTAGGTATGTAGACTCTCTTATCTCCATGAAACACTAGGAGGTCACTGCCACCCTTGTTGCTGAACCCTGAGTGTTGTTTGGTTTTCAAGTCTAGCTCCTCCAGACTCACTTCATGACCCAATAAAAGTCTCTTTTCCCCTAGGGCTCTTTTTGTAGCAGTCTCCTCCTTGGCTGCCTCTAAGTTTAACTTGGCTAGCTGCTGCTGAAACTCCCTCTCAGCTCTCCTGTCTCCAGCACCTCATGGTGCAAAGGTGCCTGCTTTGAGAGCAGGACAGTTTTTGTGTAGGAAGGGAACCTTCCTGCGCAAAAACTATCCTTAAAAGTTTGTTCCTCTTTATATGTGTGCTGGAGAATACAGCACACATGGAAAGAGGCAGGAACAAGGAGAAATAAATATATTTCTCCTTGTTACACCAGCCTCAGGTAGGCATACCATTTTGACTCAAACCTAGGTTTACAGGATTTAGTAAATCTGGATTTGCATCAAAATGCATGGATGGATGCATTGGAACGCCCATACTCCACCCATATAATGCATCCCTGACGCAGGGTAAAGCAAGGGTTGCATTACGTTTTTTTTTTTTACAAAGTCATGCAAATCCACGCAAGTGTGGCTTTGTAGATGCTAACTTTGTGTGGCTTTGTAGATGCTGACTTTGTGTCAGGGCTGAGACAAAAACATTAGTAGGTGTTGAGACCCTCTACTCCTGATGTCCCAGGGCCCAACCTACTATGGATCCTGAGCACATGGGCTAAGTACCCCTTCAGCACTTGACACTCAGTAATAAAGCTTCTTGAGCAGTCCAAGGCTTTTTGGAGGTGCGGGGAAGACATGGGGGGAGAAAACAGGCTCGCAACTCAAAATACGGGCAGCAGCAATAATAAGTGATTGTTCAGTCAAATACTTGCTTTTTATGAAGAAATATTTATTTACATCTACCACCACAAAGGAGAATGCAACATTCACAAACAATGTACACAGCTCCCTGAGGTCAGGGCTCTAGCATTTCATAGGTGGTTCCCTGAGACCCACTTCTCTCAAGTTAACTGTGAGGGTTATTTCCCATTCACTATAGGCGACATTTGGGTGAAGTCCCTCTAGTAGTCCGAGTCTCAGGAGTCCCAATCCGCCTTTGCACTAAAGTCAAAAGTGTTCCAGCCCGAAGCCCTATCTGGTCCCCTGGTGCTTACTGGCTCCTTAAATCAGTCTTACCCACACTAGCAGGATTGGAGTGACCAGAGTCTCCGAGCGTTCCATAATCTGTGGGTGCTGGAGCTGCAGCAGCTGTCTCCAGTAAATTCTTTGCACGCAGGCTGTGCTCTGTGGTCCTTGATTTCCTCACACACGGTTGTGCAGCCACAGTGGTCGGAGGTTCCTCATTACTCCTCCAAGTTGGGAAAGTTCTTTAGCTGTTCCCATGGTTGGTGGGGGTATGTTTTGGTCCTGGTGCTGATACTCAGCCATGGTGCAGGTACACTCAGGTCACCACAGTGGCCTCTCTCCTGGGATGACAATCTTGACTGGGTCATACTTCTTGTTTGGTCCTGGTGGCCCTATATGGCATACGTGGTCACCGTCTCTCCACTGCACTTAGGATCGGCACAGCAGCATTCTTCACGGCAGACCCCTGGCATGAGGGGTCGCCGGCTTTCCACGGCACACGAGCTAAAACATGGCACAGCAGCCCCACCGTGCATACAGGTTGTATCGACATCTAGGGGTTTGCCCACGATACCTGGCTATGAAAACAGGTTATTAAAAAATAAAGAGAGGGACCCCTTTGTAAACCAAGGGAATAGGGTACTATTAACAAGTAACAGACGCATTTTTCCTTAGGTTCCTAATAGCTCACAACAAAATCTCTCTATTCACTCATACAACTTATCATCTCCCTTCCACTCAAACTCATACACATTATTTTGAATAAGGCCCAAACAGTAAATCCACGATACGTCAAAAGTAGAAATTAGTACAATTGTTTATTTAAAAAAGAAATCCTTGATATTTTCTTGATATGTCTGTTGATTTAGTTAAAAAAAGGGGACTATTAAAAACAATACAAAATTGCCAATGATACTAATACATGGAAATACAAAAAAACATTTCATGCACAGTTATGCCCTTATACTAATAAGGGAAAAATCAAAACCATATTAACAGTACAAACACCTCCAATACTCCAAGAGAGATCAAGAAAAAGACAATAAACTTTGTCATTTAAGATTACACATTCGTAGAAGAAGTGCCAACTAGAGCCCGATACACTGACTCTCGTTTGGTATCTACTGCTCCAGCCAACAGTACGAATTATGTAAATGGTGCGTCAACGCGTTTCGATGGTGTTATTTCACTTTATACCATCTTTCTCAAGACTAGAATATTGCTCTCTTTATTGGGAATATGCGTAATCCCAAATGCAATCCTGTATTTAAAACAAATATGTCATATCAATACACTATTGCCTACTTAATAAAAAACAGACAAATTTCAACATATACAAATTTTAAAAATTCCTTTTTTTAAAAAAAACAAAACAAAATTATACATTTCCCTTTGTACATCAATTTTCTGAAAGCCAATAATTTCATACTAAAAACATATGATGTCCTACTGAGTGGGCCAAAGAGAGAAAAAGACTATATACATTCACTGTCACTCCACATGTCATGAAATTAATTATTAAGCTAATTTTAACCCGATTATCGGATCCTTGCCATCTTATAAGGCAACAATTGCTATCAGTGAAACAAGTCTACTGTTATGCTGCCTAGTAAGGCAGATGACGTGGTGGGAAAATCTCACCTGTTGATTTATCCCAAGTATAATTCTAAGTTCTGCCGTTATTTTTAATTAATCCCTGGCATTCATCAATGATTAAAAACACCCACATCAGGCATCTAGTGCACACAAAGAGGAAAG
This sequence comes from Calotriton arnoldi, assembly GCA_963921515.1. NCBI lineage: Eukaryota > Metazoa > Chordata > Amphibia > Caudata > Salamandridae > Calotriton > Calotriton arnoldi. The sequence goes on from CAWUFW010002066.1 coordinate 158,501, forward strand.
AAAAGCACATTATATTTTAGTTTCCAACATCATTTTTCCGGACTGTTATGTATATTGAGAGAAAAGGACACCTTACCCGCTAAGCAGGAAATACACTGATAATAATAAATCTTCTATAGTATAGCTGTGTGCATGAAAGACACTCCATAATCGACACTTTTGCCAAAATCTGTCGGATAAAATAATCAATGTTCAGTCCTTATTTTAATTCTTACACTCTCCACACCACCTCATGAATAGTCTTTTCCTACCTTAATGCTTCATTTTGATAAGGCACTGATTATGCACTGATTGCTCTCCTCTGTACGGAGCTTGTAATTTTATCAGCCGGTTACGTAGCTGCCCTTCATCAATTGGGCCTATTCAAAGATAAAAAGAAGGGAGAAACAAGAGTCAAACCTCAACACTGATGTTGATACGAGGGACTCAGAAAATACCTATATGAAGCCCTAATATTCCTAAATCGTCTACGGTATTGCATATAACAGTACCATCTATTATAATAACCTTAAAGTTCAGAAAAGAGTATATGGGGTAAAAACAATCATAACCTCAAAAGAAGGGATTTTGCTACTTAAACATTTACGACGTCTTTAATGCTCATACTGCAAGAAAGAAATGCGGCACCCTCTATGAGCGTACGCTCGTACCTGTAATACTCTTCACGATGTTCCGTACTGGACTCTCCTGGCTCACGGCTCTGAACTAACAAACGTTGTGTTTTTACACCTGACCTTAAATACCGGCACAAATTTAATAAATTAGGCACACACTCGTATTTCCTGTGTGTCTCGGATGTAACGCTAATCCTTGAATCAGATATGAACCGTGACTTTCCCAGAAACCCGGAAGTGAAAAAACAGCCCAATATTGTCGAAAATACACACTCCATCTTGAAATGTTTCAGAAAATAGAAGGAGACGCTAGTTATCAATAAAAACTTATTATATTGTCTTAAAAAGGATCACTAATGCTAATAAAACTATTGATTTAGCCACTTGTTGAGTCTGATTCAATTATACATTTTTGTGAAATAATACCCTGCTGGACTGAAACTCGATCTCAGGAAATGTTGGATGGCCAGCAGGTACCCTGCATTACCGCAAGGACTCTAAATGCAACAACAGGGCTCATACATAATGTCCTGCTTCGTGGCTTGAATTATGTAATCAATGTCATCCATTCTTCACGGGAATTTAGACCTTTTTCAATGTTTCCCAAAGAACACATGAACCACTGTTCTCTCTTTTTCCTTTTTAGGTCAACATCCCCACCTCTTCTATCAATTCTGATTTTTTCCAAGATGAACCATCTGAAATCAGTATAATCGTGATTCATCTTAGAATAATGATCTGTAAGAGGGGCATTCTCTTTTTTAGTCCTCAGAGCAGATTTATGTTCCAAAAGTCGCAGTCTCAGTTCTCTACTTGTCTCACCGACATATCTTAAACCACAAGGACATATCAGGAGATAGATAATGTTCTTGCTCCAACAGTTATTCAATGTTGAGGTCATAAGAGTTCTACCATTAAACTTTAGACTTTTAGTCTCTATGCAATGGGCACAGATGGAACACGTGTCACATTTGTAGTTGCCAATGGCTTTCTTGTTATCAAGGGTAGTTTGTCTATTCTCCCCAGTGTTTCTATAGGTCTTTACTAATGAGTTGCGGAGGTTCTTGTTGTGTCTAAACGCAAAAAGAGGTTTCTCCAACTGTTTCTCCTGGCCATCGTTCACAATTTTCCAGTTTCTATTAATTATATTTTTTATTTCGTTACTAATTCCAGAAAACTGACTAACAAACACTAACCTATCAGTTTTATTCTTTCCTCTCTCTTTTGACATATCCAAGAGACAATCACGATCATAAAACCTCGCTCTTTTGAACGAGTGTTTTATCAATTTGTTTGGGTAACCTCTGTCTTTGAATTTTTTCTTCAGAGTCTCTGAATGTGAATAGAAATCGTCAAGAGTAGTACATTTGCGTCGAAGGCGCAAGAATTCTCCGAAAGGAATATTATCTTTCAGTGACCTAGGATGATTACTCCCATAATGTCAGAGAGTATTTTTATCTGTCGATTTGGCGAACAATTCCACTTGTAATGTGCCTTCATGGTTTTTAATACAGATATCTAAAAAATTCACTTTTGGGTCACTCCATTGGGCTGTGAATTTAAGGTTGGTATCTCCCAAATTCAGCCATTCAATAAACTCAAGTAATACACCACTGTCACCGTTCCATATAAAAATGATATTGTCAATGATACGATGCCAACATGTGATGTTCTCGAAAAATGGCGCCATCTCATAAAAATATGGAGTTTCTCAAAGTTACTAACATATAAACAGGTCAGACTGGGGGCACAGGTGGCCCCCATACTGGTCCCTTTGACCTGTTGGAACACATCCTCTTTGAAGAGGAATAGGTTATTTTTAAGAACCATAGAGACACAGTACATAATAAAGTCCTTATTTCCACCATTAAGATCCTCATTGTCCAAAATCGATGATACAACTCTAATAGTGTCATCTTGAGGGATGTTGGTATACAGGGCTTCAATATCTAGGGTGAACAAAAGCTGGGTCACCGCATTGAAGCCCTGTTCCTCAAAGATAGAGATAGCATGAGCTGAATCCCTTAGGTATGACTTCTGTTTGTGGACCAACGGTTTAAGAAACAAATCAGCGTATTTGCTCAATGGTTCCAAAACTTAGCCTATACTACTAACAATTGGTCTCATCGGTGGATCGTAAAGATCCTTTTGGATTTTCGGAAGTCCGTAAATTGCTGGAATAATGGGATTGGTGTTAAGGAGAAATTTGTATTCATTTTCACAAATCCATGTTTCCTCTCTAGCTTCATCAAGTAATTGTGTGACCTCTGTCTTCAAATCATTAATCTTAGAGAATTAGACTCTTTGGTAGTGGTCTTGGACATCCAAGAGATTCCTCAACCTAATCTCATAATCATAGGTGTCCAGCACCACCACTCCTCCCCCTTTATCGGCGGATTTGATTGTAATACTGCTGTCATCTTGTAACACGTTAAGCGCCTCCCTATGTTTGACCAAGAGGTTATTGGTCTGTCTAGAGTGAGTTTCCAATACTTTTTTAATGTCTATTTCTACAATTCTTTCAAAGATTTCAATATTTGTATTCACTTGACTCAGCATTGGGGTAAAAGTAGATTTGGGCTTGAAACCAGAAGCATTTGGAAGGGGCAGATATGTTCTATCTTCAAAGAATTTATTAAGCCTAACCTTTCTAAAAAAGGAACGCAGTCCCTCTCTAATTCAAATTTATTTAATGGAGCGGTGGGAGCAAAACTGAAACCTTTTCGTTACACCTCTTCTTCTTCTAGGGAAAGAATTTTATGTGAGAGGTTGATAATGGGAAGTTCCTCTACCTCCAATACCTCTGATTTCTGGTTTTTAAAAAATCCTGCGGTGGGTATGTCCTCACTTGTTCCTCCCTCCCAAAGTTTCTGTAATTCCTCTGGCCTCTCCTCTGGCGCTGGCCTAAAAAAGACTCTCGGTCAGTATTTTGTGTTGATCTCCCTGGCTGTTCATTCATCTGTTCGTCCTCTTCGCAACTCGAGCCTGATGTTTCAGAGAACGTAACTTGTTTTTTGAGGCCCCTAGAGTAGACTGGTCTTTGATAATAAGGCTTTTCCCATCTCTGTTCTCTCCTGGTGTTATAGTACTCTTTCCCTAAGTAGGGATATACTGCTTCTGCACTAAATTTCTCAATGTCTTTCGTAAGCTTATTTGTTTTTTTATTTATAAGGTACTCCCTATATCCATTCGTCTCTGATTCTAGTTCTTCAATTTTTTTCTTTGCTTCCTCTAATGCTGTATTCTCTTTAATCAAAGTTTCTAGTTTTTCAATCTGTTTTCTTTCAATAATCATAATTTCCTGGGCCGTCTCTATGATTCAAATTAGCCAATCTCTACTACAGCGATTGGCTATAAGAGTCCATGTTTCAAGGAATTTTCTATTCTCTGTAAACACACCAGGTTCATTCCTTATTTGGAGCCCTATAGGGATCACCCCTGCTTTCAGATACTCAATCAGAAATTCCGCATGCAATTCTGTACGAATACGTTTTTTCTTCAAATTAAATTTTTTTACAAGTTGATCATGATTCGTATGATTAATAGATGTTTTACCCCCATTACGTGGGTTTTGGTTAATCAATCTGTTGAAATAGTCTTCTGTAAAGCCAAATGTCTTGAAGTTATCCATGAGGTCACTTATGGCCAATAATGGAACTTATACTAAACAGCAATTGGTCAAAGACCAGAAACTGCCTCTCCAACCCTTACGGGCTGTACTCAGAAATTAAAAAATAAAGAGAGGGACCCCTTTGAAAACCAAGGGAATAGGGTACTATTAACAAGTAACAGACACATTTTTCCTTTGGTTCCTAATAGCTCACAACAAAATCTCTCTATTCACTCATACAACTTATCTCCCTTCCACTCAAACTCATACACATTATTTTGAATAAGGCTCAAACAGTAAATCCACGATACGTCAAAAGTAGAAATTAGTACAATTGTTTATTTAAAAAAGAAATCCTTGATATTTTCTTGATATGTCTGTTGATTAAGTTAAAAAAGGGGACTATTAAAAACAATACAAAATTGCCAATGATACTAATACATGCAAATACAAAAAAACATTTCATGCACAGTTATACCCTTATAGATGACACTATTAGAGTTGTATCATCGATTTTGGACAATGAGGATCTTAATGGTGGAAATAAGGACTTTATTATGTCCTGTCTCTCTATGGTTCTTACAAATAACCTATTCCTCTTCAAAGAGGATGTGTTCCAACAGGTCAAAGGGACCAGTATGGGGGCCACCTGTGCCCCCAGTCTGGGCAGTTTATATGTTAGTAACTTTGAGAAACTCCATATTTTTAACGAGATGGCGCCATTTTTCGAGAACATCACATGTTGGCATCGTTTCATTGACGATATCATTTTTATATGGAACGGTGACAGTGGTGTATTACTTGAGTTTATTGAATGGCTGAATTTGGGAGATACCAACCTTAAATTTACAGCCCAATGGAGTGACCGAAAAGTGCATTTTTTAGATATCTGTATTAAAAACCATGAAGGCACATTACAAGTGGAATTGTTCACCAAATCGACAGATAAAAATACTCATTATGGGAGTAATCATCCTAGGTCACAGAAAGATAATATTCCTTTCGGAGAATTCTTGCACCTTCAACGCAACTGTACTACTCTTGACGATTTCTATTCACATTCAGAGACTCTGAAGAAAAAATTCAAAGACAGAGGTTACCCAAACAAATTGATAAAACACTCGTTCAAAAGAGCGAGGTTTTATGATCGGGATTGTCTCTTGGATATGTCAAAAGAGAGAGGAAAGAATAAAACTGATAGGTTAGTGTTTGTTATCCAGTTTTCTGGAATTAGTAACCAAATAAAAAACATAATTAATAGAAACTGGAAAATTGTGAACGATGGCCAGGAGAAACAGTTGGAGAAACCTCTTTTTGCATTTAGACGCAACAAGAACCTCCGCACCTCATTAGTAAAGACCTATAGAAACACTGAGGAGAATAGACAAACTACCCTTGATAACAAGAAAGCCATTGGCAACTACAAATGTGGCACGTGTTCCATCTGTGCCCATTGCATAGAGTCTAAAAGTCTAAAGTTTAATGGTAGAACTCTTATGACCTCAACATTGAATAACTGTCGGAGCAAGAACATTATCTATCTTTCTTGCAGTATTAGCATTAGAGACGTCGTGAATGTTTAAGTAGCAATATCCATTCTTTTGAGGTTATGATTTTTTTACCCCATATACTCTTTTCTGAAATTTGAGGTTATTATAATAGATGATACTGTTATATGCAATACCGTAGATGATTTAGGAGTATTAGGGCTTCATATTGGTATTTTCTGAGTCCCTCGTATCAACATCAGTGTCGAGGTTTGACTCTTGTTTCCCCCTTCTTTTTATCTTTGAATAGGCCCAATTGATGAAGGGCAGCTACATAACCGGCTGATAAAATTACAAGCTCCGTACAGAGGAGAGCAATCAGTGCATAACCAGTGCCTTATCAAAATGAAACATTAAGGTAGGAAAAGACTATTCATGAGGTGGTGTGGAGAGTGTAAGAATTAAAATAAGGACTGAACATTGATTATTTTATCCGACAGATTTTTGCAAAAGTGTCGATTACGGAGTATCTATCATGCACACAGCTATACTACAGAATATTTATTATTATCAGTGTATTTCCTGCTTAGCGGGTAAGGTGTCCTTTTCTCTCAATATACATAACAGTCCGGAAAAATGATGTTGGAAACTAAAATATAATGTGTTTTTCTTTCCTCTTTGTGTGCACTAGATGCCTGATGTGGGTGTTTTTAATCATTGATGAATGCCAGGGATTAATTAAAAATAACAGCAGAATTTAGAATTATACTTGGGATAAATCAACAGGTGAGATGTTCCCACCACGTGATCTGCCTTACCAGGCAGCATAACAGTAGACTTCTTTCACTGATAGCAATTGTTGCCTTATAAGATGGCAAGGATGTGATAATCGGGTTAAAATTAGCTTAAGAATTAATTTCATGACATGTGGAGTGACAGTGAATGTATATAGTCTTTTTCTCTCTTTGGCCCACTCAGTAGGACATCATAAGTTTTTAGTATGAAATTATTGGCTTTCAGAGAATTGATGTACAAAGGGAAATGTATAATTTTGTTTTGTTTTTAAAAAAAAAAGTAATTTTTAAAATTTGTATATGTTGAAATTTGTCTGTTTTTTATTAAGTAGGCAATAGTGTATTGATATGACTTATATTTGTTTTAAATACAGGATTGCATTTGGGATTACGCATATTCCCAATAAAGAGAGCAATATTCTAGTCTTGAGAAAGATGGTATAAAGTGAAATAACACCATCGAAACGTGTCGACGCACCACTTACATAATTCGTACTGTTGGCTGGAGCAGTAGATACCAAACGAGAGTCAGTGTATCGGGCTCTAGTTGACACTTCTTCTACGAATGTGTAATCTTAAATGACAAAGTTTATTGTCTTTTCTTGATCTCTCTTGGAGTATTGGAGGTGTTTGTGCTGTTAATATGGTTTTGATTTTTCCCTTATTAGTATAAGGGCATAACTGTGCATGAAATGTTTTTTTGTATTTGCATGTATTAGTATCATGGCAATTTTGTATTGTTTTTAATAGTCCCATTTTTTAACTAAATCAACAGACATATCAAGAAAATATCAAGGATTTCTTTTTAAAAAAAACAATTGTACTAATTTCTACTTTTGACGTATCGTGGATTTACTGTTTGAGCCTTATTCAAAATAATGTGTATGAGTTTGAGTGGAAGGGAGATAAGTTGTATGAGTGAATAGAGAGAATTTGTTGTGAGCTATTAGGAACCAAAGGAAAAATTTGTCTGTTACATGAAAACAGGTTAAACAGAAAATATAGTATGTTGTGGGAATAGATTTTACATAAGTTAGTGCCAAAGTGACTACTTAAATTAATCACTGGTATCTTCATACAATTTAAAAAACAATGATTTATTTTGCTCATTGGTTGGCGTAATAATCTTCACTCTTGGTACTGGTACCTGGAGTGTGCATTAAAAAACATGAAAGTAAACAAACATAACAAAAGACGGAAAGCAATCGCCAAACTTGCACATACAACAAAATGAATGTGGCAACTAAAATCTTCCTTTAGTCTTCCAGTTGGTTTGAGCAGTGTGGCTGAAAGGTAGTCCTTTGGGTTGTCTCACAAGGAGGGCAATCCTGTCCTCTGTTTCTTAGATGTGCGTCCAAAGCATTACTTAATGTATTTAAGATTAAATGGCTCCTTCAAAAGAAAGCGTTGATGCTTTTCGGCCCTCGTTACTGTGTGCATCCCCAGGACATTGGGAGAAGGAAGTACCTATTAAAATAAGGTAAACTTTGTAACCATATGTATAAGTGCTTGACATTTTTTATTGTGCAACAGGGGTTTAAAAACAAGATACAGGTACCTGGAACTCTAGAGCATGCAGAGCCATTTATGAAAAGTAAAAATATATATCTTAAAGGTTTATCAACAACAGTTCTCAAGCAGTTTGTACCGTGAGGACCAAGCTGTCATGCAGTCCCAGCTAACATGAACAAATCCAGCTGGGGGAGGAGTGCCATTAAAAGTGCCTATGGAATCTGGCAGATTTGTTATATGCTTTTCACTCGTCTCGGCTATGCATGCACATTTGGAGGACAGCATGCACGTGCTCGGTGTGTGTGTTGCCAACAGTCTGCTGAAACTGTCACTTATGTGTCCATCAGACTATGCCAGGTGTGTATACGTCAGTCCTTTGGGGTGAATTACAGGTGTGTGTGTGACTGGTGCTTCTTATGCACTAAGTGGCCGCAAGTGGGGGTGCGAAAAACATGGTTGTAGCCACATTGTGCTGGAACTTACTTGTTTGGCAAACACAGGAATAAGCTAGAGCAGTGAACACATGTGTCCGCTGGAGTTAACCCTAGTTGCTTCCAGGGGGGAAGATGCTGAGTGTGCTTTGTGGAGAGAATTGGTCACGCTCGAGGAAGCGGCAAAGTCCCTCATCCGCTATGGGGGGCGAGAGTCTGGGGAGGAAAGCGTGAGCATGGGTTAACAGCATAGTCCCTCTGTCAGAGGAGCACCTGTGGGAACTAGTGGAAATTCATCTGGCTGTCAGGGCTCTGAGCGGCGTAAGCCTACATCTGCTAGTGAGGGTTGGGTTGGTCCAAAAAGAGAGTGGGGGAGCTGCGGGGTGCACTGACACAAGTAGTCAAGATGCACTGGGGATGCAAAGAAAGACTCCGTCTTCTGTGAGTCAAGGAGGAAACACAATTAAACAATTGCGGGCTAAAGCTGTGTCAGTGCCGCTCATAAAAGCAAGTCAAACTGCTTGGTAGATGGTGTTCTATATGGTATTGGCGCTCCTGGGAAATACGCAGGTAAGTATACTCTAGTACTGAGTGAGGATTGCGGTGCATCAGAGTAGGGAGAGCCACCCTCCTCCCCAACGTGTGGATATCCACTGGTAAAACAGAACAACAGTCCCCTGCACATGCTAACAGTGTATCAATTATATCAATAACAGTGTGACAAAAGCTTGAGTCTTTGCTGGAACATGCGCTTCAGTTTATTCACAACAGCCTTAGCCAACACGTGTTTCGTCGTGCTTACGGCTGTGCGCAGCGACTTCTTCAGGGCTATACTCAATGCGTGAAGATCCTTAAATCCGGTTGTATTTCTGTCCCGAATGGGATTCTCCCTTATGATAATCCCTCGACCGAACCTGACCCATGGGACCAGAGCCGCCGCTTATCTATACAAAAAAAAAATCCAAGAGATCACCTTTTACTGAAAACGTGACATTTCTTAGCAGACATATGTAACCTGACTTTTATTGATCAGATCCATGAGCATATTGGAAATGTTGTGATGGAAGTGCTACTTATATAGGGAAAGGTGCATGTTTAATTTCGTATCACTGTGAAAGACCAACTCCTGGAATGAAATGCAAGCCTCACATCTAGTGGACAACATTTATATATGCAAAAATGAAGGGCTTAAGGCAACTGGAAAATGAAAATTGGGAATGCAGATTATCTCAAATCACAAACTCGTTTTGATGTACTTGATAAGAATTTCGTTTAAATACATTAGAATGGGCCATTTTCTGCCCATCTCACTCCCTGCTCTCAGCAGGTTGTAATTGGGAACTCTGGAATCACTCCGAGTTGGGGTGAGGCAACCCCAGGGCACTTGTCATCAGGTAGGTTGGAAGCTATTGACCTGTTACTGGGGACTTAATGGTACTTTTAAAGCATAGCTCTACACTTTAAATGCTGAGTGCTGGGAAATTACTATATTTCAGCTATTGAATTGAAATTGCATTTATATAGCACTTTCTACCCCTGAGAAGGCATTGAAGCGCAAAACGGCAAGTAGCACGCTGCCTAGGCCCATAGTTGGTGGTCACTCCATTGGTGATTAGGGTTAGTCTTGCATGCTAATAGGCACCTTCCTCACTGTCAACCAGCACTTTCTGTTCACATGGATCCGGTGGGCCAGCCGCATGTTGCCTCTGTTATTTTCAGGCAGCTGCAAGGCAGGTGGTGATTGGCCTGGGGCTGAGATCATGGACGGTGGCCTGCAGCTTTGTTCGCTTGGCCTTGACAAGCAACACCCCCACAATACAGTACAGCTGTGATTAACGCCGTACGATCTCAGGTGAGGTCATCTCAGAGGGGCTATAGAGGAGACTGCATGTTTGTTGTCTGGCAGGATCAGGAGGTTTTTTAGTCTCCTGACCTTCACAGCTCCGGAAGCTTGCACGTCAAGGAACCTGCAGTCTGATGGATACGGTGCTCTCACCGGATGAAAACAAGTTTGGCCCCAATAACCTCTTTGGCTCCAAGTAGCCAGCTGTCTTCCAGCTAGACATAAGGGTACGGCCGGTGCAGGTATAATGTTTTTAATCAATCACTGCTGGCCTGGGCCACCGGGAAGGAATTGCTGCTGCCAGGCCCTGCCCACCGGAAGGCCAGTGAACATCTTGAGTCATGTCCTCCTCGACATGTGCTGCCTGCTTCAGTGTGTGTGGGGGGAGGGGGGCGGTGAGGGGTCAGCTGTTTGTCCAGCAGTCGCAAGAGCTTACTGTGTCTTTAAAAGGCACATGGCGCTGGCATGCTCTGAACTAGCCAGCGGGCCAAGCCATGAGATCTCCCTTCACATTCGACAGTAAGGCAGACTGAGAGAGGATCATCATCCCTGTGCCAGCTGCCCTCACTCCAGGCAGGCAACTCTCACTCCTATCTCCATCAGAAACTGACATGAGCAGCTGTGAGTGTGTGGAGTCCACAGAATGCTGCAAATACAGTGGCAGCCCGAGGCACAGAGGATTCATGTACCTGCTCGAAAGAATATGTACCATGCATATCACAGAACTGTATTATATGAGGATAGCTCTGTGGGTTACTGCTTTTGTCACAGACATTCTTTCGATACTTGTGGTTCAGCCCTACCTGGAGCTGTGCTGAGCTGGGTTGGGGTGCTGTGCTTAGAAATAATGTGTGGATTTAAAAGCACCTGCTACTTATGTGTCCAGCAATTTTCAGGCAACATTAAAAATGTCAAGGATAACTCTGATGATTAATGTTCCTGCTGGAGAGAGATCAGAGTTTTGTTTAGTGGCAGCTTCGATTCACCATAAAGTGGCTCATAACACCACCAGCATATGACAGAACTGTATTTTATTTGGATCAGCTCAGTGAGTTAATGCTTTTTTCACAGGGCACCTAGTTACTGCCCCTCCACTTCAGGTGCTTTGCAGTTTTAAGATCTCTTTAGAGTTTCTTGTTGCTCAAATTGGTGTAATTTCTGATATTTATATGTTTCCCTTCTCTTCATTGCTTGATTTTGCTTCATAGAAAGTGTTGAAATGTCACTCATAATTACACTGAAATTATGAAATTGTCACACGTTGCAATCTGAAGCCTTGACAGCTATGAGTTTGGGAGGGTACAACATGGCTGAGGGGACTGAAGGGGGGGTCAGATTATCTAAAAAACGTCTGCCAGTTGTAGGAAGGGGCAAACAATCACCCCGTATAAGCTGTGGAGTACGCAGGCAGACGGCAAGACTGCCCCAGGCATAGTATATATAATTATATACATATTAGGTAATACAGTAAACATCTTAAGCAGACTGGAAACCACGTGAGTGTACTCTGTCAATGTGCCTGTAGAATGCATGCGATCAATATATCAAAAAACATATAAAAAAAAGCACCAAACAAAACAATACAGAGCACCTGTGGTGTACATCTGTCACTATATGGGGCAAGGTTGTTATGGTGTTGCAAGGGATGTGGGTAGATTAAATTAAAGCCTACATCTCGTCTAGGTCATTGATCCCACAGGTGGCTGTCCCATATCTCAATCATCTTGGATTCTGTTATTTTTTAGATTGTCTCAGGGGAGCTCCCTCTGTGGTCTCTGTCAACTACAAAGAGTACTGACCATTGGATTAAATATTCTGTGTGGTTAAGGTTTTTGTAGTGTTATACAAGGTCAGCACCAGGCACTGTCCATCTGATCCTTGCTCTGTGTTGTAATACTTGTGCTTTCACAGATTGAGTCGTTTACCCAATATACACTAGTTCACATGGGCATTGCACACAATACACCACATTTTATGTAATGCAGTTTGAAAACTTCAATTGGAGATGTAACTTGTCATTGAGTGTGATCGTTTTGGTGTCACGAGTGAACTGGCAGGCTGAACAGTTATTACATTTATAGTGTCCAGTAACGGGGGCAATTCTTTCATTTCTCAAAGGTCTTTCTTCCTTTCATCAGGGTGAGCAGCCTTGACTAGGTGATCACACACATTGCTTCCCTTTTTGAAAGAAAACATGGGTTTAGGGATTTCTAAAGAGGTCCGAATCATCCAGTTTCTTTTGATTATGTTTTTTACTTTATTGAATTTGGGATTGTAGGTGATGACGGAAGTGACAGGGGTGACCTCTTGGATCCATCGTGCATACAGGGTCACCGTTTTCCCACTGCACACGTGCTACTGCCCACTTAGCACAGCATTCTCTTCACATCCACACCACCTGGCATATGGGATCGCTTGCTTAGCCCCACGCATGGGTTACAGCCTGCTTGGCACGGCAATTTCTTCATGGCCACCCCACCTGGCACATAGGGTCACTGGCTTACCACTGTACAAGGGCAATGACCCTTCAGTGCAGCAACAATCATGGCTCACTTCCTGGAAGCCCTCCCCTAGCATACGAGAGTCGCCAACTTGTCCTGCAGGTTTGGTTAAGCAGCCATCTCCTCACACCTCAATAAGGGGATCTATACACCAGGATTCCCCAATCTCTCCAGCGCTCTCCTCTTCCTCATAGGTCACACTGGTCTTTGCAAGCAGAGAGGCACTGATGCTTGAGGCTTCAGGGCAGGTAGTCTTGGATTCTCTAGGTGATTTTTCCTCACCCAGCTAGGTATGTAGCAGGCCTTGGTCCCTAGCCCTGGTCACAGGCAGAAGTCTTGCAGGGTTTCACCTCCTAGCACAGCCTGACTGGCTGCTAAACTGTTGACAACTTTTGGGGTCTCAAGCTCCCATTCTTATAGTCGATTTTCAGACAAGAATTGTGATTTAGAGTCTGAGTCTTTGAAGTTTATGTTGATTGTCTGCTTCCTTTTGAAGTGCCTGCTTCTCTGCCCTCTCTTCCTCCAGAAAGCAGTCGGCCACAGTAGGTGTGACTCCAAATCTGGCAGCCCCACAGCACAGTGACTAGGAGTTCACATCAGAATGTCAGCCACAGCGATATGTGTATCAAAAAGTTACCCCAGGGCCTCAGTCCTACTCTATCTGATTGTCTTATCAACCTCAACTCCCTTCCTGAGATGTGCCCAGGCCCACTCCTTGCAACCTCTCTCTGAATCAAAGAGCACCCTTTGAAGTGTACTGGAGAGCCTGGCACTCCCTTTCTCCAGTGTGTCCTACACAGCTTACAGGAATGCAGCAAAATACACATCTGTTTGGGGGGATTCCTCAACCCTCTCATGTTTCACCATGCAGCTCTGGGTCTTTTCAAAATGGAACCCAGAGTATGCCATATATTTTACCATTGGCAGGCACACATACACCAAGGAAATGCATATAACACACACGTACTGCACAATACTACATTCTTCATGTATTGTACCACTCAGAGGCACATATACACTCAGCACATGCACATAAGGTACATGCAATGCACAGTACTGCATTATCACTGTATTGTACCATTCACAAGCACACATATACCCAGCACATGTACACCACATCTGCACTGTGCGGCACCACACGTCAAACCGATATAGGCCAAGGTGAGTTGAGCACAAAGCAGCTGAATTTAAATGAGTGAGCCTGTAGGCCTCACTCCAGTGATACGGATTAAAAAGGGCCTATTATTTCTTACTGATCACTACATGGTATTCTGCCTCCACCACAATCGTGGTGCTTAACTCCTGGAAATGCAGTTGACTTTTATCATTATGAGAGTAGCCCTGTGGGTACCCCTCCTGGTCCAACAAGACCACAATTCGTGAGACAGGTCTATGTTATGGCGCACATGCATGATCCCTGTTTGCCTATGGCAATAAAATTCAGCATTAGGGTTCTAGACATCAGTACAGTTGGGAACTCAGGGCAGGGATGCATGTCCATTACCATGCAGAGAAGCCCCTTCCAGATCAGAACACCCTGCACTAACCTGGAGATGCTGGGTGGTCAGATCTGTAAAACCAGCAGGAAAGTCCATCAGCATTCCTGTGGTTCAATCTGGCTCTGTGCTCCACTGCAAAGTCTAACCCTTGCACAGATAAATACCATTTCAACATCTTGGGATTCTCTCCCTTCCTAGCCATCAACCATGTCAGATACTTAGGCTCTGTTTGCACTACAATCGTAGTGGCAAACTAATAAGGGCAGAACGTTCGCAGGGCCAACACTATAGCAAAGCACTCCTTCGCACTGCTGCCCAGTTTTGTTCTCTGGCTAGCAACCTACTACTAATAAGGGGTACCGGGCACTCTCTACCTTTGTCATCCAGTTCAGCTAACACTGCTCCAACTACTTTGTCAGAGGAATCCCTCTGTTCAAGAAAAGGCTGACTCTAGCCAGGTGCTTTCAGTACAAGGATAGTGGATAGTGCCTTCTTCAGTTCCTCAAATGCTTTCCCCCCAGTCCATGTCACTTTCTTGGGCTGCTTCTTGGAGGTCAAATCAGTCAACCGGTCAACTATACTTTTATAGTTCACCACAAAGCTTTTGTAAAACCTTGTGAGTCACAAAGAAGGCCCTCATTTCAGTCTTCCTTCTCTATCACAGGTTGCATTTTGTCATCCAACGGTGAAGCTCTTTGCATCACATTTAAGTCCTTACATGGTACAGGACCGGACAACCTGAAGAAGAAATTCAAGTGGCACTCCCCTCAGAGGACCCTAGATCCTCGACTGCAAAAAAGGTATCAATCTCAAGATTTAAGTTAGCCTCCTGGGGAGGAAGAAGCTTTGACAACAGTGCCTCCAAAACGTGGAATGCCCTACCTCTCTATCTAAAGGCCATCAACAATCTACTCCTCTTCAGGAAATCTCTGAAAACTTTTCTCTTTAAATATTAATCTGTTCTTGGGCTGGAAGTTAATAGGTTTCAGTTGAGCTAACACCAAGACACCTTCGAGTATATGTGTTCTCAAAAAACTAATTTAACATAACATAACATAAAGGTCACATCTCCCCATTCCCCACCTCATGACGAAGGTAGACTACACAGGACTGCCCCCGACACTCAGTCACCTTGATGTTCAGTTTCACCTCATGTATCTTACCCAACACCTGTCCTAGGGGTCTCTAGTGGTGAATGAATTGCTGAACACCCCAATGGCACCCGGTAGGCCACACAGAAATCTTCCAGCTGTGTGGGAACATAGTACACCAGGCTCTGAAAAGTGGCAAGAGCATTCTTCAACCAATAATGTATTGGCTTGAACTAATATAACCCCTCTGGCATAGAAAATGCAGTCTTCTCCTTAGCATTTGGTGCCAAAGCAATGTGCCAATATCCAGTGATCAAATATGAGGTGCTCAGGTAAATTGTGTAGCGACTTCCCCAGTGTGGGTAACTGCAAATGACCATGCCACACCAAGAGATTAGTATTACATTTCTTTATTCTTCTGCATGTAACTGCGAGCTTCATATTCTAAGTCAGTCTTCATAACATTCTGTTCTAACACCTATTTCACAGCTACACAGAGCCATCAAGAGCCTCCTCTGTTAAATAAAAAAAAAAAAAATGTTTAGTGTGTATATATATGTATATATAGTAGCTCCAAAAGTGCCCAACAGGCGAAAAGCACTCCGCAGCAACAAGCTCTTCAGCCTTTGATTAGGTATGAGCGCATAACAGTATGCCGAATCCATAAACAGCTTGTCAGTCTTTAAATGCCTGATGCGTTTCAAAGTACAAAACTTCTTCCTCAGAGGCTGCTAACTGGCAAGAGTGCATGTTTCTGGTTCCGCCCCTTCTTTTATTGCACGCACCTGTTTATGCCGCTTAGATAAGGACTGTGCATTATGGGTCTTGTAGTGTCCAGAAAGTTTCATCCCCAAATGGGTGCACGATTCAATACTGTTGGAAAAAACTCGCAAGCCCTCCAATGGGCCTCAGCATAATGGTGAGCTCTTAATCCTCTGTTCCTGCTCCACAGTGTGGTTAGGTAGATCACGAAACCGCGTGGCCCCCAAGGATCACGGGGTGGTGCTTCTCCGCGGCAGGTCTGCCGCGTTAAATTAGTAGCTCCAAAAGTGCCCAACAGGCGAAAAGCACTCCGCAGCAACAAGCTCTTCAGCCTTTTATTAGGTATGTGCGCATAACAGTATGCCGAATCCATAAACAGCTTGTCAGTCTTTAAATGCCTGACGCGTTTCAAAGTACAAAACTTCTTCCTCAGAGGCTGCTTACTGGCAAGAGTGCATGTTTCTGGTTCCGCCCCTTCTTTTATTTCACGCACCTCTATATCCCGCTTAGATAAGGATTGTGCATTATGGGTCTTGTAGTGTCCAGAAAGTTTCATCCCCAAATGGGTGCACGATTCAATACTGTGGGAAAAAACTCGCAAGCTCTCCAATGGGCCTCAGCATACCAGTGCACTCTTAATCCTCTGTTCCTGCTCCACAGTGCGGTTAGGTAGATCACGAAACCGCGTGGCCCCCAAGGATCACAAGGTGGTGCTTCTCCGCAGCAGGGCTGCCGCATTAAAATAGTAGCTCCAAAAGTGCCCAACAGGCGAAAAGCACTCCGCAGCAACAAGCTCTTCAGCCTTTCAATAGGTATGAGCGCATAACAGTATGCCAAATCCCTAAACAGCTTGTCAGTCTTTAAATGCCTGACGCGTTTCAAAGTACAAAACTTTTTCCTCAGAGGCTGCTGACTGGCAAGAGTGCATGTTTCTGGTTCCGCCCCTTCTTTTATCGCACGCACCTGTATATGCCGCTTAGATAAGGACTGTGCATATATGTATATATATATATATGTATGTATGTATATACATGTAGCCTGTGATCAAGGAATCGAGAGAATCCAAAACGCGTAAGGCAATGAAAAGCATGGATTCCAGATTCAATGGTTTTGTCCTTACCTGCAATTGATTTCACAACAATGCAGCTTTTTTTTTGGGACAAATATGGTGAGAATATATATTATATATATATATATATATATATATATATATATATATATATATATATATATCTACTGGCGGTCGCCAGTAGATAGTTATAGTTAGGACCTATTTTCCATAGGAAATCCGCAACATTCTATTTGAAATAACGTTGGCGCCGGTTGACGAATCTTCGCGAAAGTTTCCAACTTGTTGGGGCGCTCCGGTCCGCTCCTATCCTGAAAGTCTCGGGGTGATTCGGCAAGCGGGGGCCGAGAAAAAAGGGGGGTCCCAAAACGTGTTTTCCCCATTCATTTTTCCATAGGAACCTTTCATCGCAGCTACAGCCCGAACTGCTGAACGGAATTACACTAAATTTGGCAAAGAGGTAGCCCTTGGTTCAGTGTCGTGCCTTTTGCTTAAATGGTGTAAATCCGTTCAGTAGTTCCTGAGAAATTTGAAAAAGAAAACACATATATCTGGGCGGAGCCTAACCACACATATCATCGTGAGATTTGATTGGCTGTCAGCACTTCATCCTGGAATTGCTGGCAGCCATCTTGGGACCAATATAAATGATAGTACCCCATTGAAATGCATTGTAGTGAATCAAAGATTTTGAGGGTTACCAAAAGGAGAACTATAAAGGGTGATAACAGATTTTAGTTACATTAGAATTCATTTGTTGATGGTACCATACTAATTTCAGGAATTGTGGTGTGTTCTAAGGTGATTTTACCCTGTGAAAAACCTTCTGCTGGGATATCATGAATCATGTTTGAGAGAAAACTATTTTCACATGCTTGTCCCATACAGTTTTGGAAGGTGCTCCAGAAGCTAAAATGAGAGCATATTTTCTGTAAATTCACATTATCTTTCTCAGTCATGTGAGAATGAAGTCTGACATTCTCAGTAAAACATGTACATCCAACAAGGGCAGAGACTGTCAGTTGATTCCCTTGTGTTCTACTGCAGCTTCCCAGAGTGTTCTAAAGAACAACTAGAGTGCTAACAGCCTTACTTATGACAAAAGTATGGCACACCTGAAGCCATCTTGATTGGAATAAACTGGTAACACTTAAAACATTTAATTTAAAAAGGAACAAAATGATGGGGTTCATTTTGTCATAGAAATTATGGTTAGTGCTGTAGAAAGAAAAATTAGGACATGTTTCAAGTGTGATCTCAAATATCTTCCTGTTATATTTCAACAGGAGCAGCCTGTCAGTTGATGCCTTTGTGTTCTACTGCAGCTTCCCAGAGTGTTCTAAAGAACAACTAGAGCGCTAACAGCCTTACTTATGACAAAAGTATGGCACACCTGAAGCCATCTTGATTGGAATAAACTGGTAACACTTAAAACATTTAATTTAAAAGGAACAAAATGAGGGGTTCTTTTTGAAATAGAAATTATGGTTAGTGCTGCAGAAAGAAAAATTAGGGCATGTTTTAAGTGAGATCTCAAATCCTCTTCTATTTCATTAGAAAATTCTGACATGCAGACTGAAACAATCACTTTCAATACCAGCAGCAGACTTCCAGTTAACACCCTGGTGAGCAGTAGCTTTACTACAGTGATCTAATGAGCAACTAGAGTGCTAACATTCTGAATTTATGGCAAATGTGTGACACATCTGAATGCCTTCTTGATGGAATCAAAGTAAAAAACTGAAAGCATTTCCTACTGAGGAGACTGCAGTAAATGAGGAAATTAGGAAACTTCATAACAAAGAAGTCTTCCAAGATGGCCACCAGTGAAAAAGAGCCCAAATGTAGCACAAATATTACCCAGATGTAGCCCACATATAGCCCAATGACAAAAGTGTGCAAAACACTTTTTATTTTTAGTTTTTTGCAGTTTTATGTAGTGCAGACTGGTCAGGTATTGGAGCTTTGCATCTTAAAACATGACCCCCCTACACTACAAAAACACCACTGCACTACCCTAAACCCTAAAACACAACCCCCAGCACGACCCCCTACACTACACAAGCACTACTGCACTATCCTAAACCCTAAAACACTACCCCCAGCATGACCCCCTACACTACACAAACACCACTGCACTACCCTAAACCCTAAAACACTACCCCCAGCACGACCCCCTACACTACCCAAACACCACTGCACTAACCTAAATCCTAAAACACTACCCCCAGCACGACCCCCTACACTACCCAAACACCACTGCACTACCCTAAACCCTAAAACACTACCCCCAGCACGACCCCCTACACTACCCAAACACCACTGCACTGCCCTAAACCCTGAAACACCAGCCCCTGCACGACCCCCTACACTGCCCGAACACCACTGCACTGCCCTAAACCCTGAAACACCACCCCTAGCACGACCCCCTACACTGCCCGAACACCACTGCACTGCCCTAAACCCTGAAACACCACCCCCTTCACGACCCCCTACACTGCCCGAACACCACTGCGCTGCCCTAAACCCTGAAACGCCACCCCCAGCACGACCCTACACTGCCCGAACACCACTGCACTGCCCTAAACCCTTAAACACTACCCACAGCAAGACCCCCTACACTGCCCAAACACCACTGCCCTAAACCCTGAGACACCACCCCCAGCACGACCCACTACACTGCCCGAACACCACTGCACTGCCCTAAACCCTGAAACACCACCCCCAGCACGACCCCCTACACTGCCCGAACACCACTGCACTGCCCTAAACCCTGAAACACCAGCCCCTGCACGACCCCCTACACTGCCCGAACACCACTGCCCTAAACCCTGAAACACCACCCCTAGCACGACCCCCTACACTGCCCGAACACCACTGCACTGCCCTAAACCCTGAAACACCAGCCCCTGCACGACCCCCTACACTGCCCGAACACCACTGCACTGCCCTAAACCCTGAAACACCACCCCTAGCACGACCCCCTACACTGCCCGAACACCACTGCACTGCCCTAAACCCTGAAACGCCACCCCCAGCACGACCACCTACACTGCCCAAGCACCACTGTACTGCCCTAAACCCTGAAACACCAGCCCCAGCACGGCCCCCTACACTGCCCGAACTCCACTGCACTGCCCTAAACCCTGAAACACCACCCGTGCACAACCCCTTACACTGCCCGAACACCACTGCACTGCCCTAAACCCTGAAACACCACCCCCAGAACGACCCCCTACACTGCCCGAACACCACTGCACTGCCCTAAACCCTGAAACACCACCCCCTGCACGACCCCCTACACTGCCCGAACACTACTGCACTGCCCTAAACCCTGAAACACCATCCCCAGCACGACCACCTACACTGCACGAACACCACTGCACTGCCCTAAACCCTGAAACACTACCCCCAGCAAGACCCCCTACACTGCCCGAACACCAATGCACTGCCCTAAACCCTGAAACATCACCCCCAGCAAGACCCCCTACACTGCCCGAACACCACTGACCTAAACCCTGAAACACCACCCCCAGCAAGACCCCCTACACTGCCCGAACACCACTGCACTGCCCTAAACCCTGAAACACCAGCCCCAGCACGACCCCTACACTGCCCGAACACCACTGCACTGCCCTAAACCCTGAAACACCACCCCTGCACGACCCCCTACACTGCCCAAACACCACTGCACTGCCCTAAACCCTGAAACACCACCCCAGCACGACCCCTACACTGCCCGAAAACCACTGCACTGCCCTAAACCCTGAAACACCACCCCCAGCAAGACCCCCTACCCTGCCCGAACACCACTGCACTGCCCTAAACCCTGAAACACCACCCCCAGCATGACCCCCTACACTGCCCGAACACCACTGCTCTGCCCAAAACCCTGAAACACCAGCCCCAGCACGACCCCCTACACTGCCCGAACACCACTGCACTGCCCTAAACCCTGAAACACCAGCCCCAGCACGACCCCCTACACTGCCCGAACACCACTGCACTGCCCTAAACCCTAAAACACCACCCACAGCACGACCCCCTACACTGCCCGAACACCACTGCAAAGCCCTAAACCCTGAAACACCAGCCCCAGCACAACCCCGTACACTGCCCGAACACCACTGCACTGCCCTAAACCCTGAAACACTAGCCCCAGCACGACCCCCTACACTGCCCGAACACCACTGCACTGCCCTAAACCCTGAAACACCAGCCCCAGCAAGACCCCTACACTGCCCGAACACCACTGCACTGCCCTAAACCCTGAAACACCACCCCCAGCAAGACCCCCTACACTGCCCGAACACCACTGCACTAAACCCTGAAACACCACCCCCAGCAAGACCACCTACACTGGCCGAACACCACTGCACTGCCCTAAACCCTGAAACACCACCCCTGCACGACCCCCTACACTGCCCAAACACCACTGCACTGCCCTAAACCCTGAAACACCACCCCCTGCACGACCCCCTACACTGCCCGAACACCACTGCACTGCCCTAAACCCTGAAACACCACCCCTCAGCACGACACCCTACACTGCCCGAACACCACTGCACTGCCCTAAACCCTGAAACACCACCCCCAGCACGACCCCCTACACTGCCCAAACACCACTGCACTGCCCTAAACCCTGAAACACCACCCCCTGCATGACCTCCTACACTGCCGGAACACCACTGCACTGCCCTAAACCCCGAAACACCATCCCCAGCATGACCCCCTACACTGCCCGAACACCACTGCACTGCCCTAAACCCTGAAACATGAACCCCAGCAAGACCCCCTACACTGCCTGAACACCACTGCCCTAAACCCTGAAACACCACCCCCTACACTGTACGAACACCACTGCACTTCCCTAAACCCTGAAACACCACCTCCAACAAAACCCCCTACACTGCCTGAACACCATTGCTCTGCCCTAAACCCTGAAACACCAGCCCCAGCACGACCCCCTACACTGCCCAAACACCACTGCACTGCCCTAAACCCTGAAACACCAGCCCCAGCAAGAACACCTACACTGCCCGAACACCACTGCACTGCCCTAAACCCTGAAACACCAGCCCCAGCACGACCCCCTACACTGCCCAAACACCACTGCACTGCCCTAAACCCTGAAACACCAGCCCCAGCAAGAACACCTACACTGCCCGAACACCACTGCACTGCCCTAAACCCTGAAACACCAGCCCCAGCACGACCACCTACACTGCCCGAACACCACTGCACTGCCCTAAACCCTGAAACAGCAGCCCCAGCACAACCCCATACACTGCCCGAACACCACTGCACTGCCCTAAACCCTGAAACACCAGCCCCAGCACGACGCCCTTCACTGCCCGAACACCACTGTACTGCCCTAAACCCTGAAACACCACCCCCTGCACCACCCCCTACACTGCCCGAACACCACTGCACTGCCCTAAACCCTGAAACACCACCCCCTGCACCGCCCCCTACACTGCCCGAACACCACTGCACTGCCCTAAACTCTGAAACACCACCCCCAGCACGACCCCTTTACTGCTCGAACACCACTGCACTGCCCCAAACCACCACCACCAGCACGACCTCCTACACTGCCCGAACACCACTGCCCTAAACCCTGAAACACCAACCCCTGCACGACCCCCTACACTGCCCGAACACCACTGCAATGCCCTAAACCCTGAAACACCACCCCCAGCACGACCCCCTACACTGCCCGAACACCACTGCCCTAAACCCTAAAACACCACCCCCAGCATTACCCCCTACACTGCCCGAACACCACTGCACTGCCCTAAACCCTAGAACACTACCCCCAGCCCGACCCCCTACACTACCCGAACACCACTGCACTACCCTAAACCCTAAAATACTCCCCCAGCACGACCCCCTACACTACCCGAACACCACTGCACTGCCCTAAACCCTAAAACACTCCCCCCAGCACGACCCCCTACACTACCCAAACACCACTGCACTGCCCTAAACCCTAAAACACTACCCCCGGCATGACCCCCTACACTCCCCAAACACCAATGCACTACCCTAATCCCTAAAACACTACCCCCGCATGACCCCCTACACTACCCAAACACCAATGCACTACCCTAATCCCTAAAACCCTACCCCGCACGACCCCTACACTACCCTAAACCCTAAAACACTACCCCCGCATGACCCCTAAACTATCCAAACACCAATGCACTACCCTAATCCCTAAAACACTACCCCCCGCATGACCCCCTACACTACCCAAACACCACTGCACTACCCTAATCCCTAAAACACTACCCCCCGCATGACCCCCTACACTACCCAAAGACCACTGCACTACCCTAAACCCTAAAACACGACCTCCTACACTACACAAACACCACTGCACTACCCTAAACCCTAAAACACTACCCCCTACACTACACAAACACCACTGCACTACCCTAAACCCTAAAAACTACCCCCAGCACGAACCCCTACACAACCCAAACACCACTGCACTACCCTAAACCCTAAAACACTACCCCCAGCAGTACCCCCTACACTACCCAAACACCACTGCACTACCCTAAACCCTAAAACACTACCCCCAGCAGTACCCCCTACACTACCCAAACACCATTGCACTACCCTAAACCCTAAAACACTACCCCCAGCAGTACCCCCTACACTACCCAAACACCACTGCACTACCCTAAATCACTACCCCCAGCACGACCCCCTACACTACCCAAACACCACTGCACTACCCTAAACCCTAAAACACTACCCCCAGCACGACCCTCTTCACTACCTAAACACAACTGCACAATTTGTTACAGGCGTTGCAACGCAGGCCTGTTGTGCTTACTGGAAGTACCTAGTGGGCTAGTTGGGCCCCAGGGACCCTCAGGATTCAAGGTGACCTAATCCCCCAACTTAAAACGCGCCACGGGCGCGTTTGCACAGTGGTGAAGGGAGGGGTGGGGCCTCAGGTGACATGTGCGCAAACACGCCCTGTGGTGCGTTTTAAGTTGGGGAATTAATTCCCTTTGAATCCTGAGGGACCCTGGGGCCAACTAGCCCACCAGGTACCTTCAGTAAGCACAACAGAGTTGCGTTGCAGAGAGGTGAAAAAGGTGCGTGGCCTCGGAACGCCTCTCTGCAACTCAGCTCTGTGGTCCTAACTGTAGGTACCTGGGGGCTAGTTGGGCCCCAGGGACCCTCAGGATTCAAGGGACTTAATCCTGCAACTTAAAGCGCGCCACGGGGTGCGTTTGCACACATGTCACCTCAGGCCCCCTTCCCTTCACCACTGTGCAAACGCGCCCTGTAGCGCGTTTTAAGAAGGTAGTTTTTATCCCCCTGCCCTATTATGTACTAGGGACTTGCAGAGGAGGTCATGCTAATCACAGGGGTACCCCAACGCATAGTGTTCCCTAGTGTATGTAGGTGTTTCCACTGTATTCTAAGTGTCTTTTAGCATAGCACTGGCTCTGGTTAGTCAGAGTCAGTTACCACCAGTACCCGTCTGAAAAAGTTGTGGGCACAGGATGATTTTGCAACAAGGCCTCTTTCTGCTCCTCTGTTGGTTCTTTCTGCACATCTTTTGCTTCTTTCTGTGCGTTTTTTCTTCTTTCTTCACATTTCCTACCTCTGTGGGCATAGTTAGAAATTAGCATTTAAAAAACCTTTGAAATTCACTTACAAAATCATAGGTTTCAGGCACGTTATAGTTAGAAATTAGCATTTAAAAAACCTTTGAAATTCACTGAAAAAACCATAGGTTTCAGACACGTTATAGTTAGAAATTAGCATTTAAAAAACCTTTGAAATTCACTGAAAAAACCATAGGTTTTAGGGACAGTTATAGTTAGTTGGACATTTCACTCGTACAAAACCATAGAAATTCCCCGTTATAGTTAGTTCAGCTAACTATAACTCGCGCCCACGCAATGCACTGCTGATGACGTCACATATTACATCACTCATGACATGGTCAGTGACATCACTGATGACATCTCAAATGACATCACTGATGACATCATCCATGTGATAATTTCATGCATCTTCTCACACCCTAATATAACTTTTGATACACCCACTCTAAATTACAGACTGCCATTCTCACAACCATAGACACTCCAAAACCAAAAACTAAATACCCACTCACTGATTCTTAGGTCTACACACACATCCACTCACTCGTACAGTCACTCATACTTAGTCACTCAGTACAGGACTATCATATGCACTCATACACCTATATAAACACTCACACACCGCCACTCATCCATAGAGGTACTCACACACCTAGTCAGTTATGCAAAAAACTTAATCACACACCCATTTACTCACCTATACAGTTATACACACACCAGCTCACTTACTCATACAAATACTAGCACATTCTTACGCTCTTATACAATAACTGATACAAGCACACACGCATCCATACAGCCACTCTCACAATCACACACTCTCACTTATAGCCATTTAAATACTCTAACACACATATATACTGCCTTTTACATATGTAGTTACTCGCACATGTACCACTGAGTTATACATTCACTCACTAACACACCCATACACACACTCACCCACCCAAGCAGTCCATCACAGATGCACTCTTGAAATCATGCACCCAGTGAATCACCCACTCACACATCTATGTACAGAGACACACACACCCCACCCACACAAACACTCAGGCAGCCATACAGATACTCAGAGAACCAATCAATAACCCATATAGACACTCATGTAGCTATTCGCAAATCCATGCATCCACTTACACACCAACAAACAGACGGATACAGACATTCACACAGTTTAGTCACTAACCCATGCATTCAGTAAGATACATTTAATCACTCACTTGTAGAGTCAGTCACTCACGTACTAAATCATCCATTCAGACACTTATACACCCACTCATTCTTCAATACGCCTTTCCCTATATATATTAAACATATTTAAACTTTACAGAAACACACAGTCACTGGATGATGTCATGAGTGATGTCATTTGAGATGTCATCAGTGATGTCACTGACCATGTCATGAGTGATGTAATATGTGACGTCATCAGCAATGCATTGCGGGCGCGAGTTATAGTTAGCTGAACTAACTATAACGGGGGAATTTCTATGGTTTTGTACGAGTGAAATGTCCAACTAACTATAACTGTCCCTAAAACCTATGGTTTTTTCAGTGAATATATATATATATATATATATATATATATATATATATATATTACCTACTGGCGGTCGCCAGTAGGTAGTTATAGTTAGGACCTAGTTTCCATAGGAAAAGCGTTTTTTGATTTGCCAACATCTTTGGCGCCGATTGACGAATCTCAGCGAAATTTTCAAAACTAATGAGGCGATCCGGTCAGCTCCTGTCTAGAAAGTTTCGGGGTGATTCGTCAAGCAGGGGACGAGAAAAAAGGGGGGTCCCAAAACGCGTTTTCTCCATGTTAATTTCCATAGGAACTTTTGTCATGGCTACAGCCCGAACTGCTGAACGGAATTACACCAAATTTGGCAGAGAGGTAGCTCTTGGTCCAGAGTGCACTCTTTGCTTTAAATGGTGTAAATCCGTGCAGTAGTTTCTGAGAAATTTAAAAATAAAAAATATCGATATCTGGTGACCGCAGTGGATTCGCGAACCCTCCCGATCACGAGCTTCACTCTGATTGGCTGCCAACACTCCAAACCAGGAAGTGTTGACAGCCATCTTGTGACTTGGTAAAACCGAGTCACAAGAAAAAAGGTGAAGAAAATGATAAAAAAAAGGGGGGCAGGGTAGAAACACCCTGACCCCTCAGGCCCAAAAAAAGTATTTTTTTTAAATGTTCGGCCAAATTCGCGCTGGGTGCGCCAATCCGGTAAAAAAAAAAAACGAAGTGCAGTCTCCCACGCTTCGTTTTTCTTAAGCCCCCGGGTGGGCCAGGTCCCGGGGGCAATCAAAATTTATGTAGAGGGGTCACACTGGGGGACCACCACCTCCCCGGGGCATTGCTGATGATGTGTGGGGGCACGCGGCCCCCCGCAGCCCCGGGGACCGTCACCTCCCCGGGGCTTTTTAAAAAAAAAAACTGTGTGGGGGCCTTCTGCCCCACGACGCTGCCCCGGGGACCACCACCTCCCTGGGGTATTTTGAAATATGAGGCGGGGGCCTTGCGGGCCCCCCCAAGCCCCGGGGACCGCCACCTCCCTGGGGCTTTTTAAAAAAAACTGCGCGGAGGGCTCCTGCCCCCCACACTGCCCCGGGGACCACCACCTCCCTGGGGCATTTTGTAATATGAGGTGGGGGCCTCACGGGCCCCCCAAGCCCTGGGGATCGCCACCTCCCCGGGGCTTAAATAAGTGTGGGGGGTGCTCCTGCCCCCCCACTGCCCCGGGGACCACCACCTCCCCGGGGCACTAATTATGTTAATATGGGGGTCCGTTATGGAACCCCGGCCCCGGGGACCACCATCTCCCCGGGGCTATGTCAATGTTGGGAGGGGGCTCGCGCGGCCCCCCTCCTGGAGCCCTCCTTGGCCCTGGGGACCGCCACCCCCCAGGGCCGGCTCCTGCAATGTCCCGGGGTGCCCACCCCTGGGACATTGCCGTTTGCTATGGCAGGGCGGGAGCACGGCTTCCGCCCTGCCATAGTAAACACTGCTTTGCTTCTTGGAAGTGATAGAGCGCCATGTTTCGTGAAATTTGTAGGGGTGCGTCATAATCACCGTTAGTCCGCACCCGCATATATTCAGGCATATATTAATGAGTGGCTAATAAAATGTAGTTCTAAACCGCATTATTAGAGTGAATAAGAGAGTAGTTGTGATATAATCATGTAAACGTAATGCTTAATTAAAATGTGTTTAAAATGATGCATAGATGATTTAGTTCATGTGCAGTTGAGATGCAGTAGTTAACGTGTATGATATTAAGTTGCACGTGTAGTTTATTTTTGCATATGCAATGTATGAGCCAATGCTTACAGAAGTAATTAAGAATTGAGTGTTTAAAATGTGTAAAGGCCTGACTGCATATACGTCAAGGGAAGGCCTGTTCGTTCTTATGTTAGCTTATTTTGGGCAGAGAAGGTGTTCTCTTGGAAAGGCTCTCTGGGCACAGTTGGTAGATTCGTACAGAGGGAAAGTCTGTTGAAATGTATCTTCTGTTGCAGGTGCAAGGACACATGCCTCGTTAACGAAAGACTGGCTCTTTGTTTTAGGAGTTAGGGTGGTGGGAGGCATTGAGATGGGAGTATACTGGAATGTACGGATGATACTTTCAGCGGAGAAGGTGCCTGGGACTCAAGGTCATTGTAACCGTCCTGGATGAAGTAAGAGTTTCGATGGAAAAGTACGAGAAGGAAGACCTGGCCGAAGAGGCGTGACAAGGGCGTGTTCAATTGTATGTGGATTTTGTATTAGGGACAGTGCCCAGGGGGGAGAGGGAGAGAGGAGGTAGAGGAGACCTGAGAGAAGGGCAAAGAGAGAGATCTATTAGGAAGGGGCATCTTAGAACGAGCTCGAAATGCTAAGTGAGTGCACTTCTTAGGAAGTCTTCACAGCTGACACCTTTTCTTTTACTCTTGCCTGGGGAAATTCGTTAAGTAGGTATGTCACCTTAGTGGTAGAGTAGGGACAGTTTAATGTTTTACGCTTATTTAGGTAAATGAAGAATAATATAGAGATTGGAGCAGTTATTGTTTGCTTAATACTTCTGGAGCTAACGATTCTTCTTATTTTGAGTCGGATGAGACTCCTGCGTAGGATGATGTTTGTATTAGTGCCCATCTATTTCTTTAACCTCGTGTTGAGGTGCTTGCATGTGCAGTTATTCTTGGCTGTAATAAAACCACAAAATTGAATTCGGAGTCAGTGGTCTTTTAAGGTAAACTGAATTCTAAATTGCTGCATAACTGGATTGGATTTTCTTCCCTTCACACTATTCAGCAGGTAAAAAGATTCTGGCGACTAGAGGATTCTTAGTGATGGTAAGATAAGATAAGAATCCCACTTTATCAGTTGGTAGCAGAGTAGGATGGTTTCCTCTGATAGTAAGGGGAGATCTAGATTAGGATAAGAGATTATTTGCCCCATAGAGCCCGAGTGATAGTGATCCAGTGGATCGTAAGAGGAGGACGACGGCGGTCGATGAAAACTGACGGAGAGTGACGGTGCGGCGGAAGTAGCAGTTCGTGGTAGAGTGAGTATGAACAGGGTGATGCTTGTTAGATTGCGGTGTTTAATTGTTGTGTGATGTCTTGCGGAGTTGGAATGAGAGTCGTTTGATTGAGGATCGGACCGTGAGCGCGCGCGGGGCCGAGAGATTTCATTCGATATTCCGGGATAATAGATTGTGGTGTAGAAGACACCCAGAGCTGAGATTGTTGACCAGAGGTTGTGGAAGTCATGAGACGTCATTGATTAACCCACCGATGATAGGGAACGTATGTGTGAGTGTGTGAATAACCGACGCTGGTCGTAGGTTATTGTGTGTAGAACATTGAGTGTTTGGATCCTATCGATTGTATCAGAGGCGATTGTCCGGTCGTTCGCGGACAGACAGTTGCCAGATTCGAGGTCAACAGTTTCGAGAGACTGTTCGGTCGTTGGTGGACAGACAGTCAGAGAGGTGATTGTTTGGTTGTTTTGAGTACAGACAGTTATTTCAGAGTGTGATTGAGACACGTGTGAGCGTGAGAGGTGAATTGTGAAGGAGGGGAACTGCTGCAAGCGGAGGAAGAGTGACGTCAGACAGTGTCGCGCTGCGATAGGCCGGTTGGTGTGAGCCGCGCTGGTATTGGTGGACTGACATCAGGAAGTAAAAACGAAATCTTGTGCGCGAACAGAAATCTGCTTCATCATGAAATGTTTTAAAGTTGTACGAGAACTCTGTAGAGGTGATAGACATGTGGTTACTCGGGGTGGAGAGGAAGCTCCTCCCGAGGATACGCCAGCACATTAGATGGCTAAGAATGTGGGATTACATACTATAATTTGGCTTGAGAATTGGCATAAAATGACAGAAGGAGAGGGAGAATTGACTTTCCCACGCTATGGTACTTTCAGGTTGGAAGTGTTGTATCCGTTGAAATCTGTGATGTCTTCCTTGCGACCACTACCTAGACCTACACAGTTTGAGGCGCTACATGCATGGATTAGAGTAGCGTACGACAGGAAGAGAGACAGAAGTCAGGAAAGGGTGAAGAAGTCAATCAGGGCATTTAAAGATGCGAGATGGGATGCACTGGAGAAGAGGTGGAGAGTGGAAACAATTGAGGGGGATAGATTGTATCCGTTGATAGAGAAAACGGGAGGTACGCAGGAAAGAAGTGCAGAGGAAGATGACAGTGATACAGATGACAGCTTGTTAGACAGACTGCTGTCAGAGAGACCACCTCCCTTAAATCCAGAATATAGCGAAGGAAATTCGATGGTGGCAGGAAGGACGGGCGAGTCACAGAATCAGACAAATGTGAGAGTAGTGGGAAAGATCTCCACAGGAACGGAGGGAGTGGGAACGCAATCTTCAATGGGGAATATGAGGTTGCCGGACTCCCTGACGGTACCTGTTACCATTGGTCCTATAGTATCGGTGTATGACCCAGATCGAGTAAGTGAAGGAAGTCTAATGCAGACGACAGGGAGAGAGGGGATCAGCGTTGGAGGGAATGGCGTAGAGGAAGGAATGGTCCGTTCTCCGAAGCCCATAGAAGCAAGCACGCCACTGCCAGCCACCGCAGACTCCTCTAGTGGACAGGTGGATGTGAGGTCAGTAAGACCAAGGTCTTTGGTTGAGTCCAGATCAGACTTAAGAATGTGGGTACCACCTGTGAGGAATCAGAGTGATAGGATGCCAGGAGATGTGGAGCAAGACAACTCAGAAAACAGACCAGTTTCTAGGAATACAATAGAAGAAAGTAAGCCCCGAGAACAAAGTAGTGGTTATGACGAGCGGAATGGTGCGGCTTGTCGAGAATCGTTGAGGAGTGACGTGAAGGCAAGGTTGCTGGATGTAGTGAGACTAAAGGCAGAGGTAGACGAAATTATTAGTGGGAACCTGCCTTTGGAGAGAGTAGAGATCTATGAGCCAGACGAGCTGCTTTTTGTAGCAAAGGATGTGACTCGTAAAGCGAGGGCCGCACATGAGAAATTGACAGAATTGGCCAAGAAATATGAGGTGGATCTGAATAAAACAAAATTGTTGCAAGGATCACATTGGTTGCAATATAGTGATCAAGAGCTGGAGGAGAAAAGAGTCACAGGATTAAGGACGCATACTAAAGACCTGATTGTAGGGATGCGTATATGGGTAATGCTAAGCAGATGGGAGGAAAGGTGGTCTAAGAAAAAGATTGCCAAAAAGACTGTAGGAGAAACGCCGCCTCGGGGGGGGGAGGGACGCCAGGCGTAGGGAACTATCCTTTACGAGAAGTACAGAACGGAGGGTACGTGCATGTACCATGGAGTAGAGGTGACTTGGCTGCATTTACAAATGATTTTCCTCGGCTGAGGGAGAAACCCGTAGAGTGGTACAAACAGGTCGACCGTTTTGTTAAAATTTCAAAGGTATTGTGGATTGATTTGAACACCTTGTTTGATATAGTAGTACCAGGAGACTTGTGGTCAGCTTGTAAAATTGCAGTTGAGTGGCCGACCTTCGAACCTGAAAGGGATGCTGTTACAAATGGTCCGTCACCTATAGTCATGAAAAAGTTTGAACAAGTGATTACATGGTTGAAGTTGAAGATCTCGCCTCAGGACATTGATTGGGTTAAGATAGATCGAACTGTGCAGGAACCCAAGGAGACAGTGCATGAGTATTATGAAAGACTCTTGCAAGCTTTTAAGCAGTATAGTGGACTAGATACCTTAGACCCCAAGGATATGGGACAGTTTGTCTCAAAGTTTGTCCTAGGATTGAGATCAGAGGTTAGCCTCATGATACAGCAACATTTGATCTGTTGGCAGAACAAGCCGGTAGACGAAATCTTGCGGTATGCGAGGTACTGTAGTGATGAAGTGGACTCGAAAAAACGGAAACAGAAGGACAAGTTGATGCTTGTACAGATGCAACCATCTCAGGTCCAACCTAACGGAGGGACGCTGGTGAGAAGACAGGGAAACTACCAAGGGAACCAAAATGGGCAAGGCCAGGGAAAAGGGAAACCTATAGATCCCAAGACAGGGATGGATGTGGCGACATTGAAGAAGACCACTGCGTGTCATCTTTGTCATCAGATTGGACATTGGAAACGCGAGTGTCCCTTGAACCCAGCCAATCAGGTGCAACAGGAGGTAGAAGTGGTTCAGGCACCCGTGCCGGAGGTAGTCAATACTGTGACGAGGCCCAGATCGATGAAAGGGGGAACGTTTAACCCACAGGTGCAAGTTCCCCAGCCACCGAGAATTTCGCAAGGAATGCGGACTTACCAGCAGATGCCCCTTTTCGAAGGGTATGATGAGTACAGCCCAGACCCGTTAGCCTGACGGTGCCTGAGGGGGGAGGAAGACTGCACACTTGGAGCAGTCTTGGAGGTAGACCAGAGAGGACCTTTTGTGGAGGCAGACATTGATGGTCATCCTACCACTCTTTTGGTTGACACTGGCGCTACCCGGTCTACTGTAAGATCAGCAGTAGTCCCCAACCTACCCCTCTCGGGACAATCGATCCAAGTCGTTGGAGTGGCGAACAAGAGGATAACTAGCCCATTGACCGAACCGATTCCAGTGAGAATAGTCTCTTTCCGAGCTAGACACCAGTTTGTGGTGTGCGATACGAGTCCAGTTTGTCTGTTAGGAAGAGATCTATTGTGTAAATTGAATTGCACTATCTATTGCACACCTAGGGGAGTGGAGGTTCAGACGAAGGATGACGATACCACCTTTAAGGTTGCCAATCAGCACTTGTTTATAGAAATGTATCCTGTGGTGACAGTGGAGGAACTTCCACTAGATCTGAGGAATTCTGTGTCACAAGAGGTGTGGGATTTCACGGGAGAAGAGATCGGACTGATCAAGGGGGTTGAACCTGTACAGATTCAGGTTAAGCAGAATGCCGAATTCCCTAGGACACCCCAGTACAATGTGTCACCCGAGACGATTGCAGGGATTAGACCTGTAATCGAGTCCATGATCAAGCAGGGAATTCTGAAGGAGATAAGAGGTAGCCCATGTAATTCACCTATCATGGAACTACAGAAACCGAGCGGGAAGTTCAGGATCGTGCAAGACCTGCGAAAGGTCAACACGATAGTTGTCCCATTTTGTCCAGTGGTACCGAATCCATCAGTGATACTGTTTCAAATCCCATGCGAAGCCGAGTGGTTTACTGTCATTGATTTGTGTCAAGCATTCTTCTCGATACCGCTCCACGAGGAAAGCCAATTTCTTTTTGCTTTCCGGCTGGAAAATCGTGTGTTAACGTGGTGTCTTATCCCTCAAGGGTATACAGAGAGTCCATCGATCTTTAATCAGATCTTGAAGAAGAATCTTGAGAGTCTCGTATTGCCACAGAACTCAGTTCTTGTGCAGTACATAGATGATCTACTTGTGGCGTCAGAAACAGAAGACGCTTGCAGGATAGACACGATAGCCCTACTGAATCATTTGGCAGAGAATGGACACAAAGTGTCTCCGAACAAATTGCAGTACTGTCTGAACGAAGTACAGTACTTGGGTCACAGACTAGAAAAAGGCAAGAGGAAGGTGTCACCAGATCGAATTGAGGCAATAATGAACATGGCAGTGCCCACCACTCAGAGGGAAGACAGGATGTTTTTGGGAATGGTCGGCTACTGTCGTCAGTGGATTCCCAATTTTTCCTTGAGAGCAAAGCCTTTGCAGAGGCTCACGCACAAGGATGTGAGCGATCCGGTACCATGGGACGAGGAGTGCTTGGTGTCATTCATAAGACTGAGAGAAGGTTTTTGCAGTGCACCAGCTTTGGGAATACGCGATTACAACAAGGCTTTCTCACTGTTCTGCTGCGAGAGAGAAGGTTGTGCATTAGCAGTCTTAGCTCAGAATCATGGAGGGGTCCGTAGACCAGTTGCCTATTTTTCAGCTACTCTAGATCCAGTAGCTTCTGCGTTGCCCGGATGTCTAAGATCCGTTGCTGCAACAGGTGTCAGCATTGAAAGATGTGAAAGCATAGTAATGGGTCATCGTCTGACTGTTTATGTGCCACACTCTGTTGAATTGTTAATGACCAGGACAAAGACTCATTACCTAACGAATAACAGGTTAACGAGGTATGAGCAAGTCATACTTGCCGCAGAGAATGTGACTCTGAAAAGGTGCTCTGTCTTAAACCCTGCGACATTAATGCCCATACCGAATACAGATGATGAAGATTGTGCGGACCATGATTGTCTTGATGTGACTGAACTATACACCAAACCGAGACCTGACATTGTCGACGAACCACTGACTGACCCTGATGAAATTTTCTTTGTCGATGGTTCGTGCTTAAGAGACAGTGTTGGTCAACTGAGAGCAGCGTTTGCTGTATGTACCATTTCAGGAGTGGTTGAGGCTGCTTGTCTAGAAGGAGTACACTCCGCGCAGGTAGCTGAGATCATTGCCTTGACACGTGCCTGTTTGGCCGCTGATCAAATCCGAATCATGATCTACATGGACAGCCAGTATGGGTTCGGTGTGGTTCATGACTTCGGACAGTTATGGTCACAGAGGGGATTCTTGACATCATCTGGTTCACCCATTAGGAATGGAGAACATGTAAGACAGCTGCTAGATGCATTGCAATGTCCGAAGGAAATCGCAGTTGTCAAGTGCACTGCGCATGGAAAGGGGGATGATTTTGTCTCTTTGGGAAATAACTACGCGGACGAAGTTGCCCGTTTCTGTGCAGAACAAGGATGCATATTTACAGAGGGTTACACAGGAGAGAGCCAAGAAAGAACCGAGCTCAACATGATGTTGACCATGGCAGACACTTGGGAGGAACTCAAGCGACTGCAGGATGAAGTTTCAGACCAAGAACGGGATGGATGGGTCAGAGCAGGATGTGAAAGAGGGGATGTGGATGTTTGGGTTTCCAGTGATGGGAGAGCGGTATTGCCAGAGAATCTGCTGAGCCCAATGGCGAGACTAATACATGGGTCGATACATCTTGGTAGAGATGCAATGATGCGTGTGTTTAGACAGACATGGTATAACCCACGATTTTGTGCGATTGCTGAAGCAGTTTGTCAGAGGTGTGTTACGTGTCAACAGATGAATGCTGGAAAGAAGACTGTGGTCACATTGAGTCACATTGGAAGGTCAGGAGGACCCTTCAATAGGATGCAGCTAGACTTTGTAGAGATGCCCAAGTGCAATGGGTTGAGGTACATTTTGGTGGTGGTGTGTGTATTCTCACGGTGGGTGGAGGCTTACCCCACACGCAGGTGTGACACCCTCACAGTGGCTAAGTTATTGTTGAGGGAACTCATCCCGAGGTTTGGTTTTCCAACCTCTTTGGAATCGGATAGAGGAACACACTTCCACAGTGAAATCATGAAGCTGCTTTGTGTGGCATTGAATGTTGATCAAAGATTACATTGCAGTTATCGACCAGAGGCTTCTGGGATAGTGGAACAGGTTAATGGAACCTTAAAGGCAAGAATGGCAAAAATGTGTTTGTCAACGTCTCTGAAGTGGCCTGACGCCCTGCTGCTTGTGCTTATGAGTATTCGCAGTGTCCCCGACAGGAGAACTAGGTTGTCCCCCCATGAGATCTTGATGGGGAGGGCGATGCGGTAGCCAGCAGTACCAGCTACAGCTTTGATAAACATCACTGATGACTTGATTCTCGATTACTGTAAAGGACTATCTGATGTGGTCCGTTCTGTGTCCCAGCAGGTACAAACTGCAGCTGTTCCGGCCTCGAGTGATCTGTGCCACGACCTGTGTCCAGGAGACTGGTGCTTGTTCGAAAGCACGTGAGGAAGAGCTGTCTGGACTTTCGGTGGCGAGGCTCGTACCAGGTAATACTGGTAACGAACACAGCAGTGAAGTGTGGAGGATTGCCGAACTGGGTGCATGCTTCCCATACCCGCAGAGTATTAGCACCCTCGGAAGAAACAGCTCCTCTCGTGAATGAAAATCCAGCTGATGTGGCAGGGCCACATGAGAGGACAAGTCAAGCTGTGAGGGCCGCTGATCCAGCTGGTTGTGCACCAGAGCAAGCTGAAGAGGGTTCCGACAACCAGAACCTCGACTCTGACTCGGATGACGGAGGTGTTGCTGTGGGTGGAGTAGAGTCAAATTCAGCATAAGAAGGAAGTGGTGCACAGGGTATAGAGGGGGAAAGCGGAAGAACGACCAGAACCGAGGAGGCTTGGCCTGAGAGACAGAGGCGACTGAACCTGAGGTTGGCACCCGAAAGAGATCTTGCTCCAGTGTCCGAAATGACTGAATCAGAAACAAGTGACGGAGAGCAGGCTCAAGAGGGTCGGAGGAGGTCAAAAAGAACGAGAGTACCTTGCCAGAGATACGCTACCCCGGAGTGGACTTACGCAGTGACTGATGTCGGGAGTAGTGAGTTCAGGGAGGTTGAGGTCCGTGCAGGTGGTCAGCAAGAGCCCGAACGTGGTGTTGAAGGTGGTACTGTTAGTGCCAGGGCTAGAAATCGAAGGAGTACTGACCCTCACGGTTCCGAATCCCCCGCTTCTGAGTAAAGTCCGACAGTTGGTTCTGCATCAACTCGAATTTCCGCCATTTGGGGTTGAGCCGCCTTCACATGAAATGATAACTCTTCGTCTTGAACTTTTGTATCATGTTCTAGAAGCGCTTGTAGTTGACCTTATTGTGGATTGAGGATAAACTGTTGTAAATAAAAGCCTAAAGAAGAAGATAACCTAGGTCCGAGTGGAAGAAGAATACATTTAGGGATTTTCCGCAGAAGAGAAACGAGAGCTTAGGGAAGTCTTTTTCTGGACTATGTAAATAAGAAGTTGTTGTTGAAAAGGGGATTTCCAGCTGTTTCGGAGTGTTGATCGAACTGGTTAGGCAAGTCACGTGTGGAGAAGACAGAGACTTTTGAGTGATCGTTGCTAAAGCCAAGAACTTTGAGAACTTTTGAGATCATGGAGGCTGGAGATCCACACCAGCAGATCCAAATTGATTGTAGGCACATTTATAGGGGGTGTGATAGTTTCTATAATCATAGTAGTTGTAGTTTCATATGTGGTTCCACAAGAGCTAGCAGTGGGAGGGGGGGTACAAGTGACTCCTACACCCACTAAACCTAGCGAAAAGGAGGGAAACATAGGAGCTGACAGAGCTTTGCTAACAGAAGAGAGTCGTAGATTGCATGTAGATTTGTCTAGAAGTGATTTTAAGCTTAATGCATATGCCAAGCTGCTATATGAGTATGTAGATGCGATGGATGCGAAAGATTGTTATGTGTGTATGCAGTTGCCAGCTTCAGTGGATGAGGGTATTAGATATCACCATCTTCCCCTGACTTATGGAATTACGTGTAGTTTGTTATTGAGTGTGTTTTATGGGAGAGGTCACTATGAGTACTTCTTTTCCAACTATGACGCCGTGCTTTCAGAGGTTCCTGCCCATAAACATTTGAACAAGTATGATTATTACAAGGCGGAAGATAGACTTGAAAAGTACTTCATACCGACTTTGACTTTAGATACAGCTTATGCCCATAGACACAATTTAACATGTGCATTAACAGAAGTAGAGAAGAAGTTTGTAG
Organism: Calotriton arnoldi; assembly: GCA_963921515.1. Classification (NCBI taxonomy): domain Eukaryota; kingdom Metazoa; phylum Chordata; class Amphibia; order Caudata; family Salamandridae; genus Calotriton; species Calotriton arnoldi. The sequence continues at coordinate 196,421 of CAWUFW010002066.1, forward strand.
ACCAGGTAGAAGATAGATATAGAAAGCTAACACAAACACGTCACACTGGAGATAGTCCTGTAGATTGGACAGACGAGGAGAGATTGCACCGAACAAAAGGAAGTTATGGTCCCATAGCATTGGATATGGGTCAAAGGGGAAAGTTGTGTGTGAGACGTGTGCAGACTTATTATGATAAGGTCTCTGTGGGACAGAGCGAGTGTGATCATGTTTTCACTATGGAAGATTCAGCAAAGAATTTTCTGCAAGGTCCTGTACAAGTGATACCTACGGTGTATTTCGTGTGTGGAAGGAATGCTTATGTGAGGTTGCCAGCGAACTGGTATGGTACGTGTTACTTGGGAATAATATTTCCAAAGATCTACCATGCAGAGGATTTGGAGCTTCCTGAAGGTGGAAAGCATTCGAGAGTGAAGAGAGGTACGAGTGCAGGAGCTGTAGTAGGAGATATCTTTGGAGCAATGATACCAAGTTTGGGAGTGATCTTGAATGATGTGAAGATACGGAGATTGGCGACTGTGGTTGATGAGTTATCAATGAATACAGCAAAGTCGTTGATACTGGTGGATGGAGAGATGTTGTCGATAAGGACAATGGTTTTGCAAAATCGTCTTGCTTTGGATGTCCTATTGGCAAAAGAGGGCGGAGTCTGTAAAATGTTGAAGGTTCAAGAGTGCTGCACTTATATACCAGACCACAGCAAGGATCTGGAGAAATATATAAGTAACATCACTACGATCCATACGAAGATAGCGGATTTGACTGAAGAGGGAGTTTGGGAGAAAGTTGGCAAAGGATTTGGTCAAGTGGGAAGCTGGTTTGCGAATTTGGGAAAGGGATTCCTTGGCTATGTTCTGAGACCTCTCATCATTGTGGTGGTTTGTGTGGTTTGTCTGTGGGGTCTGATCAGAGCATACAGGTGGTATAGAGCAGGCAGAGCAGAGAGAGCTTTGAGAGAAAATGAGACGAGAATGGCTAGACTGCAGGACAGTCACAATCGAAATATTAAGAGTTTGAAGAGATTCCGACAGGGGAGAATGGCAACAAGTTCTGTTTAGGTTGGTTCTTTCTCCAAGGGAGTTGTAAAGGTGTGATGACAGGAGTCATCAAAGGGGGGAACTGATAGAGCGCATGTTTCGTGAAATTTGTAGGGGTGCGTCATAATCACCGTTAGTCCGCACCCGCATATATTCAGGCATATATTAATGAGTGGCTAATAAAATGTAGTTCTAAACCGCATTATTAGAGTGAATAAGAGAGTATTTGTGATATAATCATGTAAACGTAATGCTTAATTAAAATGTGTTTAAAATGATGCATAGATGATTTAGTTCATGTGCAGTTGAGATGCAGTAGTTAACGTGTATGATATTAAGTTGCACGTGTAGTTTATTTTTGCATATGCAATGTATGAGCCTATGGTTACAGAAGTAATTAAGAATTGAGTGTTTAAAATGTGTAAAGGCCTGACTGCATATACGTCAAGGGAAGGCCTGTTCGTTCTTATGTTAGCTTATTTTGGGCAGAGAAGGTGTTCTCTTGGAAAGGCTCTCTGGGCACAGTTGGTAGATTCATACAGAGGGAAAGTCTGTTGAAATGTATCTTCTGTTGCAGGTGCAAGGACACATGCCTCGTTAACAAAAGACTGGCTCTTTGTTTTAGGAGTTAGGGTGGTAGGAGGCATTGAGATGGGAGTATACTGGAATGTACGGATGATACTTTCAGCGGAGAAGGTGCCTGGGACTCAAGGTCATTGTAACCGTCCTGGATGAAGTAAGAGTTTTGATGGAAAAGTACGAGAAGGAAGACCTGGCCGAAGAGGCGTGACAAGGGCGTGTTCAATTGTATGTGGATTTTGTATTAGGGACAGTGCCCAGGGGGGAGAGGGAGAGAGGAGGTAGAGGAGACCTGAGAGAAGGGCAAAGAGAGAGATCTATTAGGAAGGAGCATCTTCGAACGAGCTTGAAATTCTAAGTGAGTGCACTTCTTAGGAAGTCTTCACAGCTGACACCTTTTCTTTTACTCTTGCCTGGGGAAATTCGTTAAGTAGGTATGTCACCTTAGTGGTAGAGTAGGGACAGTTTAATGTTTTACGCTTGTTTAGGTAAATGAAGAATAATATAGAGATTGGAGCAGTTATTGTTTGTTTAATACTTCTGGAGCTAACGATTCTTCTTATTTTGAGTCGGATGAGACTCCTGCGTAGGATGATGTTTGTATTAGTGCCCATCTATTTCTTTAACCTCGTGTTGAGGTGCTTGCATGTGCAGTTATTCTTGGCTGTAATAAAACCACAAAATTGAATTCGGAGTCAGTGGTCTTTTAAGGTAAACTGAATTCTAAATTGCTGCATAACTGGATTGGATTTTCTTCCCTTCACACTATTCAGCAGGTAAAAAGATTCTGGCGACTAGAGGATTCTTGGTGACGGTAAGATAAGATAAGAATCCCGCTTTATCAGTAGCGAGAGCAGGAAACCTGCTCTCGCTTCCAAAAAGCAAAGCAGATTGCTTTTGGGCAAGGGGAGCTGCATGTCAGCAGCTCCCCTTGCCCAAAAGCAATGCCGGCTCCCGCAGGAGGCAGGGAGCCGGCTGGGACCGGGGGCGCATTGGGGCTCCCCCGCGGTCCCCAACGAGAGGCCATGCCCCTGGGGATGGGGTCACCGGGGCCAAAAATGGCTCGGGAGGGCGGCCACCCGGCCCCCTCCCTTTAAAAAATAAATAAAGCATTGGGCATGTCCCGGGGGATGGGGTCCCCGGGGCCAAAAGTGGCCCAGGGAAGGGGGGCCACGCGGCCCCCCTCCCAAATATAAACATTTATTTAAAGAAACAAATTAGGCTGGGCCCCGGGGAATGGGGACCCCGGAGCCAAAATTGGCCACAGGAGGGGGGCCACGCAGCCCCCCTCCAATAGTAATTAAAAAAAAGCAGGGCAGGCCTCGGGGGATGGGGTCCCCGAGGCCAAAAGAGGCTCAGGGAAGGGGGACCACGCGGCCCCCTTTCTGTTATTTTTTTTTTAAAGTAAAAAAAAATGGCGAAGGCCATGGGGGATGGGGTCCCCAGGGCCCAAAAAACAGGAAGAGAAGGGGGGCCACACAGCCCCCCTTCTAAAAATATGAAAAGTATAGAAAAACCGGCATCTCGCCGGAGGTCCCGCCCCCTCCCTGTACCACTCTGCAAATGCACCTCTTGGCACGTTCTGGGTTGGGGGATTGAGTCCCCTCGAATCTTAAGGGTCCTTAAGGGCCAACTAGACCACCAGGTACCTCCAGTAACCTCCACACAATTGGGATTGCTGAGAGGTGGTCCGAGGCCACACCCCTTTTTACACCACTCTGCAAACACGCCTCTTGGCGCACTGCTGGTGGGGCGATGAGGTCCTCTTGTTTCCTGAGGACCTCAGGACTGAAATGGACTTCATCCCCCGAGCAGCAGTGCGCCAGGCGGCGCGTTTGCAGAGTGGTGTAAAAAGGGGGCATGGCCTCGGACCACTCTCAGCAATCCAGCTGTGTGGAGCTTACTGGAGGTAACAGGAGGGCTAGTTGGCCCCCAGGGACCATCAGGAAGTAAGGGGACTTCCTCCCCCAACTGTGTGGGACTTACTGGAGATGACAGGTAGGCTAGTTGGCTCCTAACCACCCCCAGCAGTGAAGGGGACTTCACTCCCCATCTAGGAGTGCGCCGGGGAGCGCGTTTGCAGACTGGTGGGCAAAGGGGGCGTGGCCTGCTATGAGAACTTACCAATGCTGCTGTGTGGGACTTACTGGAGGTAATAGGAGGGGTAGTTGGCCCCCAAGGTTGTCCTTGGGGGCCAACTACCCCTCCTGTTACCTCCAGTAAGTCCTACACAGTGGGATTGCTAAGAGGTCTTCGGAGGCCATGCCCCCCTTTCTCCACCACTCTGCAAATGCGCCTCCTGGCACACTATGGGTTGGGGGATGAAGTCCACTTTTCTCCTGAGGGACTTTAGGGGCCAAGAAGCCCTCCTGTAAGTCCTACGCAGCAGACTTCCTGAGCGGTGGTTGGAGGCCCAACCCCCTTTCTCCACCTCTCTGCAAACGCTACTACTAGTTAAAGAAGCATTTGCAATGTAATAGGTTTCGCATTTGCGAGAGTTAGAGCTATTGGCGTTGTAAATGTAAAAGTGTTTTATTAATGTTTCTTGGGGTGGAGTGGATGTAGGTTGTGTGTAGTGGAATTATGTGGTATGTTGTGCAGTGAAATTATGTGGATAGAAAGTATGTGGTATTTAGTGTATAGGAGTTATGTAGAGTGGGATTATGTGTTATGGAGAGTAATTGTGTGGTATGATAGTCTGTGTTGTGGAGTGGTAACTTCAGGTTTAGTCTTCCTCGTTTCCATAGAAGCTAAACTATAAACTCAATGAGACAAAAAAAAGAAGGAACCACTGAGGATCACTTCTGGACCTAGTCAGAGGTATGAGCAGGGCCACTGGACTTATGCAACTGTTTGGCTGCACTGACTTTTGCACAATTATACATTTTCCGCATTTGCCACATAATCAATCATCTGCTGCATAATCTGCAGATTTGAACAAAAAAAACCTTGTTTCTAGCTCAAACGTTACCAAAAATGCAGCAACAAGTGTTACAGCGTGGTGGAAGGCCCTTTGCATACCTAGAATGGTCACCTGTTACTTATAGCTAAATGTGGGTGTTAAATTGGTACTAATGGTGTGCAAACCCCTCTCGCTTCTTTCTGCGCCTCTCTTGCCTCTTTCTGCATTTCTGTTGCTTCTTTCTGCACCTTTCTTTCTTTTTCTGCACTTCTTTTGCCTCGTTCTGCTTATCTCATCCACTTTCTGCACCTCTCTTGCCTCTTTCTGCACCTCTCTTGCCTCTTTCTGCACCCTTTTTCCCTCTTTCTGCACCTCTTTTGTCTATTGCTGCGCCCCTGTTACCTCTTTCTGCACCTCTCCTGCCTGTTTCTACACCTCTCTTGCCTCTTTCTGCACTTGTCTTGACTCAAATTCAAATTCGCTTTATTCGATTTTCATTTTAGGATAAGAAGAATCATAAAAGCACAATACACAAATACAAATTTATACATTTATACATTTTAAACATTCAATTTAAAATCATTGTTAAAGGAGTACAAACCACCACATAATAATAGTACTTCTTTGTTCAATTTTTCAAATAAAAAGCGACTGTCCATATCAGGCTAAGTTCATTAAAACAATTTATACAGATAAGACCAATGCATTAAAATTTTACAATTGTTTCCTACACTTGATTACCGCTTTTAAAAATATTGCAATATTTCTAGTATAACATTCACTATCCAATAGTTGCAATGCAAAATAGGCGGGGCGACATTGCCTCAAACCCCAAGTTTTTAAAATAGGGAGAATCCACCTTTTTCTGTATTCCCTATAATATTTACAAAATAAAACAATATGAATTGTCGTTTGGGATGCATCACCATCACAGGGGCAAGCTTCTAAATTTTTTGACCAATCGTTTATTGTAGGGAACGATACTAAACGATGAAAGGAATCTAATCTAAAACGTGCAAGCACGAATCTGTCATACCCAGTTCCATAGTAGGTCAAGTAAGGTTGCATTTCAGTGGAAACGAGAATCATCTGGTTTTGGAGAACTGTCGGTTTGTAGGCTTCGCTTTCATATCTAAGTTCTTCCAAGTGTGACATACATTGTTTTTTAAAATCTTTCCTAGAGATATTAGTCATCTTTAATGGATCTTCAAAAAATTCTAACTGACCTAAGTCCCCCATAAAATCTTTAATGTACTTCAACCATCTAATAGTTAAGGCTTGGTCCAATTTAAGAGAATCTTTTATGACCCTTTGATTAAATGTTGGTTTTGTTGAGGTCCAGATTCGGTGCCATAATAAAACTGGCTGGACCCTTATTTTATCCGTAATGTATTCTAGCCCCAGCTCCTTGTGGCATACAAAGGTTGAAGTCGAACGAGGGACAGCCAATATATAGCGAATAAAAGCATTTTCCACTTTCTGTATGTCTACTACGTTACAATATCCCCAGATCCCCGCCCCGTACAGTACTGCACTGACGCACTTGGCTTGATAGATTTTAACCAGTTCCGAAGGTGGCCGTTTGCCTAAATCTGAGCAAAATTTACAAGGGCTGTTGTTGTTTTCATAAATGTCAATTTTTTTGCCCTTATGGCCTGCAGCCATGTGCCCTTATTATCCACAAGAATACCTAAATATGGATATGTTTTTGTGGTTTCTAGCTTATTGTTTCCAATAAAAATGGGTCTTTCTTTCTTGCTAGTTTTCCCACAGCTCATTATAAAGGTTTTAGTAGCGTTAATCTTTAGGTCAAGGCTTTCCATGTAGACATTATATTTAATTAGAGCCCGCTGTAGCTCAAGTGGTGTTCGGGCCATTATCACCGCGTCATCGGCATAGAGTAAGATGGGAATGGGTCAACCTTTCACCTGTGGTAGATCCTGGCACCCCTCAAGCATCACCTGCTCAAGGCCGTTGGTATACATGGTAAACAAGAAGGGTGCCAGGACACAACCCTGTCTTACCCCCCTCTCTACTGCAAATGTAGCTGTGTATTCCCCATTTGGTCCATACCGTACTCTAGCGCTGGCATCAGAATATAATTCTCTCACAACTTGAATTAAGGCTGGTTCAACTCCCATCGCTTTGAGAATCTTCCACAATTTATTATGGCATACAGAATCGAACGCAGTGGAAAGATCTACGAAGGCTAAGTACATTTTTCCTTTTTTTGCTGTAACATATTTTTCGGTCAGGATTGTTAAATTAAGGCCCTGTTCTAATGTTCCTAATCTTTCCCTGAATCTGAATTGTAGGTCCGTTAATACGTTATTTTCTTCAGCCCATTCTTGGAGACGGTTTAAAATAATACGGCCTAGGACCTTTCCCACCGAATCTAATAAGGAAATTGGGCGATAACATGTGGGGTTTTGTCTGTCACCTTTCTTAAAAATTGGGACCATTAATGACTCAGACCAAGTTCCTATGAGTCCTACCTTGCATGCTGCTGCAAGGACTTGTTTTATTAAGGGGCCCCATAGCTCCATATTTTGTTTGTAAATGTCTACGGGTACCCCATCTGGTCCCGGTGCCTTTCCGCCCTTACTAGCTTTCACAGCAAGTTCAACTTCTTCTAAGGTGAAGTCTATATTAATTGGGAATGGCTCGTTTGTACGGCTAGGGACATAGGGACAAACAGTTTGGATGCTAAACTCCTGTTTCTTGGCATACATTTTAGTAAAATGATCTACCCATTGCCCTTCATCAATTGCGATTTCTATTCTTGGCATTGTCTCGAATCTCAGGAAGGGAGAGTTGACCACACGCCAAAATGCAATAGTATCGCCCTCTGTGGTTGCCTTGTGCAAGTCAGCCCAAGCATTCGTTTTTATTTCCTCTTTCTAGTTTTTAAAGCTAGGTTATATGCACGCCTGGATTGGGCTATTTCTTCTCTATCCCGTTTCTTTTTATGTAGGGCATTCTTCAAGGTGGTATATGCTCTTGTGCAATTATTATCAAACCATCCAACCTTCTTCACCTTCCTATTTCTCATTTCCCTTTTCAACGTGTTCCTACTAATATCTGTTATACAAATATAAGATCCCAATATATCTTCATGTGACGAAGTCTCATCGAGACATTTCATAATATTTTCCCTACTGTTATCCACCACTTCTTTCATGACTACAGATGGTTCTACCTGGGCCCACTTTAAGGAATATCCATTTATTTTATTTATTGCTAGACCCTGTAATTGTTGGATCCTTTCGGAATGTACTATCCATGTTTTTGATGCCACTGATAAACTCATGCTTTGGGGGAAATGGTCACTTAAGACATTTTTATGGGTTTTAAAACTTAGAACCCTGGAGGCAGATCTATTTGTTGTTATTATAAAGTCTATAATTGTATTCGCCCCCTTCCATGGAAAGTCTGTGTAAACTGGATAGGAGGCGAGGTCAACATATTTACTGAAGCTCATATCTAAAAAGAATAAGATCTCATTTAAGGCATCACCCTGTAAGTTGTGGGAAAAGTGAGGGAGGTTACATTCTCTTTCATCTACTATGCCACATAGTGCATCATCATTGTGCGGACACAAAGCAGTATTAAAATCACCTCCCCAAACTAATAATCCATTTTCCCTATCATCATTCAGAGTATTCTGCATTGCATTTCTGAGCTGTTTTAACATTTGAGTTACATATTCCCTTTGTACATTATTATAAAAGTTTACCAGAATAACTGTGTCTCGCTTATCTATTTTCATGACCAATACTTGATAATTTGGTTCTGAGAGAGTCAACCATACTTTAGTTATCTTTAATAAATTTGACACATAGGTACAAAGGCCACCCTTTGGCCTCCCACTTGCCGATGGTCGAGCAATAGTGTTAAAAGTCTTGTAGCCTTCAATATGATTTTGTCTTGACTCTTTGTGCACCTCTGTTGCTTCTTTCTGCACTTCTCTTGCCTCTTTCTGCACCCCTCTTGCCTCTTTCAGCACCTCTGTTGCCTCTTTCTGCATCTCACTTGCTTCTTTCTGCACTCCTCTTCCCTCTTTCTGCACCCCTCTTCCCTCTATCTGCACCCCTGTTCCCTCTTTCTGCACTTTTTCAGCCTTTTTCTGCACCTCTCTTGCCTCTTTCTGCACTTCTCTTTCTTCTTTCTGCACCACTCCTGCCTTTTTCTGTACCCCTCTTGCCTCTTTGTTCACCTCTCCTACCTCTTTCTGTACCCCTCTTGCCTCTTTTTGCACCTCTGTTGGTTCTTTCTGCACTGCTCTTGCTTCTTTCTGCACCTCTTTTGCAAATTTCTGCATCCCTCTTGCTTCTTTCTGCACCCCTCCTCCCTATTTCTCCACCTCTCTTGCTTCTTTCTGCACTTCTCTTGCTTCTTTCTGCACTTCTCTTGCTTCTTTCTGCACCTTTCTTGCCTCTTTCTGTACCCCTCTTGCCTTTTTCTGCAGTTCTCTTGCCTCTTTCTGCACCTCTTTTGCTTCTTTCTGCACCCCTGTTGTCTCTTTCTGCACTCGTCTTCCCTCTTTCTGCACCTCTCTTGCTTCTTTCTTCACTTCTCTTGCTTCTTTCTGCACCTCTCTTGCTTCTTTCTGCACCCTTCTTCCCTTTTTTGCATCCCTCTTGCCTCTTTCTGCAGTTCTCTTGCCATTTTCTGTACCTCTCTTGACTCTTTCTGCACCTCACTTGCCTCTTTCTGCACTTCTCTTGGTTTTTTCTACACCTCTGTTGCTTCTTTCAGCAATTCTCTTGCCTCTTTCTGCACTTCTCTTGCTTGTTTCTGCACCTCTCTTGCTTCTTTCTGCACCTCTGTTGCCTCTTTCTGCATCTCACTTGCTTCTTTCTGTAACCCCTCTTCCTTCTTTCCGCACCCCTCTTCCCTCTTTCTGCACCTTTCCTGCCTGTTTCTGCACCTCTCTCTCCTCTTTCTGTACTTCTCTTCCTTCTTTCTGCACCCCTCCTGCCTTTTTCTGTACCCCTCTTGCCTCTTTGTGTACTTCTCCTACCTCTTTCTGCACCCTCTTGCCTCTCTTTGCACATCTGTTGGTTCTTTCTGCACTGCTCTTGCTTCTTTCTGCACCTCTTTTGCACATTTCTGCATCCCTCTTGCTTCTTTTTGCACCTCTCCTCCCTATTTCTCCACCTTTCTTGCCTGTTTCTGCATATCTCTTGCCTCTTTCGGCACCTCTGTTGCTTCTTTCTGTACTTCTCTTGCCTCTTTATGCACCCCTCTTGCCTCTTTCAGCACCTCTGTTGCCTCTTTCTGCATCTCACTTGCTTCTTTCTGCACCCCTCTTGCCTCTTTCTGCACCCCTCTCCCCTGTTCTCTCTTTCTGCACTTTTTCAGCCTTTTTCTGCACCTCTCTTGCCTCTTTCTGCACTTCTCTTTCTTCTTTCTGCACCACTCCTGCCTTTTTATGTACCCCTCTTGCCTCTTTGTTCACCTCTCCTACCTCTTTCTGCACCCCTCTTGCCTCTTTTTGCACCTCTGTTGGTTCTTTCTGCACTGCTCTTGCTTCTTTCTGCACCTCTTTTGCAAATTTCTACATCCCTCTTGCTTCTTTCTGCACCCCTCCTCCCTATTTCTCCACCTCTCTTGCTTTTTTCTGCACTTCTCTTCCTTCTTTCTGCACCTTTCTTGCAAATTTCCGTATCCCTCTTACCTCTTTCTGGACCCCTGTTCCCTCTTTCTGCCCCTTTCTTGCTTGTTTCTGCACCTCTCTTACCTCTTTCGGCACCTCTGTTGCTTCTTTCTGCACTTCTCTTGCCTCTTTCTGCACCCCTCTTGCCTCTTTCATCACTTCTGTTGCTTCTTTCTGCACTTCTCTTGCTTCTTTCTGCACCCCTATTGCCTCTTTCTGTACTTCTTTTGCATCTTTGTGCACCTCTCCTACCTCTTTCTGCACCCCTCTTGCCTCTTTCTGCACCTCTGTTGGTTCTTTCTGCACTGCTCTTGCTTCTTTCTGCACCTCTGTTGTTTCTTTCTGCTCTTCTCTTGCTTCTTTCTACACCTCTCTTGCTTCTTTCTGTACCCCAATTGCCTCTTTCTGCACCCTTCTTCCCCTTTTTGCACCTCTCTTGCCTCTTTCTGCACCTCTCTTGCCTCTTTCTGCACCCCTCTAGCCTCTTTCTGCACCTCTGTTATTTCTTACTGCACTGCTCTTGCTTCTTTCTGCACCTCTCTTGCAAATTTCTGCACCCCTCTTGCCTCTTTGGGCACCCCTCTTCTCTCTTTCTGCACCCCTGTTCCCTCTTTCTGCACCTCTTCTTCTTGTTTCTGCACCTCTACTGCCTCCTTCTGAACTTCTCTTGCCTCTTTCTGCACCTCTGTTGCTTCTTTCTGCACTTCTCTTGCCTCTTTCTGCACCCTTCTTCCCTCTTTCTGCACCTCTCTTGCCTTTTTCTGCACACACAGGGCTACTTTTAAACTGACCTCAGGATCAGCAGTGCACACATGCAAGTGCAGAAAAGGGCTGCTGGCCTCTAAACTGCCACACCCTATTATATGCTAGGGACTTAGAGGTAGTTTTAATCCCCCTGCCCTATTATGTACTGGGGCCTTACAGGGGAGGTCATGCCAATCACAGGGGTACCTCAACCCATAGTGTACCCTAGTGTATGTAGGTGTTTTCACTGTATTCTAAGTGTCTTTCAGCATAGCACTGGCTCTGGGCCTGGTTAGGCAGAGCCCAGGGTCAGTCAGAGTCAGTTACCACCAGTACCAGTCAGCAAAAAATTGGGGGGTGCCCAGGGCACAGGATGACTTTGCAAGAAGGCCTCTTTCTGCACCTCTGTTGTTTCTTTCTGCATATCTCTTGCTTCTTTCTGCACCTTTCTTCCTCTTTCCGGACTTCTGTAGCCTCTTTCTGCATTTCTCTTGCTTCTTTCTGCGCCTTTCTTCCTCTTTCTGCACATGTCCTACCTATGTAGGCATAGTTAGAAATTTGCATTTAAAAAACCTTGGAAATTCACTGAAAAAACCATAGGTTTCAGGGACGTTATAGTTAGAAATTAGCATTTAAAAAACCTTTGAATTTCACTGAAAAAAACATAGGTTTCAGGGACGCTATAGTTAGAAATTAGCATTTAAAAAACCTTGGAAATTCACTGAAAAAACCACAGGTTTCAGGGATGTTATAGTTAGTTGGACATTTCACTCGTACAAAACCAGAGAAATTCGGCCGTTATAGTTAGTTGAGCTAACTATAACTTGCGCCCCCACAATGCACTGCTGATGACATCACATATTACATCACTCATGACATGGTCAGTGATATCACTCATGACATCACTGATGACATCTAAAATGACATCACTGATGACATCACTGATGACATCACCCACGTGATAATCTGATGCACCTCCTCACACCCTAATGTAACCTTTGATACACCCCCTCTAAATTACAGACTGCCATTCTCGAAACCATAGACACACCAATACAATTACTACATACCCACTCACTGATTCCTAGGTCTACATACACATCCACTCACTCACCCATGCAGTCACTCATCAATACAGCCACTATCATATGCACTCATACACCCATACAGACACTCACACACCGCCACTCACCCAGCTAGTCAGTCATGCAAAGAATCAATCACACTCCCAAAAACTCACCTACACCATTATACACACACCACCTCACTTATTTATACTAACACATACTTACTCTCTTATACAATCACTGACACAAGCACACACTCATCCATACAGCCACTCTCACAATCACTCACTCTCACATATAATCATGTACATACTCCAACACTCACATATACTGCCTTTCACATATGTAGTTACTCACACATGTACCACTGAGACATCCATACACTCACCGACACAGCTATACACACACTCACTCAACCATACCGTCCCTCACAGACGCACTCATGAACCCATGCAGCCAGGGATTCACCCACTCATACATCCATGCAGGGAGTCACACAGCCCCTCACCCACCCACACAGACACACAGGCACCCATACAGGTACTCAGACAACCAATCATTAACCCATTTAGACACTCATGTAGATACTCACCAACCCATGCAGCCACTTACACACCAACTGACAGACTGATACAGACAGTCACACAGATTAGTCATTCACCCATGCATTCACTAAGACACGTTCAATCACTCCCTTATACAGTCAATCACACACCCTTTAAATCATCCATTCAGACACTCATACACCAATTCGTTCTTCAATACACCTTGGCGTATATATATATAACATTCTTAAACTTTTTAGAAACACACAGTCACTGGATGATGTCATCAGTGATGTCATTTGAGATGTCATCAGTGATGTCATCAGTGATGTCACTGACCATGTCATGAGTGATGTAATATGTGATGTCATCAGCAGTGCATTGCGGAGGGGGGAGTTATAGTTAGCTCAACTAACTATAACGGCCGAATTTCTCTGGTTTTGTACGAGTGAAATGTCCAACTAACTATAACGTCCCCGAAACCTATGGTTTTTTCAGTGAATTTCTAAGGTTTTTTAAATGCTAATTTCTAACTATAACGTCCCCGAAACCTATGGTTTTTTCAGTGAATATATATATATGTATATATATATTCAATCTTTTTGATGCTTTAATTGTTCTACCTGATCTTGTAATTGGAAACTGAAACTCTCACCATTATGGTCCAGGATCTGCGTTGATGGTGGAGAGACCATAGCAGTCACTGGTGCGTCAGAACCAGTCTCTCCTTCAATATATGTATCTGATGAATGAGGAGTTAAATACCGAAAGTGAGAAGAGTCTCTAGTACTAGACTTCCCAGGACGCTGGGCAGTCACCGTGTGTCCCTTGGGAGACATCACTTGTAAAGGTTTGCCATCAAATGGAGCATCAGACTTTCTTCTCCGAATCTGGCGTGTGAGCACTCAATCTCCTATTTTGAAGACAATGTTCTTCGCATGTTGTCTTTTATCAGCATACGCTTTCATATTTTGTTTCTGCACTAAGCCCTTCTTACGAGTTGGGCACTCAACTTTTTCTCTCTGATTGGTCCACAGAAGGATCTTAGTTGTCATTGCTCTCCCAAACATCAATGTCGCAGGACTTTCACCTGTGGTCAAGTGAGGTGTTGAATGATAAGCTCTTAAGGTAAAATTTAACACAGTTTTTAAATTGAGCTTTTCAAGAGTAGCACGTTGCACTGCTTTCTTTAGCGTACCCATAAAGCTCTCAACAAGTCCATTGGTCTGTGGCCACAGAGGTGTGCTCTTCTGATGCTTTATATTCAGATGCTCAAAGAAATCTTTGAACTCACAGCCATTGTCAGATTTCAAAGTGGCTGGAACACCCATGTAGCAAAGATGCCATCTAGTCTCCCAATGACTCAGTCTTGAGAAGTAGATGAGAGATCCTCCATTAAAGGAAATTTTGAGTATTCGTCAACAACCACCACCAGGTGATGTCCATTGTCAAGTGGACCGAAAAAGTCAATGGCTACTCTTTACCATGCATTCTTCAGGAGTTCTGATATGTTTAAGGTGTGTTGAGTAATTTTAGTAGAAAGGCAGTTGCACAGATGACAGGCCTTTAATTCCTTCTCAACCCGCTCATCGAGATAAGGAAACCAAACTCGGTCTCGGAAAGCTCATTTTGTGGCAAAGATTTCACGATATCCTTCGTGAGCCACTTCAATCATCGTCTGCATCAGACTCTCTAGAATCAGTATTCTCGACCCTCGTAATATAACCCCTTCCTAAGTTATGGACAGTTCATCATTGACATTTCTATATTTTTGATATTCACCATCACTGGTGACAGGTCGAGGGTGTTGGTTCCATGACTTATGTGAGATGATATCTTTCAACTTTAGCATGTCATTATCATGCCTCGTGGCAGTGATAAACTGGGCTAACAAAATGACAGCTGGTGTGTTTGATTTTACAATGAAATTGATATAGGCTTCAGGCGTCTTGGATGGAGTACCATGACCTTCTATAGGCACTCTGGAAAAATAGTCAGCATTGTTTTGATCCTTCCCTGGATGATGCACAATATTATAATTGTACTCTTCTAGTGGTAGTCCCCATCGTTCAATGCCAGGAGGCATATTGACCTTTGGATTGCCAAATATAGTTTGCAAAGCTTGATGATCAGTTACCAGTGTAAAAGGCTTTCACTACAGGAATACATGGAAATGTTCACAAGCCCATACCACAACTAAACTTTCTTTTTCAGGTTGTGAATAAGCATGTTCTGTTTGGGACAAAATCCTACTTGCATATGCCACAATATGCCTTTGAGCATTTGAGTGTCTGCTATGCTGTGCAAGGATGGCACCTAATCCCACCAGGCTAGCATTGACAACAACCTCTGTATGAGGCTTCGGATTGAAATATGCCATTTCAGTAGCATACTCAATGGCTTCTTTAATTATCTTAAAACCTTTCATACATTCATGTGACCAATGAAATTAAACATTCTTTTTCGTCAACTCTCTCAACGGAGCACTTACAGTGGCAAAGTCTCGAATATATATATATATATATGGAACAGTAGCTGGCCTTGCCAAGAAAGGAACATGTCATTGAAACATCTTGTGGGGGATCAGCATTTGACAGCGCTTGTACTTTAGCAGGATCTTGTGAAATACCCCCATCAGAAAAGATATGGTCAAAGAGTTTTACATTTGGCTTGTGGAACTCACATCTATCTGCATTCAAAGTCAAACCTGTGTCCACAAGTAAATGACATACTTGTGTCAGAGCTTTATCATGCTCTTTTAAGGTAGCTCAGAAAACTAATATGTAATCGCTATAATTGAACGCGTTCAGGCTGTATGATACATCGAATGACATCCTGGAAAGGTTCTGCAGCTGATGACACACCAAATCATAGTCATTTTCATAAAAGCAAACCAGCATGTGTAGAAAAGGTTTAATGTACCTGGAACTTTCGTTGAGTTCCAACTGATGATAGCCTTTATTTAAATCAAGGCGAAAGAAGACCTTTGCACCACTTAATTGTGTTATCATGTCAGCATTATGTGGACCTAGATGTCGCTCTCGTTCAAATGCCTTGTTTGCCTAATGCATATCAACGCAAATGCGTACAGATCCTTCACTGTCCTTTTTGGGCACTAGCACTATGGGAGGAACCCAGGATGTAGGATCTGTAGACCGCTCACTGATGTCATGCTTAAGTAACGGTTCAAGTTCCTTTACAACAGCATCTTGTAAATGAAAAATCAATTCATCTTTGTCTTTGAGAAACAGGATGGACATACTCACTACTATACAGCTCTACTTTCATGGTCTTTAATTTTCCTAAACCATGAAATAATGAAGGGAATTGACTTACTATTTCATGGTGAGCATTCTTGTTGTACTTTACAGAACTCAGTCTCATATCAGCAGCTATGCTGAAACTGAGTAGACATGCACTTGACGCTGTACCTTGAAGCACATGGAAGGATGCTGACACCTTCGTTTTTCTTGTGTTTCATTGTTGCTACAAATGAACCATGACTTTTTCAGGGCGTCGATGAAGCCCATGTATACACTTTGGTTTTCTATGGCATCGGTCGCGATAATGGAGACAATTCAATATATTTCTCCTCAGGCATATTGTTTTGAAGCACAACTGTCGATGATAAAAGGCATCAAACAGCCATTTACTTTTACTGTAATATTTGGGCAATGTTTGAATGACTTTGGTGCTTTAGCATGTAGACTTTTCTGTTGCTGAAATTTTTCTTCACAGTCTGCGAGTCCAACATCTGCATGTTTCTCTGAGGTAAACATCAACATGGCACAACCACCGTCTTCACTTTCACTTGATATTGATCTAGAAGAACTGCTTGACATTGATTTAGATGATAATCAACATCGTTCAGTGTCAATTTGTTTTAACTGATGTCATCGCTGGCCTTGTGGGTGCGCGTTGAATGTTACTTCTGGAACGTCCCAGTGGCTATTTTGTCTTCGCATCATGACGCACTTGCATTTTCCTTGACTTTGCAAAATGGTCACAAAATGGTTCTCCTTCCCACAGCCTTACATACCTGTCCAAGGGTGGGAACTTTACTGTGTAAGTGAAAATCCACATCTAAAACACAACTTCTTTTTAAGTGTAGACATCACCTTGTATCTTTCAGACTTTGGTTTACTTTTCACACTCATGACTGATTTGTTCTGGGCACCTCTGGCCTCCATGTCAGCAGCTTGTCTATCGGCACGCTCTTCAGCTCTGGCAGCCGTTAACACTCGGTCCAGAGTAAGAGTTTCTCCCAGCATTCATTGTCTGAATAAATCTGACAAGCATCCATCAATAACTCTAGGAGATATAGCTTCTTCATCATTAAATTAATTGAACTTACAGTGTATGATGAATGTGTCTAGTCTCTCCACAAATTAATCAATGGTTTCACCAGCTTTCTGTCATTCTTGACTGAAGATGTATCTTTCATAATCTACATTGAACATTGGATTGAAGTTGTGATTTAAAGTTTTTTTAATCTGTCAGTATGTTATTTCTTCATCAGTTCTCAGCATCTTCCTTGTGATTTCTTTTACACCATCACCAGCAAGAATTCTGAGGTATTTGATAATCTTTTTTTTATCAGTCTCTTCAAGTGCATCAATGAAATTGTCAAATGTCTCTATCCACAAATCCATCTATCCCCAATATTTAGCATTTTGGCATAATCGAAAGGTGGTGGTGGTTTCAGGAACACAGCAGCGTCTTAAACCAGTGCTGAACTTACTGATACCGCTGGTAGATCACTTTGACTTGGTTTAGGCAACTCATCTGTGAGACCTTGCAATGTGCTGGCCTCTGGATCATCTTTAATGATAGCTGGAAATGTGACCTCATTTGCTGCCATCTGAAAAATGTCACTATTCCGAAAATTATTCTCGGGTCTTTGTTCTTCGAAGACCTGTGAAGATGTTCTGAGCCCCACTTGGCAGTTTTGGTGGCTGGCCACATCCGGTATAGATGGCTCAGTAAGCACAACCTTGGGCATGTCTCCTTGAGCCACTTCACTGGGTGCAATGGCTCAATGACTCTTTTTAATGGTTTCGGTAAGTAAAGTATTTCTTCTTTTCTAAATGTTAAATGCACTTTCTGACACCTGTTTTATCTTTGCCTTGCATCACTTCTGTTCACAGAGTTATTTTGTAATTTTTGAGTAGCAAAGACTGCTCTTTGAAAACTTGGTAGTATCCGCCTTTAGCATTAACACTCCGTATCACATATAATTTTATCTTGCATGGCAGCGTGGTACCTTTATGTATGGCCTGATCAGCAGGTTCTCACCCAAAGACGTGTAGATTCTCTGCAATGCGTTTGTTGTCTTGAACTGCTTCACAGCGGCTGGAACTGCGCTTTGACTCCACATGCATTTAGTTTCGATTCCGTACTTCGATGACAGCACTCGTGGCAAGCATGAGGAGTTTGCTTGGACCACAGCAAACTCTCTGAGAGAGCACTGTCGATCTTTGGGCTACTTATCCCATTATCTCAGTGTTTATTTGTAGCGTCTTCCCTAGCCTGGGTACGCGCAAATGACTATGCCACACCCAAATCTTAGTATTACGCGTCTTTATTCTTCTGTGTGTAACTGAGTACTCCATTTTCTAAATCATCTTTCATTGCATTCCTCTCTAACACCTATGTCACAGCTCTATGGAGTCCATCAGGATCCAAATGAGTTCTGTCATTGCTAACTCTCAAGACATTACAAGTTTGCAGCACCTAACAGATCCACAAGCATGTCTGCTCTTGGAATTGGACAGGCTTCAGATTTGGATACCTCATTGAGGGCTCAGTAGTCCACACAGAAATGCAAGTCAGTAGACCCTTGCTTTTGTACTAGCACCGCAGGACTAGACTACAGACTACGAGGTCTCTCAATGACCCGACGGTCCAACATTATGGCAACTTTCACCTTAATGCATCCCTGAGCTTGTTCAGACATTCTGTACATCCTTCCCTTCACTGGCAGACTGTTTCCTGTGTCTGTGCCATGCACACAAGCAGGTGTTCACCCTGGAGTCAGTGAGAATAGGTTGACAAACCATCCCAACACCTCTCTACATTCGCTCTGCTACTCAGGCGTTAACCAAGGGGCTAGCTGAACCCATTCTACAGTTCTATCCTTCATGTCACTATGCAGTAAGTCAAGAAGAGGCTCACTATCTTCCTATACTTCCTTTGCCACAGTCATGATACTCACTGTGTAATCTTTCCAGATGTAAGGCTTCAGCCTGTTAACATGAAGCACCCTCTTGGATCCCCTGGTGGCACTCGTGTCCACCAAGTAGTTAACCTCAGAAATCTTCTTAACTGCCTTGTTTGGCCCACACCATTTCTCCTCCATAGCTCTGGGCTTTATCACCAACACTTCTTGACCTTCTAGATACACAGTCAAAGTAGCTTTCTGGTTGTACCCTTCCTTCATCAGCGCTTGGCTAGCCTGAAAGCTTTCCTCTGCCTGACTCATGTATTGCACCATCAACTTCCTGAAGCCAATCATAGTCCACCAAATCCTTCTCTGGGAACTCTAAAGTTCCTTCCCATCCTTCTGTGCCTAAGGTGAGTTGAATCCACACCAAGTGTCCGTACAGAAGCTCAAACCGTCTGAGCCCTATCCCCTTCTGTGAAATCTCTCAGTAGGCAAACAAGAGACATGGCAGGAGGGAGATCCCACTTCCTCTTGAGATTCTCTGTCAGAGTTTCCATCATGCTCTTTAGTGTCTTGATAAACCACTCCACCAAAACATTTGTTTGTGGGTGGTACACTGCGGTATGCCACACCAGCTTGCTCCCACATCTCTCTCATGTAAGAGGAGATGAAGCAGGTTCTCCTTCTTTAACATACTTGAAAATCCAACCCTAGAAAAGATCCCCTAGAGCACTCTTGCTACCACCCGTGCAGTCATGCTCCTCAGAGGTACAGTTTCTGGGCACCTGGTGGCATGATCCACCACATCTAAGATATACTTGTTTCCTGTAAGAAAACAGGCCATTAGTTGCGTTGCCTGCACAAGTAATGGGTCCACAGTTGTTCTCCACTGGGAACCAAATGCCCGATTGTAGAGCTTGACTCTCCCAGGGTAGCGAAGCAGAGCCTGCTCAAGGGAGGTGGTGTGGGTTAGTAATCCTCATTTGCTGGCACACAATAATAATATTCAATAAATGATTGTTCAGTCTGTACTTTTTCTTTTGAAAAAGGAAAAGTACATTCATTACACACCCACACTACTCAATACTATGCAGTTATTTACAAATATACATAAGGCTGTTGGAAATATCTTTTGCTGACATTGCACAGTCACCTCTGACCCCCTAAAGGGGTCAAGTTGCCTAAACCACATGTCAAAAAATCATCATTTTAGGAGTAAATTCAATAATCAGATATAACCATAAATTACTGCACTTATTACTGGTAATAAAGCGTATGTACTTTGATCAATCACAAGTGGCTGTCAACATTATTATTTCAATAAAGCATTTCACCATCTTAGGGAGTAAATGCAAAAATCTAATAGAACCATGTATGAATGCACTTATTACTGGCAATAAAGGATATGTACTTTGGTCACGAGTGGCTGTTGACATCATTATTTCAATAAGTATTTACAGAAATTAAATATGCATTTCTCATGGGTCTGTGTGCTCTTTGAATACTTTTAGTACAAATATAAAAATAGCCCTTAGAGGGCATCTAGTTTTAATCACAAACACATCTAACCATAAACGTATCCCCTAGGTGGTGCTGTTCAACATTTACATTTCTCTTGTCACCTTTAGGCCACAGGAACTGCAGTCATAGACTTGGCCTTTAAAGGGCACTGCATTCCTAGCTGTATAGCACATGTACCAGCCTGAGGAATACTTAAAACCCTGAAAAAAAGCCTGGGTTAGTCATCCTTTCTGTGACCCTTCACACTTAAGGTCAGCACTCCTTAAACCCTGTGCGGGAAGGCTGCACCACTCCTGCAGCTCCCCTGTACTGTTTGTGGGCATGTTGGTGGTGGCCCAGCCATCCTGGGGCAACCACAAGGGGAAAACTGTGCCAAATGGACCAGCCCCACACAGCATTATTGGGTGCTCCTCCAGGAGCACTGAATAATCAATGAGCGGCTGTCTTGCTGCATTGGGAAGAGCTGTTGCCTTTCTTTCCTTTTTTTCTGCTGTGCAGCCTCGTGATGTGCATCCTTTTCTTTTCCCTTTAGGGCATGCTCGGTTCCACCCAGGCATCCTGTGCAATGCCATTTTGGGGGGCATCTCAGGGAGGCCACCCCTGGCTGCCCCTGCCAGCACTCCGTGTGCACAGCACTCCTTTGTGCTGCTGCAGGAGCCAGCAGGTCCCTTCTGCCCTGCCCGCGCCTGTGGGCAAGGCGCTGGTGGTTGTGGCTGCCTCTAGCTCCCCCCAGTCATGGGCATGGGGAGTGAGGCAGGTCAGCCACTACTGGGGTGGGTGCGGCGCCCCTGGTCATGCCTGGATTCTGGGGCCTGAGGATGGGGCCTTTGGCCCCCTCCTTTTCTCCTCGCTTGAGGAGAAGCGCTGCAGTGCTCCCCCAATATTGCCTGCCATTGAGGGCCCAGAGATTAAGAAACTGGCCTCAGGGATGGGGTCACCAGACCCACCGAATGCTGGGAAGGGTGCCCCAAGCACACCCCATCCCAGAAGATTCACTTGAGGACTTCTCCTTCCGTGACCCACAGACCCTGAGCCACCCTGGGGGGGTTAGACTGGCTAGACAGTGGAGCTCCATGCGCTCCAGGATTGCCCTGTGGGCCAAAGGTCAGTATTTTTCTCATGCTGATATCTGAGGCTCACTGTGCCAAATAACATACTTTTGGACTTGTTTTGCTCTGGGTGGCAAGTCATAGTCACTGGGAGCACTTTTCTTAGGTCTCCTGTCCTCAAAGGCGAGGAACTTTGCAGGGATCTTGTTTCAGTGGCTCCCTGCTCCAGCCATTCTTCGTAGTCACCTCTGGGCATCACTCCTCCTTGTCACAGAAGCCCAGTCTTTCCCCTGACTAGTCCTCAGGGGGTTTAAGGATACCAGCTTCCTTGGTCCTGGGAGGGCCCACATGTTCCTGGGATTAACAGGAGTTAAAGTCCTTAGCCCAGAAGGCATGACGGGGTTCTATCTTCCAATTCTACATGGCTGCCACCTCTAGTCCCAGTATCCAGCATAAAATCATAACGAAGAGAGAGCTCTCCCTCTTTGCTCAAGACCATTTAAGTGGCGACAGGAAGTTCCAGCAGTGAGGCACTTCTGGTCTATCCTGGGTGCCACATTACCTATGCGCCTCTGTCCCAACTTTCCGCCTAAGGCGCACGAAAGGCAAGTCTGTCTCTGTCCGCCCGTGCCCGGATTGTGCCTTGTGCCAGAACCCTTGGCCCTTTTCCCTTAGGAAAGGCTCCTAACTTAGCGTACTCCAGATACCAGCTTCTAAGCTGACACAATTGTGGTAATTCACTGAAATGTCACTCCTCTATTGCAGTCAACAAACTCTATTACAGCAACAACAGCAGTTACCCCTTGTGGATTTAAGGTCTACCATCTACCCCTCATGTGGATTTAAGGTCAACCATCTGACACTTATCTCCAGTACAACCGCTCCACCTTTTAGTAATTCTATAAGCCATCCTCCTGGGGAACAGATTGCTCCAAGGAAGACCAAATATACAGGATTCTTGATCAATGCTAATGCTCCTGGTTAAAAGTAAAATGGAGTTTGCAACTTTCATTTTGACACATGATACTGACTGGGTATTTGTAACTGAAACCTGGGATAAGGAGTTGTTCGGTCCTGACCTGGTGGACGCTATCCCCCCAGGTTTCACAATCCTCTGACATGATAGGATAGGTAGATTGGGGGGTGGGATGGCAGTCATTCATAAAACTAAGTACACATGCCTCATGGAACCTCCACAGAGTTCAACTCCCTGTAAAACGCCACAATTTTCTATAAATTCTGGCCACTAGTTCATTTGCTGGTGTCTTAGTCTACAGACCTACTCTACCTAGGTCCACTTTTATAATAGAGTTTGCACATCTAATGGAACATTACCTAGGAAAACATAACATCACAGTCCTGGGTGACTTTAACTTCCATCTGGAAGAAGCTATGTGCAAAGACTTCCAGGAACTTAAGGATATGATGACTTGCTGTAGGTTGTCACAACTAGTCACTGCACCTACACATGTAGTGGGTCACACATTGGATGGCATCTTCTCCAATGATTATCACCTTAAAGCTCTTGAGATGTTAACCTTAATCTGGTCTGACCATTATGCTGTTCCCTTCTCTCTCTCCTGGACTAGCATACATGAGGATCCTAATTGTGACAATAACAGAATACTTAAAAGAAACTGGAAAGGGCTTTCTAAAGAATCCTTATCTCAGGCCCTAAATAATTGCAATTGAACAGATTACGAGGACTTGGAACTAGCAGCAGCAGTGTTTTCTTCCTAGCTCACTTCAGCCATCAATATTGTCGCTCCTATCAAGGAATCCTACTCGTGAAGGAAGCCGCCAACTTTCCTGTGGTTTTTGGAGAGGCTTAGACTTCCAAGACAGGTCTGTCATTGCCAAGAATGGGCCTGGCAAAAAAGCTATGACTCGCAGGAAAGAGCCTTATATAATAAGACTCGTATGGGAAAATACAAAACAACCATTAAGGAAGAGAAATCTTTCCTCTGTACCAAAAAGCTAGAGTCAGCCTAATCTTCAAGAGATCTCTTCAAACTGCTCCACCTACTTTCCACAATCACAGGCTCTTCCAGTATAGGGGGATCTCAGACTGGTGAATTTTTTCCAACCCAATAGCCTTAACATTTTTAAGGAACTTGATTTCCCTAATGCTGCTCAATCCCAAAGGGACATTCAGGCTGAGCAAAGCCCATCAGAGACTATAGGAACCATGGAGAGTTCGATAGCAGCACTCTCCTATTTACTCACCTGAAACCTGAGCAAACGAAGGTTCATCTCCTCAGTATGAAGTCAGGGTCTCCCTTGGAACCTTGCCCTCCCAAGATTTTGCAATAAGCAGCTAAGACAATTGCTTCACCCTTTATAGCAACTATGAATAAAACCATCAGTTCAGGATATTACCCACATCTGTGGAAAAGAGGTGCGGTAAAGCCACTTCTTAAAAAACCCAACTTGGATCCTCCTGATGAAAAAAAATACCATCCCATTAACCTGCTGCCCACCTCGATTAAAATATTGGAAAAGTACTTGAACTCACAGATGATGGTATATCTTGAACAACATAAATTTCTGGATGACTCACAATTTGGGTTTAGAAGTAAGTATGGGACAGAAACTAATAACATTCGAACCATGGTAAATGCAGGGCAGGTTGCAGCACTGACCCTTTTAGATCTGTCGGCAGCCTTCAACACCATTTCCCTGACCATGCTGCTCTGTTGGCTGCAGGAATTGGAACTTACTGATTCAGCACTAAAGCTCCTAACATCCTTTCTTAGCCACAGATCACAGATGGTAATTGTTAATCCCTTCCTCGTTCCATCACTAGCCATCAGGCTCATACCCCATTCCAAAAAGCCTTGAAAACCTGTTTTTTCACAATCTAATGGAAGGCACAAGGTCTCTGCGATTCTAGAATCGGGAATCCCGCTAACCATGCTTATTTTCAGGCCAACTGTCATTAGTGCCTTGACTCCTCTAGACATTTGTACACGCTCAAATAAATTCTCTTAATTTCATTTCATTTTCTGCACAGTCTGCTGAAACATTTCAAAATGGCGTGACCCAGGAGTCACTTGCCAGATCTGCTCTGAGGGCCTCAGCTTGCTGACATCACTGCAAGGGCCTTTCCCAGCAAATATTCAACGGGAGCCCCCTCCTGTGTTGGATCCAGAGGTCTAGGCTCCCTCCTTTGTTTAGTGGACTTGGGCAGGTCTATCCATGGCACAGTGTGACAGCTGATTAATTGATGCAGACCCTTCATCCCCACCCCTTTCCTCCTTAGGAGCTGAGTAAAGTACTGCTAATTACTCCCTTTGTGTGGGGAGGCCCTTGTCCCTGCCTCTGGAGAGAAATGCAATTACCTTAACACAGCAGGGTGACAAAAGTCCTGGGCTCTGATCCTGAGCTGTGTCAGAGAAATATGACATTTCTGTGTTGTACGGCTTATACTTTTCCAAGTAAAACTGTGCCTTTGTTGGACAACATAAATGTCAGGATTGTGTGAGACTGATTTTACGCAAATCATCAGGATATTTTGGCCAAAGTAATGCTAGCTCACAGTGCATCATCTGTACCCCTAACCCGACAAGGTAACAAATGGATTGTGCAACCTCAGAACATGATAACCCTGACTCCCCAAGGAAATCATGGTAACAGGTCGAGAACCTTTTATTTTGGTTACTGATGCATATCCAAAAAGAAACATAAGAAATACTCAGCAAGGCATTTCAATATTTATTGAAGCTTTGTGATCCTTGTATAAAAGGCATGTGCAGCAATAATCAATAGAAGGAAACAGAATAGCATAATTAGCATTATAAGAATAGTTAAGAAAAGGAATACCTCAACCATTGTGCTATAACAATGAATGTATGCGGTCATATAAGTACTGTATTATATTGTACTCATGCCCAGGGCTCCCTAACCTAGAATATCTAGAGTGGGGGATCTGCAGAATCCCTGTAAGTTGGTCTAACTCTCCATTACCTGTGGGTAAGTGTCACCAGGCTTCCCGTCTTGGAGTAGAGTTGGACATCTCTCATGGAGGTAAGCAGGAATCAGCTGGGCTGGAATTCTGGTGTTTCTTAACCAGGCCTGACGAACCCACATGACACCCACTCTTGGACGTGAGATGATAAAAACAAGGCTATCCAAACTATCTAAATAAAAGGCTAAACCGATATGTAAAAACATAAAAAGGCACTATGCTAGTTTGAAGATCAAAGCATACAGAAAGCCAAATATTAAAGTAAAAATATATATAAGCAAATTCAAAAAGCATGTTAAACTGTTTGAAACGTAAACATTTTTTGCGATATTAAAAACATGTCCAAATTAAAAGTTCCCACATCTCGAAACTGCCAGAATGTTTATGCACTACGAGAAGTAGACAAAACATTGGTGTTCCCAGCAACTGCAGACAATGTTCCCAGAGGCACCCAATGCAGCAGGTCCACAGAGCAAACATGTTCGAGTCCATCCCCCTCAGCATCCTCCAAGGGAGGAAGAGCCGGTGCTGATTCCACAGAAGAGCCAGGATTCAGATCACCAGGAGCCAAACCATCCCAGGAGGGCTCATAGTGCGCATTCAGGCACAATTATAAGCACAACGGACAACGGTACAAGCGAGCCGGTAATGGACCCACTGGTAGGTCACTGACCGGAGATTGAACCAGTTGCGCTCCCATGCATACGTCCAGGGCACACTCAAAAGTGCACAGCAGAAAGTGGAAAATGGGCTGCACGCAGTTTAGCCAGACAGGGCGAAAGGACAAGATCCAGTGCTCATTCAGTTCCTCAAGTAAGGGTGCGCCAAAGGACTGTATCATGTGTTCATGACACAGGAGCACGAGTGGTAGTGCTGTCCCCATTTGGCCTCGTGATGGGACATCCATTGCAGAGCAGAAAAAATAAAAGTACAGACCCGGTAATTAGAAACAGGACAAGCAGTAGGCCTCCAAAAATGCTGCCAAGCACGGAGTATATGAATGATGGAATAACTCTGAAGATTGTTCGGAAGGTGCTAACTGACCCGGAGCCAATAGACTTAAAAAATTGTGCTACTCCCGCAGTATTAGACATGTTAAAAATGCGGTGCACAAGCTGCCCAAAATAGTGTGGGAAATTAGTGCGTAGTAGCGACTCTATCTCAGAAGAGGAGTTTGCAACTTGAAGATCAAACATCTCCCTTGCAGATGTTAAGGCCACATCTTTCTGGAACAATAAGGATTTCAGTCTGCTCAAAGCCTCAAAGTGCACATTCAAAAGCTTCATCTAAAGCTAAAGCGTCCCATCCCTAACTTCTGGCAGGTGGAAACAGTACTTGAGTGCAACAGGTCATGACCCAAGAAACCATCACCAGATAGGCAACACTCAGTTTCATGCCACAGCAACCCTGATCGTTCAACATCAAATAACTCACATTAGAGAGTAATCTGAAAGCTGGACGGATCACGGCAGCTGGAGAACCCTTCAGATAGAATGACAAATTTGTCCTTAATGCATTGCATGCGCCATGAAGTGAAATTTCCCTGCACACTAAGGAACACCCTAAAGTACTCTTGCAGTCTATCCTGCTAAGAAAAACTTCAATGTTGTCATTCTTACAGTGGTATTTGAAAGGTAAGATTCATTACTCCTGCAGATACCCCTCTCTTAGCCCTTCATATCTTCCCATTTGATGGTGTTGCAAGCAGTATTGGGAGTGAAAGGTCAAAATTGGCAGAGAAATAAACCTGTGGATTATCCAATCCGGGGAAGGTATTTCTGCAACAGCGAATGGTATTTTCTCTAAATCTCAATGTAGTGAATGTCGTGTCCTTTCTAGTCATGATAGTCTGCTGTTTGTTACGATTGTAAGGTAAAAACAAGCTCATAGCATTAAGGTGTCTCCATGGAATGCAGCCAGCATGAAGTGTCTGCAGAGTCCAACACAGTAAAATAATAGCCCTAGCTGCGACTGCCTATGCTGTAAATAAAACATGTCACTCTGTATGATGTTGATAGCAGATGATGTGTTAACCAAGTAGTATATCCTAGTGGACAGGGTATTCATACCATTGTCAACTACTGCCAGGGCCGCTTCTAAATTAGCCCTTTCAATCTCACTCAGTCTCTCCGCAGCCTCCTCTGTGAAATCTTCCACACTTCATTGTGTATTGCATACAGGAAGCACTTTTGACGTGGCTTTCAAGTACCTAGTAAAAAGTCCTGTAGTCCCCTGTCATCAGAAAGATGGGAAGTGTTTTTCCACTTGAGACAATGTTGAGGCTTTTAACCAATCTAGGGAATAACTTCCCAACACTGTAAGTTGTTACCACTCCCATGTGTTATGTCTGCGCGTAACGTGGGTCAGGCCTACTGATCTTAAACCCATTGGTGTCACACAGAAAGCGTGCCTGACATCCGTTAGTATCTAATGGCCAC
This sequence comes from Calotriton arnoldi, assembly GCA_963921515.1. NCBI lineage: Eukaryota > Metazoa > Chordata > Amphibia > Caudata > Salamandridae > Calotriton > Calotriton arnoldi. The sequence continues at coordinate 224,092 of CAWUFW010002066.1, forward strand.
ACTAACCATCCCTCTTGATAGGTACGTGATGAATTGTATGTGCCCTTTCAAAGCATGGTGTCTAATGTTTCTTCCATGTAATTTGTAAATGTTGCCAATTTGCATTTAGTGCAAATGTGGGAATGTTTGGTGTGTTTAAATCTTTTATGTTGGCCAGACCAAGACACAATGTTTGCTGAAAGTTTTGTGCAGGAAATTCATTTGGTATGGTGTAAGGTAAGCTCTAAATAAAGACTAATATCCCTGAACCTGCCAATCTTTTGATCCCCATACAGATTTTAAATCAACATCGTCTTTCCAAAAGTCAAACCCTTGAATACACAGCTGGGAAATTAAAGATTCAGAATCAATCACAGTGAGCATAGTATTCTCAGCCCTGGGAGATGTTAATTTATAATCATAGGACACTGGGTCAGCTGTATTGTGACTAGAGAAATATGCAAACTTTTGTGCAAACACTTTCAAAAATCCCGTGGTGGTGTAGGGTAGTGCTCCCATTTTGTGTAATTAAATACTGCACATGGAGTACTTGCTTTATGCATGAAATGGTGACCATAATGTTGAAAACAGAACATTTCATCATAATTAATCGTTCCATCATGCATTTCATTTGTGATAAAAACTGTTTCATGCGCTAGATCTTCTACCATTTCATGCACTGTATCAATGTCCCCATCATCATAAATAGTACTAGGGGTGATAGCGTCATTCAAAAAAATGTGGAATGTATATTGTATTTGCAAAATTTCAGTTGGTCCAAATATATCATATGATACCCTATCCCATATAATTCCATTAGGAACCGGAACAGCAGCAATGTTCACCATGGAAAGGTCTCTTCTCACTTTTTGTGTGTTGAAGAATGGGGTGTAGTAACCAAGTTGAACGGCAGAGCATTCTGGGAGGTAATGTTCATTCAGAAGTAGAAAAAAGACTGTCACAAAACAATATAAAGGAAAAGTAAAAGTAATGCAATTGTAATCCAAAAGTGTATCGATGGAGGAACAAAGTGCATCTTTTTCAGTCAAATGTAGAATTCAAGCTATCAATCTCGCGGTGGTAGTGATGGTGGATCAGATGACTCAGAAGAGAAGTCATCAAATTCAATGAAGTATCCGGAGGCTGTTCAATCTATTTTTTACAGCTTTGGTTTGTTGTGTAGAACTGGAAGATGACTGAAAGAGTGGTACATTATGGTAGAGATCCTCTTTGTCAGTTTGCAGATGTGAAATATGTGTTTCAGTGCAAGTTGATTGTATTGTAGTTGTTGATGCAACAGGTAGAAGAGATACTTCACTGTCAGCTGTCCCCAGCAGGGGAGAAGCTTCATCGCTGGTCAGAGGTTCCATAGGGACTTCCTGTAGGGTAGTGAGAGGAGACAGGTAACTACCCAGGAGCCCTCTTGGCCTACTGTGTAGAACCAGCCACATATTGCAGTTTGATGAGCTCTATTGACACACATTTCTTGTTTCTGCAGCCAGTCTTGCGAGGACTGCGCATGCGCGCACGCACGCGCAGTGCTCCCAAGGCGTACAATGTAGGAATTTGTGATTTGCGAGGACGGCGGATGGCGAGGATGAGAGACCACGGCGAGGAAGAGGGCAGCCTGGAGATGCCAGAGCAGGTAAGTGTTTTTTTCCTACTCTTTATTGGGTGTGGGTGCAGGGGCTAATTCCGCTGCACCGCAGAGTCTGGGATTTTGTCTGAACTCTGCATTACCAACGGAGCGTGGATTTGGCAAAACTCCGAAAACTCTGCCGGCGGAGCTGAGTTTGACACCCAGCCTTAGAATAGACCTGCCACTAATTGCGTTGCTCCAACAATGAGATTATAGCTGCCACCCCTGCGTGTGCAGATGCTAGGCCCTCAAGGGCTGCTAGGATTAAACCTAACCTGCAGTTTGAATTTTGTATTACTCTATCCCCTACTCCAGGAATATGAGCAAATGGTATGCTTTGCACACTTAACTGGTAGGAGTATTTTGTTGGGAAGCCTTTTGGCATGTGGGTGCCGTCATGTGCAGTGTTGACAGCCACCATTATGTCTCCATCTATTCTTGTACTGGAACAAGCAATTGCAGCGACTGCAGCAGTTTGCACTGTTGCTTTTGCGGCTTTGTTAGCCATGGGATTTCCAACAATGTGTATCCCATGTGAATCACGCAAGTCTGTGGCAAGCATGCTTTTAGCTTGGCCACCTGTCCCCAAAGAAATGTGTGTTTTATCATGTACCCTTTCGAATCTCTCAGTCCATTCTGGAAACAATAGTGCAGGTATTCATTGTAAGACTGGACACAATAATACGAATCACACGCTATGAGTGTGGGGAATCCGGGATCTGTATGCTCAAGTGCCAGAATTAGTGTTTTGGCTGAGCCAGCTGCGCTGTGCAGTAACTTAGTGACTGCGTATAGGTTTTTCCAGGGCGGAATTCACCATCCGGCAGCTGACCTTTACCTGCAGCACAAGTCACAGAATATTGGTGCATGGTCCCTACGGCATGCTGGGCAGAACCATCAGTATATCTGATGTAATCATACTGATCCAGAGGCATGATCACATTAGGTGGAGGGTATTCATGCTCATATTGCAGGAATACTTGTGTTTGTAATGTAGAGTCAAATATGTAATCTACGTCTGTCACGATGAGAGAGTTGGCCCACTGTATCCATCTTGGTAAAAAGCCTTGATGTTAGGAGCGCTGGCTTTTATCACAACCTCTAAGGCTGAAACCAGAGTCACAACAATAATGTGTTTCCCCTGAGCCAATGATCTCTCTCTCACAACAGCAGTCTGTACCACTTTCAGGATCTTTTCAGTCAATGCAAAACGCATCTCTGCATTGGTGTAATAATGGGATTTATATGGTACTGTGTCTGTTTCATTGAATGTCACATAGGTGTATCCTGATTAGGCCTGGGCGGAGTTCGTGGAGGTCTGCTCTGCAAAACTCCGCAAAGTGTCACAAAACCTCCGCCGTGCTCTGCGGAGTTCCGCACGTGGCGGGGTTTGACAAGTCCTGCTTACACTGATTTTTAGCGCTGGGAGTTTGTCCTGCACTGAAAAATCAGTGTGAACATTTCTACGCGCAGCCCAATAGGGCGCAGCTTCATTATGCCGCTGGAGCTGATGTTCTACTAGAGCGGCAGCTTCCTCAACGTGAGCGGCGGATTTCTCAATGTGAGCTGTCGCGGCCTGCCGTAACCGCACGCATTGAGAAAGGTCTAGCATGCGATTTTTTCTCACGAGCGCTATTCAAATTAACACTGGCAAGCCGCTGAAGAGAAAAACTCCGCTCTGCGTCAGTTCACAGAGTTTTGCAGAACTCGGTGCACAGAGTGGGCAAAACTCTGCAAAATCCGCAGGCGGAGCGGACTTCTTTGTCCACCCCTAACCCTGATGCACCCAAATATTAATGTGTCCTTAACTGGTGCTCATGAAAAACACTCAAATGTCTTTGAGTCAAGTTTGCGCTATAAGCTCCGAAGTTGACGATTAAGTGACAAGCACCGGAAACCACTGGCTCAAATTAAGCATTGATCCCACTTTTTCGTTGTAGAAGACTCAGGTGCTTGCTTTGAGCTATCCTTTATAGAATTACTCTTAATTTGTGGTTTATTAGGTCTGGCTTCCAAATTAGCTCTCTACTGTTGCATAGGTTTCTTTGATAATTTTCAGTAATTCTACCTCCTGTTGTCCCGGAATCAAATTTGTGAGTCGCTGGCGTATAGCCAATAATGATGCTTCTCCTTTAATGTTACTTAACATAATGGCAGACACTGCGCCAAAATTGCCCATCAGTTTCATCCCTAAATCCAGGACCAGGGCTGCCCCGTACTTATTTTGTATCCTCTGGCAAAACAGCTAATGAGGGTGTACCATGAGTTCTGGTATATACTTCAGCAAAGACTGTACCCCAAGTGGTGCAGTTTTCCACTGGGGGAGCCATCCCCACTGGCAAGCATATTGTGAGTATCCTATGTTTTTCCTGGGGTCCCTAATGGGGACACACTGCTTCAAGCTGATTTGTTTTTGTGCAATCCAGAATGAAATTTCCTCCCGTCTGGTGGGAATTTTACCCATAACTGCATTGATAGACTATGGACTAATGCCAGGTGTAGCCAATTGTTGTTGTACAGCTTGAGTAGTCCTCACAGTATTTATTGTCACTGTTCACATGACGAATTGTGTTAAGCATCTGTATATTCTGACTAGCCCTGTGTATAACGTACGTAATTGTGGCACGGTCAAATTTGCTATGTTTGGATGTGGTATATAGCCGGCTAAGACTGGCCATGTTGCTCCCTCATTGCTAAGGGGACCTAGTATAACTTCTGCTCTGGTATATATGGTAGGGCGCCTTCAAACCAATCTTGGTGTACTTGTTATGTTAGTGGAATTTCTAGGGTTTTGTAAGCTGTGTAGTTGTTGGGAACTTCATCCACAGTGTATGTGTGAAAAGTTGTGTTTGTTTATTCACTGCTGGGAATGGAACCCATGAATAGAATACCTCTGTCCTGATTGCTTCATGGGCCTCAACCACGAACGTAACGTCACCACCTGTAAGAGGGAGTCCATGTTGTAAGAGTGCTTGAGTAACCACATGACTGCAGTTCTCCGTTATATTTATTGCTCCGTCTTCAGCCTTATGAATATATGGAGTTCAGAGAGGGTACCACTATGGGGTTGTCCTTTGACAGATTCAAGCTTGAACTGTTGAAGCCATCTTTTATATATGATACCAAATGCTTGAAGCTTTTAGGCCCTGTTAAGTTGACCTGAGATTCACTGCGCAGGCTGCTTGTCCCTTTCTTGGTTTCCCGTAAAGTTGCTTTTGTAACGCAAGGCTTGCTCCAGACAGATACGTGCCAAGGGAAGATGCTCGCTTACGCAGAAGCATTTCAGCATATCCCATTTCGTAATATTTCTCGTCATTACAATTATGTTGCAACTATTACCTGGAAAAGTACCAGGACTGATATCTTACTTTTGAGTGGAAAGTCCCCAAAAGCTGCCTGCTTGGGGCATGTGACCAGCAACAGTATATTTCGAACCTTAAATGGTATGGCATAGACTAGGCCTTTGCTAACTGGTCAATTGTACCTTGCTTAATTTGTACTACGTATGTTATGATGCTGCATTCTTTGTGGTTTGGGGCTATATAAACTGTCAGAAACGTCACAGCGTTGAACATTCAGTGGCTATGCTGTCTGTTCCCGTGCGGCACGTATTTGCATTATCTGTTGGTCTCCAATAAATCTTGCTATCTTCTGTGCTGAAAGAACATTGTATCTGTGGTATTATTTTCCATTCTTTATTTCAGCTACTACATTTGGTGGAGAATGCGCCTCCGGACTTACTGACTTCGACGGCCACTGGCAGCTGGACCCTCTCGGCTTCCTTTTCGGAGTTCGGAGACCTGAGGTTTGATGACTTTTAGGTTGTCTATGCCCTTATCCTCCACTCCGGTGGGGCTTGAGGTCCTTTGCCTGTGAGTTCGTTCTGTCGTATTTCTGGTTCCTGCTTATTCTCTTTCGGCACAGTTGCGTAGCCCTGTCTTGGCAATTTCCTTAACGTTTTTTTCTCTTCTCTTTTCTTCTGTTTCTCCTTCCACCGTGCGCCTCTCATGCAGGCGTCGGTCTGCTTGTGTCCTGGCGATATCTACGTCTCTTGTCTTCAGGATTATATGACTATGGCTGTCATTGCCGCCATTATTGTCACATTTATCTGCGCTCTTTTTGTGGCTCTCGTTATTTATTTCTCAGTCTGTCATCATTCTGCTGAAGACTGTGCTTCTGCCTCGGATTAGCACTTGCTCTGTGGTGCTGATTGTGCCTTCTCTCCTGCACCGTTCGTGCTCTTTGACCTCTGACACTGCTGCCGACCTCTGTCACGATTTCTCTCCAGTGCACTTTTGCTCTCAATTACAGTCTTTGCTTCCCTTACCCCAGCCTGGTCGGAGACGGCGACCGTCCGCAAAGTTCCTGCTCGCAGTGACTCCCTGGTGCTACGCAGCACTTGGCTGACACCGCACCAAGGAGGGCGAACTTCTGCTCCCCCCTGTCTTGCCTGCGGAGAGTCTCCGGCCTATGGGGGTAGAGGATGATTACAACTACTTTCCCCTGACTGCAGATGAGGTCGGTACGCTTTGCCAGAATCAACATCGATCGGTGAGTTTTGACTGAGGATTCCCTTCCTCCAGACTGGGTGGTAGCAGGTAGCCCCTCGTTTTAGAGTAGTGGCAGTTTTTGCTCCCCAGTTACAGGTGGTGCCGGTGTAGGCACCACTTTTGGTTGTGCACACTTCAGGTTTACTTACGATATCATCAGGGCGGTGGCCAGGAGGGCTGCCCCTTTTGTATTGCGTCAGGTTTTGTAGGCGCCTGTCGCTCAGCTTTCATGAACTCTGGTTTGAGTGCCGCTAACTCACCACAGCGCCGCTGGTCCCGGGTACCCAGTAGGGCGCTGCCTCCTGCTGGACGCCAGAGGTGGTCTCCAGCTGTGCCTAGGGGGTTGCCTAGGCACATAGAGGAGGGAGTGTTGGTTGTTCTATTGTCTCTTATTGTGGGTTCAATTGCATTCTTTTATTTTGTCCTTGTGATGTTCCTCTCATTCATGGTGGTTAAATACTGTTAAACTTGTCAGGAGTTCTCAGCCTATCATTTATTTGGGTATTATGACACTACATGACTGACATTAATATGCTGCTATCTCTCTGACAACTAACTTAGCTCCCTTCACATTTGTATTTAATACCTTCACCCCCACCACGGGCTGGCTGACAGATTTATTAATATCAATATTATATTGTGCCATACCTCCCATTTGCGTCCTTATTTTCATGTCCCTTGGTCTCCCAAATTATATTCTTCCTGTTCTCACTACTATTATTCTGGGATTAGCACACTTACACATATCTGTAGCACACCATCAGCGCTGCCGCGTAGGGCTGCCAAGATCGCTTACTGTGTATGGTTCTATTACATGAGAAGTTCACCACTTCTGCTCTGTTTATTTGAATGCTTGAACTCTCTGGGCACTGGCCAGTGGGTGTTCAATTAAATTCTGTCCAGCCGCCCCTCCCTCCCATTTACGGGACAACAGGGAGATTGCAAGGGGACAGAACCACTCCTCTTTCTTCCAGATACTTTTCTGTCACCTTCTTTTCTGTCCACGGAGCGCCAGCAACGCTGCATAGCACCCGGGGACCTTTTCTCTTTCCTACTTGTGAATGCTTTGGTGAACTGATCCTGAGTGACCTGTCTTTTGCCAGACGAATGGCTTTATCTGCTGCCGCAAACGCTGGAGACTGGCTGTGAAGAGCGTGACCTTGTTCGTTTTACCCACTGTGCTCCCTGCGTGCATTTAAGCGCAACACCCCAGCTCCCTTCTGTCTGGCATATCTGAAACTGTAGTGTCAACGCTGAAAGGGTTAGAGCTTGCACACGACGCAATAACACAATCGGAAACCCTTTAAGCAAAAACAACTTAAATAGCCGTCAGCCAGCGCCACCAAAAGACTATCCAGCATATCACGTGGCCCTACGCCAAGGTCTTAGTTCCATTCTACTTATACATAAATGGCACAACATGACGGCTAAAAGACCGGACTTACAATTCCCGTGCATTGGCACATATGACGTGAATAAATTGTCTTACCTGAGACAGATGCTAAAATTAAAAGGAAAGAAGATTCGGCCATCCGAATGGGAATCATTCTATCAGTGGGATCAGGTTATCCGTGATATGCGCGCCACCAGTGACGTAAAGGCCAAGGTTCATCGAGAATTGTTAGAAGTTAAGAATAATATATTGAATGAGATGGCTAAGAAACAGATAAGTGAAAATTGGAGAAAAACGCAACTAAATGTTGTTGGGGTCTTCCCATGCATTCCTGTTGAAACAAAAACAAAAGGCTCAAATGAGGGAGGGGCGAGGAGGATTCACTGCTCGAGGATCTCATAATGGGGCGCATAAGAGGTACACCACAGCAGGATGAGAAACATGACCAAAAAGGGCACATCACCTCATCCTCCGCTCCAGCGGAAGAACCCACTAAGCTATCCCATGAACAGCAGACAGCTGCTATTTCTTTAATACGCAGGGCATTGGCTGAAGACGCTGCCAAAATAGACTTGGACGCCGTCCAAGATGTTGCTGTCCTACAACTAATGAGGCAGGAGGCCGTTGACACAGCGTCAACATATTTCGATAGAAGAAAAGCGCTGTTAACCAAATGCACGCAGAAAAAGATCCAAGTCCCACTATTAATAAAGTGTCAATGGCAACAATTATTCGATGACAACAGCAGATGACAGCCGTACACTTGAACAGTGGCACGTATTAATATGGGACGTGTGTACCTATGTACACCACACAGCCCATGACATCACTACCCTACAAAAAGCACTAGATGGGACACTGCAAACTCATAGACGACAGAGTATCAATGAAATACACATACACAGCGCCCCGTCTTCCCTACAGGGATCACCAGAAATGGGCAGAAAAGTGCTAAAATCAGACTCAGCTAAATGTCGCAAACTCCTACAGGAGATGATAGAAGGAACGCTATCACTAGATTCCTTTACAGAACAACACAGTAGACAATATTTGGACAAAGTTCTCTCATTAGCACGTGCAGAGCTCATGGACAAGGGCCCACAAGCACACAACAATTATGTCCAGCAAATAATAAAACAAAGTGCAGGCACCGGTACTGATCCACCGCTACCGACACAGTATGGGTGGGACGTGGCCAAATTCAGTTTTACAGACACACAGTTACCTCAATGGGATGAGGCCAAAGTAAAGGACACACTTAAATATGCCATTGACAAACTACAACAATGGAAGCAATTGGTGCAAACCTTCGCAGTGCTAGAGGTAGCTCAGGCCCTCACCCCCTACACTGGGACTACAGCCCCAGCAACACCACCTGTACTGATTATGCCCCTACGAGAAGTGCCCCCCCACCAGGCAGTGGGGAAAACGAATTGGCATATGTCCATGTTCCATGGTCCAGACAGGATATTATGTGTTTTACTAGAGACTTTCCTAAGCTCAGGGAAGAACCAAGGAAGTGGTACGCTGAATTAAACAGAATGGCAGTGTTGGGAGGACTGTTATGGAGGGATTTTGATACTATGTTCAACATTATAGTGCCAAAAGATTTATGGGAGGACTGCAAAAGACAAGTGGATTGGCCAAAGATGGAGCCTGCAAGAGGGAAGGGAGGAGTACCAGGAGAAGAGGTAGATGATAAATACCAGGAAGTAGTGAAATTTTTAAAGGGAAAAATTCCAGAGGACAAGGTAGATTGGAATAAGATAATGTATACCAAACAGGAAAATGAAGAGAGTGTGAACTCTTATTTTGACCGCCTTCTGCAAGTATATCAGCAGAACAGCGGCCTGAAGAACCCTATGGGGGACGCAATGCCTGCCTGCTTTGTCACCACGTTCGTTCAAGGGTTGAGACCACCTATTAAAACACACCTACAAACATCATTTGTTTGCTGGCAACAGGAACCAATAGAGAAGGTGTTAGCAGCAGCCAGGTACTGTTCCGATTACCAGCACAATGCACAGACAATGGAGACTGAGAAAATAAAGAAGGAAAAAGTGAGATTGATGGTGGCACAAGAAAGGTTCTATTCAAACCAACAAGGGCGAGGCAGGGGTAGGGGGAGAGGAAAAGGGACTGGAAGACCACAAAATGGTAGATCAGCTTCATTACCTCCAACAGGGACAGCTTGCTTCTACTGCAAGGACCCCAACCACTGGAAAGCAGATTGCCCACTATTAAAAAAGAAAAATGCTGAAAATAGGCAACAACAGAATAGGGGGCAAGACCAACAGCAACACCAGCATAACACCCAACGTACAGAATACAGGAGTAATGAGCAACAGGGGTACACAGCAAATGACATGCCACAAACACAGCATGAGTGGACAGGAAGGGACGGGAGGGCACAACAGGACAATAGCTTCCCGCCGCCGCCTCAAGACTCATACTAGGGATGCCTGAAAGTGGTAGACTGCCTAATAGCTCCAGCAATAGCTGTGGACCAATCTGGCCCATTTGTGAAGGGGACAGCTTTGGGTAAAACAGTACCATTCTAAGTAGACACAGGAGCTCAAAGATCAATGCTTAGGGCATCAGTAATGTCCGAGGCACCACTTTCGGGAATACAAGTAACGGCAGTCGGAATGACAGGACAACCAATAGATGAATACCTTACACAGCCACTTAAAATAACAGTAGCCACCATCACTGTTGACCATCAGTTTGTCCTTAGCAGATTCTGCCCCGTGAACTTACTGGGCAGGGATCTGCTTTGCAAATTACAATGTACTATACACTGTTCACCAACAGGGGTTTTCTTGGAAAGCAGGCCACACAGTTTGATGTTACAGGCCTTCATGACATGCACTGACCCTGTCATACCCCCGGAATTACGCGACTGTGTGCCTCCTCAAGTCTGGGCTACTAGTGCAAACGATGTAGGACAAGTGTTAAACTACCCACCAGTACAGATTAAATTAAAGCCAGGAGCTGCACTTCCAAGGGTACCACAATACAAGATTTCAAACGAAGGAGAGGAAGGCATAGCACCTGTGATACAAGATCTTCTGAAACAGGGAATAATAAAGGAAATACGCTCCAGCCCATGCAACACACCCATACTCCCTGTAAAGAAAGCCTCCAAGGGCCCAAATGGGGCCCCGGTATATCGCTTCACACAAGACCTGAGAGAATTGAACAAAATAGTGGTTCCATCGTTCCCAGTGGTCCCAAACCCCGCAACAATACTGTCCAACATACCAGTAACAGCCACACACTTCACAGTGCTGGATCTTAGCTCCGCCTTCTTCACCATTCCCCTGCACCCAGACAGCCAGTCCTTTTTCAGTTTCTCTTTCCGATCTAAACGATTTTGTTGGTGTAGGCTTCCTCAAGGGTACACAGAGTCCCCTTCTATCTTCACAAATGCACTAAAAACAGATTTGGACTCCTTAGTACTAGAGGAAGGTTCCACACTTGTTCAGTACATAGACGACTTGCTACTGGCCTCACCTTCAAGGGAGGCTTGTGCAAAGGACACAGTGACCCTCCTGCATCATCTAGCACTGAAGGGTTACAAGGTTTCCCCCAAGAAATTACAGTTCTGCCTCACGGCAGTGAAGTACTTAGGACATGAACTGTCCGAAGGACAAAGAAAATTATTACCTGACAGGATATCCACCATCACCCACTTTCCCCAACCACGCACGCAAAAAGAGGTACGGGCCTTCTTAGGGGTGGCAGGGTACTGTCGGCACTGGATCCCCAATTTCTCCCTGATTGCCAAGCCCTTACAGGCTTTAACACACAAAGATGTTCCAGATGTTGTGCCCTGGTCAAGGGATTGTGACAAGGCGTTGAACAAGCTAAAATTTGAACTCAGTGGAGCACCAGCGCTAGGCCTCCTGGATTATAGCAAAGATTTCCACCTGTTCTGTCACGAGAAGGGAGGGTGCTCATTAGGGGTGTTAAGTCAAAAACATGGGTCCTTCTACCGCCCGGTGGCATATTATTCAGCCACACTAGACCCAGTAGCTTCCGCGCTCCCGCCTTGCCTCCGAGCAGTGGCAGCAGCAACGCTGGCGGTTGAACAGTCAGAGAACATAGTGTTGGGACACACCATGGTTTTGCACGTCCCCCATGCAGTAGACACACTTCTCACATCCACCAAGACCCAACATCTGACAAATGCACGCCTCACTAGGTATGAGCTGACATTATTGGCACCACACATTGTCATCAAACGATGCACCACCTTGAACCCAGCCTGCCTTTTGCCAACAGAAAACAATTTAGATGACTTGGAGTCAGATGATGCATTCCATGACTGCACACTGGCTATAGACAGGCATACAAAGGTGCGCCCAGACCTGAAGGATACACCTATACCAGACGCCCAAGGGGATTTGTTTGTAGACGGGTCACGTCTTAAGAGATGACAATGGAACATTACAGGCATCCTATGCAGTGGGCACAGCTAACAAATTGTTGGAGGGAGGAAGATTAACATCTGCTAAAAGTGCACAAACAGCTGAACTCGTGGCAATTTCAAGGGCATGCACACTGGCAAAGGGTAAGAGAGCAAACATTTACACAGACATCCAGTATGCCTTTGGGGTAGTCCACGACTTTGTCCAGCTTTGGTCAATGAGAGGATTCCTCACATCAGCAGGCAACCAAATACAGCACGCACAGTTGATATGTGATCTCCTCCAAGCATTATTACTACCACAGGAAATAGCCATAATAAAATGTGCTGCACACACCTCATCTAAGGATTATGTGTCAAAAGGCAACGCTTTTATTGATGGGGAAGCAAAGAGGATAGCGCTCACAGGCTACCAGCTAGCAATGGTACAGGTCATTAGCCACACAAAGGACACCAGTGTCAACAGTGACTCGCTACACTTTGACCCAATACACATTCAGGAGAGGGTTGAGGACATTGAGAAAGAGGACTGGGCAAAAGGAGGGTGTGTGAAAACAAAGGAGGGGTTGTGGACAGGCCCGAATGGGAAAATATGCATACCTTCATCAATGCTTCCTTCAATGGCACGCCTTTTTCACGGCCCTTCACATGTGGGCCGCGATGGCATGATCAGACTGTTTTCACAATGTTGGTATAACTGCAAGTTTCGCCAAATAGCCGAAAGACTTTGTAAGCAATGTACTGTTTGTGCACAATACAATATTGGAAAGGGTATACCAACTGCCCCTGGCCACTTTCCTCCGCCCCACGGACCCTTTGAAAGTCTCCAAATGGACTTTATTGACATGCCCCCCACCCAGAAGTACAAATACGTATTGGTAATTGTGTGCATGTTCAGCAAGTGGACCGAGGCATATCCAACAAAGAACTGTGATGCACACACTGGCTAAATGCCTTCTGCAAGAACTTATACCGCGTTTTGGTATTCCATCCCTTCTGAGTTCCGACAACGGACCTGCGTTCATCTCCCATGTTATAGGGGGACTATGCAAAGGGCTTGGGGTTACACAAAAACTACACTGTGCCTATCACCCACCGGCAGCAGGCGCAGTAGAAAGAAAGAACGGGGTATTGAAGAATAAAATAGGAAAGATTTGTGCATCAACCGAACTGTCATGGGTGGATGCACTGCCCCTAGCTCTGTTGGCAATGAGAAGCACGCCAGATAGGGTAACAAAGCTAAGCCCTCATGAGATAATGTTTGGCCGCCCAATGAACATTGCAGGCCACATGTCCACTGCTCCACTGTCAATAGCGGACGACATGCTTTTGTGCTATTGTAAGAAATTAACAGAAACATTACGTTATCTTCACTGTCAGGTTCTGCAGGCTCTTCCAGAGGAAGCAACTCCACCGTCACACGACCTGCAGCCTGGCGATTGGGTCTGGGTGAAGGCTCACACCAAACGGCACTGCTTCCAGCCAAGGTGGAAGGGCCCTCTCCAGATCTTGCTGACCACAGCAACAGCCGTCAAGTGCGAAGGGCTGACCTCCTGGATACACAGTTCCCACACCAAGAAAGCACCAGGACCTCAACAAGGACCACAAGTTCCTCCAATACCACCAGCGGCCACTGAGACACCTCGCAGGTACAACCTTCGCTCAACAAGACAAGACAAGACCAACAACGGATAAAGAAGAGGCAGTTCCCTGCTTTCTGCAGGCCAGGCCTCCAACAGAGGGATCATTCCGAAGAAACCTGTTCTTTTCATATGTGCCACCCATCATGTGCTGGTAACCTCTGATGGTACACAACAAAGGCACCAACGGATACTTTCACAGTAATAGTTGCTGGAGTCTGCGTCAAGGATAGCGGCGCAGACCCTGCTAGGTAGCTAAGTCACAGATGCCGTCGAATAGATCTGGAAGGCTCAGATCCATACGAATAACAGTAGGACAATCTGAAATACTAATTGAAATAAAGATACTGTGCCCAGGAATAGAGGTCAACTCAGTGTTGCAACTAACAGTTGCAAACCCCCGCTACTAAGTCGGGTAAGAGACCTGATCTTGCAAGACATTTCATTCCCCACCTTTGGGTATCAGCCACAAGCACAAGATATCGCAGACACACGCCTTGACATCTTGGATTGCGTCATATACGCAATAGAGGTCACTGGATCTGGCCTCATAAGGGACAAAAATTAATAGTGCTTAATAAAACATTTTTAATCCAGCTTGCACATACCCCCATGGCACCATCAAATATGCCAAGACCCAGGAAAGAGGAGGCTAAGTGGCCAGCGGTACTAATAGCGATGCTGTCACCTGTACCAGGAATAATAATAACTGCTGTAATAATAATATATGCAGATGATATAAAAATACCATTCCTTGATGGTAAGGTGGGGGATGGGAGCGACTCCAACGTAATGCACGGAGAGGAAAAAATGAACATGACAGAGCAAGACGTTTTTGGGGAGGTTGAAATTAGAAGAAAGGGGGAACATGAATTATGGGACGAATATCAAGGAAATAAGTATGTTAAAATGCTGAAAATGTATGTGCGCATTATGAACATATCAGGATGTTATGTTTGCACACACTTGCCAACAGACACAGAAAACAGCATGAGTTACACTGTGCTACCAGTTTCCAAATATGTGGGGTGTATCTTGATGCGCGATTTGCTCCTCAATGACTACAACATGTCAGTTGCACCGCCTGAGAGTAGCAAGAGTGAGAGAAGACAGGGTGCAGAAGTACCTGGGAAGAAAAGGATACCATGCATGAATATGCAACCAGCAAAGAGGGACAAAGAAATGCTAGATACATTTGATAAGGCCTCCAGAAATAAGGGATGGAAAGGTAGGGCAGGTTGGGACAACTTGGGAACAGAGCAGGAAGGAGGGTCGAAAATACCAAGATTTAGAATAGAACCATCGATTTCTGTCCCTTCCTGTATCCAGAATGACAAAGTGACACCACCAAAAAGAATACCGAAAGTACCACAGCAAGGGAAAGGCTGCTCAATACAACAATTACTGCAGAAGGATGCATGGAAGGATTGTGCATCATTTGGGTGCACTATAGCAGAAATGGCACAAGGAGAAAAGGGGCAATTTGAATGTGAAGATAGAATAAACAAAATAAAGGGAATTCAAGAAGGTAAAAGAGAGACACAAATTTTCGTTGGTGAGAGTAACTGCACACACATAACAAGACTATCACGGATTAGGAACAGGAATATGCGGTCCTCACCTGGACTAGTGGGTTACAAGGGACTGTTCTTTGTCTGCGGCCAGTGGGCATACTTTTACTTACCCCCGGGTTGGTATGGTAGCTGTTACATTGCCTCCATCATACCCCGAATGGCCCATTTTTCTGACATAATGCAAATAACGCATCAGGGGCACAAGCCAGCAAGGGTCAGAAGGACGCCAGCATGGGCGGATGACTTAATGACAGGTATTGGGGTGATGATCCCTGGTGCAGGAGTAATATATACCACACAGAGGATACATCAGCTAGCAAGGATGATTGAGGACCTGGCTGACGCAACTGCAGCAGGACTGGGAAATATCACAGAAGAGTTAACTGCCATGAGGGCCGTAGTGATTCAGAACAGAATTGCGTTAGATATCATCCTTGCCAAAGAGGGTGGAGTCTGCCACGTCATCCAACAGGTGTGCTGTTCATATATACCTGACAATGGCCACAACATAGACAATGCAATACACAAGATAAAGGAGATCAAGGACGAAGCACACGACATACATACAGGAAGCCTGTGGGAAAATTTGATGCTATGGCTAGGAAGCTGGGGATCATGGATATTGGAGGTCGTCATTATAATAATAGCGGTCTTGATCAGCTTGTGCATAATGATCCAGCTTTGTCCTGCATGCTGCGCAGCATTTACATCCAGCTGTGCACATTGCGTGCCACAACAGGACAAACACAACAGTCACAAGCATGAGCACGACCACAGCGAGGAAGGGCAGGAGATGGTGAACAGAAGGACTACGGAGTAGTGATTTGGTATCAGATGGGGCAATGTTGAAGCCATCTTTTATATATGATACCAAATGCTTGAAGCTTTTAGGCCCTGTTAAGTTGACCTGAGATTCACTGCGCAGGCTGCTTGTCCCTTTCTTGGTTTCCTGTAAAGATGCTTTTGTAATGCAAGGCTTGCTCCAGACAGATACGTGCCAAGGGAAGATGCTCGCTTACGCAGAAGCATTTCAGCATATCCCATTTCGTAATATTTCTGGTCATTACAATTATGTTGCAACTATTACCTTGAAAAGTACCAGGACTGATATCTTACTTTTGAGTGGAAAGTCCCCAAAAGCTGCCTGCTTGGGGCATGTGACCAGCAACAGTATATTTCGAACCTTAAATGGTATGGCATAGACTAGGCCTTTGCTAACTGGTCAATTGTACCTTGCTTAATTTGTACTACGTATGTTATGATGCTGCATTCTTTGTGGTTTGGGGCTATATAAACTGTCAGAAACGTCACAGCGTTGAACATTCAGTGGCTATGCTGTCTGTTCCCGTGCGGCACGTATTTGCATTATCTGTTGGTCTCCAATAAGCTTGCTATCTTCTGTGCTGAAAGAACATTGTATCTGTGGTATTATTTTCCATTCTTTATTTCAGCTACTACAGAACAACCTACAGCCAACAGATAGGGGTTACCTAATCAGCTGAGGAGGATTTTACCCTAACATCACAGACGTCCCTGGTTAGAAGGTGAGTTGGGATCTTTGGGTATACAAAAGAAAACTACTCTGCGATCCATTAAATAAGAACACAAGCTAGAACATTGGCAGTGCTATGTCGTATGGCTTATACTTGTCCAAGTAAAACTATGTGTTTGTTGGACAACATAAACGTCAGGTATGTATGAGACTGATTCTACACACACCATCAGAATATATTGGCAAAAAGTCCCGCCAGCTCACAGTGCACCATCTGTTCCCCTAACCTGACAATGTAACAAATGGATTGTGCAACCTGAGAACTTGACAAACCTGACTCCTCGAGGCAATCATGGTAACAGATTTAGAACCTTTTTGTTTGGTTACTGATGCATACCCAAAGAGATACACAAGAAATACTCAGCAAGGTGTTTCAATACTTATTAAAGCATTATGTTTCTTGTATAAAAGACATGCGCTGCAATAATCAATAAAAGGAAACAGAATAGCGTAATTGACATTTTAAGAATAGTGAAGAAAATGAATAACTCAGTCATTGTCCTATAACAGTGAATATATGTGGTAATATATATATATACTGAATTATATTGTACTTCTACCTAGCGCTTCCTAACCTAGTATGTCTAGGATGGGTGAGCTGCCAAATCCCTGTAAGGTGGTCTAACTCCCTATTACCTATGGGTAAGTGTCATCAGGCTGTCCGTCTTGGTGTAGAGTTGGACATCCGTCATGGAGGTAAACAGGAATCAGCTGGGCTGGAATTCCGGCATGCAGCGACCTCACAGTGTCAATGAAATGCTCCTTTGTCTAAACAAAGGCTTGGTGTCATGTATATAATAACCTCCTCCATGTTACAATGCCGAAGTCCCAGTCAGGCCGCTATTGCTTATTCTATTATGATAGCCCTGTCACTGAGCGGCCAAAACAAATAACACCATCTTGTGTGATGAACCTAGCCCTTGCACAGAATGGTCAAGGTGTTCTGATAGAGTGCCCACGAAGTGGCAGTGTAAGCAAAACTGAGTTTGAAGAATATTATCCTGTTTGTGCACGCAAATGAATGTGCGTCAAATGTCATCGTGTTCAGGGAGAGAAGGTACCTTAAGAATGTGAGTAAGTAAAAATGGCCTTTCCTAACCGTGCCTAATGGACCCACGTGACACCTGGATGACCCATAAGCTTTACAGATATGTTTGTGGACTTTGAAGACTTGACTTTCCCTCACAGGTTATGCCCCAAATTGAGGTGTCACTGGTCACTGTAGACCAAAGTAGGGAGCTGTGGAGGTATAGAGCATCTGATGGATGGATGAATTGATAGATAGAGTGAGTGATGGATGGAGCGAGGGATTGATAGACGAAAGGACTGATAGAGCGAAGGAATGATTTAGAGAGGGTAGGCCTAATGCACCAAGGGTGATTGGTAGATGAAACGGAGTGAGTTAGACTGAGTGGGTGATTGACAGAGCAAGGCACAATTGGGGGAGTGCAGTACTGATTGAAAGAGGGAGGCAAGAATGAGTAGGGGCGTGCCACAGACAGGGATGGGTGATGGAAGGAATGATTGATGAAGTATGGAGTAATAGTGAGTGAAGGATGGAGTGGATGAAAGTGAGTGATTCATGGAAGATTGTGGAACATAGGAGGAAGGGTAGAATTGATTTGAGACAGCTGTTGTTCCTTTGCAAAGAACAGGCAAATCACTGGTAAAGAAATCTTCATTCCTGAAGGTATTATAGGGTAAATACACCTTACAGAGGATGTCATTCAATCCTCACTGTTTGACATTTGGTGCTCAGAAATTGGAAGCACCTGTTGTAATATCGGGGGTTGTTTTCAGTCCCCAATATTTTCTGGTGGGTACTTATGCATGCAGAGCACCTGCTACTTCTGTGAGGGTGCACCTTAATCCATGATTTATTTATGACACTGGTGCTCTTCACTGCAAGTCCTTGAAAATAAGTTTTAAAGAAACCTCCTTTCTCTCCCCCAAAGTATATCCTTCAAAATATCCATGAGGAACTAGGGATTGGTTATCTAGAGGACACACTGATGGCACAGCCCTTATTTCTCTGGGTCTCGGTGTGGGTGGACCCCATTAAGCACTTTAATCGCTCTATATTAAAGACTGTTTGGCCCTTGATCAAGCGACTGGTATTCAGTGGTTCAGTTACATTAAGCTTGTTTTACTAAGCTGGGTCGTCCTGAAATGTTTAATGACCCTGAGTCTTTAGTTGCGGAGGAATATTTCTGGACCAGGAAAGCTTTTACGGCTTTAAGAGCATCATTGGTCATCAGCAAATCAGCAGTTAGATTTTGTTTACTACTTCAGACCATGCTTTTTATCAAACCGTACCTCATGTATAACATGTCTGACTACCATCGATTTCTTTTGACACGTTTGTAATTGAATTTAATACATCATATATTAGCAGTTCCCTGTGGCAGCTACTATGGATCTACCCCCAGGCTTGGAAGGTGCACCAATTCTGCAGCTCAGGACATGATGCACGTTACTATGTTTTGCACTTTCTATAAAAGCCTGAGAAGGTCTTTTATCATACCATTGTTTACTGATAAGCACTTTGCACAAGTCCGTCCTGCACTTTTTACGGTTTGCTTTGTGAAATCACCTGTATTTAACATATCTTAAATGGGGGCTCGTATCACTTCCCAATGTCGAATTACTCTGTTCATTCGCTTTTGTGTGGAACTGGTTTTTTTGTTAACTTCCCCTGGCTGCACCCATTTATGATACTTCTACTAAAGCTGTTCACACTATTTAAGCCCCATTCGCTGTCAAGATATGATCTCTTTCCACGGAAAAAGCAGACAGCTTCGAACAGTATGCTGGAATGCTTGCTTTTTATTACTTAGTTGTGTAAAGCAGATGCTTTACCCTTAGAACGTTTGTGGCATTTCCTATTCATGCCTCTGTACCTTTCTTTGCACTTTGTAGGCATTTTCCGATTTAATTTTTCAACGTAATCTACTTGGTCATTGTGATATGATCAAATTCTAAATGTTGTAATAAACATTGCACAGTAAAAATAAAGTTAATATACAAGATCTGTGCTATATTTTACTACTAAACAGGCAGCCACAAGTGCAGACAACAAGGTTAGAATTTGAATGGTGCAGCAGGTGCAGTAGCACCGGGCCCAATAGTTGTCAGATCTCCTCTAAACACATAATATTGCTATATTTCACTAATAAACAGGCAGTCACAATTGCAGTTGCCTTGCAGTTAAAAGGGACTTGATTTTAATGGTGCAACAGGTGCAGTGGCACCGGGGCCAAAAGCTCTAGGGTTCCCACCGAACCCGGATTATTGCTAAAATTTAAAACTAAACAGGCAGTCACAAGTGCAGTTACCTAGCAGACAACAGGGTCATGATTTCAATGGTGCAGCAGGTGTAGTGACATCAGGAACAAAAGCTCTAGGCACCCCACTAAACACCTCCAATTGCTATATTGTACTACTAAACAAGCAGTCACAAGTGCAGTTACCTTGTAGACAACAGGGTCATGATTTGAATGGTGCAGCAGGTGCAGTAGCACCAGGCCCAAAATTTGTCATGACCTCCACAAAACACCTAATATTGCTATATTTTACTACTATACAGGCAGACACAATTGCAGTTGTCTTGCAGTTAAAAGGGGTTGATTTGCATGGTGCAGCAGGTGTAGTGGCACCCGGCCAAAAAGTTGTCAGAACTTCTCTAAACACCTAATATTGCTATATTTTACTACTAAACAGGCAGTCACAATTGCAGTTACCTTGCAGTTAAATGGGGCTTGATTTAAATGGTGCAGCAGGTGCAGTGGCACTGGGGGCAAAAGTTGTCATAACTCAACAAAACACCAAATATTGCTATATTTTACTACTAAACCGGCACTCACAAGTGTTGTTATCTTGCAGGCAACAAGGTCATTATTTGAATGGTGCAGCACGTGCAGTGGCACAGGGCCCAAAAGTTGTCAGAACTCCTCTAAACACCTAATATTGCTGCATTTTACAACTAAACAGGCATTCATAAGTGCAGTTATCTAGCAAGCACTAGGGGCATGATTTCAATAGTGCAGCAGGTGCCGTGGCACCTGGACCAAAAGCTCCAGGCACCCCACTAAACCCCTAATATTGCTATATTTTATTCCTAAACAGGCAACCACAAGTGCAGTTACCTTGCAGACAACAGGGTCATGATTTGAATGGTGCAGAAGGTGTAGTACCAATAGGCTCCTCTAAACACATAATCTTGCTATATTTGACTACTAAACAGGCAGTCACAATTTCAGTTTCCTTGCAGTTAAAATGGACTTGATTTGAATGGTGCAGCAGGTGCAGTGGCACTGGGGCCAAATGCTCAAGGCTCTCCGCTAAACACCCAATATTGCTATATTTTACTACTAAACAGGCAGTCACAAGTGCAGTTACGTTGCAGGCAACAGGGTCATGATTTAAATGGTGCAGCGGGTGCAGTGGCACCAGGCCTAAACTTTGTCATGACCTCCACAAAACACCTAATATTGCTATATTTTACTACTATACAGGCAGACACATTTGTAGCTGTATGCAGTTAAAATGGGCTTGATTTGAATGGTGCAGCAGGTGCACTTGCACTGGGCCAAAAGCTCTAGGGACCCCAATAAACACAGAACATTGCTAAACTTTACTACTAAACAGACAGTCACAAGTGCAGTTATCTAGCAGGCACTAGGGCCATGATTTCAATGGTGCTGCAAGTGCAATGGCACCGGGGCCAAAGGTTGTCAGAACTCCTCTAAACACCATATATGCTATATTTAACTACTAAATAAGCAGTCATAAGTGTACTTACCTTGCAGGCACTAGGGTCATGATTTCAATGGTGCAGCAGGTTCAGTGACACATGTGCCCAAAGCTCTAGGAACCCCTCTGAACACCAAATATTGCAATATTTTACTACTAAACAAGCAGTCACAAGTGCAGTTATCTTGCAGGCACTAGGGGCATGATTTGGATGGTGCAGCTGGTGCAGTGGCACCGGGCCCAAAAGTTGTCTGAACTCTTCTAAACACATAACATTGCATTTACATCAATTAATTCTATTATTAATAACATAGGCAAAACCTAATGTATTTACCAATGCTTGTTTACTTAATGGTACTACCGGACAAGCTTACTTGTTTTAATCTAGCCCTTTTATGTCTGTTGCTGTCCGTGGGAGAAAGCTGTTATCTGAAACATGATGTAATATCAGTTTTTTTCCAGGCAGCTACGGACATTGTTTTAACTTGTATTTTCCCTTTTATGGTTCTTTTGAAAGGAACCTGAATAAAGATTGATGACTGACACTGGTGCTCATATGATCAAAGTAACTAGTGCCCTTTTGAGAGTGTATGACAAGCAGTGCCCAGGCATACAAACCCTTTTCAAATTCTTTATAAAGTAATGTTGGAAATCTAACAGGAACAGATAACTATGATGCAAGGATACAAAATTGATTACTAGCAATAATAAAAACCTTCACGCTTTTGTGTAAGATGCTGGGAGAGTGCCTGCATCCCTCTACAAAAGTATAAACGTTTTTAACTTGTGCTATTACATGATACAAACATCTTTTATCACCATATTATGAAACCACGTAGAGCGCAATCAGGGTTTTTAAGTCGAGCATGGGCAGCACATGCTGTATTGAGGTATGACATAGAAGCTCCGCCCATTTCCCGCCCATCTTTTCAATTGGCTTCTGTTACTGTCCTTGCGAAATTGTTGCTTTTCATTTGTAAACAGGCTTAGTAGTCCCTCCTTGGTACCGCATTGTCTGAATTTGTATCCTCCCATAACGACTGGACCTTTTACTTGTTTTGTTACATGATCTGCTTTATGTAGTCAGTGAGCACAGTTTTCTTTAATCATCTTCCCCTATTCCACCCACAACATCGTAGCACGTCACCCGCTTTTATATTATTAGTAATGTATTTATTTAAATTAAGGCGCGGTCCGCTTTAACTATAGCGGCCACGCTTATTTAATTATTTAATTTACAGCGCAGGCCGCTTTCACTTTAGCAGTTGCACTTATTCATTCATTTAATTAACAGCGCAGTCCGCTTTCACTTTAGCGGCCACGCTATAGAAGCTTTCTTAATTATTTTTCCGCTTCAGGTGAAAGCGCCCCATACGCGCTTTCACTTTAATGTTGGCCGCCCCCCTTTCTTTAGACGCTGCTCACTGTAACCTTACTACGGCAAGCAGCCGCTAAAGAAAGGGGCATTGCCACCATTAAAGTGGTCAGGCATTTGCGAGAGATAGAGCTATTGGTATTAGAAATAACAATGCCTTTTATATATGTGTTGCTTTTAAAAACACATAAATAAAAGGCATTGTCATTTACAAAGCCAATAGCTTAAATGCTCGCAAATGCGAGACCTACTGCATTGAAAATGCTTGTTTTCCTGAATGATTGTGTCCCATCTTTGGACCTGGTTGAGACTGCTGCCTTTGTTGACTAGTTTCCTGCATTTTGTACCTACTCAAAGCTGCTATCCTCACAGGAATTAAGCTGCTTGGAAATAAGATTGAGCTTCTGGCATCTTCTGAAGGTATACACTGCAGAGAGGCGAGCAGCAGTTGAGGCGCACATCAAATGATGCCAGTCATCTTAGCATGCTGATCCCTACAGTCTATACTCTGCTGGTGCTTACACCAGTTTGGGTTGGCCATCATGGGAGAGAGGGAGGCCATGAATCACAGTGATTATGTCTTTCAGTTCAATTTCAATTCAAATAAGCTTTATTCAACAATACATGTCATAAAAGCATTATTACAAAAGATAAAATATTTTAAGCCATAAAACAGTGTGGTTTTTAAAAAATATTTAAAAGCATTTAAAAGCATATGCAAGCAATCATAGGAAAAGATTAATTCATCCTAATTACATTAAGAGTGCAAGTTCATAAAGTAGTAAGGCAGTGACAGTAAAGATTATAGGCAAATACTGTGCACATTAAAAACGTTTTAAAATGGCCAAAGCTCAGAAAAAAGGTGCCAGCATCACATCCACAGATAACCATAGTTGCAAGTTCATTGGTTCACAGACAGTGTATGCGATCTAATAATCCACATCCAGCTCAAGAATTTGGCTACTGAGATTGCATAACAGGATAATGGATCAGTGCGCAACATTCTCAAGGCGACGCTACCTTGTCTGGTGCCCAGATTCCAGCAGGTAGGAGCGAGCCATGCTTTACGGGGGCCAACATAGGCAGGACAAACAAACATTATGTGGGAGTAAGTTTCTTCCTGGTCCATACAAGTGGGACATTTACTATCACCTGATGGAGCGGTGAATGACTTTAATGGCAAGGAACCCACTCTAAATTGAAAGTACAGTTTACGATCAAAAGGTTTAGATATTATGTCCCAATAGTGCTACATGCTTGGCCAAGGTTTGAATGTTAAGACCCCCGTCAGCGTTGTGCTATCGCTTTTCCTGAGTGTATTTTGAAACACCAGATCCCAGTATCTTTCCTTTATTATATCTTTTGATGGAAACTGGTGTTATATCTTGGGTTTTCACACTATGCATCTTCCCTGTTTCTCTGGCTCTGCTGCTCAGCCAGTGTGAATGTGTAGGGTAGAATGTTGGTGTGGATGATGATGTAATGGAATGTGTGGACTGCTGAGTGAGAGAGAATCAGTTGGATCCTGGGCTGAGCAGCAGGGAGGCTGCTCCTGGTGGGGCTATTTTCATCTTTACTACTGAACTTACTGGAGTACCGATTTAACATCTAAGAACAATAAACGTATTCATCTTTAACCTAATCACATCTACTGGAACTCCTTCCTACGATACAACATAAATTGGTGACGAGTTGGATTAAAAACTACGTGTGAGGACTTATTTCAAGCTACTTCTAAAGGAACTTTCATTCAAGATTTTATTTTAAAAATAACCTACTTATGGATTTGATACCCTCCCGCCCACCAGTGTCCAGATTCACCAGACAGCCCATTGACAGGGCGTATGCTTCCTGCTCTACTTACTTCATCCTTAAACCAAGAGACAAACCCTCTTACTTTACATGCAACAGCGAAGAACTTTAATGTACTGGCAAAATTGAACTATGAACTGGCAAAGTTAAATCCTGCACCAGTGAATTCTGACGTACTGCAGATTTATTGAACTGCCAAGCTCAAAGTCAAATCCTGCACCAGTGTATTCTGACGTACTGCGGATTTATTGATCTAGCAAACCTACTTCTGCACTACATGCCCTACTTCTCACTTGGATTTTGGACCTATCCTGGTGCTGTTTCTACCCTGTTGTGACTATTCCTGACAGTCATGGCTCATTACATGAGATCAGGAGAGGGACGCTTCCTTTATTTCTCTGAGAGACATGTTTGTAAGTTTCATTCCCAGGGTTTGAATTCACCCGAGTGCCATTGTCTGTCATGGTGTGGCTCGTTGACGCCGCGCGCATTCTCACCGTTATCTTAGCGCATTCTTCAAATCGTTCGCGAGGAGTCCATGGTCACTGCGCGCGCTCGGCGCGCTCCCTTTCATGTGAGCCTGTTCTTGGACATTCCTTTCTTCTTTCGCCTGACTTCCTGGAATCCTGGGATCCTCGCTGCTTGGAGACACTTTCACACATTTGCGCAATTCGAGCCATCCGGCGTGCGTCTTCTCTACGTGCCGCCATTTTGTTTGGGACGATCTTTCATGCTGTAATTCAGATCCTCCCCTGCTGCTTTCTCATTTTACGTCCATGGAGCCTGATGTATGATGTACCTTGGGGCATTCTACTATTCCTGCCTACAGCTCTCCAGTACTTCGGGGTTAATATTTTCCTGCCCACAGCTCTACCGCCGTCTGAACAGAGACGCTTTGCAGGTTTCATCCCTGCGTTTCTCTTTCTTCTCCTCTAAGTGTTGAACTTCAGGTCATGCTTTGTAACTCAAGCAACAGTGTTTTGCTGCAATATTTTGGATCTCTTAACTACGGAGTTTTTTCTATTATTCTATTTTTCTGCTTCTCCCTGCACCTGCATTTTGCTTTTATCTTTATTCTTGTCATTTCACCTATGCTTGGTAACGTTTCTCTTTTATACAATGTGTTGATGCTCATTTGTTTCGTATAGTACTGCCATTATTTTTCTGAAATTCCTGCTTTAATTTTATTCATATAATGTACTTTTTACGTTATTGCCATTTACATGCTACTGTACTGTTTATGCATTTCTTTCTTGGCAGGCAGGTTTTATACGTTTTTCCTGTCTGTACTTCTATGTAGAGCATCTTCTTTTTAATCTTTTGCTTCTTTATATGACTTCTATTTACAGTGTATTCTTTTTGCTCTTGTGTGTAAGTTGTTATGTCTTCTGGCATTTATTCTTATGAGTGGTCTTACTTGAGGTGTGATTGCACTATTGATTTTTTGTGGGGTGCAGTCCACCCAGATCGCACTTTCCTTGGGCTTGCTGTTGGGGATTCACTACTTTGGTGTAGTTTTCCGTTTCTTACTTTCTTGCTTTTACTTGCTGTTGATTCTCAGTGGGGAGCAGTACACTCAGTTAGTCTCCCTCTGTTTGCTTTCTGGTTGGGTGCATTCACCCATTACTTGCTTTTTTGGTTGGGTGTTGCCACCCGTTGCTTGCTTTCTGGTTGGGTGTAAGTCACCCGTTTGCTTTTTCTGATTGGGTGTAAGTCACCTGTTGCTTGCTTTCTGTTTGGGTGCTAGCCACCCCTTGCTTACTTTCTGGTTGGGTGTAAGCCACCCTTTTGCTTGCTTTCTGGTTGGGTGTTTTCTCGCCCGTTGCTTATTTTCTGGTTCAGTTGTTTTCTTCATGTTTTTCACTCTTGGAGTTCTGTCTGTGTTTTGTCATGGGACTAATTGTTTTTTTTGGTTGTGTCTTATCCCTGTTTTCTGGTTTTACATGGTATCCTTTTCTTCTTGTGCTGTGGTCCGTGTTCCCCATTTTCTTTGCCAGCCTGGCCAGTCGGTGTGGTTGTGGTGGTAATTTTGGAGCACTCTTTTCTTGTTTGTTTTCGTGCAATACTTTTCTCTTACTTATGTATGTCTCTTTCTCCTCTTCTTTGGCAATTTGGACAGCATCCTTCGTTTTGAAATTTTCTTGTTTCATTTTTGCTCTGCGAAGGAAGGAGATGTGTGTCTTATCTGGTTTACGCATTCTACATTTCTATTTTCGTGTTTTACTTAGTTGTGCTTCTCTATTGTAGCTTATTTTCTCTTGCACACTTACGTATGTTTATGCTTAGTCTCTATTTAGTGTGTTGTGTTTTCCTATTGCAATGCTGTATACATTTTGAATTTTGCTACATGTTCTCTTTTTCTATATTGTTTCTCTTTAGCATTATATTCCACCTTGCTTAATTTTAGCATGTTTTTGCATAGTTACTTTTTAGTGCTTTGTGTTCTTATGTATTGTTGCTCTTTTGCATTTGCAATTCTTTCTCTTGCAAGTTTCTTTTGTATTACTGTGATGTTCCTACTTATATTCACTTTTGTTTTGTGCATTCTGTAAAGAGGGAAGATGTGTTATATCTTGGGATTTCACACTATGCATCTTCCCTGTTTCTCTGCATCTGCTGCTCAGCCAGTGTGAATGTGTAGGGTAGAATGTTGGTGTGGATGATGATGTAATGGAATGTGTGGACTGCTGTGTGAGAGAGTGTCAGTTGGATCCTGGGCTGAGCAGCAGGGAGGCTGCTCCTGGTGGGGCTATTTTCATCTTTACTACTGAACTTACTGGAATACCGATTTAACATCTAAGAACAATAAACGTATTCATTTTTAACCTAACCACGTCTACTGGAACTCCTTCCTACGATACAACAACTGGGTACTAGATGGATAATCCCACAGATTTGGCAAGCCCATGCTGATCAGGGAATCTCTGACATCACGTAACCAGCTAATTTTATGAAAGTGGTCTGCCTTAATTGTATCCCTGAGACCATCTGCGTAAGTTGCCAGTTCCGGTGTACACCAGATTCTGCGCCAATACAAGATGGGAAGTAACCTAGCTAGATCTACCAATGCTTTCCTGCCTAAGTCGTTCAGCAACTGTAGCACTGGTGTGCTTCGTGATAGGCTGGTAATCATTCAAAGGAATCTATTTTCTGCAGAGGCTAACTGGGTAAGGTGTCTTTCACCATTTCTGTTTAACTATTATGTCCAAATCCTTGACTATCTGGCAGCTGAGTTTCAAGGCTCTGCTGGTCCTATCCACCTGGTGCTTTTTCTCTCCAATGGCCTTATTAAAAATCATAATGGAGTGGCTGAGTAAAACATGTCATTCACGAAGTTAAAACTTTGTATGAAATGGTTGATACTAGAATGAGTATCGACAAGCATATAAACAAATGTGACCACCTTTTTTACGTTTGCACAATTCGCAGATTTTCAAAAATTTCACATTACATGAAACACATAACTTTAGCAATTGAGTATGAATGATAGTTTTTTGCATTTGTTTGCCGTAGGGGACTGGATCCAGCAGAAAATGTATCACAGGATAGATTTTTTCCTCCAGTCAACCAACCCTCCTATTTCGATTGACTTTTCACTGTGAGGTAAGCATTTATGTTCAACTTTTCCTCGAGGTAGGGTGTGGAGTAAAGGCCAACGCCGCCTCCTTTGGATCTAGGGAGCCATGTTCGAGTTCTGCGCAAATCACTTAATCTCCCCGTGTCTACCAAAAAATTAATGTGTCCTCGTGCAATGTAACTGGTGCTCGTGTAAAGCATTCCAATACCTTCGGGTAAAGTTTGTCGTATATAAAACCTGCAAAAAAAAGTGTACATCGATGTTCATCTTACACTCCATCCACAACTCTAACATAATGTGTGTTTGTAAAGCACACGTTCACCCAAGGGTATCTTGGCGCTAAATAAACAGAAGTGTATTGCTACCCAATGGTACTAATTTTATTGACCTCTGAAGGATGAAAGGTTGAGTGGACCTGCCAGGATTTGAACCTGAGACCATGAGGTCGAACACAGGCTCCTAGAGGGGATGGATTAGTCCACTAAGCCACCGGACCAGCTCTGAGATATGTTCTAAAACGTTATTTGATTTTACATAGAATGAAAAAAAATTGTTGGACGGTCTTTTCTGCCAGTAGCTTGCTCAATGGGCTACTGGAGAATCTTAGAACTGTTGAAGACCGTTGAAGACCTGGTGCCATTCAGAAAGGCTTTAAAAATAACCTACCTGTTTTAGATTGCTTTGATTAGGTGCTGGTGTATAGTGCTGTACATGAATAACACATCATTCATGCTATGCCACACCCCTACAACAAAGCAGAAGGTAGGTTAAGGGTTACATTTCTTGCTTCATCGTTGACTAAAACATCATACAACATAGTTAGACATGCTTCAAAAACATAATTTTGTCTACTTTTGTCTAATTTTGTCTACCTTCCTGTGCAATGTTACCAGCCCTCAGCAGAAGTTAGTCGGTCATGTCAGAAAGTTAAGATGACAAACTAGAAATGCTTGTAATGTGGTGCACCCAGCATGTAGTAATGATTTCTCATCATTTATATCCCTGTATTTAGATCAGGCTACGACAGATTTAACTCTCTGCTGGATCTCATGTCTGCACAACACACAACATACAAAAGACAACATAATATACAGAGAGTGACTGTGTATTGGCTCCTTTCAAACATTGGCCTGTTTGGTATAGCCTCTTCCCGACATTGGCTTACCTGCCTGTCTATCACATTTTGATATTAGCCCAAGGCATTTTGCTGATGTCTACATTTTTCTCCTAGACATTTTAGTGTGTTGAGCAGGCTAAATTTAGTCTATTGAAAGTAGCATACCTCAACAATCGCATCTGCTTTCACAAACCTTCCAGACACCTCCACGCACCTGGACTCCTACTTAAACAAATCCCACTCATACAGAAAACCAGATCTGGCAGTCAAGCCTTCTCCTACAGCATAGAACGACTTGCATCTACATATGAGAGCCTGCTTCTCACTTCTTGAATTCTACAAGAAGCTGAAGACCTGGCTTTTCTACTAGTCCTACTAGGTACTAGGTGTGCCTAATGGGAATACTCAAAAGCCAATTCTTCAGCTTCTTGCATTATTCAAGAAGCGAGGGTCAGGCTCTCAGGTGTAGAGGCCCTAGGAGGGCCTAGACTCACACCTGCCAGGTTACCCTCCCTGGTGATAGTGTGCTTTACAAATCTGCATAAGATAGCATAAAATGCATCTAAAGAGTCAGCGCCCTGCCCCATAGTGTCCGTACTCCCCACTTCTGGTGTGACACATTAGAGGAGCACATCTAGTGAAACGTCACCTGTTGGTGACAAGTCACCTATCACTGATGTGTGGCCTTCTTTGTTGGGATTTGGTAATGAGAGTAATGAAAACCCCATTCTAGGATGGTCACCATTTTCCTAGTAAATGAAGATCATACTTTACTGTCATTCCCTTTGTATGTCTATACCCATTTGTCTTGAGTGGAATATCTCAAACTACACTTGCCACCTCCAGTCTTCTCTGTTCTCTTGTGCAATCTGAAACCTATCCTGTCTCTCTACAGGGTCTTCAGTGTGTCCCTGGCCCAATCTGTGCCAGCCTCAGAGGCCTGATGGCCGCAGCCTGGTGAGGCCTAGCACCTCATGACTGTTCTCACTTGAGTGTACAGCTCACTACACTTGCTGCTGCTTGCCCTAGATGACGACATGGAACCATGAGAGAATGACTCTGGAGACGGGGAACTGCAAAATCCTGGATTCTTCAAAGCTGTCTGGGAAATAAGGGGGGCAGGAGATTGAGGGTGATGGCTAGAATTGTGTGTAGATAACTGAGCGCAGATGTGTCAGTGAGTGATCGCAAATGAATGTATGTGCTTGTGTGAGAGTGAAATTGAGTGTGGATGTTTGCTAACCTTCTTGTGGCTTGTAGGAATACTTGAATCAGGTACAGTGCTTGTGGGTCTTACAACCCCTCATTACAGAGTACCCACTCCAACACTTACTGCCCACAATCACATTTAGACTGAGCCCCACGCATGCAGTGAATCCTCAACAACCATGTTCAGTGTGAGCTAAGCGCTCCACATTTGGAAGCAACTCCGGTAGCCTGGGAGGTAGGAGAAAGAGTTCTTGAGGACCATTGTATATTTTTAAATTCTTACTTAGACACACAATGCCACATCACTCTGGGCTTCCTTCCTGAGCAGGATCTTCCAACTCAATACCTTTGGCTCATTGAGTGAGCATGTGTCACATCTGTGAATTGCCTCTCGCACCTCTTCCTGCCGTGCTACTATATCTTTTTATGTCTCCTGTACGCATTTTCTAATCTCTTCATCCCTAAGCCTTTTTGCCTTCTTTCCCTTTCTTTCTAGCTCATTTTCCTCCTTTCCATTTCCCCATCAATGAACGTCTGTTTACCATGTGCCTCTTTTCCCATCACTGCCAAGATTCTTGTGAGTGTGCCTTCCTCTTCTGCTGGCTCTGGTTCCTATAGTTAAGTATTGCTCTGTTCTTTTCTGTAGCTTTCCCATATTCATGTCATGGTATTCCAACGCATCCACTTTTCCTTCTGCACTGAGCTAACTCTCTACTCCACACATACCCCTTTACAATTGCTATCTGAAGCGTTCATCTGAGTATAGTGCCTTTTCTTTACTTCTCTGGGCTCTCTACTTGGCCACATTTGCCATGTTTCTGTCTTCCCTGCCTTTTCTTGCATGTTCTCATTTTTGCTCGCTTGATCAGTTCATCTTCCTTTTCCGCTCCGCCATCTTTCTTTCTGACCACTCGCCTCGCTAACTGTTCCCCTTATTCCTGTCCACTCAGTTTTCACCTTGCCCCTTCTCTTTGGAAAGGGAGTAATCAGAAGAGACTCTGCCCATTACCCACCTACCTGTGTATGTCTTCTGTTGTGGTCTGTGAAGGTAGACACCAGGAGCCAGGATGTATATTCAAGTCTTCTTTATTTAGTCTTAAGTCCAAGTTACATTAGTCTTGAGTCCAGCCAGCATTGGTGTAGTACAAACCCCACCAGGAGCAGCCTGCCCAGCTGCTCAGCCCATCTCCAACTGACACCCTCATCCACACAGGCACCCAGGCATTCCATTCATCACAGTCACACCAACATTCCAATACCATCTCTCACTCTGGCTGAGCAGCTAGGAGGGCCTAGGCTGATTACAAGTATATGTACTACTGAGGATATAACATTATCCCTTTCCTTTAAATAAAAACAAAAGCAACAATACTAAGGAAGAGAACTATGCACAAGAAAGCGGTAAAGCTCGTAACTCAGGGATGCAACTTACAGCAAAACATCACGAGAGAGTGAACAATACAAATCAGTTGAAGATGGGCAAAATATGACATCAATAAAAATGAGCAACAATATCCCCCATCCTCCCCCATAAATAATTATCAAAACAATTTGAAGCGTAAGCAAATCGTACAACGTATCAAAAGTTCAAATTGTACACTTTGTAGAATAAACTGTGAAAAATTAAGTACTGAAAGCAACACCAGACTCAATAAACATAGAGCAGGGTTGAGCAAAGGGTAAAATACCCCGCAACACCATTCCCAGAAACAAAGGAACTACCAAATATATGGGACTGTAACCCATGGAAACTCTGTATGGAGCTAGCCCCCATAACACACACCCTATGTAGGTTGTACTTTAGTACTGCGCGCAACCTGTAAATGGCGATCAAGTCCATATCCCAACCCAGTGTAAGGGTTGACCTAAATCCATTATGGGAACTAACCCATGCCCAACCCCCTTGTGGAGGTTACATACCCCGATGTAGGAGTAACAAACAGTCAAAAGTAAAGGGGAAGTTATCCCACAACCAACCCTCATGTACAGGAACTACATGAGGATAATCTAAATTTAAAATGGGAACTAACCCGTCCACAACCCCGTCGTAGAGGTTACAACCTGGGATTAAAACCCAACCTTACCCCTGACCTAGGGGATAAACTGTGATGACCACCCTCAGAGACTAGGACGTCCCAACCATAAGTGTAACACTGTGGCATCACTACAAATAAACCAAAGAAATAAACTGTTAATACACTTCCAACTAGAGTAAGCACCAATGACCTGTGCCCCACGCCGGTGAGCGATCTCTCACCCGAATACAACCACTCTGAGTCACGCCAGATTTGTGCCCACCACCAGAAACCAGTAAAAACACCATAGATGTCACTGTTATGTTTAACGTCAGTTCTTAAATCACCATGAAGCTTTGTGGGAATAAACATACCTTTTCTTTGTTCTTGAAAATTTTCTTCATACATTTCTTCCCTAAAGTGACACCAGTGTGCAGTCACATTGTATAAAACTAATACAGTTGGATTAAACATTACTTGCACAATGACAGCAAAAATAAAAAAACATGAATCTTTCTGGCACCGTGATGACCAACATACCCCAAAAATACAGACTAAAAAAAAAAAAAAAATGCTGCATATCCATGGAGGAGAGCTCGTGGACACACACCATGCTTCCAACAACTAAGCATTATCGTACCAAGTCTGTGTTCTCAAGTATGGTTGATAGCGATCCCAAAAGCAAACTTATGACAGGAACAGATTGCTAGCAGAAGCGACACACTCTGTACAGCTCCAAAGTAAAGATTACCTCAACGCTGAACAAAACACCAAAAGAATCCCTCGTTGACGAATCGTCGACTTGCTGTGCTGGAGCGAGCACTACATTGTCCCCGCTCTCCATCTGGCGTTGTTCAAACTTTATTGAAACGAGCAGAGACAGCGTGGTTGGCAAAATTACGTGGTTGGCAGAAGCTTAACACAATGCAATTGCTCTTGTACAATCTAGCCAAGCCGAAGATGGCGGCACGCTTGTGGCGTTGCGCCGGGTGGCTCCCTGCGAGTGAATGCACCAAAACGCTCGGGAACAGTGGACAAGCGTCACGTAGAACTACGCGACATGGAGGCAACACAGGTAAGAGTCCACGCGCTGTATATAGCTCGCGCCTCATCTTTTGAATTTCAACTCAGCGGTTAAACTAACCGTATAGCGCTGCCAGAAACAGAAAATGACAAAAGAGAGGCTCACCTCAAAAGCGCCGAAAAGTGTGCAAATGGGCAATTCCCTCCGTATCTTGCCGCATACCAAGTAGATGATACGGTACTCCAACTCAGCACTGACAAAGCCAACTGTAGTGCAGCGTCGTGTGTAAACCACAGGGCAGTGTGCACACTCCATGATCTCCCCAACTGTGCACACCAAGTGCAACATGCTGCCAATCCGGCGCTTGCCAACTCTTGTGCAAGACCCGATCAGTGTGGATCTCCGCTCCAATGCAGACAGGAACCAACGTGCATACAACCCAGAGTGCCCATAAAACTCCATGTAACATTACCAGAATCTCTCATCAAAGTCAATACAACCTCACCTTGGCGCAAATGAAGTACTTTGTTGTAGTAACCTCTCTTGACAGGGTACAGCACGCTAGTGTAAGGGCTGTCTGATCTGATAGACACCAGTGGGGCTGGTCCGTGTGCTATGGCTGTACCATTTTCACATATTGACCTTCTGGCATAATGTCTTTAGAGTGACACATTTGTGTGTCCTCATGTAACTCTTTTTCTTTGGTTTTGTTCTTGATACTTCCGTTTTTCTACTTCTCCATGAAGTAGCTTCTGTTTGACGTGCTGTAGTTGGCATCAAGATGTTTCTGCAACTACTCCTCCAGCTCACTGTACCTTTTTGTGG
This sequence comes from Calotriton arnoldi, assembly GCA_963921515.1. NCBI lineage: Eukaryota > Metazoa > Chordata > Amphibia > Caudata > Salamandridae > Calotriton > Calotriton arnoldi. Next base: position 258,557 of record CAWUFW010002066.1, read on the forward strand.
CTGTAGTATTCCCAGGCTGCGGTGTCATTTGGTGATGACACTGGTCGGTGGAGCTGTCCGTTGGTAAAGACACTGGTGGGGCTGGCGCTGGCTTGCCTGGAAATACTTTCCTTGTAGATTTAGTTGCTTGTGGGTACTCTTGGTTCCTCTTTAAGTTTCTATGTTCCTGTGCTGTACCAAGAGTCTCTAGGGTCCAAGTCCGCTCGTCGCCAAAATATGTTGTGGTCTGTGAAGGTAGACACCAGGAGCCAGGATGTATATTCAAGTCTTCTTTATTTAGTCTTAAGTCCAAGTTACATTAGTCTTGAGTCCAGCCAGCATTGGTGTAGTACAAACCCCACCAGGAGCAGCCTGCCCAGCTGCTCAGCCCATCTCCAACTGACACCCTCATCCACACAGGCACCCAGGCATTCCATTCATCACAGTCACACCAACATTCCAATACCATCTCTCACTCTGGCTGAGCAGCTAGGAGGGCCTAGGCTGATTACAAGTATATGTACTACTGAGGATATAACATCTTCCTTCAAGTAAAAGTGTTTCTCTTTGTATTTGTCACTCTATATGTTGGGTGTATGTGAGGCAGTGTGTATGGGTGTGTCTATGTACGGGTGAGCATGGGTGCCCGAGAGTGTTGTCTACTTGTCTGTTGGTGTCTGTGAGTTGATTATGTGTCGATATTTGAAGGCATGAATGTTCAAAGGTGTGTTATGTCTAGCTGTGGGTGCCAATATATGTGTTGATCTGCATTTGTCTGAATGTATTCTATGTGTGTGTTGAGCGATACTTGTAGATGTTTTGGTGTGCATCTGCGTGTCAACACTGGTATGGGTTTGTGTGTGTATTTCTGTGTGTATAAGTGCCTTCACGCTGTGCCTTTGTGTGCGTGAATTGTCAAAGAGCAAGACCTACTGCCTTTGACAATGATTGTCTGATGTTGTGATGCAGTGATGTCTGCGGTGACAGATTTAGTAACAGTATTATTTCGGGTGCATTCAATCCAAGTCGTCTGACTCCTAACTGCGCAGTTCTCGCCACCTCTGCGAACATTTCACAGATTCAAGACTAGGATAGGTATCTAAAGCGGTAATTGAAAATGTTTTACTTTGTTCCATCAGGTGTATTCCAGAAGACATTTTTCTCTTTATCTGTGAATGCAGTTTGAAATAAAGTGAGAATTAACTGTGGCACCTAGGCAGTGATTGTAATCTGCTCAAAGTTTGAGAAATGACTAATGCTGATTTTAAATGAGCAAATCGGTTATTTGTGTCTTTCTAATCCATGCAGTGTCCGCAACACGTACTGTTTTATTCATCTGCAAGGCTTGTCTGACATAACTCTGCTATATTAGTTTTGTTATGGATGAAGTAAGTGAAGCGAAACTAAACATAGTGTCAGGTTGTATTAAAATATGTAAATATGCAATAGTTTCCTGTAGGACCCAGCAGTGCATTATAGAGTATGCTTAATTGATGTGTCCATGATCCGTTATGTTATCTAAAGCAGGATTACCTCTTGAGATTCCTACAAGGGGTCATTTGCATGGCCTGTTCTCACAATTCAGCATAGACCAATGCTTGTTAATAGATTTTTGTAGAGAATAATTCGTAACATGTCACTCAATCCTGTTTCTCGTTCTCATCAGTCCAGGAAGGTGTTTGGGTTCCTATTGCATGCACGTTTCGTTGACTGCTTGATAGCTCGCTGGCATACTTGCTGGTTCTTAATTTCGTGGTCATTTGATCATTATCAATTCTGAGCAATGAGTTCTTGCTGGTAGGCTTCACACAGACCTCACTAAATCCTGCCTGCGCACTGGGAACGCTAGTCCTGCTTTACTGGTACTGGGTGTGCCCTTCGGGTGATTATTTGTTTCTTTAGTCTACTTAGGAAGGTAGTGATTGATTTCTCGTTACAATTGCAGGCTATGAAGATGCACACAATGTACTTACACTAGAGCATGATCTTCTGATAGCAGGGGATTTGCGTTCTGAAAACCTTCGTCCTCTCAAATGAATGAATTATCTTATAGGTTTGCTTTTCACTCACCTAGTAAAGGAGTGAGAAGTATGAGGACTCAGTCAGTGAGTGGCATCCGTGGCCAACGGAGACAGAACAGCACTGAGACATCAGAGTGGAGACAGAGAAAAACTACATCATATGTCTTACAGAAAGAAAGTGGCCATTAAGTCACTCACATAAGCACAGAGGCACTGTTAGAACAGCGATAGCAAGAATCTGCTGAACACAAAATACTAACAGAGGCCAGCTGAATGCCCCCACAGATGATAAGCCTTGCACTGTGGCACATGCCCTGTATTAGTCAACGCTGTAAGTGTGATGCTGCGTAGGCAAAAAAGAACTACAGGCCTCACTAGGGGGCATATTATCAAGCGGCAGCGATAATTATCGCTGGCCGCTGTTAGCGTGAGGAATCCTATCGCCGGCTATCGCTGGAAATTATCGCCATGCTAGCGCTGTATTAACAACGCTTAGCGCAAAGGCGATAATTTTCCAGTGATAGCGATGTTTTACGTGGAACATCGCTGGTTTTCCAGCGATGTCCCATGGAAAACGGCGATATACTTGGTGATAGGGCCTGTGGTCTTAGCCACACAATCCACCCCCATGTTAGGTATGCCTTAGTCAGGAATTTAGCAGACGTTAAATTCCTGCGTTAAGGCATACTTAACGCAATTTAAAATATCGCTAACCCACGTTGCTAATATGGCGATACCTGGGTTAGCGATATTTCCTGTTGTTTTCACAGGCACGCCCCTTTGCATCTCATTAGCGATGCGATGGGAGGCATGCAGAAAACGGACGCTAAGTCAGGAATCACGCGCTAGCGTGTCCTGATCAATTCGGCGATAAAATTATCGCCGCTTTTCGTCCGAAAACGGACGCTAAAGCGGCGATAATTCATTAACGCCGCCTTGTTAATATGCCCCTAGGATGGCGGACGGGGCGGACAGACTTCTGTCCGTCCGCCATCCATTTGGTATGGGGACCGCCTGCCTACAAGGCGGCCATCCCACATGCCGAATTACAATGCGACCGCCATCATGGCGGTCGCAATGTCTATTTATTGTATTGCAGCGGGTGCTGAGGGCTGCAGCACCCGCCGCAGTACTATGAAATGACATGTTACATATCCCTGCACTACGGTGCAGGCACCATGCGGTGCCTGCCACATGGTGATGGGATATGTAGGGGTGCACCATAGGTGCCCCACAGGACCCATGTCCGAGGCCCAGGGGGTGAGTGGGGCCCGCTATGGGCCCCCAAGTCCGTTTCCACCCGCCTGGTCACGGCAGGTTAACCGCCGCTGACAGGCAGGCAGAAAGTGATATCAATATCCCTCCGGCGGTGCCTGGCAGGCACCGCCGCCATTCTGTTGAATGCGGGAGGTCCGATGGGTAGTCAGAATCATTCCAACTGTCGGACCCATGGCGGTTGGTCTTTCAGACCGCCACACATCCCCCTGCCATCCAAATGTGGCGGGTGGAAAACATGATTGCGATGGTGGTGGGACCGCCACCCATGGGCTGTCGGTGGCAGTCCCACCGTCATCGTAATCGGGCCCTACATTATTCGTGTTGTGTTTCTCATGATGAACTACTGATAACAGCTACTACTACACTGAATGCAGGCTTTGGCCACGACCGACAGCTGTGACCACACCAGGAAGGTGAGTTAAAAGAGCTCAATTCAGCCTCAAGAAGTTCTACTTTTTAGTAAAAATATGGCTATTCTAGCTCCCTCTGCCTGTCACGTTGTGGAGGCTTCATCCGCAGTCAGCGTGAAATCAGATCAAGTGAAATTAAGATCAGCAATGCTACACTGACAAGGCAAAGTGATCATTCACTTGACCTAGTAGGCAATATTCAAACTAGGCCTGCCCATTTAATAGGGGGATCATCGCGAGGAATAACAAGATTCATTGATTCAGTCAGTCGATAATACATTTATTTACATTATAATAACTTTTAAAGAAGTGCAACACATTAAATATAAAAAGCAGACACAGGACACACATTCATAAAGTAAGGTATACATTTTCAAAGAAAGTAAAGAGCGACCGAGATCAGCTGCTGCATCTAAAAATTGCAGATCAGCTGAAAGATTCACCGCCGATCAACGAGATATCACATCCTATTTCTTAAGTGAAGGCTTTAAAATCCTACAACCAAAAATACAAATATAGCGCAGTCCATCAAAATATTGGTGCATAGTTTAAAGTGCATGAAAGAGGAATGCTCCTCTTTCCCTGTCATAAATTATACCACATTGGGGATGGAATGCAAGACATTAACGCTTAGCTGAAATGTAAACATCTCTAACCTTAACCATCGGTCTGGCTGCTGATCCACATAAGGAAAAACCTCTTAATCACCCAAATAATGTAAAGGTAGGGCGACAGAAGGCAAGCATGGCCGGTATAGGTAACAGCGGTGGGAGGGGGGGAAGTCAGCATATGACCAGATAAGGAAAATAAAATAAATAAATAAAACCACTTACCTTGAGCTCGCTGCATCGCTGAGTCAGCGATGTGGTGAGCGCAAGGTAAGTGGTTTTATTTATTTATTTATTTTATTTTCCCTATCCAGTCGTATGCCAACTTCTCCCCTTCCAACCCCCGTCCCTCCCCACCACCCCACCACTGCTACCTGTACCGGGCGCGCCTGATAGGAGGTATCCCTGCCAAGTAATCTCAACTTTTTCTTTTACAAAACTGCATGGCTGAGTCTCAATGCGTGCTTTAGGAGACTGTACTATAGAATATCGAGCACAAGAGGATTGTGGTATCAGAATATGGGGGGCAGAATATCGAGGGACAAAATATTGAAAGGTAAGAGGAAGTATAGATTTACTATTCTTAACTCCACGTCCATGCACCTTGAAAATATATATATCGTTATGGTACATATAAGCGGAGTTAGGCAAAAAAAAATCTTGACTTACTTACCTTTCGACATTTTGGGCTCGATATTCTGGTCATGATATTTCGTGCCATTGGGATTCCCATTTCGATATTCTTGGAGCATACCGTAAGGGAAAACAAGCCAATGCTGTAGCCAAGTTGAATGCACATAATTTTACGTACATTTATTTGCCTTACAACAATCTGGCCCATCATCTCTCGCTTTTTAAAATCTCATTCCAACGTAAGAGAGAGGTACAGTTTAACCTTCGAAAGTCAAAGAATGTGTGAATTGTATTTGTCATTCCCTTACCATATCAGACCATGATATGGGCGCACTCTCTCATGCCTGATCGCCTGAATCATCAAGTTATGTGGAAGATTTAATCTTTGTTTCGCTGAACGGCTCTCGACATTTTCCTGAGAGTCTTTCTGATCAGAGACAAGTAATATTGCATCATTTAGAGCTTGCAGCAATAATTTACTTTTAAAAGCTAATAAAAATGATGCAAATAATGCAAATAAGTACAAAGTAAATATCTAATTAACACTTTGTGCCAGTTTGGATCACTATTTAAACTTTGGGCCAGCACAAAGTGTTGATAAATCTATTCCTAAGGGAAGGTGCTCAGACAGGCAAAATGGTGAATTATCTAGAGAAGCTCGCTTATCAATGATTCGATGAACTAAATCAGAATGGCTTAGAGAGTTATTTTGCTGGTGAATAGCCAAAAGTAGTACATTTACTACAGAGTGTAAGAGTAAACTTACATGTGTTGATTTACTCAATTGTGAATATATCTTCATGAATTGCCCCCATAGGGTTAGATTTAAGAGCCGGCAAAACATTCTGCTGTACCGCAAACCCAAAGTTTCGTTCTTCTCTCACTTCAGCTGTAGCATGGTCTTGTTCCTGTTAAGTTTGATGGACAGATTTGAGTAGCTGATACAATCGCTTTTCGGACTCACTGGTCTCAGGCATGATTGCAGTCGCTGTAGTACTTAGAGACCTCTAAATTGGTTTTTGTTTGTGATCCCATTGTAGAGATCCAGGGGTGATCCCAACGTCTTCCTGCCCAGAAAAGGGAGCAGTAGGTATGCCATGTTATGCATGTTGCGGAAAAAGCAAAAGTGTGAAGACAGTGCTCTTCCCTGTAGTGACGAGGATCTTCTCCACACTGGCAACTTCTAGGGAGGAGCCTGTTTTTGGGTGCAATATTCTTCACTTCTTGTTGGTTCGCAGTAGCATCTAGCAGAGATATCGCTGTACTCCAACATCAGCTAATTCACAGACTATTTATCTTTCCCAGTCTCTTCAACCTGCAGGAAGTAAAACTGAGAATCAAGACAGACAAATCTGGCCTTTTTAGTGAATGCAATATAAGCCATAATAGCATATAACAATAATACCTGTGTGTACTTATTGTTAGACAGGGTACTAGTTAGACAAAAATTAATGAAAAGCTACAGGCGTAATAAAAGATGTTTTTCAACACTAAAAACAGCCTTGATTCTGACTGTTGATACAATGAGTCTGACATAACACTACTATCACAACACCTACAGAGGCCTATGTTAAAAAAAAGCGATAATAAATAGCCAATGCTTCTCCAGGGCCAGTGGGACAACTACTGCAACAAACTGTGGTGGCGAAAATCAATTAAATTAAACAAAAATAATAAACATGGCCTACTAGGTGCATGTAGAAAATAAAAAAAATAAAAACATGATATCTGGGTGTCTCTCCATTGCCCATAGGACTTTCATGAAAAAGAGGAGTCTGGCAAAAATTGATTACATTAATTACATATAATAGCCATGTTGAGCAGGCTCAAACACCATAACTGAAAATGTAAAAAAGATCCTAATAAAAATTTAAAATAACGTCTGGTGCTCCTTACCAGAAACTATTCTGGCATAAAGGAAATGTTGCTGGGTTCTGTTAGGGGGCGCTATGTCAATACTCAGACAGAAAAGGCAGGTCAATCTTGGAGCAACGGTTCTGCATGGTCGGGGTTCTTTGCTGATGCACTCATCTGAAGGTGTGGATGTGGAGGTAGAGTAATTGAAAGTGGATTTGAGGTATGTGCCAACACCTGAGTCTAGGAAAAGCACACATGATTGTGTCTTTCTAAAAAAAAGAAGTTAGAGATCTGATTTGAGAAAGGAGGTCATCCAGTTTGCAGGTGAGGGAGTTGATGTCTGCAGGATTGCGGGAAGTTACAGCCCAACCTAAAGGGATGTGTGAGATCATATTTGCAAGAGGTGGGCTGTTCAGTGTAGTTGTAGATGAGAGAGAGAGAGAATGGGGAGGGGAGGACATATTAGGGTCTGTCGGTCTGTCCAGGATGATCAGAGTCAGGAGGAGTTGTGGGAGAGAGTTTAATGGTTTCTTTGGGAGCAAAGGCTAGTGTGAGTTTGGTTTCCCTATGTAAGTAGTAAATTGGTGTGCCAGGGTGTCATGGGTCCTGGAAGGGTGCTGAAACAATTTGGCAACAGTGAGTAGGGCACAATAGAGTTAAGTTGAGTTGAAGTAATATAACTATGGGGAGGAGTGGTGCTGGACCGTTTGGGGACAAGACCACATAGTTTAAGGTGATGTGAAGTTGAGTTTGCTTTGACACAAGTTCCTTAATGATTCAGAGCCTCTGAAATGGTTTACATCCAAGGCTGGATTAGGACTTTATGACTGGTGTAGATACAGATGTGCTTTTCAATCTAAAAGGAGGGAAGGCCAATACTGGTGATACATGATTTCAGATCAACCTGAAGAGATTGAAAAAAAACCTTTAGTCCATGACATTAGGATGTTCTCACTGGAAGAAATAGGCGGTAACTCTTTTGTTTCCCTTTCTTATCACAGCACAGTAGAAGTGATCATCAATGATCATTTTAAGTAGGGATAGGTGGAACTTTCCGAGTTTCACTTTGTGGAATTCCGTGGACTTACCTAAAAACGCGAGATTCCACGAATTCCGTGAGCGGCGGAATTTTGGTATGTTGCACTGCTCACGCTAATTTTTAGTGCCAGGAGCTTGTCCCGCGCTGTTAAACCAATGAGAATGGCACCACGCATTGCGCCAGAGGCCGCTGCTTCTGCCTGCCACTCGAGTAGATTTTGTACTTGAGCGGGAGCTTTCTCAACGCGAGTGGCAGCTTTTTCAACCCAAGCGGTAGCAGTCTGCCGCGACCGTCGGCATTGAGAAATCATGCTGTGACTCGTCCTAGCGCCAGATTTTCTTGCTTGGCTACTTAACGTTGGCACGCCTGATGCAAGAAAACTCTACCATGCAGCAGTTGGCAGAGTTTTTCTGGAACTCCGTGCTCCAGCCGGAGCACGGAGAGAGGGCAAAACTCAGCAAACTCCGCCGATGGAGGGTAGTTTACCACCCATGTTAGAGGAGTAAGTGATTTTATTTGAGCATGAGCATTTTTGTGAGAATTTCTGTGCTGGCAGGAGCGAGCATAGTCTCAATATCCTTTTTTTTATTTTCACAAAGGAAAGGGATCTCCTTTGTGAAGGAAGTCCTACCAACTTTGAGAATCTCATTGCCCTAAAATACAGTTTGATAATTATATAGAACAGAGCCATGTTTTTTCTACATGTGACAATATGCCTTCATATTGGTGTGTCTTTTGTAGCATTAGAATCCTTACCACAATCTAACAGCTTGCCTGTACTTTTCTTGTTTTTATCACATTGAACCCTTGACAATCCAGGAGCTAATTGGGACCTTTAGCCTGTCCTACCATAATCTGTGACCGCATCTGCTGTGCTTAGATTTCTCAATCATTCCCACAGAAATTAACTTATTTGGCAGTGATCCAAGATGGCATATGGATGTCTCTGATGTGAGCTCTGCGATACAAAAGGGGATGATGGACGGAACGTTTGAGCCAATCAAACACTCACCCCCAGTCAACTGATCTGGGTTTAATCCATCATCATTCTTTAGCTCACTCCACCACCCCAGTTCAGACATGGCCATATGCAAATCAGTCTGACCCTGTGCCTCATGGGAACAGTCCAGCCCGAACTGCCAAGCCATGTCTTCCCTGGACCGGAAACAAGCATCCTGGGACCGGTTTCTGGCATTCCAGCCGTCATCAGCCAGGCTTGCTTGAATCCAGTGGCAAAGTGAGCAAGGGACCCACGTCTGGGCATACCCCCGCCAACTTAGGGCGAACAAGCGATACAAAAGGGGATGATGGACGGAACGTTTGAGCCAATCAAACACTCACCCCCAGTCAACTGATCTGGGTTTAATCCATCATCATTCTTTAGCTCACTCCACCACCCCAGTTCAGACATGGCCATATGCAAATCAGTCTGACCCTGTGCCTCATGGGAACAGTCCAGCCCGAACTGCCAAGCCATGTCTTCCCTGGACCGGAAACAAGCATCCTGGGACCGGTTTCTGGCATTCCAGCCGTCATCAGCCAGGCTTGCTTGAATCCAGTGGCAAAGTGAGCAAGGGACCCACGTCTGGGCATACCCCCGCCAACTTAGGGCGAACAAAGCGATACAAAAGGGGATGATGGACGGAACGTTTGAGCCAATCAAACACTCACCCCCAGTCAACTGATCTGGGTTTAATCCATCATCATTCTTTAGCTCACTCCACCACCCCAGTTCAGACATGGCCATATGCAAATCAGTCTGACCCTGTGCCTCATGGGAACAGTCCAGCCCGAACTGCCAAGCCATGTCTTCCCTGGACCGGAAACAAGCATCCTGGGACCGGTTTCTGGCATTCCAGCCGTCATCAGCCAGGCTTGCTTGAATCCAGTGGCAAAGTGAGCAAGGGACCCACGTCTGGGCATACCCCCGCCAACTTAGGGCGAACAAAGCGATACAAAAGGGGATGATGGACGGAACGTTTGAGCCAATCAAACACTCACCCCCAGTCAACTGATCTGGGTTTAATCCATCATCATTCTTTAGCTCACTCCACCACCCCAGTTCAGACATGGCCATATGCAAATCAGTCTGACCCTGTGCCTCATGGGAACAGTCCAGCCCGAACTGCCAAGCCATGTCTTCCCTGGACCGGAAACAAGCATCCTGGGACCGGTTTCTGGCATTCCAGCCGTCATCAGCCAGGCTTGCTTGAATCCAGTGGCAAAGTGAGCAAGGGACCCACGTCTGGGCATACCCCCGCCAACTTAGGGCGAACAAAGCGATACAAAAGGGGATGATGGACGGAACGTTTGAGCCAATCAAACACTCACCCCCAGTCAACTGATCTGGGTTTAATCCATCATCATTCTTTAGCTCACTCCACCACCCCAGTTCAGACATGGCCATATGCAAATCAGTCTGACCCTGTGCCTCATGGGAACAGTCCAGCCCGAACTGCCAAGCCATGTCTTCCCTGGACCGGAAACAAGCATCCTGGGACCGGTTTCTGGCATTCCAGCCGTCATCAGCCAGGCTTGCTTGAATCCAGTGGCAAAGTGAGCAAGGGACCCACGTCTGGGCATACCCCCGCCAACTTAGGGCGAACAAAGCGATACAAAAGGGGATGATGGACGGAACGTTTGAGCCAATCAAACACTCACCCCCAGTCAACTGATCTGGGTTTAATCCATCATCATTCTTTAGCTCACTCCACCACCCCAGTTCAGACATGGCCATATGCAAATCAGTCTGACCCTGTGCCTCATGGGAACAGTCCAGCCCGAACTGCCAAGCCATGTCTTCCCTGGACCGGAAACAAGCATCCTGGGACCGGTTTCTGGCATTCCAGCCGTCATCAGCCAGGCTTGCTTGAATCCAGTGGCAAAGTGAGCAAGGGACCCACGTCTGGGCATACCCCCGCCAACTTAGGGCGAACAAAGCGATACAAAAGGGGATGATGGACGGAACGTTTGAGCCAATCAAACACTCACCCCCAGTCAACTGATCTGGGTTTAATCCATCATCATTCTTTAGCTCACTCCACCACCCCAGTTCAGACATGGCCATATGCAAATCAGTCTGACCCTGTGCCTCATGGGAACAGTCCAGCCCGAACTGCCAAGCCATGTCTTCCCTGGACCGGAAACAAGCATCCTGGGACCGGTTTCTGGCATTCCAGCCGTCATCAGCCAGGCTTGCTTGAATCCAGTGGCAAAGTGAGCAAGGGACCCACGTCTGGGCATACCCCCGCCAACTTAGGGCGAACAAAGCGATACAAAAGGGGATGATGGACGGAACGTTTGAGCCAATCAAACACTCTCCCCCAGTCAACTGATCTGGGTTTAATCCATCATCATTCTTTAGCTCACTCCACCACCCCAGTTCAGACATGGCCATATGCAAATCAGTCTGACCCTGTGCCTCATGGGAACAGTCCAGCCCGAACTGCCAAGCCATGTCTTCCCTGGACCGGAAACAAGCATCCTGGGACCGGTTTCTGGCATTCCAGCCGTCATCAGCCAGGCTTGCTTGAATCCAGTGGCAAAGTGAGCAAGGGACCCACGTCTGGGCATACCCCGCCAACTTAGGGCGAACAAAGCGATACAAAAGGGGATGATGGACGGAACGTTTGAGCCAATCAAACACTCACCCCCAGTCAACTGATCTGGGTTTAATCCATCATCATTCTTTAGCTCACTCCACCACCCCAGTTCAGACATGGCCATATGCAAATCAGTCTGACCCTGTGCCTCATGGGAACAGTCCAGCCCGAACTGCCAAGCCATGTCTTCCCTGGACCGGAAACAAGCATCCTGGGACCGGTTTCTGGCATTCCAGCCGTCATCAGCCAGGCTTGCTTGAATCCAGTGGCAAAGTGAGCAAGGGACCCACGTCTGGGCATACCCCCGCCAACTTAGGGCGAACAAAGCGATACAAAAGGGGATGATGGACGGAACGTTTGAGCCAATCAAACACTCACCCCCAGTCAACTGATCTGGGTTTAATCCATCATCATTCTTTAGCTCACTCCACCACCCCAGTTCAGACATGGCCATATGCAAATCAGTCTGACCCTGTGCCTCATGGGAACAGTCCAGCCCGAACTGCCAAGCCATGTCTTCCCTGGACCGGAAACAAGCATCCTGGGAGCGGTTTCTGGCATTCCAGCCGTCATCAGCCAGGCTTGCTTGAATCCAGTAGCAAAGTGAGCAAGGGACCCACGTCTGGGCATACCCCCGCCAACTTAGGGCGAACAAGCGATACAAAGGGGATGATGGACGGAACGTTTGAGCCAATCAAACACTCACCCCCAGTCAACTGATCTGGGTTTAATCCATCATCATTCTTTAGCTCACTCCACCACCCCAGTTCAGACATGGCCATATGCAAATCAGTCTGACCCTGTGCCTCATGGGAACAGTGCAGCCCGAACTGCCAAGCCATGTCTTCCCTGGACCGGAAACAAGCATCCTGGGACCGGTTTCTGGCATTCCAGCCGTCATCAGCCAGGCTTGCTTGAATCCAGTGGCAAAGTGAGCAAGGGACCCACGTCTGGGCATACCCCCGCCAACTTAGGGCGAACAAAGCGATACAAAAGGGGATGATGGACGGAACGTTTGAGCCAATCAAACACTCACCCCCAGTCAACTGATCTGGGTTTAATCCATCATCATTCTTTAGCTCACTCCACCACCCCAGTTCAGACATGGCCATATGCAAATCAGTCTGACCCTGTGCCTCATGGGAACAGTCCAGCCCGAACTGCCAAGCCATGTCTTCCCTGGACCGGAAACAAGCATCCTGGGACCGGTTTCTGGCATTCCAGCCGTCATCAGCCAGGCTTGCTTGAATCCAGTGGCAAAGTGAGCAAGGGACCCACGTCTGGGCATACCCCCGCCAACTTAGGGCGAACAAAGCGATACAAAAGGGGATGATGGACGGAACGTTTGAGCCAATCAAACACTCACCCCCAGTCAACTGATCTGGGTTTAATCCATCATCATTCTTTAGCTCACTCCACCACCCCAGTTCAGACATGGCCATATGCAAATCAGTCTGACCCTGTGCCTCATGGGAACAGTCCAGCCCGAACTGCCAAGCCATGTCTTCCCTGGACCGGAAACAAGCATCCTGGGACCGGTTTCTGGCATTCCAGCCGTCATCAGCCAGGCTTGCTTGAATCCAGTGGCAAAGTGAGCAAGGGACCCACGTCTGGGCATACCCCCGCCAACTTAGGGCGAACAAAGCGATACAAAGGGGATGATGGACGGAACGTTTGAGCCAATCAAACACTCACCCCCAGTCAACTGATCTGGGTTTAATCCATCATCATTCTTTAGCTCACTCCACCACCCCAGTTCAGACATGGCCATATGCAAATCAGTCTGACCCTGTGCCTCATGGGAACAGTCCAGCCCGAACTGCCAAGCCATGTCTTCCCTGGACCGGAAACAAGCATCCTGGGACCGGTTTCTGGCATTCCAGCCGTCATCAGCCAGGCTTGCTTGAATCCAGTGGCAAAGTGAGCAAGGGACCCACGTCTGGGCATACCCCGCCAACTTAGGGCGAACAAAGCGATACAAAGGGGATGATGGACGGAACGTTTGAGCCAATCAAACACTCACCCCCAGTCAACTGATCTGGGTTTAATCCATCATCATTCTTTAGCTCACTCCACCACCCCAGTTCAGACATGGCCATATGCAAATCAGTCTGACCCTGTGCCTCATGGGAACAGTCCAGCCCGAACTGCCAAGCCATGTCTTCCCTGGACCGGAAACAAGCATCCTGGGACCGGTTTCTGGCATTCCAGCCGTCATCAGCCAGGCTTGCTTGAATCCAGTGGCAAAGTGAGCAAGGGACCCACGTCTGGGCATACCCCCGCCAACTTAGGGCGAACAAAGCGATACAAAAGGGGATGATGGACGGAGCGTTTGAGCCAATCAAACACTCACCCCAGTCAACTGATCTGGGTTTAATCCATCATCATTCTTTAGCTCACTCCACCACCCCAGTTCAGACATGGCCATATGCAAATCAGTCTGACCCTGTGCCTCATGGGAACAGTCCAGCCCGAACTGCCAAGCCATGTCTTCCCTGGACCGGAAACAAGCATCCTGGGACCGGTTTCTGGCATTCCAGCCGTCATCAGCCAGGCTTGCTTGAATCCAGTGGCAAAGTGAGCAAGGGACCCACGTCTGGGCATACCCCCGCCAACTTAGGGCGAACAAAGCGATACAAAAGGGGATGATGGACGGAACGTTTGAGCCAATCAAACACTCACCCCCAGTCAACTGATCTGGGTTTAATCCATCATCATTCTTTAGCTCACTCCACCACCCCAGTTCAGACATGGCCATATGCAAATCAGTCTGACCCTGTGCCTCATGGGAACAGTCCAGCCCGAACTGCCAAGCCATGTCTTCCCTGGACCGGAAACAAGCATCCTGGGACCGGTTTCTGGCATTCCAGCCGTCATCAGCCAGGCTTGCTTGAATCCAGTGGCAAAGTGAGCAAGGGACCCACGTCTGGGCATACCCCCGCCAACTTAGGGCGAACAAAGCGATACAAAAGGGGATGATGGACGGAACGTTTGAGCCAATCAAACACTCACCCCCAGTCAACTGATCTGGGTTTAATCCATCATCATTCTTTAGCTCACTCCACCACCCCAGTTCAGACATGGCCATATGCAAATCAGTCTGACCCTGTGCCTCATGGGAACAGTCCAGCCCGAACTGCCAAGCCATGTCTTCCCTGGACCGGAAACAAGCATCCTGGGACCGGTTTCTGGCATTCCAGCCGTCATCAGCCAGGCTTGCTTGAATCCAGTGGCAAAGTGAGCAAGGGACCCACGTCTGGGCATACCCCCGCCAACTTAGGGCGAACAAAGCGATACAAAAGGGGATGATGGACGGAACGTTTGAGCCAATCAAACACTCTCCCCCAGTCAACTGATCTGGGTTTAATCCATCATCATTCTTTAGCTCACTCCACCACCCCAGTTCAGACATGGCCATATGCAAATCAGTCTGACCCTGTGCCTCATGGGAACAGTCCAGCCCGAACTGCCAAGCCATGTCTTCCCTGGACCGGAAACAAGCATCCTGGGACCGGTTTCTGGCATTCCAGCCGTCATCAGCCAGGCTTGCTTGAATCCAGTGGCAAAGTGAGCAAGGGACCCACGTCTGGGCATACCCCCGCCAACTTAGGGCGAACAAAGCGATACAAAAGGGGATGATGGACGGAACGTTTGAGCCAATCAAACACTCACCCCCAGTCAACTGATCTGGGTTTAATCCATCATCATTCTTTAGCTCACTCCACCACCCCAGTTCAGACATGGCCATATGCAAATCAGTCTGACCCTGTGCCTCATGGGAACAGTCCAGCCCGAACTGCCAAGCCATGTCTTCCCTGGACCGGAAACAAGCATCCTGGGACCGGTTTCTGGCATTCCAGCCGTCATCAGCCAGGCTTGCTTGAATCCAGTGGCAAAGTGAGCAAGGGACCCACGTCTGGGCATACCCCCGCCAACTTAGGGCGAACAAAGCGATACAAAGGGGATGATGGACGGAACGTTTGAGCCAATCAAACACTCACCCCCAGTCAACTGATCTGGGTTTAATCCATCATCATTCTTTAGCTCACTCCACCACCCCAGTTCAGACATGGCCATATGCAAATCAGTCTGACCCTGTGCCTCATGGGAACAGTCCAGCCCGAACTGCCAAGCCATGTCTTCCCTGGACCGGAAACAAGCATCCTGGGAGCGGTTTCTGGCATTCCAGCCGTCATCAGCCAGGCTTGCTTGAATCCAGTAGCAAAGTGAGCAAGGGACCCACGTCTGGGCATACCCCCGCCAACTTAGGGCGAACAAAGCGATACAAAAGGGGATGATGGACGGAACGTTTGAGCCAATCAAACACTCACCCCCAGTCAACTGATCTGGGTTTAATCCATCATCATTCTTTAGCTCACTCCACCACCCCAGTTCAGACATGGCCATATGCAAATCAGTCTGACCCTGTGCCTCATGGGAACAGTGCAGCCCGAACTGCCAAGCCATGTCTTCCCTGGACCGGAAACAAGCATCCTGGGACCGGTTTCTGGCATTCCAGCCGTCATCAGCCAGGCTTGCTTGAATCCAGTGGCAAAGTGAGCAAGGGACCCACGTCTGGGCATACCCCCGCCAACTTAGGGCGAACAAAGCGATACAAAAGGGGATGATGGACGGAACGTTTGAGCCAATCAAACACTCACCCCCAGTCAACTGATCTGGGTTTAATCCATCATCATTCTTTAGCTCACTCCACCACCCCAGTTCAGACATGGCCATATGCAAATCAGTCTGACCCTGTGCCTCATGGGAACAGTCCAGCCCGAACTGCCAAGCCATGTCTTCCCTGGACCGGAAACAAGCATCCTGGGACCGGTTTCTGGCATTCCAGCCGTCATCAGCCAGGCTTGCTTGAATCCAGTGGCAAAGTGAGCAAGGGACCCACGTCTGGGCATACCCCCGCCAACTTAGGGCGAACAAAGCGATACAAAAGGGGATGATGGACGGAACGTTTGAGCCAATCAAACACTCACCCCCAGTCAACTGATCTGGGTTTAATCCATCATCATTCTTTAGCTCACTCCACCACCCCAGTTCAGACATGGCCATATGCAAATCAGTCTGACCCTGTGCCTCATGGGAACAGTCCAGCCCGAACTGCCAAGCCATGTCTTCCCTGGACCGGAAACAAGCATCCTGGGACCGGTTTCTGGCATTCCAGCCGTCATCAGCCAGGCTTGCTTGAATCCAGTGGCAAAGTGAGCAAGGGACCCACGTCTGGGCATACCCCCGCCAACTTAGGGCGAACAAAGCGATACAAAAGGGGATGATGGACGGAACGTTTGAGCCAATCAAACACTCACCCCCAGTCAACTGATCTGGGTTTAATCCATCATCATTCTTTAGCTCACTCCACCACCCCAGTTCAGACATGGCCATATGCAAATCAGTCTGACCCTGTGCCTCATGGGAACAGTCCAGCCCGAACTGCCAAGCCATGTCTTCCCTGGACCGGAAACAAGCATCCTGGGACCGGTTTCTGGCATTCCAGCCGTCATCAGCCAGGCTTGCTTGAATCCAGTGGCAAAGTGAGCAAGGGACCCACGTCTGGGCATACCCCCGCCAACTTAGGGCGAACAAAGCGATACAAAAGGGGATGATGGACGGAACGTTTGAGCCAATCAAACACTCACCCCCAGTCAACTGATCTGGGTTTAATCCATCATCATTCTTTAGCTCACTCCACCACCCCAGTTCAGACATGGCCATATGCAAATCAGTCTGACCCTGTGCCTCATGGGAACAGTCCAGCCCGAACTGCCAAGCCATGTCTTCCCTGGACCGGAAACAAGCATCCTGGGACCGGTTTCTGGCATTCCAGCCGTCATCAGCCAGGCTTGCTTGAATCCAGTGGCAAAGTGAGCAAGGGACCCACGTCTGGGCATACCCCCGCCAACTTAGGGCGAACAAAGCGATACAAAAGGGGATGATGGACGGAACGTTTGAGCCAATCAAACACTCACCCCCAGTCAACTGATCTGGGTTTAATCCATCATCATTCTTTAGCTCACTCCACCACCCCAGTTCAGACATGGCCATATGCAAATCAGTCTGTCCCTGTGCCTCATGGGAACAGTCCAGCCCGAACTGCCAAGCCATGTCTTCCCTGGACCGGAAACAAGCATCCTGGGACCGGTTTCTGGCATTCCAGCCGTCATCAGCCAGGCTTGCTTGAATCCAGTGGCAAAGTGAGCAAGGGACCCACGTCTGGGCATACCCCCGCCAACTTAGGGCAAACAAAGCGATACAAAAGGGGATGATGGACGGAACGTTTGAGCCAATCAAACACTCTCCCCCAGTCAACTGATCTGGGTTTAATCCATCATCATTCTTTAGCTCACTCCACCACCCCAGTTCAGACATGGCCATATGCAAATCAGTCTGACCCTGTGCCTCATGGGAACAGTCCAGCCCGAACTGCCAAGCCATGTCTTCCCTGGACCGGAAACAAGCATCCTGGGACCGGTTTCTGGCATTCCAGCCGTCATCAGCCAGGCTTGCTTGAATCCAGTGGCAAAGTGAGCAAGGGACCCACGTCTGGGCATACCCCCGCCAACTTAGGGCGAACAAAGCGATACAAAAGGGGATGATGGACGGAACGTTTGAGCCAATCAAACACTCACCCCCAGTCAACTGATCTGGGTTTAATCCATCATCATTCTTTAGCTCACTCCACCACCCCAGTTCAGACATGGCCATATGCAAATCAGTCTGACCCTGTGCCTCATGGGAACAGTCCAGCCCGAACTGCCAAGCCATGTCTTCCCTGGACCGGAAACAAGCATCCTGGGACCGGTTTCTGGCATTCCAGCCGTCATCAGCCAGGCTTGCTTGAATCCAGTGGCAAAGTGAGCAAGGGACCCACGTCTGGGCATACCCCCGCCAACTTAGGGCGAACAAAGCGATACAAAAGGGGATGATGGACGGAACGTTTGAGCCAATCAAACACTCACCCCCAGTCAACTGATCTGGGTTTAATCCATCATCATTCTTTAGCTCACTCCACCACCCCAGTTCAGACATGGCCATATGCAAATCAGTCTGACCCTGTGCCTCATGGGAACAGTCCAGCCCGAACTGCCAAGCCATGTCTTCCCTGGACCGGAAACAAGCATCCTGGGACCGGTTTCTGGCATTCCAGCCGTCATCAGCCAGGCTTGCTTGAATCCAGTGTCTGATGTGAGCTCTTCCAGGAGAGGATCGCAACTTCAGAGCTTCTAGTGCAACCGACCAGGGGCCCATTTCCAACTCTTAAAAAAGCTTTTTTTTTAAAGCAAATTTTTTTCATAACTGCAAACCCATTTACTTTTCAGGAAAAGAGCTGTATTTGAAAAAGTACTTTATTTCAATGCGTTCATAGACATGGTGGTGTGTCGATTAACGCAGGCTCCCAACCCTGTGATGGCGCCCAATTGGAGTGCGGCGCAATTGGTATCTTTACTCCATTAATGATGATGTCGAATTGCAACCCATTCTGAATGGTGATTTTTCGAACCTACTTAATAGTACACAGGTCAGTCCACAAAATCAGAATTGAGTCACAAAAAGTTGGTGCGCAATTTGTGAGCACTCTTTGTAAATTGATTCTTTGTACATCCGATCTGATATTCGGCAAGCTATTGGATTTGATTGGTTTGCTTTGTCATGATGAATAGGCTTTAGTGATTGGCAGGTAAGACATTAGAAGCAGGATAGGCATAGATCTGAAAAGACAGGATGTTAGAAGGAGACACTTGAGGGATTGTGGGTGGGTGGCATTGTGAACAAGGAGGGATGGAGAGAGGTGCACGAGAAGAATAAAAAGCAGGAGGATTGGCGGTAGGAAAGATGTAGCAGCAAAGGAAGTATTTGGCATAGGGAGCTGTGGAGGAATAGAGGATCTGATGGATGGATGAATTGATGGATGGAGTGAGTGATGGAGTGATTGATAGAGGAAAGGGCTGATAGAAGGAAGGAGTGATGTAGAGATGGTAGGAGTGATAGAGTAAGGCTGATGAATGGTAGATGGAACTGAGTAAGTGAGAGTGGGTGAGTGATTGACAGTGTAAGGCACGATTAAGGAAGTGCAGTATGGATTGACAGAGGGAGGTGAATTTGAGTAGGGGCGGGAGGACACCGACAGAGGTGGTTGATGGAAGGAATTTGATGAAGTAGGGAGAAATAGTGAGTGAAAGATGGTGTGGATGACAGTGAGGGACTCTTGGAAGTTTGTGGAACATTGATATAGAGGCAGGGTAGAATTGATTGTGAGACAGTTGCTGTTCCTCTGCAAAGTACAGGCAGACCACTAGTAATCACATCTTTATTCCTGAGGGTGTCGAAGGGGCAATACAACCTCCTGAAAATGTTCCTCAGTCCTCACTGTTTGATGTTGGGTGCTCAGAAATTGCAAGCACCTGTTGTAATATCGGGGATTATCTTCAGTGCCCAATATTTTCTGGTGGGTACTTATGCATGCAGAGCACTGGCTATTCTTGTGAGGGTGCACCTTAATCCTTGACTTATGACATTGGTGGTCATATGATCAGAGTACCTAGTGCCCTTTTGAGAGTGTTTTCAATCCATAGTGTATGACAAGCAGTGCCCAAGCATAAAAACACCTTACAAATCCTTTATAAAGTAAAGTTGGAAAATCAAGCAGGAACAGATAAATATGACAAAGCAACAATACAAAATTGATAGCTAGCAATTATAACTACTTTCATGCTTTTGTGTAAGATGCTGAGAGAGTGTCTGCACCCCTCTATAACATATTGCTACTTACAAATAGTGAGACTTGGGGCAGGAACGCAACTGTTTTTAACTGGCGCTATTGCATAATACAAACACATTTTCTCACCTTATCATGAAAGCAGATTTCTAGTGCTGCTAATTTGTAACAGTATTGTTTGTGCATATTTGTTGTGTTGAATTTTGGTGATGGTAATGTGCTGTGTTGTTTTTTGTGTTGTACATTTCTACTGAACTGTACTGTTGTGTTGTACTGTGGTTAATGTGTTTCATTATATTTTATTATGCTCTGTTATGTTTTAGATGTGCTTTTATATTGCTTCAAGTTATATGATTTTTTTATGTTCTCCTGTTTAGTTTAAAGATGCCAACAAATACTTCTATATATCTAGGTATAAGCAGCATATGTCTTCAAAGTTCCAGTGACAAACCATCATGTCGCACTGTCTGGGGTGGTGACATACCGCTCCTCCAGCTCCTCAATTATTTAAGATGGTAATAAGTCCTATGCAGTGGCAGAGACCTTCCTAAATTAGCCCTCACAGTGCTCCCTTTATGTGATGTGGCCCTTGGCAGGTGAGACAACTGGTGCTCGTGCAAAAAGTGGTCGGCGCTAGTGACACATGCAAAAAGAACATGGAAAGACAGCGAAATATAGGGCGCATAAAATACAAACAAGGGATGGTTACAAGACAAAATATTTACAATGTGCGAGAATGATTTCAATTTCTTTATATGCAACCATCAGAGCGCCATGAAATGCGCTGACTGGTCTACAGCGTTTCGACCTTTGAATACTTTAGGTCATCATCAGGACCGGGTTACAATTCACTTGCGAAGTGCTGTAAAAGAATTGACAAAGGATAAAATAAGAAGGGGAGAAAAGGGTGATGCCACAATGAATGGTAATTACCGACATGGCAAATACTTGTGGTTGATGAGTTATCCACAAGGTATGTGATTGGATCCTTAAGTCGGGAAGAAATTCGTGGGGGTAATGGAGTACCCGTGCATTCAGCGCGGCAAGCGAGGGGCCTGGGTGAAAGGACAAAGCGCAGGGAAAAGAAGGAGACCGATTAGGAGTCAGGATGTATCCTGTGTATCGCCTAAAAGGACGACAAGCAATCAAACATGGTCTTAAAGGACCGAAGTGTCCGCTTACCGTAATAAAAAAATCACGGCGTGGCGATATCGATTTCAAGGGGAGTTCCAGCGAGTAAGGTGAGATGGCCAACGAGGGGATCCTGTCTGTGGAACGAAGGTCTTCTGAAATCTGGAGGTCCGAGAGGATATTGGAAAGCTGGATGAGGAGGGAGGGTCGAAGGTTACAAGGTAATTCAATTAAAGCAATTGGGGCAAAGTTGTGAACCAAGAGAAACTTATACCTTGGCAGAGCAGTGGGGCTGGTATTGAGGGCAATCAGTCAAGTGTCCTGAGCCCGGTATCCTAGGTTTTGGTGGGGGAGCCGGCGTGAGTCCGGCAGAGGACGAAACTGATGCGTCCGCCGTTCGTTGTGAAGTGAAGTCACGGTGGGGAAGCACAGGAAAGCCGGGTTAGGAATAGACGAGATCACGTGACAGCTTGTGCACGTGATCGGGTTAGAGCAACCACTAGAGCGGAACAGGTTTTGGTGATGCAAAGGGGTCTCAAGTGCCCCGGGGGGACAGGAAAGAGTAAGAAAAAGGGAGTCAAGGAGAATAGTATTTGAATTAACATATAATGTAAAACATCTGAGAAAATATACAGTACAAGTGTAGACTATTTACAAGATATATCCATGAAATACTAGAGTGTAGAGTATGTAAAGTAAGTGACATTTCAGTAGACTATTGAAAACATATCATACATGTCATCTATATTGGAGAGTGTCTTACGTAAACAAATTACGAATGTTGAGTCTAGAGTGGACCAACTGGATGGTGTGGCTTATCCATATATGCGGATCAAGTCATGTTTGGAGAATTCCCAAGTACCTATGGGGGGGGGGACTAAGCCATGGAGTGTGTCTAAGGAATTGGTGAAAGTACCATGATGTAGGCAAAGTTCATATCCCAGTACGTCCTAGGAGGCAATGTAATTAGGAGTGCAGCAGTCAAATCTGGATTGTGTTGTTCCATTCATCCAGGGTATTTAGTCCCTGGTGCACAGAGTTGCATGGTACAATCCATCGACACTCACATTTATTCAGGAGTTGCTGTAGATCACCCCCACGTAGAGGTAATGTAGGTTGGTCAATAACCTACCAGAAAATGTAATTGTCAGAGTGATTTCTTTCAAGATAGTGCACCACCAGTGGGGCATTCTCAACCTTCCATCTGATGCGGCTCCTATGCTGTGTAATCTGCTGTTTTACCATTTGTGTTGTTTGGCCAATGTACAGTAGGTCACACGGACAACGTATAGCATATATTACACTTGTAGTCCGGCAGTTGGAGAATTGCTTGAGTTTGTACGTGTGGTTTTTTACCTTAAACTCTTTGGTATTTGATGTAAGGGGGCACACAATGCAGTTTTGGCATCTGTAATGGCCTAGTAATGGAGGAAGGCCCCTTGAAGAGGTTATGGAGGTAGTGTTGTCGATTTTTTCAGGCCATGTCACGGCATGTACAAGATGGTCAGAAAGATTGTTACCTCTCTTGTAGGAGAAAAGGGGCGGTTCTTGAAAGAAGGTGTTGGTTCGTAGGACAGCCCAATTCTTCCAAATAATTTTGCTGATTTTGTTACTTAAAGTGCAAAAAGTTGAGACAAAACAGATGCATGTATTAACCCGTTTTTGGCTGGATGTTAGAATTACAGCCCTATGGCAATACCAAGCGCGTTTTCGAGCGCAAGTAATCAAGCGCCAAGGGTACCCCCGGTTGGCAAGTTTCTCAGTCAGGATTGCTGCTTCGCGAAGAAAGTCTTTCTTCCATTTGCAGTTCCTTCGAATACAAAGGAACTGTCCGTACGGAAGACCATCCCGAAGGCCACGTGGATGGTAGCTGGAGTATTGTAAAAGAGTGTTGCGTTCCGTAGGCTTCCGGAAAAGGGTGGTACCAATGCATCCGTCCTCAATATGGAGGGTCAAGTCTAGAAATGGTAAGTCATTTTTCCGTGATTCAGAAGTGAATTTGAGGATGGGTTGGCAATTATTGAGCCCTATATTTCGCTGTCTTTTCATGTTCTTTTTGCACTTGTCACTAGCACCAACCACTTTTTGCACAAGCACGTCTGTACATGTTTTTTCAGGGTTACACCCACATACATTGAAAATAGTGCTGTTATAACTATTAATGTATACCAATCCTTAAATACAGTCCGTCATAAGTAACCAACGAACATCCTTGGTTGCTCTTCTGCAATTTATATGCTTTTTTTGAATCTGTTTATGTAAATGTAACCTGTTGAGACATTGTTGATTGTTGCAATTAATCTACTCAGGTCTCAACTGAGTCTATGGGTCTACTCCTGTAGCTTTTCTTGTGGTCACAATGTCAGGACAAAGCCAATTTGGATCGCAGCATCAATCTAATTGGAATGCTTTCCTTGCCAAATAAAAATGTGCGATCATTAATTAAAGCTGAGCGACGGCACATGTATCCGATCTGCTTGGATGCGGGCTCTAAGCGGGAGCATCAATATAAATAAGCTGCGCTCAAGTCAACAGTTTCTAAGTTCAGTGTCAGTGACTCAGTGGGACCATCTGTGAAAATATTTTCCTCTATAGTTGTCAGTCATACATGTTATGGGTTCAAAAGCCTCCCACATGGTAGCTATTGGCAGGGTATTCTGTATGCCATACTTGAAGGGGTTAAGGGTATGAGGATTAGAAATTGTTTGCTTTTTGGAAGGATAACTGCATCAACCGATGTTTCAATGGATGTCGAAGTTCAATTTTCAAGTTACTCTGAGTAACTGGAGCAGCGACATTGTTATCTTAGGGACACTCATATATGAAAGTAGTTAGGCGCTGAATAGCTACCAGTCATATAATCAGTATGGAATAGATAGTGTGCACTGTAGAACTGTAAGAATGTTAACACAGAGTGAATGGGAAGTAGCTCAACAAATATACCAACCCCATATATTGGGTAGGTAATTATCACACTTTTGACATCAGTAATGGACAGAGATCATCCACATGACATTTGGAATGAATTGCTCCCTCAGCGATGCAGTATAGAATGGCCACACCAATCATTTCGTGCAGATCAGAGGTGATAAAAATCAGGTTAAGTTGTTTTGCAACATTATATTTATTTGTATATTTTTATGTTTTATATATATTTGTTTTTAGGCCCCCTACCAGTAAATAGTACATGAATACCAAAATAGAAAAATGGAACACCTCCCTACTGTAGTGGAGTAAAATGTTGATGATACACCGGAGGATACTTGTTTAATTTCATGCACATTGAGAGACCTGCGAGCATGAGTAAAAAGATAATCACTCATAGTCTAATGCAGCGGGCATCCACACTGTTTTTCATCACACCTATGGACACTGACTTTGAGCACTCAGAGATAAGATCCATCATAATCATCTGTATCCGTTATGTGTATTATAAGTGGCATACATTTCCAACCACTCAGGCAGCCTTTGAAAACATCAGAAGCCCCAAATTGGACAGCTGAAAGAGGATTTGAAACCTCCCACCTGCCAAATGCGATACCCTCTTGGCTACATGTAGCTTGCATTCTAATGAGGTTCTCAGACTCTCAGATCCAATGTTGCCAGACCACTTTAACCACCACAATTGCTGCACACAAATGGTCTTCATAGCAACACTGATAGAGAAACCCACAATAGTAAGATGGAGATTTCTGTGGCACAGTTGGTACTCCGAAATCCTTGTTTTCTTGGTCCCTGTATCCACACAGAGAAAGGAGTACCTTTCCGTACCAAAAGGCCCACTGGGATCACCTCAACTGTCAGTTGCCATTAGAGAGTGCAGAAAGAAATAAGACCTCGATTCAGCACGTTTCTGTTGAAATTCACTTGCATCCTTGAGTGTTTGTTTAGCTGATCAGATGTAGATATAGATGGCTCGAGGAGGGGTCACGTGAGCTCCTGTCATGCCCCGTGACTGAAGGCAGGTTCGGCTGTGTAGCTGGCGGCGCAGACACAGCGCTGCTATGCAAAGAACCAGGAAACAGCCTGAAGCAGCGAGACGTTTATTCAGAATCCATGGCTTTCGGTAGTGGACTCTCTTTCTGCGGCTCGCTGCAGCCGGCTTTGTCGGATGTGGTTGAAAAGACTGGAGCCGTAGTCTTCTCAGGAAAGTGTCGCGCACGGCTGGCTTACCTCCAGCTTCAACAGTGCTCGTTCCATTCTTTCACTCTGTGCATGCCTAGAAAACTTATTCCATTCTTTGTGGGTCTGAGCTGCGCCCCGGATTACTCTAGGAGGCTTGCCGGTGTTGTGTAATATCTGGTATCCCCTTAGGATCGTGTATCCCCTGGTCTTCGGCTCTCTTCGGAGAATAAACTCAGCCCGGGCAGCATCAGACAGAAGCAGTCGATCTCTGCTCGGGCTGAGTGCAGGGATACACGATTTCACTGGATACCGAACGGAGCTCAGGCTATTAATTACCCGGCGTTTCTTTAATATAGGAGTCAGTGGCGGCTGGTGGATTTTCAAAGTGGTGAGGCGAAAATGTTTGTACCCGAGTTACTTGCACACACTGTGCCCCCCCCGAAGTTAGCACCCCGTGCACTGGAGTACCTGGAAATTCCTGACAGTTATTGTACTCAGACCTTTCGCATATACATACAGGGGGCCGGGGCAGCAGACCACTACCTTTCAGGTGCACTTGACTTGGCTGATACAAAGCCTCACGGTTTCTGCCAAGGTCTGTCTGATCTGGAAGCGCAAACGAGGTCCCACAGTGAAGACACGTATGTACAATTGGCTCAAACTTACACTGGCATGACCAGCCCTGCCAAGTAAACAAGCATCATTTCGCCAGTCATTAAGCCAGCCCTGCCTTTCAACAGCACTGTTGATTATCTTCTAGCTTTACTTCCCCCAGTAAGTCAATGTAGGGTAAAAGAGCAACCAACCCCGACTGAAGAGGTCCTAGGCGGCCTACGGCCGGGCCAGCTGGCACTCTCTGCCTTACAATTCAAATACGAAAGAAGACACCAACATTTTGTTTCTTCGCAGATTGGCGTGCTTCAGCACTCTGGTTACAATGGCGCATGCGCAGTTCAGCCCTTGCGAACGGCCAGCTTGCTTTCTGGTTCACCGTAACAGGACATCATGATTCATTGAAAAAACACTCTTGTATTAATACATATCAATTCCTAAGGAGCCACAAAACATGTTTATCCGCAAACGCTCTTTTTTACACAGCTGCTGTAAAGATTTAAAGAGTGTGCAAGTTTGAACAGGACGTATGCGTGCGTGTTTATCTGCAGCTGAGTGTTATGAAGAGGTGCAGCTGCGTTCGTTCCTAAGAGGCCCGCAGGAGCCGAAGGCCGCGTGTGATACCAGGAAGCAGCCCAGCTTTTAAAAACCCGCACCGAGGTCTATGGAGCCATTTGAACAGTTCGCCACCAGACGCCGTGGTCAGAGGCAATGGGCAGCGCGGAGAGGGGCAACCAGACTCATGTGTACCATGTCACTGATAATATTAAAGTAGCTGATTGCAATTGGCATAAAATACCATGAGGTATACATTATTGGATACAGCACGTCACAAAGGAGTTTCATGACAGGAGCATCAGGAACGGTGCGAGGATTCTCATCACTTCCCAGGTCGTGGAAAGGGCGGGAAGTAGTAGTATGACGTAATTTGGGTTTGCTACGCAGCCACTGGCAAACCAATAGTGTTCGCCTTGTGCAGTCCAGGTACATACACACAAACACACACACAACAAACAGACATGCAAACAACAAATGTACAGCACTCACGTGCAATGAATACTCAGTTGCGGCCCGGCCGGCATGACGGTGGGGGGAGGTGAAAATGGGGTTGTCGCAGGAGGGGGAGGCGGGAGGGGTTTAATTATAAAAAAATATCAAATAAAACTTACCGTCCCACGCCACCTCAGCTTTAAAATGGGTCCCGAGTCTCCCGACTCCCGCCGTCCTGCGTTTTCCGGTACCTGCAGCTCTCATCGTCATCGCCAGGAAAGGCAGCAGCCTCCCTCCTTCCCCTCCGCCAATCACAACGCTGCAATGGCAGCGTTGTGATTGGTGAGGTGCAGCGGAAAGCGCCCCAGCCTGGACATTTTCTCTATGTAGGCTGCATGCAGCAGCCTACAAAGAGAAAAAGCGAGAGTGGGCGGTCCTGCTCGAGGGCAGGGAGGGAGTGGCTTGCCCACTGTTGTGCATACTGACTGTTTGGTCGGCCCCAGGGCCGACCAAACAGTCACGACCCACAACAGTGGGCAAGCCACTCCCCCCTGCCCTCGAGCAGGACCGCCCACCCCCAACCAGACACTTCTGCTTTCTCGCAGTGCGAGAAGCAGAGACATAAAATGGTAGTTTTTACCATTTATGTTTCTGCCTTCTCGCACTGCAAGAAAGCAGTGGGGCAACGCCCCGATGCCCCAATGGGGGAGCCGCCACTGATAGGAGTCAATGCTGCAAATGAAGAGACAGGAAGCAAATCTCGAGTAGAACAAAGAAAGAAACGTGAAATAAATAAAAAATTATTCGCATGCACGGGGTGAAAGAATGGAATACATTTTCGAGGCATGCATGGAGTGAAAGAATGGAATACGTTTTCTAGGCATGCACAGAGTGAAAGAATGGAACGAGGCATGCACGGAGTGAAAGAATAGAACGAGGCATGCACGGAGTGAAAGAATTGAATACATTTTCAAGGAGAAAAGGAAGAGATGTGACACTGTATGGAAGCGCAGTTAATGGCTAAATTACATAAATAAACTCTTATTACATGGATTTTACATTCTAATTTTTAACAAGTATTTCATAGAGCCAAGGTTTTAGATTGCTACGAGTGACATTTTCATAATGTCAGAGTAATTATGAGCGACATTTGAACGACTATGGGTGACACTTTCTCCCAGCAGAATCAAGCAATACAGAGGAGGGACTGTGGTGTCTGCGTGTGGAGCACACCAGACACGGGGACTAGGCTGCAGGCTTGGGCCGTATCGCTGCAGTGAGACACACACACACTGGATCTGCTCATTGGTCCAAGACCCTGAGCGGTCTTGCGCCCCTTTATTTAAACCCTCGGGCGAGCCCGCCCTCGGGGTGCGTGATCAGCGTGCATGAACGGGCCGGGTGGCTCCGTCACTACATCCCTCCAATCTTTTAGATACAACAACTCTTTCCGGGACTGGCTCAGTCTCTCTTAGCACACCACGCAAAGTCTCTTAGTCTCTGACTGGGGATGGGATTCGGCCGGAGACCATACTTCTGGCTCCGGGAGTTCTTTCTTGATTCCGACCCTTCTGATTCCTTCTCTGGTTCGGGGAAAACGTTTTCTGGGC
Source organism: Calotriton arnoldi (assembly GCA_963921515.1). Lineage (NCBI taxonomy): Eukaryota > Metazoa > Chordata > Amphibia > Caudata > Salamandridae > Calotriton > Calotriton arnoldi. The sequence continues at coordinate 287,180 of CAWUFW010002066.1, forward strand.
TCCTCCCATCTTCCACTGCTCCTGTTTCTCCGCCGAGTTGCGGTCGCACTTCCTCCGGCTGACCTCTCGAGCCTTCCACGGGGGCTGTTTCCTCTCCACCTTCCAGCTCCTCCATGGCCTGGTCAGCCACTGCCATGTCTTTTGCGACCTTCTTGAACCATGACGTGTTCCTGGTGACTACATGGGTTCCCCGCATGGCCGATACCATGGTACCCTGTACGTTGACTACTTCCCACACTTCAGGCTCATACGGGGTGCGGTACTTCCAGCTTGGGTGGCGGTCTTTTACCACGACTCTGTCTCCAACTCGGACGCTCATGGACCGGGCCCTTCGATCTTGGCTCGCCTTGTCATTGGACATCTTCCTTCTGTCCTGCGCTGCACTTTGGTCTAGATCTGGGGGACTCCAGGCTGGATCGGCGGGTACACTGTCTCTTGGGGCCCGTCAAAACTGGAGATGAGCTGGCGCACACCGGGTGGTGCAGTGTGGGGTTTGACTGTACGCACTGAGAAATTGCGAGAGACACTGCTCGGCATCGTCTCCTTTGTCCACCCCAATCCTGAGAGCCCGGTTCATGGTGCGCATAAACCGCTCCACTTCGCCATTCGCCTGTGGCCACTGGGGAGTGATTTTCCGGTGTCGTATACCTCAGGAGGTCAGGTAGTTTTGGAAGTCTCTGCCTTGAAACGGCGGTCCATTGTCGGACTTGATCTCCTCTGGTAGACCCATCATGGCGAACGTGCGATCCAGAGTTGTCTTCACATGGGAGAATGCCGTCGACGACACCACCTCCACCACCAGGAATTTTGAATGGGAGTCAACCAGCACCAGCGTGTTCCGCCCATCCGGGAATGACCCAAAGTCGATGCTTACTTTGGACCACGGCTCTAGACACGGGTCGTCAGTAATCACTGGGTGAGGTGCTGTATCACCGCCAGTGATGCTGCATGAGTGGCAGTTGCGCACGACTTCCTCCACCATGGCGTCCATCCCTGGGAACCAAACCTTGCTCCTGAGTCGGGCCTTGGTTTTGGAGACACCCTGATGACCTTGGTGCGCTAGACGGACCACCTCTTTCTGCAAACTTTTCGGGATCACAAGGGAGGCTCCCCTCAGGATCACCCCGTGGGGCCCTTCGCTGAGTTCACTTTGCACCCTCCACACCTGTTGCCGGAACGACTGTTCTTCTGCCGTGAGAGAGCTGACACCGTCCAGGAAGTGGCACCAGTTCCGATTGACCAGCATGTTCTTGACTTTGACGAGGCACTCGTCGGACTCTGTTGCTTTTCCAACGTCTTCGAGCGTGAGTGCCACAGGACACGCTTCCAGGGAGACCATGCGAACAAACCCTTCCGTGTAATCCTCGTCCATCGGTCCATTGGGTGATCGGAGGGGGCTAGGGTGTCGTGATAGAAAGTCGGCCGGGTTGTTGGCTCCTGGTCGGAAGAGCACCTCAAAATGGTACGTTTGCAGCTGCACTGCCCACCTCTCGATCCGTGGGGGGGCAAGCCGAGCGGTGCCAGCAAAGAGCGGGACGAGGGGCTTGTGGTCAGTGATCACTCGAAATTCGTGCCCATACAGGTACAGATGAAAATGCTGGCACGCCCACTTGATGGCCAGAGCCTCATGCTCTATCTGCGCATATCGCATCTCTGTGGCGGTCAGCGTCCGACTGGCATACGCGGTGGGGACCCATTCTCTGGATTCAGTTTCCTGCATCAGGACTGCCCCTAGCCCTACGGGGCTGGCATCTACCACAACCTCCGTGCGTCGATGCGGGCGAAAGTACGCCATGACCCGGTCGTCGACGATGGCGCTTTTGACTGCCTGAAATGCCAGATCTTCTTTGACTGACCAGGCCCATGGTTGGCCTGCCTTCGTGAGGACACGGAGCGGCTCGGACAGGGACGCGAGGTTGGGGATGAACCGGCCACAGTATGTGGCCATTCCCAGGAAGCTCCGGACTTCAGTGGCTGACGTGGGTCTCGGGGCAGATCGTATGGCCTCCGCTTTCTTCGGGTCTACACGTAGCCCTTCTCTGGAGAAGATGTACCCGAAGAAGTCCACTGACTCCTGATAGAACGAGCATTTAGATCTGTGCAAGGTGAGTCCATTGTCTGCAAGTCGTTGCAGGGTGGCTCGGAGATGCTTGTGGTGTTCTTCCAGCGTCTTGGAGAAAACAAGGATGTCGTCGCTCAGATATATTACACCTTGCAGTCCTGAGAGTGTTTCTCTTATGGCGTTTTGGAACATTTCCGCAGCTGAAGAGACACCAAAACTCAGTCTCCTGTAGTGACGTAATCCAACGTGCGTGGAGAACGTCGTGATATTCCTGCTGTCTGGGTGTAGTTCCAGCTGGTGATACCCCGCGTTGAGGTCTAGTTTGGTGAACCATTTGGCACCGTTCAGGTCGGCCACAATGTCGTCCATCGTGGGCGTGAGATGGCGTTCCCTCTTTACGGCTCTGTTCGGTAGGCGCATGTCGACGCATAGTCGAATGGCTCCTGGCTGCTTTGGTTTTGGTGCCACAACAAGGGGGGACACCCACGGGGTAGGGCCCGACACTTTCTCTATCACCCCCAGGTCTTCCAGCTTCCTTAGTTCTTCTTCCACTTGCAGCCGCAGGTGGAAGGGCACTCTCCGGTGCCTCAGCGCCATGGGCCGGACAGTCGGATCTACGTGCAGCTTGAACGTTTTGCCCCTCAAGCATCCAAGGCCTTCAAACAGCATGGGGAAGTCTTTGAGCATCTCTCGAGCGTGCAGATCGTGCACCTGGTTCGCGAAAAACACCAGTTCCAGGTCCTCCGCCGTGTGGCAACTGAGTAGGGTGCCCCGTCTTCCCTTGGTGACATGGAATTTTGTCCTCAGACTCCGGCCTTCGCTGGTGATCTCGACCTCCAATACTCCTCGCAGAGGCAGCGGCTCGTCACTGTCGTACGTGTAAATCCTTGCTTTGGACGGTAGAAGTGGCGGGCATGGCCGTAGCTTTTCATACTGGTCACTGTCCATCACGTTGACGGACGCTCCGGTGTCTATGAGGGCGTTTACGGGGGACCCTGCGACGGTGATGTTGCACCTGGGCAGCGGTCGGCGCTTTGCCCCTTCTTTGCCCACCAAAGACACAAAGAATACCTCGTCTTCTTCCATCCCAAAGTCGAACTCTGGCGTGGTGTTGTCCTCCTGGTCCTTGGGATCTTCCAGCGTTAGGCGTCGTACAGAGGTCACGAGCCCACGTGGGCTCGGGGCGTTGCTCCGTCCTCTTCCACTCCTGTAGACTTTTGCGAAGTGGTTGAGTTTCCCACATTGCGAGCACGTTTTCCCTCTTGCGAAACACCTCCCCCCTGGAGGGTGATCCAGGCCGCAGTTTCCGCACGTGCTCTTCTGCGGAGGCCTCGGGGCTCCTCTTGACTGAGACGGTCTTCTTTGAAGCACCTCTACTCTCTCCTCCTTGACTATGGGCGTCCGCTGTGTCGATGAGGGCCGGTTGAGGGCCGCTTCCATTTCGTCCGCACGCGCGTTGGACAGCTCGTGGGACCTGGCGAGCACCAGAATTTCGTCAAGAGTGATGCCGGGTTGACGTAGGATTAGGCGTCGCAGCGTGACTGACCGACATCCTTGAATGAGCTGTGCGCGTATCTCCGCCCTCTGGTCCGGCAGCGTGCATGAACTTGCAAGTTTCCGTAGGCGGGCGTAGAAAACGTCTATGGTCTCGGCCTCTCCCTGTCGCGCCTGCCGGAGCTTGAACCATTCGAAGTCCGGGTTTATTTGGGGATCGAAATGGCGGTTTAAAGCCGCGACGGCCCCTGTGTAGTCGTGATCTGCCCCTCTATCCGGCAAAGTCTCGAAGAGGTCGTACAATTCAGCTCCTCCATAGCACATGAGGAGGGACCTCTTCACTCTCCCGTCCGTCTCCCGCACACCGATGAAATAGTGGTCCAGGCGGCCAATCCAGGAACGCCAGCGCGCTGCGGCAGTGGACGGGTACGAGAGCTCACTGAAAGGTGGCAATGGGGCAGCTGTGGCGTGACCGGGCTGAGCGGGAGCCTGTTGGGCGGCCTGCTGAGGGGGCGGTGCTGCTTGGGGGGCACCCCCACCATCGGCGCCTTGGTTATTCATCTGCTCCGGTTGGTCGGTTTCCAGGTGTGACAAACCCAAATGGTCGTCGGTGCAGGGCGACGCGACGCTGGGAAGCCCAGGGCTGCTGTAGGCTGTGCTTGGTGGCCCTGACTGAGAGTGGGCGTTTAGGTGTCACTTGAGACCGTCCTGGATGATGTAAGTGTTCCCTTGCCCCCAAAATGCCTCCTTACGTAGTGTCCTGAAATGTGGATGCTCCCTGAAGCTTGTAGCAGGTGCTGGCAGTCTGCTGTTGTGGGCGTGTTGCAGATGCCCTTGAAAGCGATAGGGGGCGCTGGCCTGAGAGCCTCCTGCTGACGAGGGCCTTGTCTGACAGTCGCGCGTGTGTGCGCAGTCCAGCGAGGCCCGCTGCAGACTCTGCAGGGCTTCACCCGCCGGCTCGACCACGTGACCAGTGGGAGCGCGGTCGGGCAGCGGTGATGTGAGGAGGTTGTGCGGGAGGCGGCACAGCTTCTGGTCGGGCGGTGCTCGCGCACACACGCAAGGAGGGCAGGCCTCACCTCTGGCGCCGACCATGCGCCAAAGACACCAGTTCTGGATGACGGCGGCAGCGGGGGTGCGCCTGCTGACGCAGCGCACACCAAACCCCGCTCCGCTCCGCTTCAGGCAGCCGACACCACTCGGGGTGGGCACCCGCCTCTGGCAAAGCGCGGACCGCACCGGCGCTGGGGTCCAGTGGCAGGAGCTCGACGGGGGAACTCGACGGGACCCTCCAGGTACCGGGGCTGGCAGGCGGGAATCCGGCGAGGCGTGGGATAGACCCGCCTCGTCGCCAGTGTGGTGTCTGCATGTGGAGCACACCAGACACGGGGACTAGGCCGCAGGCTTGGGCCGTATCGCTGCAGTGAGACACACACACACTGGATCTGCTCATTGGGCCAAGACCCCGAGCGGTCTTGCGCCCCTTTATTTAAACCCTCGGGCGAGCCCGTCCTCGGGGTGCGTGGGTGCATGATCAGCGTTCGTGAACGGGCCGGGTGGCTCCGTCACTACAGGGACCACCACACTGAAATGCGTTACGCCTGGTGAATGGTACTAGGCAGGAATCGTTGACTAGGAAGACAGATCAGTATTTCTGTCCTATGACACAGTCTGTCTGCGTCGATATTTCATCTTTCTTGCAAATCAACATGCTGTGCACTTTATTGCCTGATCCCATCTACGTGGACCTGTTTTTTCTTCTCAAATTCCATTCCTTTATGATTAATTTATTCTATAGATTATGTATTCTCCCTGATTCATTTATCATTATCGCTGCCAATATAATTGTCGCTCACCAGTAAACAAACCATACTGGGTGTACTTCACTTATATTATATACTAGTGCGAGCAGTTGGAGCCGCTTGTTTGACATTAAATAATTACCATGTAACACTATTGTTTTTCACCTTTATCATTCCTACATTTTGTTAAATTATGTTGCTTTCTTTTATTGTTATTTATTACTACCACTGTTTTTTGGAAAAGTAAATGTCGCCTTTAACTTGACCTCCAGTACTTGGGGCAAGGGGTACTAAACTGAAATAGGCACCGGGTAATATGGCTAAGTAGGTTCAAGTCCCTGCTGCAAGGATCGGTGTGAAATCTGCAAGGCTCATGTATGGATATGGTCTCCATTCTTAATTTTTATCTGATGTTGATTGTGTGGGATGGTGTGCTGTTATTTATAGTGCTGCGAAGCGCCAGTGATGGTGACACCTCGAGCACTGTAGAAAAACAAATTTTATTATTACTGATACCACGAATCTCTGTCATTGTATGTCAATTGGACTTCTAGGCATGAGTTAAATTTCTTCATATGTGGATGTTGTCCCTGTTTTTACTTATTTCTTACAAGCATGATCTATGGTTACTGTGTGTAAAATGAGATTTGTACAAAGTATGGCTCCGGGCACACAGGATGAATATTGTCACATAGAAACTGCGCTCCTAAAGGGCAACAGTTCTTGTTAAAATAAAATCCTTCTTTTTGAACATGATGTAAAGTGGAATGTCTGCTTGGGAGTGTATACAAATCATTCTATGGCGTGTTTCTCCCTCTGCACAGCGCCTTTGACCAGGAAGTGTGGAAGTTGTTGACAACGACAGCAGACCCCACGCACAGCTCGTCCGGGAGCAGAGGTCGAACAGCGGCTTACTATGGTACGAATTGCTCGGTAGCCCCAAGGAGGAACTGCCAGTTCTTTAGCCGTGGATGAAATGCTGCTGAGGCCAGATCACCTTATAGATGCCCCACTGGATGGAGCCTGGGTTTCGTGCCATTTGCAACTACTATACTGAACTTAGGTACACTTACTTCTTTCAAGGGTGGCAAGGATTTCTAACGCCACTTGATTCTGGCTCAGCCGGGACCTGAGCACACACGTCTCAGGCATGGCCGGTGGGGTCGGGTCCGGTTGCGTCATACTGCGTGCGTGCACTGCAGCTGCGAGCTCTTTCCCATAGTGCCAGCTGCAGCAGTGTGTCAGTGTGCCAGCAGGAAAATGAGCCGCCGGTTGGGTCGGGTCCGTCGCTGGGAACCTGCCATGTGGTGCAAGGGGCCATCTACGCTGCCATTGCCCCAGCAGCCATTAGTGCAGGCAGCAGCCCATGAAAGCTTTGCGAAATGCTGCCTGCTCAAGCTGCATGCCTCAAACAACACAACGTCTTGGTAGCCATTGGGCTGGGCAGGCACTGACTTCGACATCCTGACGTCAGTGAACCCTAATGCTGCACGCGTGTCCTAAGAGTTACATTGTAACACTGTGCAGCTCTTGCAGCTGCACCAGAGCCCACAAGCCTGCCAGGAACAGCGCGCACTGCGCGATGCCACTTAAGCTTGTATAACGGTACATTATTATATAGCAGCGCTCCGGTTTGACAGCTGAGGGAGCACTATAATGATTGACTTTGCATTTCAGTGCGGTGAAGTGGATCACCACACTGAAATGCGTTAGTCTAACGCCTGATGCGTGGTACTTGGCAGAGCTGGTATTTTGCAAATCATGCTTGTCTTTTACATGAACGGTTGGCGATGTGCGTCAGTGTGCATTCATTGACTTCCATTCACCACTGATGTGAAGCATGGTCAGTTTAAAATTATCTTGCAGTTCTGTAAGATTAGGGTTTATAAATGGTAAGATGTTTTTGAGCTTGAAGAGTGTGATTATAATGTCTGGTGGAGCTGTCGTGATTAGGCTGGGGAAGTGATCTACAGGTCTGATTATGCTATGGATGAAGACACTAGAGCATTGCGCTTGCAAGGGCATTGTGCAAGGCAGTAAGTGATCTACAGGTCTGATTATGCTATGGATGAAGACACTAGAGCATTGTGCTTGCAAGGGCATTGTGCAAGGCAGTAAATTGACTGCTGGCACGATTTAGTACCTCTGCATCCTTGTTGGCATAATGCATCCCATCCCTTGTGTAGAAAGCGGTGAGGGTTGCTGGAATTTATATGGCGCAGTCACGTGAATCCTGTCTTGCATATGAGTCTGGAGGAGGCTTTATAGACTGGATATTCCATATTTGAGTCTTGTATCAGTTGGCAATAGCCATTAATACTTTGTAGTTATCGGTTGTGTATATAGTCAAAGTTTCTGCGATGGGTAGAAGTAAGTATATTTGCACTCTGCTTTCCTACCTAATAATGAAGCAGGCGCATTTGGTTGTATGCACACCCGGTTAATAAGAACAGCATGCATCTGCACGTACTTCATGAAAACGTTCTGCAGCAGGCCAATAGATGACAATACAAGTTTCTTTTCATGATTCAAGTGCCGATCTGTCCTTCTTTTAACAAGCATCTGCAATGCTAATAGGTCTCACATTTACGCAAGTTTGAGCTATTGGCATTATAAATGACAATGCCTTTTATTTATGTTTTGGTTTTTAATACATAAAAAAGGGCATTGTCATTTACAATGCCAATAGCTTCAACTCTCGCAAATGCGAGACCTATTGCATTCCAAATGCTTGAACGCATCGTGAGTTGCCCCCTTCTGTCTCCCATGGCCCCTGAAGAGCTCCCCGTTTGCTACGAGTTCAATAAACAAGCCAGCGGTCACTCTTGCAGTAAGAGAAACTCATTAAAGAAAATAGTGCTTACAGACTAAAGAAGACGTACCGTGTAACAACCGAAGTAAAAGGGCCAGTCCTCATGGGAGGTTACAAATGAAGACAAGGCGGTACTAAGGAGGGATTACAAGCCTAATAGCGAATCAGAAGCCAGCGTTTACGAAGGTCAATGACACAAGCCAATGACAAATATCGGCGGAGAGTGGGAGGGGCTTCAAGTACATACTCCAATACAGCATGGCACGCAAAGCAGCGCATGCGCTGCCTAGGCTCGACCTAAAAAGGCACAGAATACTCAGCTGTGCTCCTATGTAGTGCTTCTAAAGTACTAAACTGAATAAGTAGTATTTGTGGTGCAAGATTAACACCCTTTTCAATATATCAACCACCTTTATCAGGGTTAGATTTCTTGTCTTTGCTGCTGTTTGGATGAAATGAACAGCAAACTCTATTGATTCCCCTCCATGAATCCTTTCTATTGGTACAATTGGATTATGAGAATGCTATCTACGAAACTGTGCCATTTTGAAATTTGCAACCTGCCAGATTCTTGGTCAATAGAGATAATACCTTGGTGGACGAGAGGCTGTGTCTAGCCACGACCCGAATGCTGGCAGAACTAAAGTACAACAGCACATTACTCTTGAGATTTTCAAATAGATCAGCTTCTTACTCTTAAATAAATAAATATCATCCTGTCGCGGGACCTTGTGCCTTTTTGTGTGTTCATAAGGATTGGAATGCAACTCAAGAAAAATCAAATGCATTGTTTTATGTTTGTATATTTTGTTCAGGATTCATATTTACTGTTTGTCTTTTGTGATTTAAGTTAATTAACAGCCTAGTGCAATTGGTAAGTGGATCTGATACGGCAAACGCCTGCATTTTCTAGTTTGAAAAAAAATGCATTAAATGCAATTAAACAGTAGTGTTGGACCCAAAAATGTTCCAGCCGTATGATGCTCAAAGGAACTACCCAACCAAATGTCATAATTTATGGAAATATCACACACTGTTTATCCGCAACTTCCCACTTCATTCTACAGTTTCACAGTTATGCTGTTTTTATTTTTTATTATGAAACAGGCTACATGGCTCATCCCATATGGTTAAAGACTACAAAAACATTTATTCAGCCACTTAATAAAATGTATTAGTTGTCAGAACTAAGCCTAAATGTCCAGCCGTTTTTTCATAGTAACTTGCATAGAAGTTAACCTGTACTATAAAGGTTATTTTGATGGTGATGTTAACAAAGTACATAGACATACAGGTTAAAAGCATGGTGTAGGATGATAGTCTCTGTAGTGGACTCCCACCCTGTGCTGAGAAATCAAGAAACACGATTAGAGTTCATTAATTTATATTCAGAAGTTGCCACCTGGCCTTATTAAGTACTTTGTGTGGTATTAAAATATGTTGTAAGCAGTCCTTTCTTGCTAGTCCACCTTTCATCCAAGGTGTAGGATATTGGTAGCATTGTAAACAAGTAGTAAGTGTGTGAAATGAGTCCAATGCACAACAAACAGTTTTCTCTTAAGCCTCACATGGTTGGTTGTTTTGGATACACATGTATTTAGTGCAAGGGAAAAGATGCAGCTACATAGCCCTACAAGTCTCATTCATCTCCTGGGGCACGACATTCCTGTCCCTGATGACATTATGCTGAGCTGCGGGTAGCCAGGAGGACCTGCAACTCCTCCCTCCTCTACACCTCCTGGCTCACCCCAAACATCAGATTACTACTAGGATCTCCCAAACAACCCTAAAAAATTCTCCCTGATGTTATCTCTCCTTTGACTCATTCCAAACCTAATTGTTTTACTCTTGATTCTTTCTCCCTAATCCCTTATTACAGGCTCTTCCCTCCTCCATCTCTCCTTTACTCATCCCAGACCTCAACTAACTACTATGATCTCCTTACCTTCTCTATCCCTCCATTACACCATTCAATCCAACTAACCGACTTACATGTCCTTCGCTCAAATTAGCTCATACCTTCGAGTACTAATACTAATGCTAATACTAATACTATGCTCATATTTCCCTATACTAATCCATCACTAATCCTTTGGGTTCCGGAGTAGCATGCTACTCGCTGAAAAGTGTTTTGACTCTTCATCAGGGGTAGTAAGCGCTATATAGATATAAATAAAATTACAATTGCAAGAGATGGAATCAGATTATAAACTAAAACATGAGGAGAGAGAATGACAGAGAAGGGAAACAATGGCAGAGATTAAAAAACCTAAAAGGGTAAAACACATCAATACGGACAAAATATTAAAGTGTGACGGATAGAAAAAGGCAATGAGAGAAAGCAGGAGAGGAAAATGGAGAAATAAAACATTGCGGATTTTATAAAATGAACAATTTACAAATCTGTTTTCAAAACGTCACTCGCACTGTAAGTGCATAACAGTGATTCTTTCATTTTATACATACAATAATCAGGCTGCCACCTTACTGACATATCACCAGCCTGCATTATATTTCTGTGCCTGTGCCTAATAAAACAAGCATTGGCAAAGCCAATATGGTTTGCCTATGAGAGAGTTATTTGTGTATGTTTTTAAGGTATGTTGTGTAGCAGCATGGCTGAAAGAAAGTAAAACAAGCATTTTAAATCCAAATTGGTCTCTCATTTGTGAGAGTTAGAGGTATTGGAGATGTAATTGCCAATGTCTTTTTCCCTTGTGTTGTGGATTGGCGTGGAGTGGATATATGTGGTGTGGAGTGGAATAAGGTGGGTTGGATTGAAATTGTTAGATGTGGAATTGTGTGGTGTAGAGTGGATTTGTGTAGTGGAATTAAGTGGAATGGTGTTCAGTTGCAACATGTGTATAGTAATTATGTGGTATTGAGTGTACTGGAATTATGTGGAGTGTAATTATGTGTCATCGAGTGCAGCTATGTGGAATGGCATTTTGTGTTGTGGAGTTGAATGTTGTGGATTTTAATTATGTGGTGTTCTGTTGAATTTTTTTGCATGATGTGGAATTCTGTGAAGTGGTTTGGATGTAGGTGGTGTGTTGTGTAATTGTGTTGTTGAGTTGAAATATGTGGTTTGTTGTCGAATTATGTGGTGTTGAATGAAAATGTGTAGAGTTGAATTGTGTGGCGTGGAAGTGTGTGGCGTTGAGTGAAATTATGCTGATTGGAATTATTTTGCATGGCATGGAGTGTATTTGTGTGGATTGTGTTACCAAGTTTTAAAATGATGAAACATAATTAGAAAGAAAGGCGGCCTTTAATTCTGCACAAATTTACAAAACCTTATATATGTAAAGGCTTGTCCAAATATCTCAAATAAAACATGCATATTGAATACCCAGTGACATTTATGTTGGTGAATTTTAGGGAGGGCTTGAACAAAGTAGGGTGCTGTTTGGGTTGCTAATGGTGCCAAGGCTCTGCACATCTGTGGCAGAGGGAATGTTCATCTCAATCAATCAATCAATCATGTCACTTATAAAGCGCACTACATACCCGCGAGGGTCTCAAGGCGCTGGGGGAAGAGGGGGGTGGTGCTGCTACTGATCGAAGAGCCAGGTCTTGAGGAGTCTTCTGAAGGCCAGTAGGTCTTGGGTCTGTCGGAGGTTGGTGGGGAGGGTGTTCCAGGTCTTGGCGGCGAGGTGGGAGAAGGATCTGCCGCCGGCGGTCGTTTTCCGGATGCGGGGGACTGTGGCGAGGGCGAGGCTGGTCGAGCGGAGCTGGCGGGAGGGGTGTAGAAGCTGAGTCGTCTGTTGAGGTAGGCTGGTCCGGAGTTGTGGAGTGCTTTGTGTGCGTGGGTGAGGAGCTTGAAGGTTATCCTCTTGTTGACAGGGAGCCAGTGCAGGTCTCTCAGGTGGGGTGTGATGTGGCTGCTTCGGGGGATGTCGAGGATAAGACGTGCAGAGCGTTCTGGATGCGTTGCAGCCGTCTCAGGAGCTTAGCCGTCGTTCCTGCGTAGAGGGCGTTTCCGTAGTCCAGCCTGCTGGTGACGAGGGCCTGGGTGACTGTTTTTCTTGTTTCGGTGGGGATCCACTTGAAGATCCTGCGGAGCATTCGGAGGATGTTGAAGCAGGATGAGGAAACGGCGTTGACCTGCTTAGTCATGGAGAGGGTGGGGTCGAGGATGACCCCTAGGTTGCGTACGTGGTCGGTGGGTGGCGGGGCTGTTCCCAGTGATGTTGGCCACCAGGAGTCGTCCCAGGCTGAAGGGTTGGAACCAAGGATGAGGACCTCCGTCTTGTCCGAGTTCAGCTTCAGGCGGCTGGTCCTCATCCATTCGGCGACGGCCTTCATTCCTTCGTGGAGGTGGGCTTTGGCGGTGTGAGGGTCTTTGGTGAGGGAGAGGATCAGCTGGGTGTCGTCGACGTAGGAGATGATGTTGAGGTTGTGCTGTCGGGCGACGTGGGCGAGGGGTGCCATGTAGATGTTGAACAGCGTTGGGCTGAGGGAGGAGCCTTGGGGTACGCCGCAGATGATCTTGGTGGCCTTGGATCGGAAGGGGGCGAGGCGGACGCTTTGTGTTCTGCCGGAAAGGAAGGATGTGGTCCAGTCCAGGGCCTTCTCTTGGATCCCGGCGTCGTGAAGGCGTGTTCGTAGTGTGTGGTGGCAGACCGTGTCGAAGGCGGCTGATACGTCCAGGAGGATGAGGGCTGCTGTTTCTCCGTTGTCTAGCAGGGTCCTGATGTCATCGGTGGCGGCGATGAGGGCGGTTTCGGTGCTGTGGTTGCTGCGGAAGCCGGACTGGGAAGGGTCCAGGATGTTGTTCTCCTCGAGGTAGCGGGTCAGTTGTTTGTTGATGATTTTCTCGGTGACCTTCGCGGGGAACGGGAGCAGAGAGATGGGTCGGAAGTTCTTGAGGTCCTTGGGGTCTGCCTTGGGTTTCTTGAGTAAGGCGGTGATCTCGGCGTGCTTCCAGCTTTCCGGGAAGGTTGCTGTCTCGAAGGAGATGTTGATTATTTTCCGGAGATGGGGCGCGATGGCTGTACTGGCTTTGTTGAAGATGTGGTGAGGGCACGGGTCTAGCGGTGAACCGGAGTGGATGGTGTTCATGATCTCGCTGGTGTCCTCGTCGTTGATGTTGGTCCAGGAGAGCAGGCGGTTGGTGGTTGTGGGGGCAGTGGTCTCGGTGGTTGCCGGGGCGGTCGTGGTGTTGAAGCTGTCGTGGATGTCGGCGATTTTGCGGTGGAAGAAGGTGGCCAGTGAGTCGCACAGGTCTCGCGACGGCTGGATGTCGTTGGTGTTGGAGCTGGGGTTGGAGAGTTCCTTCACGATGTTGAAGAGCTCTTTGCTGTTGTGTGCGTTGTTGTCTAGGCGGTCTTTGAGTGAGGCCCTTTTGGCGGATCTGATGAGGTGATGGTGACTGCGGGTGGCGCTCTTGTGGGCGGCGTAGCTGTCCGCTGTCCGTTCGTGGAGCCAGATCTTCTCCAGTTTTCGGCATGTTCGTTTGGAGGCCTGGAGGTCTTCGGTGAACCAGGTGGCTTTCTTGCTGGTGTGGCTGTTGGGCGGATTCTTGAGCGGGGCGAGGGTGTTGGCGCAGTCGTCAATCCACTGTCTGAGGTTGCGGGCGGCGGTGTCGGGGTCGGAGGGTTCGGCGGGTGGGCTCAGGGCGAGGGTTGTGGTTAGCTGGTCTTCCGTGACTCTGCTCCAGCAGCGGCGAGGCATTTGTTCGGTGCGGTGGTGCGTGGTGGGCTTCCTGTAGGTGAAGTGGATGCAGTGGTGGTCAGTCCAGTGGGGTTCGGAGGTGTGGTTGAAGGAGACGTGTGGGCTTGCGGAAAAGATGGAGTCGAGCGTGTGGCCGGCGGCGTGGGTGGGTGTAGTCACGAGCTGTCTGAGTCCGAGGGTGGCGAGGTTGTCGATCAGGGTGGTGGAGTTGGTGTCCTTGTTGTTCTCGAGGTGGAAGTTCAGGTCCCGAGGAGGATGTAGTCCGTGGAGGCGATGGCGTGTGTGCTGACGAAGTCAGCGATGGAATCGCTGAACTGTGGTCGGGGTCCGGGGGGTCTGTAGATGAGGGTTCCTCTGAGGGTGGTGTTGGGATCGGTGTGGATCTGGAAGTGCATGTGTTCGGCGGTGCTGAGGGTGTCGTCGGTGTTGGTTGAGACTCTGAGGGTGTTCCTGTGGACGATGGCGATGCCTCCTCCGACTCCGTTGGTGCGGTCCCTGCGGGTGATCTTGTATCCGTCCGGGATGGCAATGGCGATGTCGGGGGCTGAAGCGGGATTCAGCCAGGTCTCCATCAGGAATGCGACGTCTGGGGAGGTTGAGTCGAGAAGGTCCCAGAGTTCGATGGCGTGTTTGCGGGCGGAGCGGTTGTTGAGGAGGATGCATCTGAGGTAGTTGGGTTCTTTCCTGGGCGGTGGTTTGGCGGGGCGGGTGCTGGCGAAGCTGCAGTTCCGGCAGGTGAAGGGCCCTTGGGTGCGCTTCGGGGTGGCCTGGTAGCAGGCGTGATCTTTTCCGGGGTTGAGTGCGTGGAGGGTGCTGGCGTCGTATCGGCGTCTGTTGATGTGGCGGGCGCGGGGATGCCCGGACCAGGGGTCTGGCGCTGGGCGCGGTCACGGCGCGGACGGGCGCAGACGGGCTTGCCTTAGGCGCGCCTTCGGCGCGCCAGCTGCGCGGCCGCACAGCGGCCGCCATAAATGGGGAGGTGGGAGGGAGGAGCAGGGAATGAGGCAGCGAATGGGCAGTGAGGGGGCGGGGCCACAGGGGCGCAGCGGCGGGAAACAGGCACAGAAGGGAAAACGAGCACAATCAGGGCATCAAAGGGGCACAGAAAGGAAAAAAAAAACGAGCACAATGAGGGGCAGCAAGGGGGCACAGAAAGGAAAAAAACTAGCACAATGAGGGGCAGCAAGGGGGCACAGAAAGGAAAAAACAAACACAATCAGGGGCAGCAAAGGGGCACAGAAAGGGAAAAAAACGAGCACAATCAGGGGCAGCAAGGGGGCACAGAAAGGAAAAAACTAGCACAATGAGGGGCAGCAAGGGGGCACAGAAAGGAAAAACGAGCACAATCAGGGGCAGCAAGAGGGGCACAGAAAGGAAAAACGAGCACAATCAGGGGCAGCAAGGGGGGCACAGAAAGGAAAAACGAGCACAATCAGGGGCAGCAAGGGGGCACAGAAAGGAAAAACGAGCACAATCAGGGGCAGCAAGGGGGGCACAGAAAGGAAAAAACGAGCACAATCAGGGGCAGCAAGGGGGCACAGAAAGGAAAAAACGAGCACAATCAGGGGCAGCAAGGGGGGCACAGAAAGGAAAAAACGAGCACAATCAGGGGCAGCAGCAGGGCACACAGACGGAGCTGTGTGGTGGGGGAGCGACCTACCAGTCACATTTGTGACTGGAATTCTGATTCCAGGGGTCCAAACAAAGCACCCATAGATATGTATGTGATTCATGTGATTTTTAATTAATTCACTACTCAGCAGGCAGCGAGTGGGTTGCTTGTGAAACTGTAAACATATTAAATGCCTCAGCCTTAGATAGCTATTGAGTGAGGTAAAAAAACAATCATGAACATTTATGTCACATTAAAGAGCATCATTGCTTCTGGCCGCCCAGAGTAGGGTTACTGTTATTCCTGAACTTTTCCTCGCTGCATTCTCAATCTGTAATTGCCTTGTTTACCTTTTGAGAAATGAGATGGGGGTTGGATCTCGCTGGGGGCAGTCTTAATTCTTTTATAATGATGCTGACCCGCCTTGACGCCAATGTGATTGCTTTGTGTGTTTAGGGCTGGTGAGCTTGTGATGGTCATTCGCCACTAGTGACTAAGATCAACTGCCAAAAACAATAAATTACACTTTCTTCCAGAGGGCTTGGAAGACTTGTGATTTTATTATTACTGTACTTCCTGAGAAATGGTCATATTCAAGTGGAATTCTAGTTTTTCTGCACAATGAATCCGAGTCAGCTGGTCTGCTCAGTAGGTTATGTGTTCCCTACTGATATTACTGTGTGACCTGCCAGGTTGAATTCTAGCAGGACCAGCTCAGCCTTGCATCCATCCTTCATAGATAAAATGAGTAGCATTAAATTGTAACACTTGTTATAACAGCGCCCACAGCTGCAAACCTCTGTCATTACGCACTATATAAAACTATTTATCATCATCATTATTATAAACTTCCTAGTCACAGGTTTGATAGTGGCATGGCTGTTGGAAAGTGGGTTATTGGTAGGGCAAATGTAGGTCTGCCACTGGCAATAAGGCCACTAACACATGATAGGACTCAGCATAGGTCTTAGAAAATTATTCCTATGCTCAACCCTTGGTAACGTGGCTGCGAGCAGACAGGCTTAACTTCTAAGACAGGTATGTAAAGCATTTAAAAACACAATTTCTGTAAATAATTAAGACACAACACAAAATAAAAATCCAACACCAATTTATAAAAATAGGAAATATTTTTATCTTTAAAATGACACCAAAACGACAAAAGTTTATAGCACCATATTGGGATACCTGCTCGCGATAGACCGGGGCAAAGTCAAAGTTTCAGGCCGACCGCGATGGAGCCCTGGGCAGCTACAGCTTGCGGCAGGTCCCGGTCTCAGTTTCTACCTTCACACTTAGAAACTTTTCTGGAGCTTTTTCTCGCGAGGTCCCTCGAAGCTCCCAGCCAGTCCGGATCCGGTGAGGGTTCGCCGGCTTGCCTTTTGACGAACTCCCGGTCAACTTCCCTGGAGCGGACTTAGAAACTTTTTCGTTAGCGCTTCAGCGGGGCAACCCAGGAGTCCAGGCCGACACGTGATGGAAGACAGGCGGCTTGGCTCTCGCGGTTGCTCCCGGTCGACTTTTCTACGAGCGGACTTAGAAACTTTTCTGGAGCTTTTTCTCGCGGGGTCTCTCGATCCTCCTCATGTAGCCGGATCCGGTGAGGGTTCGCCGGCTTCAGATTTCTTCTACTCCCGGTCAAACTCTGGAAGTCGGACAGACGGAGCTTTTAGCGGGACGAACCTGGATGGCTTGGCCGACTCGCGGTTGAAGGCAGGCGGCTTGTCTGACCAGGTTGAGTCGGTCCTTCTATGGAGCTTTTTTTCAAAGTTCCTCCAAAGTACTCCAAACTTCTTGAACTTCTTCCTGAAGTTCCTCAAAGGGTCCCAAAGTGTCTCAAACTCACTCCAAGGGTCTGGAAGCTCCAAGATGGTCCTTGAAAGTTGAGGACTTCAGTTCCCACAATCCACTGGGACGTCACCCTTACAAATCCACTGGTAGTTCCCCAAGGTGCAGATTTAGTTGGTGATGTTCCAGATGAGCTCTTTTAACCTGTAGCTTTCAGGAGTCCACTCTTTATTTCCTTTTCAGCAAAATAATCCACAGGGCTGTAGTTTCAGATGGTGCAGTTTTCAGAGGTCAGGCCTTAGAAATCTTTGCACAGCAAAATCTTCTCAGCTTGGCAATGTCTTGCTTCAGTAAGCTTCAAGCAGCAGATCTGGAGGGCTCTGCCCCTCTCAGATACTTATTCAAAATTCTCTGGGTCAAGCAGCAGGTCACTCCTGACCAATGGGAGCAGGGTAACTCCTCAAAGATATGACCACTTCCTTTAGAGTGTGGCATTATTTTGTCCCAGAGTGCATCAAATCTTCCAAATCCATAACGGCAGAATTTCCAGCAAGGAGGCAAGAGCTGGCTAAACACACCCCTAGGATGGCTAATTTACTTAGACTCTCCCCCCTGCATCTGCGCATACCTTCCTTAATCCCCCCATCTGCCTGAGGGATAAAGTTCAAAGTTGTAAACTGAAACTGGGTTCTGCTTTTCCCTTTGAAGCCCATGGTTTACGACCCCTCCCCCGGGCCTGGCATTCCTGTGGACCAGCACACTGCCCTCCCAGCCCAGCTGCATAACCCCAGGGGCTCTTTATCACCTCTCCAGGCAGGCTGGCTAATCCACTTAACTCTGACCAATCAGGGCAGACCACTGGAAGGCTGAATCTGGACTTACAAACAAGAAAGTCTTATAACTTCTTGTATGTACACTTTAGGAGAAATTCAACAATATGATATTGTTGGATTTAGTATTACTATTCTGAGAAGTCTTTGAACGGTAGCTCTATCTCCTTCCTATCAGGAGTTATTAACTTCCTGGAATGTTAACCTATGTAACTGGGGATTTGCAATGGGAAAAATGACTTGGGCCATTTTTCCAGCCCCAGGACTTACAAAAACACATTTTATAAGTACTTGCCTTATATCTACAGGAACCCCACCCCATGTGCAACTAGGGGAGACTTTAGGGGTTCTGAATCTGCAAACATATTACAGATCCTCACTTCACACTGCTCCTGGCATCAAAGTCGAATTTGGGCAGCACTTTACCACAATGTGGGAGTGAAATGTGAAATTTCACTTTACCCAGGCATATAAAAACTCATTTTATAAGGGTGTACCTTATACATATCTGACCTCCACCCCTGGGATACCTAGGGGAGACCCTGGGGGTCCCTAATATGCCAAAACATTGTAGGTTATCCATTTTTAAGTGCCCCAAACACCAAAGTCGAGTTTGGGCACAATACATTTTTTAAAAGCAGTCCTGGCACCCAGGGCTGCTTTTAAACTGAGCTCGGGCTTCAGCAGTGCACACATGCAAGTGCAAAAAGAGCTGCGGCCTCTAAACTGCCATGCCCCAGGGTACTGGGGACTTCTAGGTAGTTTCAATCCCCGCCCTATTATAAACTAGGGGCTTATGGGGTAGGTCATGCCAATTACAGGGGTACCCCACCATACCATAGTGTACCCTAGTGTATGTTAGGTGTTTTAACTGTATTCTAATGTGTTCCTTTCTGCTTGGCACTGGCCCTGGGCCTGGTTAGGCAGAGCCCAGGGCCAGTCAGAGTCAGTTACCACCAGTACCAGTCAGCAAAAGTTGGGGGTGCCCAGGGCACAGGATGACTTTGCAACAATGGCCAACTGACCATTTCATAATTCTAAAATCAGCTAAGTGAGTTGGGTAATGATGACCACTTGTTATTCACAGCGCTATAAACCGTAAGCACGTGCAAGCACTGTAAAAGTAACTAGCTTCTTATTTGATGGTAAGACCAACAAGTGCACCTAGTAGGTAATCTGCTTGAGATATCACCTGTGCTCTTCTATTTGCAAAATAAAACAGAGAAGAAATGTGTGGGTTTAATTTGCTCATATGGCTATCGGGCAATGGTGCAGAAAACAGATGGCGAATCAGAAGGGTAACAGAAAGCGCACTCAGGAAGAGTTAGGAGGAGAGGGAAGCCTGCCTGACAATAGACTTAGCCAAGAGCCACATCATCACTACTGTGGACAGATTCTAGCCACAGTGGAGGGCACGCTATGGAGTCGGGATTCAGTGTGAAAAAGGTCTTGTCTTCCAGATTCAGTGTCAAGAACAATGCAAGAGCAGGTCGCTGCGTTAAGTCTAGAGGAGCTGAAGACCATCTGCATTATCGTAAAATTAGCAGAGTATAGGGGATGAAGAGGCACAAAAAGTAATTTTCTTTGGTACCCGCAGTTTGCCTTGGATAATTTTTGTAGGGAAGCGAGGACTACAAAGCCCTTTAAGGTGAACTACTCAATGCATCTTACATGGTGGGGTGTAATTTCATAATAGAACACAAATTTTCCAACAACTCCACACTATATCTTGGAGAAACAAGGGATCATGTGCATTAATAGTTACAGCTCTGAAATGACGTACAGTATCAGTTCTCCAGAAGCAGTCTATACTCACAAGCAAGCGAGGCACAGAGCATCCTCAGTCTAAATCTCTTGAGTAACATTTCTATCCATCTTTTGAGCTTCCGGTGACCGGTCTCTCAGGTCTAAACATAAGAGCACTGTTAGAACTGGCAGAGGTATGCGCCTTTGTCCAAGTAGGGATCCTTGCTTCTAGTCAGGGTAAGGGGGATACACACTTTAGATAATGCCTACTCACCCCCTTGGTAGCTTGGCATGAGCAGACTGGCTTAACCCAAAGGCAATGTGTAAAGTATTTGTACCCACACTCACAGTAACACAGTGAAAAAACCAGAAATGGACACCACACCTGTTTAGAAAAAGAAAGTAACTTTATCTAAACCAAACAAGACCAAAACGACAAAACTCCAACCTACATGTATTAAAATATGACTTTAAAACAATTATCTCAAAAATAGAACTTGCAGAAAACAAATAGCTCCACCTGGGTCTATTATGACATTGTGACAGGCAATAATTCAAAGTACGGCGCCAAATGCGAGATGCGTGACGTCGGGCACGAAGTCACACGGACCCCCAAGCAGCAGTACCTTAGAACAAAGTCTTTGGATGATGCATGGTGTCATGGAGGTGAGGCATCGGTGCTGACTCTGAGGCCCATTCCCTGGTTGCCATGGGGGAGGCGAGGCGTCATGTTCATGAGGAGGCGATGCGTCGAGTCCAGGACAGGAGAAGTCAGTTGAGTCAGTGGTGAGGCTTCTGTTCCAGTCAAGCGATGCAAAGTCGAAGACTTGTGAACTCACCCTTGTCGGTTATTGGCTCCGCAATAATGGGACCCAGGCGCTGGTGGTGACGGCGTCAGTGTGAGCGGCGGAAAGACCGATAACTGCAGGCGTCAAAGGGCATTGGAGCTGCAGTGTAGACAGGGCGGTGCATCGTGCACTTCATGGGTGGTGCCCTGGGCCTCGCTGATGGTCGCGGTGGCGCTGACGGCATCGGAATTGGTTTTCTTTGTGTTGCAGGACCAACCACACAATTCTCAGGGCCCAGGAATTGGAATTGGTGCTCTTTTGGATGCAGGTGTCCACACAGGAGTCCAGGTGCTGGTCAGTCAGTTGCAGGTGAAGTCTTGGTGTCCCTGAGACTTCAGAACAGGAGGCTAGCACACACAAGTCCAGTTTTTGTCCTTTCCTTGGCAGAAGCAGCAACTACAGGCCAACCCAGCAAAGCAAACAGCAAAGGGGCAGTACTCATCCTCACAGCTCTCCAGCTCTTCTTGTAGGCAAAGGTTCCTCCTGAATCCAGAAGTGATCTAATTCTCCTGGGTTTAAGGTTCTCTACTTGTACTCCATTTTGTCTTTGTGACAAGGGTCTCTGATGAGTTCTGTCCTCTCTGGTGCAGCAGGGCTGCAGGAGGTGGAGACAGCATTGTGCAAAGGAGACACAGCCTATTCAGGTGCAAGGGAAACTCTTCCCACCACTCTAAAGACAGCCAAGGTCTATTCTGTCAAGCAATGCGTCTCCCAGGAAAGGCAGGACACACCTCAACACCCTCTCCCCGGTGGCTGTCTACAGTGAATGCACATCCCTAGCCCCTGTCACTCCAAAACCAGACAGTCAATGCACAAACCAGCAGAGGCGCAGAGAATGGTTAAACAAGAAAGTGCCTACTTTCTAAAAGTCCTTATGGGAAAGTGTAGAAGTGTTCCTCCAGACTACATGTGTCTCCTACAATGGTGGAAAGCACACAGCTTTGTTTAAATACCCCTCACCCACCAAAAGGACCCTTGGTGGCATGCTTCATCATCGGGGTCTTCCCGCCCCACTGCGGGACGGGGCGTGCTACGATCTACAACTACGTGGGAGCACTGGTTATGAAAAACAATACTATGTATTCCACAAGATTTTATATCCGGTTTACTAAGAAAATACCAAATGTATTGGCCTATACCGGCTACAATATTTAGTATCCCGTGTGTTTCTCGGGTTAGAACTTACCATGATTTAATTAGACATTGTCTGCTGTTGGATGGGTGATCCCAGTATTTCTATGCCAACTAGCACCCTTTCTTTTGCTTTCCAATATCGTTTACTATGGGGATACCAAATATTATGGCTCACGCATTGCTGTAATATTGAGTAGCCCCTACATTACATGGGCTACCCATCAGCCATTGACCAGTTGAAGTAGCCATTTATTTGATAGCCGACTACAGTATCTTTTCACATTTTCTTTTTTAAATATCTTTTTATTTCAACAGAGCCAAAATGACAACTTGACATTTGTGAGCATACAGTCATAGACCAAAAATTATTACAGCACAGTACAGAGTATGTCTCAGTCCTTCTCAAAACCGTACAGCAATCAAACCTCTCCTTGCTGCAGAATACCATCCGTCCCTGCATGAATCCTGGAAAATAAAGTTTCTCCCGCCGGTGGAGTATATGGATTGCCACTGTAGTCATTACATTTGGACCAGATTTCCCCCCATTTTTTCGGGCACCCTCTCTTAACATCAATAGCTTTTTCTGCCACCATACATACACCAATCCATGTCTTTTTTCCAATCCCGGAGCCTGGGAAGCAAGGCTGCCCCCCCATTGTTGTGCTATGTTGCGTTTCACCACCATTAGACCTAACGTAGCCCATGTTTGCTCTGCTCGCCCCAGATTGGAGTCCTCCCACACATTTAGGAGGCACCATTTGGGCGAAGGTGCAAGTTCCTCCCCACCACCTCCGACATGCGAGATATTATCGCCTGCCAATAAAACTGGATCTCTCGACATGCCCAGAGTATGTGGTAGAAAGACCCTACCTCGCCACAGCTCCTGTTACAAAGATCGTCAGTCCTGCGTCCCATCTTTACTAGGGTAGTGCATGATATGTAAGTTCTATGTAGGATTTTTAACTGGACTAGTCGAAAACAGGCCCTAATGGCCACCTCTCTCGGGGAGACCAGTGCCTCAGGCCAGTCCTCGTCCTGCAAGTCCGTTATGTCGTGAGACCATCGTTCTTTTAGTGTTCCAAGAGTATCAGGAAGATTATTGATCAGCTTATGATACATGAGTGAAATTGCCTTACGCGTCAGATGTTCTTCAAGCAGTCTACACTTGAGGGGGGATGACTCTATAAGCTCCAATCCCCTGGACACCGCTGCTTGTATGACATGTCTAATTTGGAGGTAGTGAAAGAACTCGGTTTTGGCCAAATCGTAAGTCTTTTGCAATTGCTCAAAAGGTAGGATTTTACTCCCCGTATGCAAGTCCCCCAACTTCGAAATTCCTATTAAGTCCCATTTACTAAAACTTTTTCTAAGTTTCCATGCACCTAGTTGTTGAGACTCCCAAAGCGGGGCAGCCCTGGTAAGTTTATTTTTCCATTCCCAGCTTGGCCAATGCGAAATGCCATTGTCGGAATGTGACCGCCATGGGACCTTCAATAGAGAGGCGGCGCGGAACTGTATATAATGCATGGAGGTAGCCTCTTGGCTGCATCACTAATCTATCCATTGTATAAGCTGGCTCTGTCAATGGCTGATGCACCCATTGATTGACTGTTGCCAGTTGAGCTGCCCTGTAGTATGTTTGAATGTGCGGCAGTGCTATTCCGCCGTCATACCAGCTACTCTCAGTTTACCTAGGGCGATCTTTGGGGGACCCCCCTCCCACAGTAACGTACGAACCAAGCTATCAATAGTATTGAAATATGTGTCTGGAGCTGGAAAGGGAGTATTTTGAAGAACATACAAAAAACGTGGCAGCAAAATCATTTTGAACAATGCTGCTCTACCGAGCAGTGAGAGTGGGAGGGACCACCAGTGATAGATGTCGCTTTTGAGGCGGTCCAGAAGGGGCTGCAAATTCCGAGCCGCATAGACCACGGGGTCTCCAGTAATAAAAATCCCCAAGTATCTAAAGCCCTCCGAGGTCACTTGGGCCTTGCAATCAGCCGGCAAAGTTGGCCTCGGTCCGCTAAGAACATAGACCACTGACTTTGCCCAGTTGATAGTGCATCCGGAAAACCTTCCAAACGTGGCAAAAATATTTAATATTCTTGTTATCGAGGCTCTGGGGGACGCTACATACAGGAGGACATCGTCTGCATAGAGTGAGATCCTGTCCTTCCAGTCTTGTAATGTATTGTAATGTAATCGGACACTTATAAAGCGCAACTGTCACTCCTGGGAGCATCATGGCGCAAGGTGGATCGCTGAGTTGGAACATAAACTGGGTATCTGAGGGTGAAAAGAGGAGTTAGGTAAGTGCTCTGCATAGGGCGTTGGAGGCTAAAAAGATCCAAGTTTTTAGGGCCTTCCTGAAGAGAGTTTCAGATTGGATATGACGGAGGTGGTTGGGGAGTTGGTTCCACGCTTTGGAGCCTATCACTGCAAGCGATTTTCCTCCTTTTGAGACATATCTAAACGCTGGTGGTTTTAACAGATTGGCGTTAGATGATCTAAGGCTCCGCTGAGGTAGATAACGCACAAATCTGGACCGGAGATATTGTGGTCCTGAGGAGTGAAATATTCTGAAGGTGATGATCAGAATCTTAAACAGAACTCTTTTATGGATAGGTAGCCAGTGTAGTGTTTCTAGGGCCGCTGATGCAGATGATCTCCTGGGCCATTTTAGCACTAAACAGGATGCTGCGTGTTGAACCATTTGGAGTTTGTGTAAGATTGACTTGTTGGCCCCTGCATAGAGGCTGTTGCAGTAGTCCTATCTAGAGGTGATTAGGACCACAGCAACTGCCTGTCTAGCTGTAATGGGGAGCAAATCTAAAAACCTTTTGAGTGATTTTATAATATGAAAACAGGTCCCACCTAATGCTAATGATTGTTGGTTGAAGGATAGTGCAGCATCAAATTTAATTCCCAGGTTTCTAGCTACTTTTACTGTATTTGAGGGGGGGGAGTGTCAGCTGGCCACCATATATTGGGAGAGAAGGCGTTCCCTTGTCCCAATGGTAGGATTTCAATCTTTTCTGAGTTGCACTTTAGATGGTTGGTTTTCATCCATTGGAAAGTTGCAGTGAGACATAAGCGAAAATTTTCTTCCGCCTGTGTGGTGTTTTTAACTAGCACCAGGATTAACTGCGTATCGTCCGCATATGAGATAGTCTCGATGTTAAAGGACAATATCAAACTGATTAATGGGGCCATGTAGGCATCAAAGAGCACCAGGCTGAGAATGGACCCCTGAGGGACACTGAAGAGCAGGGGATTTTCTGTTGCCTTGTATTGGCCAAAGGTGATGACTTGTCTGCGGTCTGCGAGAACCCTTTAAGCCAAGCCAGGGCTATGTGGGAGATGCCGTAGGCCCCGAATTATTGGATCCCTGCGGATCCATGCTGCCACCGGCTCCAACATTAGTGCAAAAAATAAGTGTGGATAGGGGACAACCTTGTCTCGTCCCTCGATGTAAAGAGAATATGCAGGATCTTACCCCATTTACTATCACTTGCGCACAGGGGTCTGTGTATAGAAGTCCCAGCCATGAAAGGAATCGGGGCCCAAATCCCATGTGCTTGAACACTGCCATCATGTAGGGCCACTCGATCGTATCAAAGGCCATGCGCGCATCTAGGGACAGCACCGCTGCATCC
Source organism: Calotriton arnoldi (assembly GCA_963921515.1). Classification (NCBI taxonomy): domain Eukaryota; kingdom Metazoa; phylum Chordata; class Amphibia; order Caudata; family Salamandridae; genus Calotriton; species Calotriton arnoldi. The sequence goes on from CAWUFW010002066.1 coordinate 312,643, forward strand.
TCCCTAATCCTATGTGCGCGTCCCATGACTTCATGAAGGCGTCGGAGGTGTAGGGCCGTGTTACGCCCAGGCATAAATCCGGACTGATCGGGATGGACCAGGGCCGGAAGTGAGGGTAAAAGCTGCTGGGCCAGCAGCTTCGCTAGGATTTTTGCTTCTGCGTTTAGTTGAGAAATTGGCCTGTATGAAGCACATTGGTCCCTGGGTTTTCCCTCTTTGTGTATCACAACTATCGTCCCTAACCTCTGATCTGATGGCAGTGTTCCTATGTCTCTACTTTCTTGAAACATGGCTAGCAGATGGGGTGTGGTTCCCTGCGCTGTAAGTTTGTAAAGTTCTATTGGGATGCCATTTGGTCCCATAGCCTTGCCTGGCTTCAAGGCTCCTATGGCCTGAGCTACTTCACTCATCGTTAAGTCTTCTTCTAACTACTGACTTTCTTCTGCGGTTAAGATTGGGAGCCTAATATCTTTCAGGAACTCCGAGGATTCCTGTTCTGTATATTGTGCTTTGGCGGAGTAGACTGCCGCGTAATAATCTGCGAAGGTCTCCGCAATCTCTCTCGGATCTTTAATCGTTTCGCCAGTTTGGGCAACAACCGCCGGAACCCATCAGTCCGCCCTTTGGAGCTGGATTAGCCAGGCCAAGAGTTTGCCCACTTTGTGGCCTGCCTCATATATTCGGTGATGTGTCTCCCTGATTTTATTCCTGGCCTCCTCTGTTACGTGGTCTCTATAATCTAGCTGTTTCAATTTGAGCCTATGTTGCAAAGCTTCATCCACCTTTCCCACTGCTTAAAGCTCAAGCTCCAGTATTTCTTGCTCAAGTGTTGTGACTAGAGCCCTTTTTTCTTTTTTATACCCTCCGATCAGCGAGAGGGCCTGGCCCTCACCACAGTTTTGTATGCCTCCCATAGTGTCTGAGATGTGGCAACTGTGTCCACATTCTCCTGAAAATAGAAATTTGTGGCCTCGGTCAGGCCCTTTCTTATCTTTGGGATCTTAATATACCAGGGGTTTATGGGAACGGGACCCGAACATCGCCCCCCTCCCACCGCTTATTTTGCCCACACGGGGGAGTGGTCCGAGATGCCTCTAGCCAGGTGCCTAACTTCCGTGAATTGGGAATGGAGGCCTGAGGGGGAAATTAATAGGTCTATTCTCGATCGGCTGTCATGCGCACCTGAATGAAATGTATATTCCAAGGCCGTTGGGTTGAGCACCCTTCAGAGGTCGATCAGGCCTAGTGCTAGGAGAAATTCGGTTAGTTGTGATTTTGCTGGTGGCTGCATTCTGGGTGGCATGCGGTCTAGGGTGTCACTGCCCGTCATGTTGAAGTCCCCTCCCAGGAAAAGTCGGCCTGGCGGAAGGTCTAGTAGTAAAGTCCCAAATCTGTCAGAGTCGTATCTCTAAGCGTGGGAGGGACATATAATGCTACAATATTTAATACGGCCCATGCCCATTGCCACGAAATTACCGCATATCTCCCCAGTCTGTCTATTTTAGTGTTCATCTTTTCACATTTTAAAAATTATTACACAAGATTTTACATCCGGTTTCCTTAGGGGATACCAAATATAATGGTCTCTACCACCTACATTATTTGGTATCCTCTGTGTTTCTCGGGTTAGAATCTACTAGGTTTCAGTTTGACATGGTTTTATGTTGGATGGGTGAGCACAGTATTTCTGTGCCAAATAGTATCCTCCCTTTTGCTTTTCAACATCGTTTACTATGGGGATACCAAATACTATGGCCCACACATGGCTGTAATATCTCGTATCCCCTACATTTCATGGGCTACCATTCAGCCATTGACCAGTTGAGGTTGACATTTATTTGATAGCAGACTACAGTAGCTTTTCACATTTTATACATCATTTCATAAGATTGTACATCTGGCTCCCTTAGGGGACACCATGTGTATTGGCCTATACTGGCTACAATACTTGGTATCCCCTGTGTTTCTCAGGGTAGAACTTACCAGGATTTAATTAGACAATTGGATGGGTGAGCAATATTGGACGGGGAAGCGCAATATTTCTATGCCAAATTGCACCCTTCCTTTTGCTTTCCAACATCATTTACTATGGGGATACCAAATATTATGGCTCACGTATTGCTGTAATATCGCGTATCCCCTACGTTTCATGGACTACCCTTTAGACATTAACCAGTTGAAGTTGTCTTGTATTTGATAGCGGACTACAGGTCTTTTCACATTTTTTACATCATTCCACAAGATTTTACAACCGGTTTCCTTAGGGGATACCAAATACAATGGCCTTTACCGTCTATAATAATTGGTATCCCCTGTGTTTCTTGGGGTAGAACTTACCAGGATTCAATTTGACATGGTCTTATGTTGGATGGATGAGCACAGTATTTTTTTGCCAAATAGCTCCATTCCTTTTGCTTTTCAATATCGTTTACTATGGGGATACCAAATATTATGGCTCACGCATTGCTGTAATATCGAGTATCCCCTACGTTTCATGGGCTACCCTTAGACATTCAAGAGTTGAAGTTGCATTCTATTTGTTAGCAAGCTACAGTAGCTTTTCAAATTTTTTACATCATTCCTACAAGATTTTGCAACCGGTTTCCTTAGGGGATACCAAATACAATGGCCTTTACTGTCTATAAATTTGGTATCCCCTGTGTTTGTCTGGTTAGAACTTACCAGGATTCAAATTGACATGGTCTTATGTTGCACGGGGGAGCACAATATTTCTATGCAAATTGCACCCTTCCTTTTGCTTTCCAACATCATTTACTATGGGGGTAATAAATATTATGGCTCACGTATTGCTGTAATATCACGTATCCCCTACGTTTCATGGGCTACCCTTTAGACATTAACCAGTTGAAGTTATCTTTTATTTGATAGCAGACTACAGGCCGTTTCACATTTTTTACATCATTCCACAATATTTTACAACTGGTTTTCTTAGGGGATACCAAATACATTGGCCTTTACCGTCTATAATATTTGGTATCCCCTGTGTTTCTTGGGGTAGAACTTACCAGGATTCAATTTGACATGGTCTTATGTTGGATGGATGAGCACAGTATTTCTTTGCCAAATAGCTTTTCAACATCGTTTACTATTGGGATACCAAATATTATGGCTCATGCATTGCTGTAATATCGAGTATCCCCTACGTTTCATGGGCTACCCTTAGACATTCACCAGTTGAAGTTGCATTTTATTAGTTAGCAGACTACAGTAGCTTTTCAAATTTTATACATCATTCCTACAAGATTTTACAACCAGTTTCCTTAGGGGATACCAAATAGAATGTCCTTTACCTTCTATAATATTTGGTATCCCCTGTGTTTCTTGGGGTAGAACTTACCAGTGTTCAATTTAACATGGTCTTATGTTGGATGGATGAGCACAGTATTTCTAAAGCTAATAGCATCCTTCTGTTTGCTTTCCAACAACTTTTACAATGGGGATACCAAATATTATGGCTCACCCATTGCTGTAATATCTTGTATCCCCTATGTTTCATGGGTTACCCTTTAGCCATTGACCACTTGAAGTTGCCTTTTGTTTGATAGCAGACTACAGTATCTTTGCACATTTTTTACATGATTCTGCAAGATATTATATCTGGTTCTCGTAGGGGATACCATATGTAATGGCTTATACCGGCTATAATATCTGGTATCCCCGGTGTTTCTGGGGTTAGAACTTACCAGTATTCAATTTGACATGGTCTTCTGTTGGATGGGTGAGCACAGTATTTCTATAGCAAATAGCATCCTTCTGTTTGCTTTCCAACATCGTTTACAATGGGGATACCAAATATTATGGCTCAGGCATTGCTGTAATATCTCGTATCCCCTACATTTCATGGGTTACCCTTTAGCCTTTGACTACTTGAAGGTGCCTATTATTTGATAGCAGACTACTCTAACTTTTCACATTTTTTACATCATTCCACAAGATTTTACATCCGGGTCCCCTAGGGGATACCAAATATAATGGCCTATAACAGCTATAATATCTGATATCCCCTGTGTTTCTTGGGTTAGAACTTACCAGTATTCAATTTGACATGGTCTTACATTGGATGGATAAGCACAGTATTTCTATGGCAAATATCACCCTTCCTTTTAATTTCCAACATCGTTTACAATGAGGATACCAAATATTATGGCTCATGCATTGCTGTAATATCTTGTATCTCCTACGTTACATTGGTTACCCTTTAGCCACTGACCACTTCAAGTTGCATTTTATATGACAGCAGACTACAGTATCTTTTCACATTTTTTACATAATTCCAGAAGATTTTAATTCTGGTACCCTTAGGGGATACCAAATATAATGACCTCTACCGCCTATAATATTTGGTATCCCCTGTCTTTCTCGGGTTAGAACTTACCAGGATTCAATTTGACATGGTCTTATGTTGGATGAGTGAACACAATATTTGTATGCCAAACAACACCCTTCCTTTTGCTTTCCAACTTTGTCTACTATGGGGATACCAAATATTATGCTTCACGCATTGCTGTAATATCTCGTATCCCCTATGTTTCATAGGGTACACTTTAGCCATTCACCAGTTGAAGTTACCTTTTGTTTGATAGCAGACTACAGTTACTTTTCACATTTGTTACATCATTCCACAAGATTTTACATCCGGTAGGCTTAGGGGATATCAAATATAAGGACCTCTACTGCCTATATTATTTGGTAATCCCTGTGTTTCCTGGGTTAGAACTTACCAGTATTCAATTTGACATGGTCTTATGTTGGATGGGTGAGCATAATATTTCTATAACAAACAACACCCTTCCTTTTGCTTTCCAACTTTGTCTACTATGGGGATACCAAATATTATGCCTCACGCATTGCTATAATATCTCGTATCCCCTATGTTTCATAGGTTACCCTTTAGCCATTCACCAGTTGAAGTTGCCCTTCATTTGATAGTAGACTACAGTTACTTTTCACATTTGTTACACCATTCTACAAGATTTTACATCCGGTACCCTTAGGGGATACCAAATATAATGACCTATAACAGCTATAATATCTGGTATCCCCTGTGTTTCTGGGGTTAGAACTTACCAGTATTCAATTTGACATGGTCTTACGTTGGATGGATGAGCACAGTATTTCTATGGCAAATAGCACTGTTTCTTTTGCTTTCCAACATCGTTTACAATGGGGATACCAAATATTATGGGTCACGCATTGCTGTAATATCTCGTATCCCCTACGTTTCATGGGTTATCCTTTAGCCATTGACCACTTGAAGTTGCCTTTTGTTTGATAGCAGACTACAGTATCTTTTCACATATTTTACATCATTCCACAAGATTTTACATCCGGTACCCTTAGGGGATACCAAATATAATGACCTCTACTGCCTATAATATTTGGTATCCCCTGTCTTTCTCGGGTTAGAACTTACCAGTATTCAATTTGACATGGTCTTATGTTGGATGTGTGAACTCAATATTTCTACGCCAAACAGCACCATTCCCTTTACTTTCCAACTTGGTTTACTATGGGGATACCAAATATTATGCCTCACGCATTGCTGTAATATCTCGTATCCCCTATGTTTCATAGGGTACCCTTTAGCCATTCACCAGTTGAAGTTGCCTTTTATTTGATAGCAGACTACAGTTCATTTTCACATTTGTTACATCATTCCACAAGATTTTACGTCCGATACCCTTAGGGGATAGCAAATATAATGACCTCTACAATCTATAATATTTGGTATCCTCTGTGTTTCTCGGGTAAGAACTTACCAGGATTCAATTGGACATGGTCTTATGTTGGATGGGTGAGCACAGTATTTCTATAGTAAATAGCGTCCTTCTGTTTGCTTTCCAAATTTGTTTACAATGGGGATACCAAATATTATAGCTCACGCATTGCTGTAATATCTCGTATCCCCTACGTTTCATGGGTTATCCTTTAGCCATTGACCACTTGAAGTTGCCTTTTGTTTGATAGCAGACTACAGTATCTTTTCAAATTTTTTACATCATTCCACAAGATTTTACATCCGTTACCCTTAGGGGATACCAAATATAATGACCTCTACCCCTATAATATTTGGTATCCCCTGTGTTTCTAGGGTTAGAACTTACCAGGATTCAATTTGACATGGTCTTATGTTGGATGAGTGAACACAATATTTCTACGCCAAACAGCACCATTCCCTTTACTTTTCAACTTGGTTTACTATGGGGATACCAAATATTATGCCTCACGCATTGCTGTAATATCTCGTATCCCCTATGTTTCATAGGTTACCCTTTAGCCATTCACCAGTTGAAGTTGCCTTTTATTTGATAGCAGATAGGGATTTTGAGGCGAGGTGCCACTCTAGAGCTGAGGTTCCTTTGTTGAATGTATTTTGTGATTTTATTCCTGATGAAGAGTGGTCCTATCCCATGTATCGCTTTGTAGGAGATACAAAGCAGCTGGAATGTGGGTCTTCTGGCAACCGGTAACCAATGTAGGGCTGTCAAGGCAGGCAAGATGTGGGCTTGCAGCTTTATATGCAAGAGCAGTCTGGCAGTAGAGTTCTGAATCCGTTGTAGTCTTTTCATCGTTATTAAAGGTGATCCGTGGAAGAGGCTTTTGGCATAATCGAGTTTGGACAGAACAAGAGATAGTAGCCTGGACCTTGTGTGGAAATCCCAGGTGGGGTAAGATCCATCGCAGAGTTTTTATACTAACAAAGCTTGATCTTGCTAGTTTGTCCACTTTGGCATTCATTGATAGCTTGAAGTCCATGGTCATTCTGAGGTTTCTTACTTCCTTTGATACTTTAGGTGGTGTTCCCAGGTCATCAGGGCATGTGGCGAGTGGGTCATAAATTTTCTAATCGCCATACGTGAGTGTTGCGGCCGCGCAGATGCCATGAATATGTAGCTCGGCTCTAGGGGCATGCCTACAGTCCGCGTCCACCTCCGGAGATCAGAGGCAGCTGACTGACACAGCAGGCAGGGAAGGAAACAAGCCTGAGCGGCAGCGCAGCAGCAAGAAGCACAACTAGAAAGGTGAGATAACATTTTTTTAAAAGACAGCAATCAAATGCGCAGCAATGCAGGGGAACCGAGCTCCTAGTGCACTTACAAGGAACTGAAAGGGTAAAAAGTGAGGGCAAAATCAAAGGCAAAGGTGATGCAGGAGCCAGGCACCTCCCAGCACCTATTGAGCTTACAAGGAACAGAAAATAAACAGAAAATAAAGGTTAAAAGCGGGCCAGTTAGGCTCAATAGTGATTGCTCACCAGGAAGGAATCATGTGAGGTGAAATTGATGGGTGAGATGGTAGAGCCTTGAGGGACTCCTGCTTTTGTGAAGTACAGTTTGGAAGAGAAAGGGGGTGTATGGATGACAATAGTTCTGTTGTGAAGGTAGGATGTGATCCAGTCTAGAGGAGTCCCCTCTAAGCTGGCTTCGTAGAGTCTTTATAGCAGAGTGTCATGGTCAACCATGTCAACGGCAGCTGAGCGGTCCAATAGAAGTAGTGCAGGAACCCTGTTGTGGTCAACTGTGTTATTAAGGTTATCCCAGATGACAACGAGGGCAGATTATGTGCCTCTATGTAGGAAAGTGCCCCTTTATGCATGGTTACCCCCCCACTTTTTGCCTGACATCTGATGCAACCTTACTGGATGTGTCCTGTGTCCCTGCCAATCAGGTTCCCAGGGCTTGTGTTCTGTACATTTGTATCCACAATTGGCACAATCCCTGGCCACAGGTAAGCTCCTTGTAAAAGGTACCATAGGTACCAAGGGCACTGTGACTAGGGAAGGTCTCTAAGGGCTGCAGCACCTGTTGTGCCACCCTAAGAGGCCCTGTACCTTAATCCACACACACTGCCAATGCAGGCTCCATGTTTGGTGACCAGGGAAGGTCTCTAAGGGCTGCAGCACCTGTTGTGCCACCCTAAGAGGCCCTGTACCTTAATCCACACACACTGCCAATGCAGGCTGCATGTTTGGTGCAGAGAAAAGTGAAGAGTCGACATGGCACATATGCCTGTGTGCCATGTCTACAATCCACTGCCTAAGATCTAGGTAAGTCATCTCTCTGGCAGGGTGCACTAGCCCTAAGGTGAGGGTACAGAGGCATGAGACCTGTACCCCTGTACCCCTGGAGTGTCTAAGTCTATTCTTAGATATTATAAGGGTAGTAAAGCCATAAAGAGTATATGGTCTGTGAGTTAGTCACTACGAACTCCACAGCTCCATGATGGCTTTACTAAAAACTGGGAAGTTTGGTAGCAAACATCTCAGCCCATTAAACCCACACTGATGCCAGTGTGGGATTTAATGAAAAATGCACACAGAGGGCATCTTAGAGATGCCTCCTGAAAATCTACCAGCCCATGTGTGGTTCCTGAATGCCTACCCGCCATTTGCCACCACCAGACAAGTGTCTGGACCCCTGGGTAGAGAGCCTCCACTCTACAGAAACAAAGGCCATCCTGGGCAGAGGTGTCATGCCTTCTCCCCCAGGATGGGCTTTATCCACAAGAGGGGAAGCTTCAAAGCCTGCCACCTTTGGACACTGTCCCTGCCTTTTGCTGCCCCCAGCAACTGGCTCCCACCGGTTCTGGCCCCACTTTGGGCAGGAGAATCGGCAGGAAATCCAAGCTAGGAAGGGAGGAGCACCCACCTATGCCAACCCCACCCCTCAGGTTGGGGAGGCGAGGTGAAGCACACATCTCAGACCCCTCCATCTTAAAGATGATGGGACTCAGCCAATTAGGAAGAGGCTCATACCCCCTCCCAGTGGAGGGTGGCATGATAGGGCGTGTACCTGCCCAAGGAAGGGACCTATTGGTCTCGACCTGCACACCCCTCTAGTGCCCTTAAATGTAGTATTTAGGGGCAACCCTGAACCTTGCCTCCTCAAATTTGAGGAAGAAAGAAAAAGGACCGAAGAACTGTGCTGACCCAGGAAGGAGAAATGGACACCAACTGCCTTTGCCCCAGCCCTACCGACCTGTCCTGTCTACAACCTGTCAACAGCAAGAACCATGGTGAGTACAGCGGCCAGCAACCCCCAGAGCCCAGAAGACCTGCCCTGCGATCTTCCCATAGACTCTGTCTCCCATGAGCATCGGATTTGCTCAACCAAAGACTCACCTCCAGAATCCGGATTCTGTTGTACGACTCTGCACCTGACGCCCATGACCCGAGTTTGAGTGTCCTGACACCACAAGGAGGTCTCCCAGTGATCCTGACCTGGAATCTGGAGATCCCCAACCTCCCTCAAGACTCCAGATGACGCCTGCACCCTCAACCTGAAGGGTCCCCCAGCCACAACCGGAGCTGGTAAGAGAAGCCAACGCCAGAAGACACCCCTGCACCCGACCTCCCACGGCCTTGGGTGGCCCAACGAACTGTGTCCAGGCCTCCACCAAGATCCCAACTTACCTCTGCAGCCAGTGGTCACCTTCATACAGTCTCCCTGCCCGAGCCTGCAACATCTTTCAGAAACCGAAGTTCTCCATTGGTCCCCAATGTCCGTTTTGCACCCTGCATATTTATTAGGGATTGTGAAGTGTTGTTAGGCTTGCTGTGTGCCTTTTGTTGATAGATAGGGCGACCAGAATTTTAAAGCCAAAAACCGGGACATTTCACACAAACAGAAAATGGACTACACATAGCTGCCAAGGTTTCAGATTACTATGTGTGACATTTTTGAAATTTCAGTGCAATTATGATTGACATTTCAACAACTTTGATTGACACTTTCTTGAGAACAAAATCAGCCTGGCTCTACCCAGTACACTAGAACTCCATTCCCAATATGAACCAACCTGCCCCACACCGTGCATTCAAACACCACACAGCCATTAGAACTAACTTCATTCATATCCACCAGAACCAACCTGCTCCTTCGCAGTCCATCTTAACCCCATTCACATCTGCAGTGTTCAGCTCACCTGTGCCAAGCAAGACTCGGGCCAGGTTGAGATGGGGCTAGGGGTCATTGGTGTTGCTTTGCTGATAATTGCAGAAGGGAGGCCGGGCCTGGCCTTTAAGGACTGGCCTCAGATTGTATAGTGCTTCGTTATGGGTATTACACGCAGCCTTTGGTCTGTGTCAGCAGAGAGGGGCTGCTGCCTGTGTGTCCTAGTGGCTGCACTGAGTCCGAGTCCTAACATTGTTCTGCATTCTGTCCATCAACTGTTCTTTTTGCATTTGTCACCCCGAGTGGGACGGGTATGCCCAGACATGGGTCCCGTGCTCTCCATGCCACTGGAGTCAAGCTATCCTGGCTGATGCGGGGTGAAACCCTGAAACCGGTCCTAGGATGCTTGTTTCCGGTCCAGGGAGGACCTGGCTTGGCAGTTCGGGCTGGACTGTTCCCATGAGGCACAGGGCCAAGACTGATTTGCATATGGCCAGGTCTAAACTGGGGTGGCATGGTGAGCAAAAGAATGATGGATTTAACCCAGATCTCTTGACTGGGGTGAATGTTTTGATTTGTTCTGCATTCCGTCCATCAATTGTGTGTCTTCTGCTTTCCGGCCCTAAGTGTGCCGGGTATGCCCAGAAGTGGGTCCCGGGCTCACTGTGCCACTGGATTCAAGCTATCGTGGCTGATGAGGGGTGAAACCCCGAAACCGGTCCTAGGATGCTTGTTTCCGGTCCAGGGAGGACCTGGCTTGGCAGTTCGGGCTAGACTATTCCCATGAGGCACAGGGTCAAGACTGATTTGCATATGGCCAGGTCTAAACTGGGGTGGCATGGTGAGCAAAAGAATGATGGATTTAACCCAGATCTGTTGACTGGGGGTGAATGTTTTGATTTGTTCTGCATTCCGTCCATCAATTGTGTGTCTTTCGCTTTCTCGCCCTAAGTGTGCCGGGTATGCCCAGAAGTGGGTCCCGGTCTCACTGTGCCATTGGATTCAAGCTATCCGGGCTGATGAGGGGTGAAACCCCGAAACCGGTCCTAGGATGCTTGTTTCCGGTCCAGGGAGGACCTGGCTTGGCAGTTCGGGCTGGACTGTTCCCATGAGGCACAGGGTCAAGACTGATTTGCATATGGCCAGGTTTAAACTGGGGTGGCATGGTGAGCAAAAGAATGATGGATTTAACCCAGATCTCTTGACTGGGGGTGAATGTTTTGATTTGTTCTGCATTCCGTCCATCAATTGTGTGTCTTTTGTTTATTTGAATGTCTCAGTGCCGGGAAAGTTTTAGCACGGTCCTCGGTGTCCACGGCCTACGTTACGCCCGACGTCCTTAGGCTGCTTCAATACCATGTCTGTTATGCATATGGGTGGGCAGGGTTTACTATCCACATACCAAACTCAAGGCTAGTTGCACCCCGGGGTCTCACCTGTGACTTTTGAAGATGCCAGGAGCCCGCCGTGACAACTCCCCCTGCACGGGCCAGGCTGCGGGCAGATGCCACGGTCTAGGACGGGATGACTTGTGCAAGCTGTCTGCTAAACATGAAGTAGCACCACTTCCGCGGCGGCCGCAGTCTGGTTTGGGTCACGAGCGGCATAGGCACATTAGGGCTGCGCGGGTCAGCAAAACAATGCGCGGTGCCCACTGCCAAATGTAAACTGACTGTTGTGTTGCTTGCTCGCACCGCAGGCGGCAGGGCGCCTATAGGTAGGTGCGTAGCCAGTCTCAGTCTATCGGACATTGGGTGCAGGGTAAATTACACAGACACTGATTCGCTCAAATTGTCACATGAGGTCAGTGAAGCTGAATGCGGCGCCATCCCACTACGGGTGAAGTTGTTACATTGTAGCCCCTAAAGCCAGCCCAAAGCTAGCTGAGCCAACCCCCAAGTCTGCACAAGCAGGCATGACCGCGCGCTGCCAGCTTTCTGTAAGTGGTGCTAATTACCAGCTGGCACTGGGCTTGACATCGGAGGAGGATTTATAAATGCGTGACTTCGCATTTCAGTGCAGTGATGCGGACCACCATCCTGAAATGCGTTAGTCTAACGCCTAATGCGTGGTACTTGGCAGGGCTGACTACAATTTTTACTTTAATGGAGCACACAGAATAACAGCGCTCATCAGCATAGAATTACAAAAGAGGCAGTAAAAACATTGATAAAATAAAGATTTTAAAGCCAGTATCATGCCAGTTAATTAAATTGATTTATAATAACAGCTGCTAACCGTCCCTGCTTTGGAAAACATAAAAAGGCACCTCCCACCTTTTTCAGTTGACCCGCTCTAAAAAACAGGACATGAGCCAAATTTACCTAAATCTACTGGGACAGGTGGTGAAAAACCTGGACTGTCCCGGCAAATCTGTGACGTATGGTCAACCTATTGATAGAGCGGTGTAGATTAGGTGCCTTTTTTAAAGTATTCAAGTTAATTGCAGCGCTGCGTATAGGCAAGACGGGCGCTGAAATTAACATGAAAAGGTACACAATCTGCCACGCTTTCTTAACAAATGCATAGCTACCAAGGTTTCAGATTGCTATGTGTAACATTTTCTTAATTTCAGTGTATTATCAGTGCCATTTCAATGACTATGAGTGACACTTTCTCGCGTGCAAAATCAAGGTATGAGGTAGTCGGATCGGCACCACTGCAGCATGCTAGATCTATTAATAAAATTTAAAAGCACATTTGAAGCAGAGTCACTGAGGCACTACCTCCTGCACTCCGTGTTGCTCTTTCTCTTGTATGCTTTCCTGCTCCATGTTGCTTTCCTCTCTGTGTGTTTCTCCATCTGCAAAACACTCCTGCTCTCCGTGATGCTCTCTGTCCCTCTTGTGCTTTTCTCTGCAATCCCAACTGCTCCATGCTGCTTTCTCACTCCTGTGTTTCTCCTACCTTTAAACTCTCCCTCCACCGTGCTCTTCTTGCTTTCTTCCTTGTGTGCTTTTCTTCCTCCTGTGGGAAAATTGCCCCGCACTCCTTGTTGCTCTCTCACTAAGAGGCTATCAGGCACTCACTCATTCCAAAGACTGTCAGTTCCCCTGGTGGTCCAGACAATGGGCAACACAAATTGTCCCCAAACAAAGTGGAACCCCGCAGCTGAGTGTTCCCTGCAACAGCGGTGCTGGAAATGAGCAGACAGCTAAGCTGTTTTTGGGTACTGCTCTCAGGAGGTGAGTGGAATGTTTGATGGGTCCTTCCATTCTAACTCACACCAAGTGCGGGGTCAGGGAGGCCCCAGTGGACCCGGGCCGCTTCACTCACTGAGCACCCCCAAGTGACAGGCGACCATGTCCCCCACAGCAGAGGGGTCCCTCTCTTGCAGTGTTACCTGTCATGTATTTGCTAAATGATGCTTCCAGTGGTGCATCACTACCAGGGCACTAGCTACCCTTTCAGACAGACGCAAGTGTCCTCCAGGCCCGCAGCCAGGCCCTGGCCACCCACACATCCAGAAAAGAAAGAGATTAGGGTCTCAACCTCGCCGCTGCATAGCAACCATCTTACTTCTCTACAGAAACACTTCCTTTGTTTGCGAATGTCACCTCAGCGCTTAATTTAAGCGCCATTTTCTGCAATCCAAGAGCCAGTATGTTCTCTGTGCGATTTAGAAAAAAGACGGAAGTGTGCTGGTGGTTAGATACGGCTACCATTTGTTTCCGATTATGCCTACTGGTCTAGTAGTGTCGGTAGCAGAAGAATATCCGGATGATCAAAAGTATATTGCACAGTGAGACCTCAAACTGGCAGCTTGAATAAAGCACGGTTATCTACTGCAATAGTGCACATGACGTGCAGTTTGCAGCTGTATGTTCCAGTTTCTCCCTCACAGCACGCAGGTGTTGTCAAGGCGAAACAAATGTGTGATTAATACATTTTAGTGTGGTGATGCAGACCACCACACTAAAACGCATATAAGGAATGTTCTGTTTTTGGGTAAGGATAGGACACAACAATGCATTTTCACAGATTCCATTGTGGTGCAATCTTGAATAACACAGACACCTCACAGGGATGTAGCATTCACCATTAACAAGTGATAGTAAGGGACACATTGTTACATTAAAAGACTTTTAATGGAGAATATGCTTTTGAATACTGAATCTTTTATGTTTGTTGTATGTTGCAAACCTGCCTTAAGACCCTTCATGTGGTGCTGTATGTGTAGAAATACACTGTCTTTTCACTTTATTAAGCAAATGTTTGAGTGAAATTTGCACTGATATTTGTCTCTGCACCCACACATGCGGTTGGGTTTTGGTGCACATAGCCATGGCTGCAGCGCACAGACACCTTATACTGCCGCACACAGAAGAAAATAATTAGAGGGAACATTGGTCCTAACCCCCAAAACGCACCCTTGTAAGTCGTGTACTTACCTCTAAAACCACTAACACTTTTTCCCCATAGGAACCCATGTAAAGAGATATTGGGCCTAAAAATGATCTAAGTGTTGAACTGTGTTGTATGAAGAAAAGGAATTCCTATTGCAAAGTATAAAAAGTCATACTTACCTTGTATGTAGAGATCTTAAGGGGTGGTATTTAGGCATACCACCCCCAGTACTCAAAGTAATCCTGAAGTAAAGAAAAAGTAATCTGAAAGTACTAATTGTATGATACAAACTGCATTTAAAAGTGAACCAAACCTGTAACAACTGCAATTTCCAGTACAACTGCATTTCATTGAATAGTCTTGCATTTTAAGGTATATTTTACTCACCTGTGCCAAGTCCTGCTTGGTTCTAAAATAAAACATAAATATATCTTTTTTATACCTACCTCATTGGTCTGGAATGTGTCTCTGAGTGTGTGTATTAGTCCTTGATTGAGTGAATGCAATTAATGCTTAACACACTCTCTGGATAAGCCTAACTGCTCACCCACACTACCACAAAGTGAGGTTTTAGTACTTACCTAATTTAGCCTCTGCTATACCTCTTGGGACTCCCTGGCCTCTGTGCACACTATACCTTACTTTGGTATAGTATATACAGAGCCAGCTTCCTACACTCTTCCTGGACGGAATCCCGTTTGGAAATCTGAAAGTATGTGTTAGAAATGGGGGTCTCTAGTTGGCAGAGGTAGGTACCTTTGACCAAAGAGGGACCCTTATTTCTAGTCATGGTAAGGGGGAAACACACTCTAGATAACCCCTGCTCACCCCCTTGGTAGCTTGGCACGAGCAGACAGGCTTATCCCAAAGGCAATGTGTAAAGTATTTGTACCAACACTCACAGTAACACAGTAATAACACCACAAATGGACACCACACAGGTTTAGAAAAATAAAGTATCTTTATCTAGATTTCACAAGACCAAAACGACAAAAATACGACATACATAGGAAAAGGTTTTCAGTAGAAATATCTTTTAAAAGTGTTGCCAAAAATAAACTTGTAGATTCTGTATTTCTTTCACCGGTGTTACAAAGATAAACTTGTAGACTCTGTATTTCCGTAGGTTTATATGCACATGCCACACTGGCACCGACGGACGGTACCTCTGCCTCTCTGAACCCTCCGCCCCTTTAAATGCTCTTCTCCGGCGTCAACCACAAAGGAATCAGGCTTTGAAATGCATTAAGTGCGCAATTCCCGAGGACAGGCCCCGGTACCACAAATATCAGCTGTGCGGGCCGTGAATATCACAAGGAGAGGGGGCCCCGCTATCTAGATGCAGGCTGACACAGTCCCCGGCAGGCTGGCTAACTTAGAAACAATCAACTGCTCCCACAGTTGTGCCGGCCTGCCATCCACCCAGGGCAATGTTAGAAATGGGCAGTTCTGATCGTAGACTCAGATCGCTGATCCGAGCCTTACCTGCAGAGTTGGTTGTCTCGCTGCTGCCCGCGCCTCGGGTGGTTCACGGACGTGAGCCCTCTTTTCGAGGACGCTGCATGGGGGGAACAGGGCAGCCTTCCCAGACTCGAGCGCAGCTTCACTCTCTGGCTTGGCGCTGACGTCCTGCTGGGTGGCTCCCTCTTCGGAGGCGGTGCGTCTTGGAGGAGCAGCCGAGGATCACAGCACGGCTTCCTCTCTCCGGATAGGGATATCGCTGACGGCTCGGGCCAGCGGTGGTGACGGGACACGCTGCAATCCGGTCAGTCCCACTTCTGCAGCCCTCTCGTAGTCACAAGCTGGGTGCTGGCACACGCACTCAGCGGCATAGAGGCGATTTTAAGAGTAAAGCTCTTTTCAGCAATGCGGGCTTCATGAAGGTTACACGCTGTGTCCAGACACACGCACACAGCATTGCAGAGATCTTGGAAACTTTGGTGTTCCTGAGTTTCCACAACAGGATGCCAGCTCTCCTCAGGCCCTTGGTGATTTCCTTTCAAGCAGGGGACACAGCACACAGCAAAGTCCTCTTCCTCCCCTTGGCAGAATAGCAACTGCAGGTTAGCCCCAGAACACACAGCAAGGGCAGTCCTTCTTCTCAGTTTCTTCCGCTCTTCTCCTTGGCGAAGGTTCCTCTTCATTCCAGGATGATCTAACATTCAGGGGTTTCAGCTCTAATATTTATACCCCCAAATGTCTTTGTTCTCTTTGTGTAAGGGGTCCTGAACCCAGTCCAAACCAGTTCTGGGTGCACTCTGCCAGTGCACAACTTCTTCCTTTGTCAGTGTGGGCCAGGGTCTTCAGACACACCGCAGGAGGTGGAGCCAGTCTTTTGTGGAAGGCAGGCACAGCCCTAGTCAGGTACAGGTGCTACTCCTCCCACCACTCCAAATTCAGATTGGCCTATTCAGCCCAAGGCTGACTCACTCAGACTCCTGGAGCCACCCCAGCCCCTGTCACTCCAAAACCAGACAGTCAATCCACAACCAGGCAGAGGCACACAGAAAGGTTGAACAAAAAAATAGCCACCTTCCAAAAGTGCTATTTTCAAACATAGAATTTACAAACCATCCTTCCTAAAAGATGTGTTATTAAATTCTGAGTTCAGGGATACCAGACTCCAATTTTCTATCTTACTCCTATGGGAAGATAGGCTTGTAAAATGTTACAAAGCATTCCCCATTCTGTCCTATGGGCAAGATAGCCTTTCAATAGTGAAAAACGAAATTGGCAGTATTTCACTATCAGGACATGGTACACACACCAGTACATGTCCTACCTTTCACATACACTGCACCCTGCCCAGGGGGTACCTTGGGCCTTACATAGGGGTGTACTATGTTCAAGGAAAGGGAAGGGTAGGGCCTGGCAAGTGGGTGCACTTGCCAAGTCAACATGGCAGTTAGAAAACTGCACGCAGGCACTGCGGTGGCAGGCCTGAGACATCTTTTTAGGGCTACTCATGTGGGTGGCACAATCAGTGCTGCAGACCCACTAGTAGCATTTGGTTTACCAGCCCTGGCACATGTAGTACACTTTACTAGGGACCTACTGGTAAACAAATATACCAATCATGGGTAACCAATCACGTTAACAATTTACACAGAGAGCATATGCACTTTAGCACTGATCAGCAGTGGTAAAGTGCCCAGAGTCCTAAAGCCAACAACCACAGGTCAGGAAAAAGTATGAGGAAGAAGCAAAAAGTTTGGGGATAACCCTGCAAAAAGGGCCATTTCCAACAGTATGGCATTATCTTCAATGAACTGGAACATCTGGGCAAATGCTGCTCTTTCTATCAGTTTGCCCAGGAAAGGTCCATTTGTAATTGGTCTGTGGTTGTCGGGGTTCAGCGGGTTCAGGTTTATTTTTGGGCGTATGTATTACTTTTTTAGTTCTTCTGGAAATATTCCTATAGTTAAGGAATTGTTGATGATTCTTCTTACTGGTGTGGCAGCAGAGGTTGTTAGAAGAATACTCCTGAAGGTTTGTGGTGGACATGGGTCAGAAGCGCTGCCGGAAGGCCTACTTGTTTTGACCAGGTTGATAAGTTAATTGTGTGAAATTTGTTGGAAGGAATGGAGAGGCTGAATTAGAGTATTCTTGGATTGTTGTTTTGGAAAAGGGTCAGTGCTGGTGCTTTGTCTTTGTTTTAAGTATGAGTCCAATGTGTCTGCTTTGGCCGTGTAATGATTTGCCAGTTTGTCTGTGAATCTTGAGTAAGTGGATGAGCTCCTTCTAGGCAATTTGGTTTATGAAATTCATTGAATATTTTATAGAATTCATTTGCACATTTAGCATTTTGAATTCTGTCTGAATAGTATCTTTTCTTAGCTTTTTTGATAGCTGACTTGTATAATCTGTTAATTTTCTGTAGGCGAAGTTTGTCTTGATTGGCGTTTGTTTGGAGCCAGGCATGTTGCAGGTTTCTAATTTGTTATTTTATCTCTTCTATCTCTGTATTTCTCCAAGGTGCCTGTTTTCTTTTGTTCTGTTGTTGAGATTTTAGTGGTATTAGGCTATCAAAAGCTTCCTGTAGCCACTAATATAGTTTTTTAACAGAATTTGTTGTGTCTAGATCTGTACTAGATGTTAGCTGTGTTTCTAAGTGTTCCAAATTGAGTTTGTTCCACATTCGGTAGGTGGATGCACGTAAAGTGGTTTTAGGTGCATTACTTGGTGTTGTTTTATGTTGGAAAGCAAGCAAATGGTGGTCTGACCACGTGAGTGGAGTTATTGTTTGAAAGGTAACTAGTTATGTATTTGCAAAAGTAACATCTAGCATGTGTCCAGTAATGTGTGTGGGTTTGTGGAAGATCTGATGCAGGTTCAGTGCGTCTAGGCCAATGATGATTGTTTTTGGATGGGGGCATTTTGAGTTTGTCAAACCAAATGATGAGGTCACCCGAATGCATAGGTTGGAGTATAGTGTTATCATGTTTGAAACTGTGCCTAGAAGTGTGTCTGGGAATGTTGCATTGCTAGGTGGATGTCTGTAAAGGAGCAGGAAGCTAGAGGAGGAAGATGGTATAGGGTTGCATCTGGTGAAGAGGGCCTCACAACCTTGTATTGAGATGTCAGTTTTACTGTTATTTAATGTTAGCTTGAACACAACAGCTAGGTCACCTCCTCTTTTGCCTATACAATTTTGTGTGATAGTTTGATAGCCTAGAGGAACGGCTTCTTGCAGGACTGGAGACATATCATCTCCTAACCATGATCCAGTTATGAAGAGTATTTCAGGCTTTGTGTCAGTGAGAAGGTCGTAGATGTGATGTTTGTTTTTAGAGAGCGATCGAGCATTTATCAGTAAACAGTTTAGAGAATGAGCTTTGGTGATAGTGTGACTTTGTTTTGTGGAAGAGTGAGCAGTATTTTGTGGGCTTGTAGCAGGTGTGTCCTTAGTGTTGGTATTAGATGTATGATAATAGCTATGGTGTAGCTGTTCTGTATAGTGTTCCTTGTCCAGCAGACTTTGAAAGTATTTTGATGGGTCTGCGTGTGTAGGTGGTGGGCACGGGGGTTGAAAGTGAGTTGGTGAGCTGTGTTGTTTTTGTAGTGTAACCTTGTTGTGCAGTGGACATAGAGATGTGAAGTTGTGAGGAGTGGCATGTTGCTTATTTTGTTTGCGTCTGCTTAAGGTGGAACGTGTATAAGTTAGGGGTGGTGGTGCAGCATGTGGATCATGTAGTAAGGTTCTAAATTGTCCAATGGATGAAAGGCATTTTGAAGAGAGTTGCTGTGTTGCTGTATATGTGTTAGGTGTGGGGGAAGAGAGAAAGCTTGTCATTGAAGTTTGTTCATGGTGTGTATTATTTGTGTAGTCTGGAAGGTGGGAGTGGGTGTATGTTTGTAGTTTGTGACGGAAAGTATTATGAGAATCTGGCTTAGTATATGGTGCCCACTTATCTAAGTGGGCACCCTGCACCAATCCAGACAACCCTCATGGTGATTTTAGTGGTCTTAGACAACCTTAGAAAGCTGTCTAAGTGGTAGCTGTGGAGAGCAGCCTTCAGGCTTAGTCCAGAAGAAGTGTAAATCAGCTTGTTTTACCAGAGCATAATCTTTTTGGTATAGATTAAGTGAAAAAGAACCACACAGTGTATTTATAAAAATATGTATTTATTATAAGACATTCACTAACACATACAGTTATCTCCTAGCCAGAGATATACACAATGCACACAATACTTTGCAATAGAAATAGGTAAGTAGCACGAATACACAGTGGTTGCCAGGGTGAGACAAAACCATATACTAAAATAGAGGTATGCGGACCACGACTCAAGTCAAGACTATACCCAGAAGATGTAGAAGTGCCGAGGACCCAAGGAACCACTCAAGGTAAGTAACCAGGAACCCCACGGTGTGCAGAGTGGGAACACGACCGCGGGCTCAATACAAGTCAATGGGTAAGTTGTGGTTGCAATTTTGAAGAAGAAGGACCCTTCCCAGTGGACCCTGGAGAAACCCCGTGCAAGACAGAAGGTTGGAGAGCCACCCTATCCGTGGATACCCAAGGAATCAGGATACCTACACCAGGGAAGCCAGGTGCATAGGTGTGAAGTGGCATCGGAAACCGCAGTCGAACTCAGTGGAGGACTTCAGGAAGATGCCGCTGCTGGAGAAGGTGAAAGTGTCCGGTGGAACCCAAAGGTGGATTCAGGATGAGAAGTACCTGCAAGCAGAGGGGACAAAGTCTATGCCACATGAAAGCGACCAGGAGGCTTGGAAGACGAATGCCCACTGAAGTTGTGTGCTGCAGGAAAGCTGATGATGAACTTGGAGCTGCAGCTGTGCGGACCAGGCGACACTGTGGAAGACCAGGAGCCATGCACAAGCTGTCCCACGTCGGACGTCAAGAGTTGAGGGGTCGGTGTTCGTCGGGAGCACCAACAAGCCTTGGCAACCGCCAACAACGTGGAGTGCGAAGAAGGTGCCGTGTCGGGACCAGCAAGGTCTAGTTGACTCACCACAAGCAGGGGAGTCAGAGCAGGCCCCGAGCAATCAGGGGAGCCTGCTGAAATCAAAGAAGACCCTCAAGATACCCCACAGGCCGTTGGCACTGGAGTCACAAGAGGACCTCGAGCAGCTCACCAAAGATGCAGGCCCATGGTGCAAGTGAGGTGATGAGGATGAAGATCTTGGTCACAGGAGATGCTTGAGGTGGGGGCTACTTTGAGCCCAAAGATCTTGATGGAAGGAAGCAAACAAGCCTTTGCAACAGCAAGTCAACGCTCTGCACAGGGATTCGGTTCCTGCGGCTCCAACGAGGGATACTGGCCTCATACTTGGTGACAGGACAGGGCAGGCCTCAAGGGATGTGAAAAACTGCCACCTGTGTTGCTGAGCCTTTCGGAGTCTGTGGGAGCCCAGGATCAACAGACCAGTCAGCTTAGTTGCGGTGCCTGCAGATGCAGGGAAGTGACTCATTCACTTCAAGGGAGATTCCTTCAGGTGTCTTGGATGCCCACAGGCCTTGGAAGGTTCCTGTATGGAGCACAGTCACAGAGTTGCAGCAGACGAGCAGGGTGACAAGATCAGGAGCAGAAGGAGTCTTCTCAATTGCATCCTTGATGCCCAGAGCGAAGTCCAGAGTGCCCAGATGGTCGAAGAAGAAGTGGTGTCTTGAAATGAATCTTGTCCCACGACTAATCTAGAGACCCACTCTCAGGTGAGCCCTTAAGTACCCTAAGGAAAGGGTTGGCATAATTCAGGGTTCCCTCCCAGGGGAGGGGTCGGACAGTGGGGAGGATACTCCCATGTCCTTTATCCAGTTTGGCGTCAGAGTGGGAGCCAACGCCTCCCTGAGCTGGTTTGAACTGGACTATGCAAGGAGGGCACCAAGTGTGCCCTTCAAGCAGGCTGAATGGCGCTGGCAAGCGCTCCCACCCGGCCCCAATACACTAAACCCTGTCTGGGAGGTGGTCACACCACACTGTGACAGGATACCTATTGTTCTGCCTTCCCCTGCTCAAGCTTGGCTCAGCAGCAGGAGGGCGGAATTGTGTCTCTGGTCAGCAGCAGCCATGTTGTGCTGTCCAGGTCTGGAAGACTGGTATCGGGAGCACTGAGGGCTTCCCAGAGAAGCTTTACAGTGAATGGAATCATACCTCCCACACCGTTTACGGTGTGGGGGTATGATTGCAACATGTTTGATACCAAACATGACAGGGTTCGTTACAGCCAGTTTAGAGATGGTCATCGCGTAATGACGCATGGCCACTCTATGTATCATAATGGCTGATGTAGTTACAACCCGGGAGAATAGACTCCGAAGGTTGTAGGGGTGTCCTGCTCATGCAGGTGCACCCTCACACTTAGAACCGAGCACCCTGCCTTCAGGATTGAAAGGCCTGCTTTAGGGGTGACTTATAGGATTTAAG
Organism: Calotriton arnoldi; assembly: GCA_963921515.1. Classification (NCBI taxonomy): domain Eukaryota; kingdom Metazoa; phylum Chordata; class Amphibia; order Caudata; family Salamandridae; genus Calotriton; species Calotriton arnoldi. Next base: position 334,793 of record CAWUFW010002066.1, read on the forward strand.
TGCATTGACCTTAGATATAGGGAAACCTATATCTTTCATAAGTGGTGCCAACACCAGCTTACACAGGCTGCAATGGCAGGCCTGTAGTTACAGTTTGAGTGGTCACCCATGGGTGGCATAATACGTGCTTCAGCCCATGGGGGACCCCTGGTGTACCTATGCCCTGGGTACCTCAGTACCATATACTAGGGACTTATAAGGGTTCACCAGTATCCAATCTGGGAGGTACCTAAGTACTTACCATAACCAATTAAGGGGAGAAAGCACAGAGACTGGGGTCCTGATTAACAGGATCCCAGTCAGACTAGTCAGAAACAGCATAGCACCAGGCAAAAAGTGGGTGTAACCATGCAGAAGGCTCCTACCTTCCTACAGAAGTGTTGAGTGTTAGAGATTTTGTTGTGCTGGTGTGTGTGTTAGTTTTGTTTTTGAGGAGTACTGAAAGGAGGTGCTGATGTATTTGTTTTCTGAGAAGGATTTGTATGTAAAGTATTGTTGGTGAGTGGAAGTTGTAAGCTAAAGGTGGTGATGATATGTTTGTGAATAGTGTTAGAATAGAAAAATTCATGTTTACGCATTGTTCTATGTATGTTAGCATTCGCTGCACCATTTTCTATGTTGGCGCCATTTTGAGTGGTAATCGAAACTAATTCCTTGCTGTTTCCGAGAAAAGGCCCTCGTTATGGTTTGTTTCCGCAATGTTAGGTTTTGCTTCACTAATGAATGGACTGTCCTTATTAGCGCATACCTGTCTCCCTAGATAGAGGCCTTCTCCCACTTGTCTAGTGGCAGGCACAGGCAGAGTGACCTTGAGTAGTAGATAGTGTGTGCCCAGCTTTAGAATCAAAACTTATCCTCTGTACTTCATTGTTAGCTGCATCTGCTTGGAAAATTCCATTGTGGGTGTGCCTTCATTGGTTTTGAAATGTACATAATGTATCTTTATGCTTGCTGATGTCAGTCCCTCTGCAGCACTCCTAGCAACTGGGCAGATGGGGCTCCGCTCTGAGTGTACCTGAATAAACAGATATTGGTTTGTATTCTCTACTGTCTGACCGACTCTTCATTTGGTATGGAAGGCTGAGAGGTGGTCGTAAGTGACCCGAGTGACCCTAATTGGGCCACTTCCTTCAATAGAGTCTATCTTGTGTGTAAGAGGGGATGAACTAGAGTTAAGTGTGTTAGATTCGATTGCTGAAAGAGGCAATATGTGTGGTGCAGTGGCGTGTAAGTGTTGTGCGGTTGTGTTATTGCAGGAGAAAGAAGAGTAGGGTGTTGGTGGCTAAAAAGATGGAAGGCTGAGTATAGGTATGTTAGTAACAAAAAGGGGTCTGTTAGGAGTAATTAGAGAAGGGAGTGTGTGTCTGGATGGGATATAGTTAAGTATGGCGTAGAATTGGGTTCTGTTACTGATGAGTGGATTGGTCAGTGGTATAAGATAGAGTTGTGTATTGTTTGTAAGTGATGGTGCAAATGTGTGGTAGCTTGGACAGAAGGGTGTATAGGTGTGGTTTCTGGGGTTTTGTAGTGGGTGCTGCAACATTGAACTTTGTCTAGGGTTGCTTTGTAGTAAATGAGTAGAGTACATGTGCTTTGAGTGTGTTAATCTGGTTGTGGATGGTGTATGTGAATTTGGCCACCATTTCTGGCCCTAGGCCCGACCAGTCTCGGACAGGCAACTTTGAGTTCTGTATGTTGGATTTTTGTCATTTTGGTCTTGTTTGGTTTACATAAAGATACTTTATTTTTCTAAACTGGTGTGGTGTTCATTTGTAGTGTTTTCACTGTGTTACTGTGCGTGTTATGAACAAATACTTTACACATTGCCTCTGAGATAGGCATGACTGCTTGTGCCAAGCTACAAAGGGGGTGAGTAGGGGTTATCTTGGGCGTGTAACTCCCTTACCCTGACTAGAAGTAGGGGTCCCTACTTGGACAGGATGCATACCACTGCCAACAAGAGAACCCCATTTCTAAAAGTCTCTAAAAGCACACATTACCATAGCAGTTCCTGAAACTGAACAAAAATACTTTCTGTGCTGATATGCTTCTTGTGAAAGAGCAGATTGCGATCATTCATAATGAAGCCAGTCGATAGATTGATAGAGAGAGAGAGATAGAATTTTAATAAAAACAAAAGATCTCAGTTAACGCGAGAACTAATTAGGGGCCCAAATCTTAAAGAAAGTCACAAAAGTGCACCCATGGTATGTCTTTGCTTTTGTGCAGATTTACGTATTTCATTAATTCACAAGAATTTAGATGAGTAGACCAGAAAATCGTACTCCTAGAAAATATTTGTGAACTGTATTTTAGCACAAGCAAATATCCATGTGTAGGTTTGCTCATGCGAAAATCTGTTGAGCGTTGACAAGTTCACTTTCTCTCCAACCACTTTTTTCCCAACCCAGAATGAAGTTTTTCTCCTGACCCTCGTCAGGAATACATTTTCAACCTTTCTCTGTATGGGAAAAGACTAGTGAAGAACTGGTGAAAAACCCTTAAAAAATGAAAGTTAGTAGGTTTGCACAGACTCAAAAGGGCATTCCAACCCTGGAACTGCTTACTGCTACCCCCAGCCCCAGAATGTAGATCTGCAAAAAGGTGGGAAAATTAGGAAATTGCTAGCATTTAAGCCCTACTATGGTATTAGCCCTGGTATAATAAAAGAGGCTATTATCAGAGCTCCTATGTAATGAGATTGCTGCCATAATTTGTGGCCGCAGTACATGGCACCAAAGGGACAAGTAGATTCATGAAGCAACCTATCCCATCAACAAGTAGATATTTTTTTAATTCCCGCTCCCGACAGCATCTACTGCTTTAAAGCCCAATCCTTGCAACCTAACATTATCTAATCTCCCCCAGCCCATCTCACCAACCATTCACCTGAAACCACATAGCCGCTATTAATGATGACACCTAACTGGTATCCACAAAAGGATTCAAAATACACAGAACAATTCCAATTATAGTGGAAGAAATAAAACATCAATATCTTCAGAGAATCCATAAATTCTTGAAGTCATAAGAGACATTAACATCTTAAAACTTAGTTTGTGCTAAAAGATCAATATATGATTAAGAAACTTTTTAGAAAGCTAAAAATTCGACAGCCGAACATTTCATTTGAGGGGGTGGGGGATTATACATTAATTGCAAAAGCTCAGAGGAAGATCGCAAAAACAATTTCAGAAATAAAGGTCTTAGCACTTTACAGTGGTGCAATCGCACATGACCAATCGCCATAGCACACATTTAACCACTGGATTAACCACTAATCTTGGATTCCAGAGTAGGGTATGACTCACAGTAAAGTGCTTTAATGCCTCATCAGGGGTAATAAGCGCTATATAAATGCAATTACAATACTTGTGTTTAATGAGACTATATATATCTTACAATTAATTTGTTTCTATCACATAAGTGACTGCCTTTCCATAAGCTACCTCTGAAAGTTTGGTAAAGCTGTGGTGCAATCATTTATATATCAGATCAATGCCCTCGTGCCAAGTGCTAAACCTGAAGCAATTTCTGGCTTATCAGCAAACAGCGCTTTGCATGCTGAGTCATGAAAGCCCATGTTTATTAACCCCTTAACTGCTGGGCCTTTTCCCCCCCAGTGCTGAGCCCTTTTTTGGCTATTTGTAGTAGTTCGCGATTAGGCCTCTGTAACTTTTTGACCACATAAGGTATCCACGCCAAATTTGCGTCCTTTTCTTCCAACATCATGGGGATTCTAAAGGTACCCAGGGTTTGTGGATTCCCCTGGAGGGGTCCCAGATTTTAGCCAAAATACAGCTATATTTTGGTTTTTTGGGGAAAAATGGGAAAAAAGTTCCTCATATGAAAGTGTCTGGGTTCTTCCCTGCAAATGGTATCAAAAAGTGTTTGTGGGGCTGACATCTCCATTTTCCCAGCTTTTAGGGAATGACAGACTTTTGTCAGAAACCCAAAAATTTTACACAGTTTTGGCATTTTTCTGGGACATAGCCTATTTTTGCTATTTTTTGTGCTTTCAACCTCCTTTCAGTTAATGGTAGAAATGGGTATGAAAGCAATAATGTATCCTGGAAATCTATACATTTTAGAAAAGTAGACAAGATGCTGAATTCAGCAAGGGGTCATTTGTGTAAATCTATCAAGGTTTCTTTATAGAAACTAACAGTTAAATATAGGAAAAATGGAAAATTAGTTGAAAAAAACAGCCTTTTGTGTCAACGTTTTCACCTGTAACTTCTTCTAATTATGACTGCTCTTTGAAAGCAATATACCGTTACATCCACTGGACCTCACTGGTTGTGGGGATATATAGGACTTGTAGGTTCACCAAGAACCCGACGAACCCAGAGCCAAAAACTGAGCAGCGTCTTGCAATGGTTTTTTATTATGTACCGGGTATATAGCAATTATTCTGGGAAAATGTATACATGGAATATTCGGTATGAAAGACTCCCATGTATTTCTGAAATGGGAACACAATATAGAGTTTAGAAACAGTAGATATTTGCACATTTCTGAAATTGGTAATACTCATACTAGCATGAGAATTATAGGTCATTTTTCAAAATAACTTCTTTTTTACACATTGTCTTTCATTTGGAAGGCAGAAATGCATCGAAAGTCAAAAGGTAATAACAGTTCCTTTACAAATCTGAATTACCGTAAGTGTCCCGATAAAAATGGTACCTCACTTGTGTGGGTAGGCATAGGGCCCACGACAGGAAATGGCTCAAAACGCAACGTGAACACAACACATTTTCACAATGAAAAATTACCCTTTTTTTGCAAAGTGCCTAGCTGTAGTTTTTGAACCCTTGCTCTGCCGGCACCCAGGGAAACCTAGCAAACCTATACATTTTTGAAAACTAGACACCCAGGGGAATCCAGGATGGGGTGACTTGACTGGCTTTCACCAGGTTCTGTTACCCAGAATCCCTTGCAAACCTAAAAAATTGTCCAAAAAAACACATTTTCCTCACATTTCTGTGGTGGAAAGTTCTGGAATCTGCATGGATCCACAAATTTCCACCCACCCCGCGTTCCCCAAAGTCTTCCGAGTAAAATGGTACCTCACTTGTGTGGGTAGGCCTAGTGCCCACGACAGGAAATGGCACAAAACGCAACGTGGACACATCCCAATTTCACAGTGAAAAATGACCCTTTTTTGGCAAAGTGCCTAGCTGTAGTTTTTGAACCCTAGCTCTGCCGGCATCTAGGGAAACCTAGCAAACCTATACGTTTTTGAAAACTAGACACCCAGGGGAATCCAGGATGGGGTGACTTGACTGGCTCCCACCAGGTTCTGTTTCCCAGAATCCCTTGCAAACCTAAAAAATGGTAAAAAAAACACATTTTCCCTACATTTCTGTGGTGGAAAGTTCTGGAATCTGCGTGGTACACAAATTTCAACCCACCCTGCGTTCCCCAAAGTCTTCCGAGAAAAATGGTACTTCACTTGTGTGGGTAGGCCTAGAGCCTGCGACAGGAAATGGCGCAAAACGCAACGTGATCACACCCCAATTTCACAGTGAAAAATGACCCTTTTTTGGCAAAGTGCCTAGCTGTAGTTTTTGAATCCTAGCTCTGCCTGCATCTAGGGAAACCTAGCAAACCTATACATTTTTGAAAACTAGACACCCAGGGGAATCCAGGATGGGGTGACTTTACTGCCTCCCACCAGGTTCTGTTACCCAGAATCCCTTGCAAACCTAAACAATTGTCAAAAAAAACACATTTTCCTCACATTTCTGTGGTGGAAAGGTCTGTAATCTGCGCGGATCCACAAATTTTTTCCCACCCCACGTTCCCCAAAGTCTTGCGAGAAAAATGGTACCTCACTTGTGTGGGTATGCCTAGTGCCCGCGACAGGAAACGGTGCAAAACGCAACGTGGACACACCACAATTTCACAGTGAAAAACGACCCTTTTTTGGCAAAGTGCCTAGCTGTAGTTTTTGAACCCTAGCTCTGCCGGCACCTAGGGAAACCTAGCAAACCTATACATTTTTGAAAACTAGACACCCAGGGGAATCCAGGATGGGGTGACTTGACTGCTTCTCACCAGGTTCTGTTACCCAGAATCCCTTGCAAACCTAAAAAATTGTTAAAAAAACACATTTTCCCTACATTTCTGTGGTGGAAAGTTCTGGAATCTGCGTGGATACACAAATTTCAACCCACCCTGCGTTCCCCAAAGTCTTCCGAGAAAAATGGTACCTCACTTGTGTGGGTAGGCCTAGAGCCTGCAACAGGAAATGGCGTAAAACGCAACGTGGACACACCCCAATTTCACAGTGAAAAATGACCCTTTTTTGGCAAAGTGCCTAGCTGTAGTTTTTGAATCCTAGCTCTGCCTGCATCTAGGGAAACCTAGCAAACCTATACATTTTTGAAAACTAGACACCCAGGGGAATCCAGGATGGGGTGACTTTACTGCCTCTCACCAGGTTCTGTTACCCAGAATCCCTTGCAAACCTAAAAAATTGTCCAAAAAACACATTTTCCTCACATTTCTGTGGTGGAAAGGTCTGTAATCTGTGCGGATCCACAAATTTCTACCCACCCCACGTTCCCCAAAGTGTTCCGAGAAAAATGGTACCTCCCTTGTGTGGGTAGGCCTAGTGCCCGCGACAGGAAACGGTGCAAAACGCAACGTGGACACACCACAATTTCAAAGTGAAAAACGACCCTTTTTTGGCAAAGTGCCTAGCTGTAGTTTTTGAACCCTAGCTCTGCCGGCACCTAGGGAAACCTAGCAAACCTATACATTTTTGAAGACTAGACACCCAGGGGAATCCAGGATGGGGTGACTTGACTGCTTCTCACCAGGTTCTGTTACCCAGAATCCCTTGCAAACCTAAAATATTGTTAAAAAAACACATTTTCCCTACATTTCTGTGGTGGAAAGTTCTGGAATCTGCGTGGATACACAAATTTCAACCCACCCTGCGTTCCCCAAAGTCTTCCGAGAAAAATGGTACCTCACTTGTGTGGGTAGGCCTAGAGCCTGCGACAGGAAATGGCGCAAAACGCAATGTGGACACACCCCAATTTCACAGTGAAAAATGACCCTTTTTTGGCAAAGTGCCTAGCTGTAGTTTTTGAATCCTAGCTCTGCCTGCATCTAGGGAAACCTAGCAAACCTATACATTTTTGAAAACTAGACACCCAGGGGAATCCAGGATGGGGTGATTTTACTGCCTCTCACCAGGTTCTGTTACCCAGAATCCCTTGCAAACCTAACAAATTGTCAAAAAAAACACATTTTCCTCACATTTCTGTGGTGGAAAGTCCTGGAATCTGCGTGGATCCACAAATTTCTACCCGCCCCGCGTTCCCCAAAGTCTTCCGAGAAAAATGGTACCTCACTTGTGGGGGTAGGCCTAGAGCCCGTGACAGGAAATCGCGCAAAACGCAACGTGGACACACCCCAATTTCACAGTGAAAAATGACCCTTTTTAGGCAAAGTGCCTAGCTGTAGTTTTTGAATCCTAGCTCTGCCTGCATCTAGGGAAACCTAGCAAATCTATATATTTTTGAAAACTAGACACCCAGGGGAATCCAGGATGGGGTGATTTGACTGCCTCTCACCAGGTTCTGTTACCCAGAATCCCTTGCAAACCTAAATAATTGTAAAAAAAACCACATTTTCCTCACATTTCTGTGGTGGAAAGTCCTGAAATCTGCGTGGATCCACAAATTTCTACCCACCCCGCGTTCCCCAAAGTCTTCCGAGAAAAATGGTACCTCACTTGTGTGGGTAGGCCTAGAGCCCGCAACAGGAAATCGCGCAAAACGCAACGTGGACACACCCCAATTTCACAGTGAAAAATGACCCTTTTTTGGCAAAGTGCCTAGCTGTTATTTTTGAATCCTAGCTCTGCCTGCATCTGGGGAAACCTAGCAAACCTATATATTTTTTAAACCTAGACACCCAGGGGAATCCAGGATGGGGTGACTTTACTGCCTCTCACCAGGTTCTGTTACCCAGAATCCCTTGCAAACCTAAAAAAGTGTCAAAAAAAACACATTTTCCTCACATTTCTGTGGTGGAAAGTCCTGAAATCTGCGTGGATCCACAAATTTCTACCCACCCCGCATTCCCCAAAGTGTTCCGAGAAAAATGGTACCTCACTTGTGTGGGTAGGCCTAGTGCCCGCGACAGGAAATCGCGCAAAACGCAACGTGGACACACCCCAATTTCACAGTGAAAAATGACCCTTTTTTGGCAAAGTGCCTAGCTGTTATTTTTGAATCCTAGCTCTGCCTGCATCTGGGGAAACCTAGCAAACCTATATATTTTTGAAAACTAGACACCCAGGGGAATCCAGGATGGGGTGACTTTACTGCCTCTCACCAGGTTCTGTTACCCAGAATCCCTTGCAAACCTAAAAAATTGTCCAAAAAAACACATTTTCCTCACATTTCTGTGGTGGAAAGTTCTGGAATCTGCGTGGATCCACAAAATTCCACCCACCGCGCGTTCCCCAAAGTCTTCCGATAAAAATGGTACCTCACTTGTGTGGGAGGCCCAAGTACCCGCGACAGGAAACGGCCCAAAACGCAACGTGGACACACCACATTTTCGCAGTGAAAACGGACCCTTTTTCAACAAAGTGGCTAGCTGTAGATTTTTAACCCTAGCTCTGCCGGCACCTAGGGAAACCTTTCAAACCTATACATTTTTGAAAAGTAGACACCCAGGGGAATCCAGGATGGGGTGATTTGACTGGCTCTCACCAGGTTCTGTTACCCAGAATCCCTTGCAAACTTAAAAAATTGTCCAAAAAAACACATTTTCCTCACATTTCTGTGGTGGAAAGTTCTGGAATCTGCATGGATCCACAAATTTCCACCCACCCCGCGTTCCCCAAAGTCTTCCGATAAAAATCATACCTCACTTGTGTGGGAGGCCCAAGTACCCGCGACAGGCTAGGGCCCAAAACATATTGAGGTGACATTAAAATTGCCTATCACAAAACAACCTGGTTTTGCAAGGGGGGTCACCTCGGTTTTTGGCCCCGTGCTCGGCGGCCAGCTAGGGAAACCTATCAAACCCACACATTTCTGAAAACTAGACACCCAGGTGGTTCCAGGGAGGTATGGCTTGCGTGGATCCCCCAACGTTTTCTTACCCAGAATCCCCTGCAAACCTCAAATTTTGCTGAAAAAATCACTTCTTCCACACATTTTTGTGTGGGAAAGTTGTGGCATCGCCGGGCAGACACACATTTCCTACCACCCAGCGTTCCCCAAGGTCTCCCGATAAAAATGGTGCCTCACTCGTGTGGGAGGCCCAAGTACCCGCGACAGGCTAGGGCCCAAAACGTATTGAGGTGACATTAAAATTGCCTATCACAAAACAACCTGGTTTTGCAAGGGGGGTCACCTCGGTTTTTGGCCCCGTGCTCGGCGGCCAGCTAGGGAAACCTATCAAACCCACACATTTCTGAAAACTAGACACCCAGGTGGTTCCAGGGAGGTATGGCTTGCGTGGATCCCCCAACGTTTTCTTACCCAGAATCCCCTGCGAACCTCAAATTGTGCTGAAAAAATCACTTCTTCCACAAATTTTTGTGTGGGAAAGTTGTGGCATCGCCGGGCAGACACGAATTTCCTACCACCCAGCGTTCCCCAAGGTCTCCCGATAAAAATGGTGCCTCACTCGTGTGGGAGGCCCAAGTACCCGCGACAGGCTAGGGCCAAAGTATTGAGGTGACATTAAAAATGCCTATCACAAAACAACCTGGTTTTGCAAGGGGGGTCACCTTGGTTTTTGGCCCCGTGCTCGGCGGCCAGCTTGGAAAGCCTATCAAACCCACACATTTCTGAAAACTAGACACGCGGGTGGTTCCAGGGAGGTATGGCTTGCGTGGATCCCCCAACGTTTTCTTACCCAGAATCCCCTGCAAACCTCAAATTTAGCTGAAAAAATCACTTTTTCCACACATTTTTGTGTGGGAAAGTTGTGGCATCGCCGGGCAGACACGCATTTCCTATCACCCAGTGTTCCCCAAGGTCTCCCGATAAAAATGGTGCCTCACTCGTGTGGGAGGCCCAAGTACCCGCGACAGGCTAGGGCCCAAAACGTATTGAGGTGACATTAAAATTGCCTATCACAAAACAACCTGGTTTTGCAAGGGGGGTCACCTCGGTTTTTGGCCCCGTGCTCGGCGGCCAGCTTGGGAAACCTATCAAACCCACACATTTCTGAAAACTATTCACCCGGGTGGTTCCAGGGAGGTATGGCTTGCGTGGATCCCCCAACGTTTTCTTACCCAGAATCCCCTGCAAACCTCAAATTTAGCTGAAAAAATAACTTTTTTCACACATTTTTGTGTGGGAAAGTTGTGGCATCGCCGGGCAGGCACGCATTTCCTATCACCCAGTGTTCCCCAAGGTCTCCCGATAAAAATGGTGCCTCACTCGTGTGGGAGGCCCAAGTACCCGCGACAGGCTAGGGCCCAAAACGTATTGAGGTGACATTAAAATTGCCTATCACAAAACAACCTGGTTTTGCAAGGGGGTCACCTCGGTTTTTGGCCCCGTGCTCGGCGGCCAGCTTGGGAAACCTATCAAACCCACACATTTCTGAAAACTAGACACCCGGGTGGTTCCAGGGAGGTATGGCTTGCGTGGATCCCCCAACGTTTTCTTACCCAGAATCCCCTGCAAACCTCAAATTTAGCTGTAAAAATCACTTTTTCCACACAGTTTTGTGTGGGAAAGTTGTGGCATCGCCGGGCAGACACGCATTTCCTATCACCCAGTGTTCCCCAAGGTCTCCCGATAAAAATGGTGCCTCACTCGTGTGGGAGGCCCAAGTACCCGCGACAGGCTAGGGCCCAAAACGTATTGAGGTGACATTAAAATTGCCTATCACAAAACAACCTGGTTTTGCAAGGGGGTCACCTCGGTTTTTGGCCCCGTGCTCGGCGGCCAGCTTGGGAAACCTATCAAACCCACACATTTCTGAAAACTAGACACCCGGGTGGTTCCAGGGAGGTATGGCTTGCGTGGATCCCCCAACGTTTTCTTACCCAGAATCCCCTGCAAACCTCAAATTTAGCTGAAAAAATCACTTTTTTCACACATTTTTGTGTGGGAAAGTTGTGGCATCGCCGGGCAGGCACGCATTTCCTATCACCCAGTGTTCCCCAAGGTCTCCCGATAAAAATGGTGCCTCACTCGTGTGGGAGGCCCAAGTACCCGCGACAGGCTAGGGCCCAAAACGTATTGAGGTGACATTAAAATTGCCTATCACAAAACAACCTGGTTTTGCAAGGGGGGTCACCTCGGTTTTTGGCCCCTTGCTCGGCGGCCAGCTTGGGAAACCTATCAAACCCACACATTTCTGAAAACTAGACACCCGGGTGGTTCCAGGGAGGTATGGCTTGCGTGGATCCCCCAACGTTTTCTTACCCAGAATCCCTTGCAAACCTAAATAATTGTAAAACAAAAACACATTTTCCTCACATTTCTGTGGTGGAAAGTCCTGAAATCTGCGTGGATCCACAAATTTCTACCCACCCCGCGTTCCCCAAAGTCTTCCGAGAAAAATGGTACCTCACTTGTGTGGGTAGGCCTAGAGCCCGCAACAGGAAATCGCGCAAAACGCAACGTGGACACACCCCAATTTCACAGTGAAAAATGACCCTTTTTTGGCAAAGTGCCTAGCTGTTATTTTTGAATCTTAGCTCTGCCTGCATCTGGGGAAACCTAGCAAACCTATATATTTTTTAAACCTAGACACCCAGGGGAATTCAGGATGGGGTGACTTTACTGCCTCTCACCAGGTTCTGTTACCCAGAATCCCTTGCAAACCTAAAAAAGTGTCAAAAAAACCACATTTTCCTCACATTTCTGTGGTGGAAAGTCCTGAAATCTGCGTGGATCCACAAATTTCTACCCACCCCGCATTCCCCAAAGTGTTCCGAGAAAAATGGTACCTCACTTGTGTGGGTAGGCCTAGTGCCCGCGACAGGAAATCGCGCAAAACGCAACGTGGACACACCCCAATTTCACAGTGATAAATGACCCTTTTTTGGCAAAGTGCCTAGCTGTTATTTTTTAATCCTAGCTCTGCCTGCATCTGGGGAAACCTAGCAAACCTATATATTTTTGAAAACTAGACACCCAGGGGAATCCAGGATGGGGTGACTTTACTGCCTCTCACCAGGTTCTGTTACCCAGAATCCCTTGCAAACCTAAAAAATTGTCCAAAAAAAACACATTTTCCTCACATTTCTGTGGTGGAAAGTTCTGGAATCTGCGTGGATCCACAAAATTCCACCCACCGCGCGTTCCCCAAAGTCTTCCGATAAAAATGGTACCTCACTTGTGTGGGAGGCCCAAGTACCCGCGACAGGAAACGGCCCAAAACGCAACATGGACACACCACATTTTCGCAGTGAAAACGGACCCTTTTTCAACAAAGTGGCTAGCTGTAGATTTTTAACCCTACCTCTGCCGGCACCTAGGGAAACCTTTCAAACCTATACATTTTTGAAAAGTAGACACCCAGGGAATCCAGGATGGGGTGATTTGACTGGCTCTCACCAGGTTCTGTTACCCAGAATCCCTTGCAAACTTAAAAATTGTCAAAAAAAACACATTTTCCTCACATTTCTGTGGTGGAAAGTTCTGGAATCTGCATGGATCCACAAATTTCCACCCACCCCGCGTTCCCCAAAGTCTTCCGATAAAAATCGTACCTCACTTGTGTGGGAGGCCCAAGTACCACGACAGGCTAGGGCCCAAAACATATTGAGGTGACATTAAAATTGCCTATCACAAAACAACCTGGTTTTGCAAGGGGAGTCACCTCGGTTTTGGCCCCGTGCTCGGCGGCCAGCTAGGAAACCTATCAAACCCACACATTTCTGAAAACTAGACACCCAGGTGGTTCCAGGGAGGTATGGCTTGCGTGGATCCCCCAACGTTTTCTTACCCAGAATCCCCTGCAAACCTCAAATTTTGCTGAAAAAATCACTTCTTCCACACATTTTTGTGTGGGAAAGTTGTGGCATCGCCGGGCAGACACGCATTTCCTACCACCCAGCGTTCCCCAAGGTCTCCCGATAAAAATGGTGCCTCACTCGTGTGGGAGGCCCAAGTACCAGCGACAGGCTAGGGCCCAAAACGTATTGAGGTGACATTAAAATTGCCTATCACAAAACAACCTGGTTTTGCAAGGGGGTCACCTCGGTTTTGGCCCGTGCTCGGTGGCCAGCTAGGGAAACCTATCAAACCCACACATTTCTGAAAACTAGACACCCAGGTGGTTCCAGGGAGGTATGGCTTGCGTGGATCTCCCAACGTTTTCTTACCCAGAATCCCCTGCGAACCTCAAATTGTGCTGAAAAAATCACTTCTTCCACAAATTTTTGTGTGGGAAAGTTGTGGCATCGCCGGGCAGACACGAATTTCCTACCACCCAGCGTTCCCCAAGGTCTCCCGATAAAAATGGTGCCTCACTCGTGTGGGAGGCCCAAGTACCCGCGACAGGCTAGGGCCAAAGTATTGAGGTGACATTAAAAATGCCTATCACAAAACAACCTGGTTTTGCAAGGAGGGTCACCTCGGTTTTTGGCCCCGTGCTCGGCGGCCAGCTTGGAAAACCTATCAAACCCACACATTTCTGAAAACTAGACACCCGGGTGGTTCCAGGGAGGTATGGCTTGCGTGGATCCCCCAACGTTTTCTTACCCAGAATCCCCTGCAAACCTCAAATTTAGCTGAAAAAATCACTTTTTCCACACATTTTTGTGTGGGAAAGTTGTGGCATCGCCGGGCAGACACGCATTTCCTATCACCCAGTGTTCCCCAAGGTCTCCCGATAAAAATGGTGCCTCACTCGTGTGGGAGGCCTAAGTACCCGCGACAGGTTAGGGCCCAAAACGTATTGAGGTGACATTAAAATTGCCTATCACAAAACAACCTGGTTTTGCAAGGGGGGTCACCTCGGGTTTTGGCCCCGTGCTCGGCGGCCAGCATGGGAAACCTATCAAACCCACACATTTCTGAAAACTAGACACCCGGGTGGTTCCAGGGAGGTATGGCTTGCGTGGATCCCCCAACATTTTCTTACCCAGAATCCCCTGCAAACCTCAAATTTAGCTGAAAAAAATCACTTTTTCCACACATTTTTGTGTGGGAAAGTTGTAGCATCGCCGGGCAGACACGCATTTCCTACCACCCAGCGTTCCCCAAGGTCTCCCGATAAAAATGGTACCTCACTCGTGTGGGAGGCCCAAGTACCCGCGACAGGCTAGGGCCCAAAACATTTTGTGATAGGCAATTTTGATGTTGCCTCAATACGTTTTGGGCCCTAGCCTGTTGCGGGTACTTGGGCCTCCCACACGAGTGAGGCACCATTTTTATCGGGAGACCTTGGGGAACACTGGGTGATAGGAAATGCGTGCCTGCCCGGCGATGCCACAACTTTCCCACACAAAAATGTGTGGAAAAAGTGATTTTTTCAGCTAAATTTGAGGTTTGCAGGGATTCTGGGTAAGAAAACGTTGGGGGATCCACGCAAGCCATACCTCCCTGGAACCCCCGGGTGTCTAGTTTTCAGAAATGTGTGGGTTTGGTAGGTTTCCTTGCTGGCCGCCGAGCACGGGGCCAAAACCAAGGTGACCCCTCTCACAAAACCAGGTTGTTTTGTGATAGGCAATTTTAATGTCGCCTCAATACCTTTTGGGCCCTAGCCTGTCGCGGGTACTTGGGCCTCCCACACGAGTGAGGCACCATTTTTATCAGGAGACCTTGGGGAATGCTGGGTGGTAGGAAATGCGTGTCTGCCCGGCGATGCCACAACTTTCCCACACAAAAATGTGTGGAAAAAGTGATTTTTTTCAGCTAAATTCGAGGTTTGCAGGGGATTCTGGGTAAGAAAACGTTGGGGGATCCACGCAAGCCATACCTCCCTGGAACCCCCGGGTGTCTAGTTTTCAGAAATGTGTGGGTTTGATAGGTTTCCTAGCTGGCCCCTGAGCACGGGGCCAAAAACCAAGGTGACCCCTCTCACAAAACCAGGTTGTTTTGTGATAGGCAATTTTAATGTCGCCTCAATACCTTTTGGGCCCTAGCCTGTCGCGGGTACTTGGGCCTCCCACACGAGTGAGGCACCATTTTTATCGGGAGACCTTGGGGAACGCTGGGTGGTAGGAAATGCGTGTCTGCCCGGCGATGCCACAACTTTCCCACACAAAAATGTGTGGAAAAAGTGATTTTTTCAGCTAAATTCGAGGTTTGCAGGGGATTCTGGGTAAGAAAACGTTGGGGGATCCACGCAAGCCATACCTCCCTGGAACCCCCGGGTGTCTAGTTTTCAGAAATGTGTGGGTTTGGTAGGTTTCCTAGCTGTCCGCCGAGCACGGGGCCAAAAACCAAGGTGACCCCTCTCACAAAACCAGGTTGTTTTGTGATAGGCAATTTTAATGTCGCCTCAATACCTTTTGGGCCCTAGCCTGTCGCGGGTACTTGGGCCTCCCACACGAGTGAGGCACCATTTTTATCGGGAGACCTTGGGGAATGCTGGGTGGTAGGAAATGCGTGTCTGCCCGGCGATGCCACAACTTTCCCACACAAAAATGTGTGGAAAAAGTGATTTTTTTCAGCTAAATTCGAGGTTTGCAGGGGATTCTGGGTATGAAAACGTTGGGGGATCCACGCAAGCCATACCTCCCTGGAACCCCCCGGGTGTCTAGTTTTCAGAAATGTGTGGGTTTGATAGGTTTCCCTACCTGGCCGCCGAGCACGGGGGTCAAAAACCAAGGTGACCCCTCTCACAAAACCAGGTTGTTTTGTGATAGGCAATTTTAATGTCGCCTCAATACCTTTTGGGCCCTAGCCTGTCGCGGGTACTTGGGCCTCCCACACGAGTGAGGCACCATTTTTATTGGGAGACCTTGGGGAACGCTGGGTGGTAGGAAATGCGTGTCTGCCCGGCGATGCCACAACTTTCCCACACAAAAATGTGTGGAAAAAGTGATTTTTTCAGCTAAATTCGAGGTTTGCAGGGGATTATGGGTAAGAAAACGTTGGGGGATCCACGCAAGCCATACCTCCCTGGAACCCCCGGGTGTCTAGTTTTCAGAAATGTGTGGGTTTGGTAGGTTTCCCTAGCTGGCCGCCGAGCACGGGGCCAAAAACCAAGGTGACCCCTCTCACAAAACCAGGTTGTTTTGTGATAGGCAATTTTAATGTCGCCTCAATACCTTTTGGGCCCTAGCCTGTCGCGGGTACTTGGGCCTCCCACACGAGTGAGGCACCATTTTTATCGGGAGACCTTGGGGAATGCTGGGTGGTAGGAAATGCGTGTCTGCCCGGCGATGCCACAACTTTCCCACACAAAAATGTGTGGAAAAAAGTGATTTTTTTCAGCTAAATTCGAGGTTTGCAGGGGATTCTGTGTAAGAAAACGTTGGGGGATCCACGCAAGCCATACCTCCCTGGAACCCCCCGGCTGTCTAGTTTTCAGAAATGTGTGGGTTTGATAGGTTTCCCTAGCTGGCCGCCGAGCACGGGGCCAAAAACCAAGGTGACCCCTCTCACAAAACCAGGTTGTTTTGTGATAGGCAATTTTAATGTCGCCTCAATACCTTTTGGGCCCTAGCCTGTCGCGGGTACTTGGGCCTCCCACACGAGTGAGGCACCATTTTTATCGGGAGACCTTGGGGAACGCTGGGTGGTAGGAAATGCGTGTCTGCCCTGCGATGCCACAACTTTCCCACACAAAAATGTGTGGAAAAAGTGATTTTTTCAGCTAAATTCGAGGTTTGCAGGGGATTCTGGGTAAGAAAACGTTGGGGGATCCACGCAAGCCATACCTCCCTGGAACCCCCCGGGTGTCTAGTTTTCATAAATGTGTGGGTTTGGTAGGTTTCCCTAGCTGGCCGCCGAGCACGGGGCCAAAAACCAAGGTGACCCCTCTCACAAAACCAGGTTGTTTTGTGATAGGCAATTTTAATGTCGCCTCAATACCTTTTGGGCCCTAGCCTGTCGCGGGTACTTGGGCCTCCCACACGAGTGAGGCACCATTTTTATCGGGAGACCTTGGGGAATGCTGGGTGGTAGGAAATGCGTGTCTGCCCGGCGATGCCACAACTTTCCCACACAAAAATGTGTGCAAAAATGATTTTTTCAGCTAAATTCGAGGTTTGCAGGGGATTCTGGGTAAGAAAACGTTGGGGGATCCACGCAAGCCATACCTCCCTGGAACCCCCGGGTGTCTAGTTTTCAGAAATGTGTGGGTTTGATAGGTTTACCTAGCTGGCCGCCGAGCACGGGGCCAAAAACCAAGGTGACCCCTCTCACAAAACCAGGTTGTTTTGTGATAGGCAATTTTAATGTCGCCTCAATACCTTTTGGGCCCTAGCCTGTCGCGGGTACTTGGGCCTCCCACACGAGTGAGGCACCATTTTTATCGGGAGACCTTGGGGAACGCTGGGTGGTAGGAAATGCGTGTCTGCCCGGCGATGCCACAACTTTCCCACACAAAAATGTGTGGAAAAAGTGATTTTTTCAGCTAAATTCGAGGTTTGCAGGGGATTCTGGGTAAGAAAACGTTGGGGGATCCACGCAAGCCATACCTCCCTGGAACCCCCGGGTGTCTAGTTTTCATAAATGTGTGGGTTTGGTAGGTTTCCCTAGCTGGCCGCCGAGCACGGGGCCAAAAACCAAGGTGACCCCTCTCACAAAACCAGGTTGTTTTGTGATAGGCAATTTTAATGTCGCCTCAATACCTTTTGGGCCCTAGCCTGTCGCGGGTACTTGGGCCTCCCACACGAGTGAGGCACCATTTTTATCGGGAGACCTTGGGGAATGCTGGGTGGTAGGAAATGCGTGTCTGCCCGGCGATGCCACAACTTTCCCACACAAAAATGTGTGCAAAAATGATTTTTTTCATCTAAATTCGAGGTTTGCAGGGGATTCTGGGTAAGAAAACGTTGGGGGATCCACGCAAGCCATACCTCCCTGGAACCCCCCAGGTGTCTAGTTTTCAGAAATGTGTGGGTTTGATAGGTTTCCCTAGCTGGCCGCCGAGCACGGGGCCAAAAACCAAGGTGACCCCTCTCACAAAACCAGGTTGTTTTGTGATAGGCAATTTTAATGTCGCCTCAATACCTTTTGGGCCCTAGCCTGTCGCGGGTACTTGGGCCTCCCACACGAGTGAGGCACCATTTTTATCGGGAGACCTTGGGGAATGCTGGGTGGTAGGAAATGCGTGTCTGCCCGGCGATGCCACAACTTTCCCACACAAAAATGTGTGGAAATAGTGATTATTTTCAACAAAATAAGAGGCTAGCAGGGCATGCTGGGTAAAAAAAAACAGTGATAACCACGCAAGTCATTCACCCTTGCACTTCCCCCTTTGTCTACTACTCAAAAATGTAAAGGTTTGCCTAGGTGACGACTGAGCTAGGGCAAAAAGTCCCCTGCTACCCATTGTGAAAAAAAAAATATCTTACAAAAGGCCATTAAACCAACACAAATATAAATCTAACACTCATTTGATAAAGCTAATCCACCACTTACACAGGTTGGTTTTAGCACCTCCAGAAACGCTGGCTTCAAAGCACAAATACTTATCAAAGTATATAAATATTGAAGCCAAGCCTTCTGAAGGGGAGCCATAAAGCCACATCACGGCACCAACCACTTTATGGTCCATTCACACACCATTCACACACCACACACAAGACTTCCGTACCGCCAGCCACGGGCCCAAACAACCATATCACTTGCACTCACACAAACATACTGCCGCCATGCAAGGGCCCATCACATTCATATGCCACAAGACATAATGACTTTGACTATATTCTACCACCTGTCAAGTCTCCACCTCCTTCTTCCAGAACGTTACCGAACTCATGCCCAGTGAACCTATACTAATGAGTTCCATGACAGCCACATGAGGCTCAGGAAGACATGTCTTTCATGCACCTTTAGTGCACTCACTATGCTAAATCCAACTCCTTCCAGTTTGTGGATGCAAGTTGGGGGTGCTCGAGTATGCCTCAAAAACATTTCTCGAGCTGAGCAAGCATATCTACCTTTGAAACTAAGGCAAACATGCTGGAAATTTTCAAAAGATAACATCATAAACTATGAACGGATGAATGTGAAACAAGGGTAGTCCGTGACAACGTAGCATATGTCCAATCCACCGTTATGTGCAGTGACTGTAATGCACTTATCATACAGCAAACTGACCATCTACTAAGTTCTAACGGAGGATGAACATGGCAAGCAGCATTGACCCATAAGTACTACAGTAAATTCAGTGTGAGTGTGGCAGCAATGGATTTGAATCCATGGGTGAAGAAGAAGTCAGGACGTGTATCTATACTACCTTTACTATCTGCCTTCTAACTTTGCAATATTCCTCGGAAAGCGTACCTACCGTAAGCTGTTCTAACCCGTTCGTGTGTCTGTCCTCAGAGTCCTGACTAACCCTGTCCAATTGTTAAGAGACCCTATACTAATGCCTTTCATCTCTAGCTACTTGAAGCTTGAGTGAACATTTCTGTCACGAGCTATCAATGCTCTCACAATGCTCTATCCAACTCCTTCCAGTTTGTGGATGCAAGTTGGGGGTGCCCGAGTATGCCGCAAAAACATTTCTCGAGCTGAGCAAGCATATCTACCTTTGAAACTAAGGCAAACATGCTGGAAATTTTCAAAAACTTCCTAAAGAGAACATCATAAACTACGAAGAACGGTTGAATGTGAAACACGGGTACTCCATGACAACGTGGCATATGTTCTGTCCACCAGTATGTGCAGCGTGGGGACTATAATGCACTTGTCAATTGGCGAACAGAACAACTACCACGTTCTGAAAGCAGATAAAGGTGTTGAGAAGTCCATGATTTCATGAAGTAGAGGAAGAAATATCCTGCAGCTGCTTGCGTAGTGAAGGAGTGGCCCACAGACAGTAGGTATCCATTCACACCAATTGAAAGGTTATCCTATTGGCAGCTCCACCTCAGTCAATTTCCCAGTATTTTGCTTTAGTGTGATACAACATAAAGCAAGTAGGAAAACAGAAGGCAGGCTTACTTGGGCACTGGGGACAGTAAACACGAGTCTCCTGCCTCTTTCCCTGCATCGAGCACACTTTACAACAACAACATGGTCGCTCCTTTTTGGGTGTTGCAGGAATTTTATCTGCAAAGTGTCGCTCCTGCAGCCTTGCCACGTCCTCCAGAACACATGAAGTGGAGGCTTCTGCTTCTGTAGCAGTAAGACTTTCAATCACAGACAACTGAAAGTCAAGGAAAGACATGAGTCTTCCTGTGGTGGTCTCACGATAAACAACATACGCATTGTATGTTGCCATCTGGATCAGGTGCGTAAACAGTTTCTTATACCAAGTGCGAGTTTTACGACTCGCATTGTATGGCTGAAGAACCTGGTCGTTCTTGTCCACTCCGCCCATGTACTTGTTGTAATCAAGTATACAGTTGGGCTTGTGGACTTCGGCCATCTGACCCCAAACCGTGACAGGGGAAGTGCTCTCAGCATGAATTGTAGTGAGCATGTACACATCACGCCTATCTGAGAACTTAACTGCGAGCAGTTCGTTGGAACGCAACGCAGTGCTCTGGGATTTCTGGAGCTTCTTGCAAACAAGCTCCTGCGGGAATCCTTTGCGGCGACAACGAATTGTACCGCAAGCCACGGTGCCAGCTTTATAGAGCTCACTGAACAGCTCTACTCCTGTATAGAAATTGTCCACATAAAGGTTATAACCTTTGTGAAGAAGTGGCTGGACAAGCTCCCATACAATCTTTCCTGTGACCCCTAGCATGGGAGGGCAACCTACAGGGTTAAGAGTTGTGTCCTTCCCTGTATACACTCTCAAGCTGTACACATAGCCAGTCGAGCTCTCACACAACATGTACAGCTTGATGCCATAGCGAGCACGTTTGCTCGGAATGTACTGCCTAAACAGCAGCCGCCTTTTATACAAGATCAAGGACTCATCAATGGCTATATTCTTTCCAGGAGTATAAACCTCTGGAAACCTGGCAGACAAATGTTCCACGACAGGCCGAATTTTGAACAACCTGTCATAGTCTGGATGGTCCCGGGGCAATGCCCCAGAGTTGTCATTGAAATGCAGCATGCGCTGCAATAGCAAAAAACGATCTCTGCTCATGTATGGTGCGAAGATGGGGGTTAACCAAACCGTGCGAGTAGACCAGTAGGATAGCAAGGTTGGTTTATGCACTACCCCCATTTTAAGCGTGAGGCCCAAAAATATCTTCAACTCCCCTAGAGAAGTGGGAGTCCACTTGCGCGACCTAGAATGAGGCCCAAGAGTGCCTCCTTGCTCCCCCAGAAATTGTTCGGCACGCAAATTTGTTTGCTGCACAATTTCGTCTAGGAAGTCAACACCAAAAAAGAGATGGAAGTAGTCAATTGGCAAAAAATTTGCCGTATCTACTTTACATCCAGCGTCACCAGTGAAAGGCGGAATTTGGGGCTGAACTAAATTGGGAGGCTGCCAAGACAGCACTCCGTCTGTGCTTGCGGCCGCACGTGCCTGCACTCTGGGTTGCTCTAACCTGTTACGGGTGTCCTGCTGCACAGACTGTGCTGGCAAAGGCACAGCACGACTGACATCGTCTCCTTCAGAATCGCTGGACGATGAGTCATCGGATGGAACTGCGCCGACTGAAAAGTCACTCCCAGATTCGGCTCCATTGTCCTCTCCCTCAGATGCTGTCTCAGTATCTGCTGTCTCAGTCTCTGATCCTGCCTCAGAGCTGGACTCCAGAACCAGATTTAGGGCCTGGGCAGCATCCATCCAATGATATGCCATCTCTGCTAGTGCCTAAACTATCCTTTTAAAACACAATCCTACGTAGAAGGCAGATAGGTTGTTGGTTTTAAAGTGTAGGTGGGTGTGTGCGCGTGAGTGAAGTGTTTAAGTCAATAATGACGAAGTCACCTTACCTTTGCGAACTCTGTACGCTCTCCAAAAAGACTAAGAAAGAGAGAAAAAAGACACAGTATTACTTTACCTTGCCACATACCCATCATCGCAGCCTTTTAGCGCTGGTGGGAGCCATTGCAACCATCATTTTGGCGCCAAGATGCCTACGGGTGAACGTGTGCTTTACAATTGCACACTATGACCTCCTTTGATGCGCCCACTACCATCCTTGCAAACGTGCCCCTCATCTCTCCATAGCCCCTCTCTCACATACATTTAGTCTGTTACAAAGTGTTTCTACTTTGTGGCTTTACTAATCCACTTAGCTGTCTACATAATACCGATCTGTTCGTTTCAGCATACCCTTTATGGCGTCAAAACTGCCACTACACAAAAGTCAGATATCTCTATCTAGCAGAATTTTTTTTGTTCTCTGCAGCAGTACCACACTTTACTGCCTTTCAGGTAACTTCAAAGAGACTCATTATAGTTCTTTCACAGTCTCATAATTTCAGCACTGAGAAATATCTCTGTAAATAAATATTTATATATATATATATATATATATAACAATTAATTCCCAATGTCAGAGCGCTCAATACCTGGTGCAGGCAGCAACGGGTAGAATCCTTACCCGATATTTAAATTCAGAAACACAAAGGATGCCGCACTCCAAGACCGGTTTCAGAGTTGCTTTATTTTCACCACCACTACCACCAGTCGTGGTGAAAATAAAGCAACTCTGAAACCAATCTCTGGAGTGCGGCATCCTTTGTGTTTCTGAATATATATATATATATATATATATAGATATATATATATATATCCAAGCTCCGTTTCCTTGTTTCCCAAAACGAAAAACAGCACTCGCGGGGGCCAATAAACTCTAGCAACTGCCCCGCGAGTGCTGTTTTTCTTTTGGAAACAAGGAAACAGAGCCTGGATAAATATCGCGGGCGCACCCCCGCGTTTGTGAAGCACCCGTCCGCAAGTGCGCCGTTCACTGTGCATCAAGGAGCATATATAAATATATATATCTATATATATATATATATATATATATATATATATATATATATATATATATATATATATATATATATAAACCATTTCCGAAATCTTCATAAGAATCGGACACCGACACAAGGGTAGCATTGCCATTCAGTCTTGACGTTTATTCGATACCTTTGCTATAATATATATATATATACACACACACACACGGACACGGACACATATATATATATATATATACATAGATTTTATCTCTACATATATTTATATACATCTATATACATATATCTATACATATATAAGTATATAGATACATATATATATCATTCACTCTTTAGACTTATGTATATATATGTATCTATATACACATACATATGTATATAGATACATATATATACATATATCATCTACAGAGAGAAAGAGACTCTCTCTATATATATATATATATATATATATATATATATATATATATATATATATATAGAAAGATCTCTCTCTTTCTCTAATTTTTTTATAGCTATGGCTTCCCTGGGGGCCGATTGTGGCCCCCACGGAAAGCACATAGGTATAAAAAAAAATTGCCCCCACAGGGGGTCGGCCACTGAGCAGGAGGACCGACCCCCTGCCAATATTGCCAACATTATACTTTAAAAAAAATATTTTTAGCATTTTTGGGGGGCGATCGTGCCCCCCAAGGAAAGCCAACATGTGTAAATAAAAAATATGCCCCCACAGGGGGCCGGCCACTGAGCAGGAGGACCGACCCCCTGCCAATATCGCCACCATTTTTTTTTTTTTTCGTTTTTTTTTTTCATTTTTGGGGTGCGATCGCACCCCAAACAAAGCCAACTTTCAAAAATTACAATAAATATGCCCCCGGGGGAGGCCGACCCATTACCACGAGGGCCGACCCCCCAAAGACATCCCTGGTGTCTAGTGGGGTTTCCTGGCCGTGGATCGCAGCGCTGCCGCGATCCACGGCCAGGCCCCTTTCAGGAAGGCCTCGTTTGAAAGGGAGACTCTCCCCTTTCAAACGAGGCCTCCCTGAAAGCTGGGGAGGCCGTTTTCGGCCGGATTTCCCCATCGGAGTCGAGCGCGCCCTTACCTGCTGCTGTCCTCGGCTCCGGTGGGGAAATCAGTGACGTCAGAGCGCCTCGCGGCGCGCTGAGCGTCACAGATGGGCGGGAGGGGGCGGGGGAGACGCGGAAAGCCTTCCACGTCTCCCCCAGGGGGAATTTTAAAAAAACAATCTTCGGTGCGATGCACCGGAGGTTTAAAGGGGGCCCTCCCTGGTGACGGCCAATGGACGTGCGCCGCACCAGGGAGGTAGTGCTTGCGTCGGCCATTAGCTGACGCAAGCACCAAAGGGGTTAAGGAGAAAAGGAAAACTACAATTCCCAGAAGGTATTGTGCGGCTAGCTCAAAAGCATGGACTAACTGAAAGTGTCACACATAACATAAGCAAACTTTGCAGCCCTGCAGAAACAAGTCAAGATCATCTCTGAGAGGCAAGCAGACCTGGTGCAGAGTGCAATACATGAAATCATTGCTACTTCCCAGACTGAGGGATTATATGCCAGGATCGCTTGTAAAATGCTAGTATGGGTGGATAAGGGCATGGGTGTAGAATTCTTATCTCCCAACATACATTCTCCAAACATACGTGAGTACTCAATAACAAGTAGCATTACATATAGACTAAACACACCCAGACAATAAAAGTACACTCAATTCACATTCTTGCCCCCAAAAATGCACTAATAAAAACACTCTTAAAAAAAAACACGTAAACAATGTTTTCACTTCGCACCACTCCTATACCAAACCTTTCCACACATTGTTTAAGTCTTTCACTGACAGTAGCTCATCTAATTTCAGAGGTCTCACAAAACTGTTATAGTCTGGGTGCCAGGCTTTTTTAGGTCGAGCTTCGATTGACCTGTTATGTCTCTTTTGTGGGGTTTGGCAAACCCACCGATTGCCATGGGTTACTATCTATGGCATTCAGAAATGCTGGCTTCTTATTGGTGCATTTCTGTAAAAGTCCCTCCTTTATGTGTTGAGCTCTCTTTCCGGCGATTTCACTAAGAGAGCATTTTGGTCAGCCATCACACAGTACAGCGTGTGATGGCCTCTCTTGCCGCCTCCCATCTGCGTATGATGGCCACTCCTCCCTTTTCAGACAAAGGGGCAAAACAAGGAATTGTAAGGTTCTGCGAGTGCTCAATACAGTTTCTCCTGAGACACATGAAACATTGGAGAGCGAGCCTTTTGCCTTCATTCGGTAAGTATCAGCTGTGAGAAGCTGGGTTTCTGTTGCAGTAACCCCCCCACTTTTTGCCAGACCACTGATGCACTTTTGACTTGAGGTGTCCTGGGTCCCTGCCAATCAGGTTCTCAGGGCCTGTGTTCTTTCCCCAAAACTGTACCCAAACCCAATTGGCACCTCTGTCCACAGGTCAGCCCTTGGTAAATAGTACCACAGGTACCCAGGGCACTGTGAGCAGGGAAGACCTCTAAGGGCTGCAGCACTTATTGTGCCAGCCTTAGAGGCCCTGTACCTTTACACACAACCACTGCCATTGCAGGCTGCGTGCCACAGGTCTGCTACTGCAGCCTGGGTAAGGTGGTGCATGCACCCCTTACTGTGATATAGGTTACCTATATCACTAAATACATACACACATATAAACCTATAAGTCACTCCTATGGCAGGCCTTATCAATCCTGAAGGCAGAGTGCGTGGTTCCTATGTGAGAGGGTGCCACTGCATGAGCAGGGCCCCTCTGCAGCGTTCGGAGACCCTTCTCTGATGCTGTTTGTAGTGCAGCCTGACCATATACTCTTAAGCGCATTATAACCTCGCGTTAAATGCTAACTTTGGAATGGCTGCACCTAAACATGTCGTGTTTGGTGTCAAACATCTTGGAATACTACCCCCGCCAATTCTGGCGGCGGGGGTAGCATTCCACCCTTCTAGAGGGAGAGACATGTTAACCCTGGCCTGGCCGGTAACTTCTTTCTAAAGCCCTGGCATCACAAAATGGATGCTGCTGCCACAGACACGAGTCTGGCCTCCTGCTGCTGGACGAAACTCCGGCAGGGAGGCCTGGACAATAGGTTTCCTGTCCCAGGGAGGTGTGACCACCTCCCCAGACAGGATAATGTGTATTGGGGCTGGGCGGGAGCACTTTCGGGTGCTTTGAAGTCCTGCACTGGGGGCACATTTGGTGTCCCTGTGCATACCCCAGTTCAAACCGGATCAGGGGCTTGCAGCCCCTGCTTTGGCGCGAACTAGACAAAGGGAAAGGGTGTAGCCACCCCTCTGCCCTGACCCACCCATAGGTGGGGCCACAGAGTAGTCCAACCCCTAAACTTAGTATAAGTATAGGAACCCAGTCCTTAGGACTTTAGATTATCCCTGGACGAAACTCTGACACTGAATCCTGGACCTTCGACGCTCTACTCAAGACTAGAGGACAGAAGAATCTCCCTTGGGGTCAAGGAGTGACTCCCTGCTTGGCAGGCACCAAAGAAGCAATTGTCCGGTCTGCATCGCCTAAGCTCCCGTCGGACGCCGAAGTCTTTGCATCACCAGAGGTGGATTTTCAGACTTCCCCGAGGCTGCCCTGAGTCCCCAGCAAAGCTGAGGTCCGTAGCTGTCGTGGATAACGTGAAACCGTGACCCCTGGACACCGCACGCAT
Source organism: Calotriton arnoldi (assembly GCA_963921515.1). Lineage (NCBI taxonomy): Eukaryota > Metazoa > Chordata > Amphibia > Caudata > Salamandridae > Calotriton > Calotriton arnoldi. Next base: position 361,469 of record CAWUFW010002066.1, read on the forward strand.
TTGCTAGTGCATCCTCTTCTGGGTGTCCCACGAAGTCGTGCTTTGGGCTCCGAGTAGCCCTAGCCTCCAGCACCAACTTCACTGAAGCTCACTGGCCTCCACTCCACGAGTGTCCTGTGAGCCAGCTCCACGTGCGACGTCTTGAGGCTCCTTCGTGGTCGCTAGCCCGTTGGCTAGTAGCCCTTCACAAAAGCCAATCCTTTTCTTCTTGAACTCCCTGGTTGCTCCAGGCTTGCCCTCACTTACCCTTGCTGGGTGAGTTCCTCAGACCTTGCTGGTCTGCATCATCGTCAATCTTCATCTACATCGAGACTTGCCGTTGCCAAGGCTTGTTGGGTCCAATCTGGTCGCCGACACCTCAGCACTCGACAGACATCGTGTACCAGCCCGAATCCTGCTCTTGGTCACCGACAACGCCTCCTGGACCTCGTGGCTGAAGAGTCAAGACAACCGTCAACCTACCTGAAGCACCCGACATCGGTGGGCATCTGTCCATCGCCTTCCTGGTCACTGGCTAGTGACCCAGACTCTGTCCCCTCTGCTTTCAGGTTCTTCAGATCTCCGATCCACTCTTGGATCTACCCGGACACTTTCCACTTGGTCGCCAGCAGCACTTTGCAGCAGATCGCCATTCAAATCGACGACGAAACCCGACCCCGAAAGGCACCTATGCACCCGGCTTCCCTGGGTGAGGTAACACGAGTACTCCGGTGCTCCCGTGGGTAGAGACTCTAGAACGACCTAGTTCTCAAAGGGTTTGCTCCAAGTCCTCCTTTAAGTGTCCCTTTTGTTTAATTTCCTGATCGCGACTTTCTCCATAGAAGTTAACGGCGTATCGCGGTTGTGTATTTACACTGCACACGTCCCCGTGGGTCCCCTGTGTCACTACCTTGGGTGGTTCCTTGTGGTCCAAGCACTTCTAGAGGCTCTAGGCCTAGTGTCTAGTTCAGTCGTGGTTCTTATACCACTTTATTGGTATATGGTTTGGTACGCCCCTAGGGCCCAAACGTGTATTTGTGCTATTGCTGTGTTTAAATAGCTTATAACTTGTGTACTTCGAACTCTAGCCTCATAAAGAGACTAGAGGGGTGTGTTTAGCAATAAATACATATATTTTGAATATATACCTGGTGTGGTGCTCTTTCATTTGGTCACTCAAGAGATTATAGACTGGTAAAACAAGCTGCTTTACATTCCTTCAAGACTTAGCCTGAAGGCTGCTCTCCATAGCTACCACTAGGATAGCTTTCAATAAAGGTTGTCTTTAACCTATCTCCAATAAGGGGTTGTTTGGACTGGTGCAAGGTGCCCACTAGAATTAGTGGACAGCAAATGCCAGGCCAACTTCTCACGTTGGTGGCAGCGGTGGGATTCCAGCTTGCTATTGTTTTACCAGATAATCTCAATTGAATTGATCAACTGAAAACCACTAAAGGTACCTAAGGTACATATAATTTAAGCTTAGAATACAGTAAGTTCTACTGAACTTAGAGTTGTGTGTTAAGGGATAGCACACCCTTTCTACAACTCAAGAGAGTTTAGTAGGCCACACTAGAGTAGGTAGTGCATACACCACACCTCACTAGTGATGTCTTCAAAGCCAGGACCCAGTGAGTCCTTGCCAGAAGCCCATGGGCTTCTCCCCTCCAAGTATGATACACTCCCATTCTTGGAATTGAGAGCATTATGTAACTTGAGGAAATTGAAGACAGGACAAAGTCCCACCACCCAACATCTTAGAGAGATGTTGGAAGCTTATGATCTCAGTAAGCCCTTGGGGACTGAAGGGGTAGGAGCTGAGGGTGGGGCAGAAGATGAGGGTGGGGCCAGGGGTAGCAATACCCCCAGCCCCCCCTCTGAAACTGGCCAGGAGGGTGACAATAACCCTGACCTGGATAACCCAATCCCTCCTGTGGACGATGAAGAAGAAGATCAGAATGATACCCACTTTGTCCCCCCAGGAAGGATTATGAGTGTGCCCAGAAAGTCTAGGTCTCCTTCTCAGAAGTCTAACCACTCTGGCACCTCCATAGGGACCTCTGTCTCATCTCATAGGAGGGAATCCTCTCATGAGAGGAGAAAGAGGCTGATTCAATATGAGGAAGCTCAGCTTGAACTCAGAAAACAGCAACTGGCTATAGACAGGGAGTCCCTAGATCTCTACAAAGAGAGAAAAAAGTTGGGACTAGAGTCCCATGGTGGCAGCCATGTCCCTAGAGATAGGGAAAGGTCCTATGACCATAGGAACCTGAGCAAGATTGTCCCTCCCTACCAGAGTGGGGATGACATCCACCAGTGGATAACTGCTCTAGAGAGGGCCTGTAAAGTACAGAAGGTCCCTCAAGAGCAGTGGGCAGCAATCTTGTGGCTCTCCTTTGCAGACAAAGGTAGAGACAAGCTCCTCACTGTTAGAGAGGAGGATGCTGATAATTACAAGGTCTTGAAGAGTGCTCTTATTGATGGGTTTGGCCTAACCACTGAACAGTACAGGTTGAAGTTCAGAGATACCCAAAAAGCACAGACTCAAGACTGGGTAGACTATGTGGATTGTTCTGCTAAGGCTCTGGAAGGCTGGTTGATGGGCAGTAAGGTGTGTGACTTCTCAGGATTGTACAATCTGATAATGAGGGAGCAGATTCTTAATAACTGTCAAAATCAGCTGTTGCATCAGTACCTGGTGGACTCTGATCTGACCTCTACCCAAGAATTGGGAAAGAAGGCAGACAAATGGGTCAGAACCAGGGTGAGGCAGAAGGTACAGAACCAAGGTGGGGACCCTAAGAAGCAAGATGCTAAGAACTCTGAAAAGGGTGGGGAGAAGGGTAAAGATCAAAAGTCTTCCCCAGGCCCCCAAAAATCTTCTTCAGGTGGGGATTCACAGTCTACAAAAGGGAAAGGCCAAAGAAAACTATGGTGCAAGGTCTGTAAGCAAAAGACCCACTGGACCAGTGATTGCACCAAGTCCAAAGGCTCAAGTCCAGCACCCACCAATGCCCCTAAGGCACCTGTCCCCCCTAGTGCAGTTACAGTTGGTGGGAGTGCTCCAGCCAAGGGTTTAGTAGGGTTCACCCTGGGTACTGAGTTGGGCTCTGACCTAGTCAGAGAACTAACTCAGGCTGTGTTAGTCTGTGATGGAGGCATGGATGTGCCCTCCTCTGTGAGTCCCAGTAATCTGGGCAAGTACAGACAACAGCCTGTAATCAATGGACGAGAGGCTTTGGCATTTAGGGACACAGGGGCAAGTGTCACAATGGTGACACAAGACCTTGTGAATCCTGGGCAAGTTATACTTGGTGAGATGTACCAAGTGACCAATGCTAGCAACGTCAGAACAGACCATACTCTGGCAGTTGTTAACTTCTCCTGGGGAGGGGTAACTGGCCTTAAGAAGGTTGTGGTGAGTGCAAACCTACCAGTCGAATGCTTGCTTGGCAATGACTTAGAGACTTCTGCTTGGGCAGAAGTGGAGCTCAGGACCCATGCAGAAATGCTGGGGATCCCTGCAGATGTGTTTGCTGTGACCAGGTCACAAGCCAAAATGTCTAGCACTGAACAGGCCTTGGATTCTGGAATAATGGACCAAGTGCCTTCCAAGAGGAGGAGTAGTAGGGTTAAGGCGGTGCCTTCCCCTTGGCTCAGGAAGAAGATCAGTCCCTTGAGGGGATGATCTCAGTCCTGAAGAAGGAACTGTCCCAGAGGAACTTGAACCTGACCAGGTTGAGTTCTTGGGGACAGGGGGACCTTCCAGGGCAGATCTGAGCCAGGAGCAGCAGAGCTGCCCCTCCCTTGAACCCCTCAGACAGCAAGCTGCTGCTGAGGCTGCTGGGAAAGCTAGTGGTCCCCATACAGTGTATTGGGATGATGGACTCCTGTACTCAGAGTGTAGAGACCCCAAGCCTGGTGCTACCAGGAGGTTGGTTATACCTCTAAAGTTCAGGGGCTTCCTATTGACCCTAGCCCATGATATTCCCTTGGCAGGTCACCTGGGCCAGAACAAGACTTGGGACAGAATTGTCCCTCACTTTCACTGGCCCCACATGTCTGAAGACACCAAGGAGTTTTGTCGCTCCTGTGTAACCTGCCAGGCCAGTGGCAAGGCAGGTGGCACTACAAAGGCCCCCTGATACCACTACCTGTGGTGGGGGTGCCCTTTGAAAGGGTAGGGATTGACATTGTTGGTCCCATGGATCCCCAAACAGCATCTGGGCACAGGTTTATCCTGGTGGTAGTGGATCATGCCACCAGGTACCCAGAGGCTATTCCCCTCAGGACCACTACAGCACCTGTGGTGGCAAGGGCCCTCCTGGGAATTTTCTCAAGAGTGGGCTTTCCTAAGGAGGTAGTATCAGACAGGGGTGCTAACTTTATGTCTGGATACTTAAAAGCAATGTGGAAGGAGTGTGGAGTGACTTATAAGTTCACCACACCCTATCACCCACAATGCAATGGTTTAGTTGAGAGATTCAACAAAACCTTGAAGGGCATGATTAAAGGGCTCCCAGAAAAGCTTAGGCGAAGATGGGACATACTCTTGCCCTGCCTTTTATTTGCATATAGGGAGGTGCCTCAGAAGGGGTTGGTTACAGCCCTTTTGAACTTCTGTTTGGCCACCCTGTCAGGTGTCCACTGTGCTTGGTGAAGGAAGGATGGGAGTTACCTCTCAAGCCCCCAAAGCAAGACATAGTGGACTATGTACTTGGTCTCCGCTCCCGTATGGCTGAGTATATGAAAAAGGCAACTAAAAACCTTGAGGCTAGCCAGGAACTTCAAAAGGCCTGGCATGACCAAAAGGCTGTTCTGACTGTTTACCAGCCAGGACAGAAGGTGTGGGTGTTGGAGCCAGTGGCCCCAGCAGCTCTCCAAGACAAATGGAGTGGACCCCACACTATTGTTGAGCAGAAGGGTGAGGTTAGCCTACTTAGTAGACCTAGGAACACCCAGGAGTCCCCACAGGGTTCTCCATGTCAACAGGTTAAAACCATATGTGGACAGGGCAGACATGGGCTTGCTCATGGCTACTGATGAAGGGCAGGAGGAAGAGAGTGACCCACTCCCTGACCTGCTCTCACAGAACCCTGACGATGGGTCAGTAGATGGTGTAGCCTTGGCAGGCAGCCTCACTACCCAGCAACAAACTGATTGTAGACAGGTGCTCAATCAGTTTAGACACATGTTTTCAATGACACCCAGTCAGACCACCTGGTGCACTCAGGAAGTGGACACTGGGGACAGTCTGCCTATTAAAAATAAGATTTATAGGCAACCTGACCATGTCAGGGACTGTATCAGGACTGAAGTCCAGAAAATGTTGGAATTGGGAGTTATTGAACCCTCAGATAGCCCTTGGGCTAGTCCAGTGGTCCTTGTGCCAAAACCTCACACCAGTGGTGGAAAAAGAGAGATGAGGTTTTGTGTGGACTACAGGGGTCTCAATGCAGTCACTAGGACTGATGCCCATCCAATACCAAGGGCAGATGAGCTCATAGATACTTTGGCCTCAGCCAAATATCTCAGCACATTTGACTTGACAGCTGGCTACTGGCAGATCAGACTAGCTGATACTGCAAAGCCCAAAACAGCCTTCTCAACCCCTAGTGGGCATTATCAATTTGTGGTGATGCCCTTTGGTCTGAAGAATGCACCTGCCACTTTCCAGAGGTTGGTGAATACAGTTCTCACAGGTCTGGAAGCCTATAGTGCAGCATATCTAGATGATATTTCTGTCTTTAGCTCCACCTGGGAGGATCACCTGGTCCACCTCAGGAATGTTTTACAGGCCCTGCAAAAAGCAGGCCTGACTATCAAGGCCACTAAGTGCCAGATAGGGCAGAGTCAGGTTGTGTACCTGGGCCACCTTGTGGGTGGAGGCCAGGTTCAACCTTTGCAGAGCAAGATCCAGACTATCATGGACTGGACTGCTCCAACTACCCAGACTCAGGTGAGAGCCTTCTTAGGCCTGACTGGGTACTATAGGAGATTTGTCAAGGGGTATGGATCAATAGTGACACCCCTGAATGACTTAACTTCTAAGAAAATGCCCAAAAAGGTTCAGTGGACAGCTAGCTGTCAAAAGGCATTTGATGTCCTGAAGCAGGCCATGTGCACTGCTCCCATTCTACAGAGTCCTGATTACTCCAAGAAGTTCATTGTTCAAACTGATGCATCTGAATTGGGGGTAGGGGCTGTACTGTCACAATTGAATGAAGAAGGTCAGGATCAGCCAGTAGCTTTCATTAGCAGAAGGCTGACCCCTAGAGAGAAACGTTGGTCAGTCATAGAGAGGAGGCCTTTGCTGTGGTCTGGGCTCTGAAGAAGTTGAGGCCATACTTGTTTGGTACCCACTTCCTGGTTCAGACAGACCATAAGCCCCTCTTATGGCTAAAACAAATGAAGGGTGAAAACCCCAAACTGCTTAGGTGGTCCATTTCCCTACAGGGGATGGACTTCACAGTGGAACATAGACCTGGGAGTAACCATGCCAATGCAGATGGACTCTCTAGGTACTTCCACTTAGAAAATGAAGACTTAACTGGGCAAGGTTAGTTTAATGTCCCTACGTTTGGGGGGGGTTGTGTAGGAGAGTAGGATCTGCTTCACATGGGTACCCCAACTTTTTGCTGATGCTTCACTGTTTTTCGACATTAGTTTGGCTGGGGCCCTGCTAATCAGAACCCCAGCCTAGCTGCTTCCTCTCTAAAATGGTTTCCATGTGCCTTAGGCACATCACTGATTGGAATCTGGAGTGCCCTTATAAGTCCCTAGTATATGGTATATTATGTACCAAGGGCATAGGTACCTCAGAGGCCTACCAGGGGCTGCAGCATGTATTATGCCACCCCTGGAAGGCCATCCAAACTGACACCACAGGTCTGCTACTGCAGCCTGGGTAAGGTGGTGCATGCACCCCTTACTGTGATATAGGTTACCTATATCACTAAATACATACACACATATAAACCTATAAGTCACTCCTATGGCAGGCCTTATCAATCCTGAAGGCAGAGTGCGTGGTTCCTATGTGAGAGGGTGCCACTGCATGAGCAGGGCCCCTCTGCAGCGTTCGGAGACCCTTCTCTGATGCTGTTTGTAGTGCAGCCTGACCATATACTCTTAAGCGCATTATAACCTCGCGTTAAATGCTAACTTTGGAATGGCTGAACCTAAACATGTCGTGTTTGGTGTCAAACATCTTGGAATACTACCCCCCCGCCAATTCTGGCGGCGGGGGTAGCATTCCACCCTTCTAGAGGGAGAGACATGTTAACCCTGGCCTGGCCGGTAACTTCTTTCTAAAGCCCTGGCATCACAAAATGGATGCTGCTGCCACAGACACGAGTCTGGCCTCCTGCTGCTGGATGAAACTCCGGCAGGGGAGGCCTGGACAATAGGTTTCCTGTCCCAGGGAGGTGTGACCACCTCCCCAGACAGGATAATGTGTATTGGGGCTGGGCGGGAGCACTTTCGGGTGCTTTGAAGTCCTGCACTGGGGGCACATTTGGTGTCCCTGTGCATACCCCAGTTCAAACCGGATCAGGGGCTTGCAGCCCCTGCTTTGGCGTGAACTGGACAAAGGGAAAGGGTGTAGCCACCCCTCTGCCCTGACCCACCCATAGGTGGGGCCACAGAGTAGTCCAACCCCTAAACTTAGTATAAGTATAGGAACCCAGTCCTTAGGACTTTAGATTATCCCTGGACGAAACTCTGACACTGAATCCTGGACCTTCGACGCTCTACTCAAGACTAGAGGACAGAAGAATCTCCCTTGGGGTCAAGGAGTGACTCCCCTGCTTGGCAGGCACCAAAGAAGCAATTGTCCGGTCTACATCGCCTAAGCTCCCGTCGGACGCCGAAGTCTTTGCATCACCAGAGGTGGATTTTCAGACTTCCCCGAGGCTGCCCTGAGTCCCCAGCAAAGCTGAGGCCCGTAGCTGTCGTGGGTAACGTGGAACCGTGACCCCTGGACACCGCACGCATTTGCTAGTGCATCCTCTTCTGGGTCTCCCACGAAGTCGTGCTTTGGGCTCCGAGTAGCCCTAGCCTCCAGCACCAACTGCACCGAAGATCACTGGCCTCCACTCCACGAGTGTCCTGTGAGCCAGCTCCACGTGCGATGTCTCGAGGCTCCTTCGCGGTCGCTAGCCCGTTGGCTAGTAGCCCTTCACAAAAGCCAATCCTTTTCTTCTTGGACTCCCTGATTGCTCCAGGCTTGCCCTCACTTACCCTTGCTGGGTGAGTTCCTCAGACCTTGCTGGTCTGCATCATCGTCAATCTTCATCTACATCGAGACTTGCCGTTGCCAAGGCTTGTTGGGTCCAATCCGGTCGCTGACACCTCAGCACTCGACAGACATTGTGTACCAGCCTGAATCCTGCTCTTGGTCACCGACAACGCCTCCTGGACCTCGTGGCTGAAGAGTCAAGACGACCGTCAACCTACCTGAAGCACCCAACATCGGTGGGCATCTGTCCATCGCCTTCCTGGTCACTGGCTAGTGACCCAGACTCTGTCCCCTCTGCTTTCAGGTTCTTCAGATCTCCGATCCACTCTTGGATCTACCCGGACACTTTCCACTTGGTCGCCAGCAGCACTTTGCAGCAGATCGCCATTCAAATCGACGACGAAACCCGACCCCGAAAGGCACCTATGCACCCGGCTTCCCTGGGTGAGGGAACACGAGTACTCCGGTGCTCCCATGGGTAGAGACTCTAGAACGACCTAGTTCTCAAAGGGTTTGCTCCAAGTCCTCCTTTAAGTGTCCCTTTTCTTTAATTTCCTGATCGCGACTTTCTCCATAGAAGTTAACGGCGTATCGCGGTTGTGTATTTACACTGCACGCGTCCCCCGTGGGTCCCCTGTGTCACTACCTTGGGTGGTTCCTTGTGGTCCAAGCACTGCTAGAGGCTCTAGGCCTAGTGTCTAGTTCAGTCGTGGTTCTTATACCACTTTATTGGTATATGGTTTGGAACGCCCCTAGGTCCCAAACGTGTATTTGTGCTATTGCTGTGTTTAAATAACTTATAACTTGTGTACTTCGAACTCTAGCCTCATAAAGAGACTAGAGGGATGTGTTTAGCAATAAATACATATATTTTGAATATATACCTGGTGTGGTGCTCTTTCATTTGGTCACTCAAGAGATTATAGACTGGTAAAACAAGCTGCATTACATTCCTTCAAGACTTAGCCTGAAGGCTGCTCTCCATAGCTACCACTAGGATAGCTTTCAATAAAGGTTGTCTTTAACCTATCTCCAATAAGGGGTTGTTTGGACTGGTGCAAGGTGCCCACTAGAATTAGTGGACAGCATATGCCAGGCCAACTTCTCACACAGTAACCCCCCCACTTTTTGCCAGACCACTGATGCACTTTTGACTTGAGGTGTCCTGGGTCCCTCCCAATCAGGTTCTCAGGGCCTGTGTTCTTTCCCCAAAACTGTACCCAAACCCAATTGGCACCTCTGTCCACAGGTCAGCCCTTGGTAAATAGTACCACAGGTACCCAGGGCACTGTGACCAGGGAAGACCTCTAAGGGCTGCAGCACTTATTGTGCCAGCCTTAGAGGCCCTGTACCTTTACACACAACCACTGCCATTGCAGGCTGCGTGTTTTGGAGCAAAACAAAGTGAAGAGTCCACATGGCACCCATCCCTGTGTGCCATACCTACAACCCACTGCCCTGGCATAGATCAGTCACCCCTCTAGCTGGGTGCCCTATACTAGTGGTGAGGGTACAGGCCATGAGCCCTGTACCCCTACAGTGTCTAAGTCCATTCTTAGACATTGTAAGTGCAGTGCTGCCATTAAGAGTATATGGTGCTGGGAGTTGGTCATTACGAACTCCACAGCACCATAATGGCTACACTGAAAACGGAGAAGTTTTGATGCCAGTGTGGGATTTAATAAAAAGTGCACTAAAAAAAAAACGACTAGCCTCTGGTGGGTTCCCTGACTGATACACACCAGCCTGCCACCACAAGACATGTTTCTGGACCACTAGGGTGAGATCCCTAAAACGCCCCCTAAATACAGTATTTAGGGGGCAGCCCTGAACCAAGAAGGGAGACAAGAAACCAGAAGACGAAGAGAAGAAGAAAGACCGAACAGCCATGTCAAAGTTAACCAGAGGAGGACGCCCACTGACTTGGCCCCAGCACCTCGAACATGCTCCAGCAAAATACTGGTGTGTCCGGCAGCCAGAAACCTCGAGAAACCCGGAGGACCTGCCTGCCTTACATCCCAAAGACTCTGTCTCCCGTGAACACCGGATTTGTTCAACAACAGACTCCAGCTCCGCAAGGATCCGTGGGTCTGCACCACTCTGCACCCGACGCCCACGACCAGTGTTCGAGTGGCCCAACACCAAGAGGAGGTCTCCCGGGCGACCCTGACCCGAGATCTGGTGACCCCTGACCTGCCTCAAGCCTCCAGCCGACGCCTGCAGCCTCAAACCGGAAGGTCCCCCCAACCGCGACCAGGAGCTGGTAAGAAGATCCGACCCTAAAAGGCACCCCTGCACCCGCCGCCCCGCCGCCTTGGGTGGCTCAACCGACAGTGCCTAACCAACCCCCAGCATCCCAACTTACCTCTCCAAGTGGTGGTTGCACCCAGAAGACCTTCGTCCCCGAGTCTGCAGTGCTTTTGCAAACCGGAGACTCCCCATTGAAAGCTACAGTGCTCCCGACACCAAAACAGCACTCTGCACCCGGCCGCCCCAGTGACGCTGAGGGTGCATCTTTTGTGCTGGCCTAAACCCCCATTTGCCCTGAGCTTAAGCCCAGGAGCTTTGCTCCCACAACCCAGTGGCCTGCTCATCAGCAGCCACCAATCGGAGGCCCCCTATCCCCCATTGGATAACATTAGGCCTCAGCACTCGGCACCCGGCCGCCCTAGTGCCGCTGGGAGTGTAACAAGAGTGTGTCTTGACCCTGGGGGACCCCTGAGTCTAACCCCAGAATACCAACTCCCACAACAAAGTACTTACCTTTGAACCAAGAACACTATTTTCCTCCATAGGATAACATTGACTGTTTTTCTATGAAAAGTTTCTAAGTGTGGTGTTGGAAAATCTAAGAAATCCTTTTACAACTGTACTAAATAACAAAAACGATTTTACTTACCTTTTTACAGGAGATGTCCCAGTGTAGTATCCAGGTATACTACACTGTGAAAGAAAAGTAATCTGAAAGTAATGTACTGGATATTATACTAAAAAGCCCATTCAAAGTATATGTCCTGTATTTCCAAAGCATTACATTTCTCAGTAACAGTACTGTAAATCCAAACTGTGGGGGTCATTACGATGGCGGAAGGTCCGCCACCGCCAGCAGTGCGGTGGCGAGCCTTCCGCCATCGGAAAGCAATTTCCCCCCTGCCACATTACGATGGCGGGGGGAATCGCTTTGCGACTGCGGCGGTCGCAAAGACCGCCCGCCACGCTTCCGCCACAGGCAATCGTTACGATTGCCTGGCGGAGCGGACAGCATGTGTAAAATGTTGGCAGTGCCAGGCAGGCACCGTCCGCCATATTACGATGCTGGCCGCAGCCAGCCTTTCTGTGGTGGGTAAACCGCCATTGAAAGGCTGGCGGTGATTGGTTTTGGGGGCTGTTGCGGGCCCACCTTGTGCTGGGGGGAGGTGGTTGTGCACTGGGGGGGTACCCATGGTACCCCCTACATTTCCCTGCACTGAGTGGCAGGCACCGCATGGTGCCTGCCACGTAGTGCAGGGAAAGGCACTACATGCATTTTTACTATTGTGGCGGGTGCTGCAGCCAGCAGCACCCGCCGCAATGGTAAGCATGCAAGATGCGACTGCCACGGTGGCGGTCGCATCGTAATTTCACGTGCGGGACTGCCGCGTTGCAGGTGGGCGGTCCCAGGCACCGCTACGGTGGCGGGCGGACTCGAGTCTGCCCGCCATCATAATGACCCCCTGTGTTACAACTGTATATTTACTGCAAAGTATTTATCACTTACCTGTGCCAGGCTTGCTTGGTTCTAGAAAATAAAATAACTAAAAGAATATCTTTTTTTTAATTTCTTTTTTTAATTTTTCGTCCTCTTTCTGCCTACTCTCTTACTGGATATAATTCTAGTCCCTTAGAGACCCTATGGGATGAAACGTGGAAAGTGAGGAAGAATAATCCCTGCAAGCATACTGCTGTTTCCGCTTCCATCTCCTTCGCATACTAAGACCCTCGGGGAATAGGAGATACTGTGGCCGACAGCATGTTTGGCTTAATCATTGGACCCACTTGCCTTCTCTCTCCACTCCACCAATGGAGCCCAGATCTTGTCTTTACTTCTTGGATCGCAGGCCATATCCGACTCACTTGTGTATATAATACTCTTAAGGCACTCGGCAAAGGAAGGGGGTTTTCAGATTTCCATAACCTACAAATTTCCCGCCTTGCCAATAAGATTACATAGAATATAAACTTGGAACTAACCATGTTGCTCCGTACTTCTTCCTCTAGGCTTAGTCCGAAGAATATGAGGCAGAGGTCTACCTTAATCTGTTTCCCAAGTATTTCTCCAATAAAATCGCACAGCGAAGTCCAATAAGATGTCATTTTTGGACATTGCATAAACAAGTGTAAGTCATCTGCTGCTGCATACGTACATCTTGAACAATTATAAGTATTACCCGTAACCTTGGACAACTTCGCTGGAGACCAATAGACTCTATAGGTGGTAAACAGATGGTTGCGTTTAAGTGTTGCAGGCTTTACCACTGATCGTAACATACCGTATGAGTCATACCACAATTGTTTCAGATCTTCGTCCCCAAACTCCTCTCCCCATAGATTTAAAATTTCAATTTCGATCTTCTCGTCTGTCTCCAAAAAGGCCCCATACCAAAAAGAGATTTCCTTTTTCCACTGATCAGTTCTCATCACCTGATCAAATTTTGATTCCCCCTCCTCTTGTGCCCAATCTTGTGTTGCCCACCAGTAACATAATTGATAGTACTTAAACCTCGTTAATTGTCCCTTTGTACATTCACTTAGTACTTCCCAGCTCACTAAATTAGAACCTATTTTAAGATCTGCCTAATACCTTATACCTCCCGATTTTAGAGGCTGACTAAGTTGATCTCTCAGGCATTCCGGGGTACCCGGGGATTCCCAAATCGGAGCCCATGATGAAAAATATGGGATGCCCAAGCATTTCCTCACATACATTCAGGTTCTTAAAGCAGACCTCAGAGTCTTCAGCCTCACCTTTTTAAAAAACTTTGGGTCTCCATATTTCAAAAGAAAGTGTTGCAGGGCCTTGAGAGACATCTGCTAACATGGCCTCAAAAAGTAAACCCACAGATGTCTTATCTGTCTTATTTGCCAACATACGGACATTCTTAAAGTGGAAAGCATAACAATAGGCAAGCAGGTCTGGTAACGCCAATCCTCCTGCCTCTAGCTTCCTTCTTAATTTTTTCCAGGCTATCCTAGGGCCCTTTGACGCCCAAATAAAGCTCCCTATTTTCCCCTGCAGTTTAGCTATGTCCTCTTTCTGAAAAATTAAAGGAACAGAATTAAAAAGAAAAGTAATTTTCGGGAGGATAATCATTTTTATAAGGTTTACCCGACCATAGATGTTTAAGGGTAGGTTCGCCCATTTCAGCAACATACTCACTATCTCCTGACTGACTGTCTTCCAGTTTATTTTAGTAATATCCTCCAATTTCTGAGTGATCAGCACCCCAAGATATCGTATTTGTGTTTTTGCCCCTTGACTCATGAAAACAGGTCAACAGAAACGTAAGTGGCTGGGGAAACATGGCGGCACCCTGGAACACGCAAGTTGGGGTGCAAGTTGGGGGTTTTGAGGCACTGGATAAATAGGAACACCTCATAAATAGGAAGTGGGTGATTATTTCAAATGCCTATTTATGACCAATGGTTAACTTATAATAGACATCCAGTCTTCTCTTGTATTCAGACCTTTTTGTACTGTGTCTAATTTACAAATAAACCACTGCTCCCCAAGTTTCCGTGTTTGATTCACATATAGTAGCTATCTGGGAGATAGAGATTAATATGACTGAATCATATAGAGAAATAGTACATTCATATATGGCCGCGCTATTTCAAGAGGCCTGTTTGATGTACCACGTGATACTTGATTTTACTACGTGCTTGCGGCATCACGTGATACATTTGTAGATCAGTTTGAATGAATTACATAGTGACAGAGCACATTCAAACATGGCCGCACTATTTTCCGTTTTAATATATTATTAAAAATAACACTAAGCTTGGTTGTCGTATCACGCGGTACGTGATTTTATCACATGCCTGCAGTATTATGCGATACGTTTCTTGATTACAGGTCTAGAGTATCAATTAGGTAGTTTTTATAGATCAGTCCGATTGGAATATAGAGAGGTAGCATGTTTCAATATGGCCGCGTGAGTCTCCGTTTTCTAATAGAACTTTTCAGGTCTGGTTGTCGTACCACGTGACACGCGGCTACACTATGCGTTTGTCGCTTTCCGTGGTGACGCAATTTGATCATGTGTCTATTTTCCTTGATGACCAGGATAGTTTAAAAGCCGACCGGGACAAAGTAGATGTGATTATCCCGGTCAACTAGCGGAAGAGTGAGGATCTGATACGCTGTATAATCCAGGTGTTGGAAGGTAAGAGCGCAGGAAAAACAAGGGACCATTAGGGTGGTCCGCCGGGTAGCGTCGTAGATAATATTAAAATAGGTGGGCAACCCGGAGTGGGGTTGTTTTAATAAAGTAAGGGCGGTAGAGACAACGAGTCCCTTTTTATATAATGGTGGAGAAGTTGGCATGTTAAGGAAACCTGTTCTATATAGAGTGAAGGAATGTTTATAAAATTTGAGAAATTAATTAAAAGGACAACAGCGGATATATTTGGGCTGATCTTTTACGCCTTCTTTTATATTTAGTTCGAAATTACACAAGGCACAATCCCTGTGTGGAAACAGAGAAAATTGATCTTACCAACACGAATTTGGTCTTTTTCTGATCCGGAAGCAACTAGGATATGCTACCGCTCTGGTACAAGGGACCACTGTAAGGAAGAGTGCTTAGGACATGCCGTGTTTGTTTTCAACAAAGGGTGTTGAAAGGTGAGAATTTCGGTTTAGATTTACCACTTTGTGTGGATTAAAGAGAAGGATTGATGGGGTTAGATTTACCCATGGAATCATTCGTTTTATAATATCTTAATTTAAGGTTTTTTCCCACCACTATAGTAAGATCCAGTGATATAAATAAGGACTCCCTGTGGATGGTTTGAAGACGTTAGTGTGGATGCACACAACGTAGGACAATTGAATAGGTAGGTCATCGGCCTGGAGGATCTGATACATAGTTTTTTAAAGTGTTTAAGTCTGGATGATTTATAAATGAAAGGGTGAGTTTGTCCAATGGTAAACTTTTGCACTGATAAACAATGAAATACAAATAGACATAAAGATGTGAGAAACTGGTAGTTTTTATGATTTCTTTTAGAATGAGTTTTCATAAATGATGTTTTAATCATAATGAAATGTTTTTAGAAATAACTATGAGACTGTACAATTAATTTTGTGGTGTTGTTTTTGTGTAGGTACAATAATGTATTGATGTATTGTATTTTTTAGAATCAACTATGAGAGAGACTTTTTATTCATTGTCTTGAAAAGATGGTTTTACAATTGAACCCATCGAAACGCGTCAACGCTTTAAGATCCATGCAATCCGTATAATCTGGGGGTGCGCTGATTTTAGACGATTCACGTATGAACAGAGACCCCAGATAGTTATAATAAAACGGATGTGGAATTCAAATGACAAATGTGAATGTCTTTTAATGTAATTTGTCTTCTCTCATGCTGCTATACTTTTTTCTCTCTCTTGCTGCTAAATTTTGGATTATTGTTTTAATTAATTGGTGTATGATGTAATGGTTTCATGTGTATGGTTTGTTGAAAATGATGTTGTTTTAATCATTCTGTTTTCTTTTTAATATAAGAAACACATTTTAAGTGCATATATGTATTAATAAATTGAATTTTTAATAATCACATTATTGATTTTTGTAACTTTATTGGTGTCAATAATTTTCTATTGGACAAAATTAAGATTCTCTGAACAATTTAGTGTGAGATTCTCAGTTGTATTTGAGAGTGGATGGTGTTTACAATGTGGATTTTGGTTATATATAGGTTGTGTTGACAGAGGACGAATTATTTTTCAGTCATATAGAGGATAGGCTGTCTTTATCCCCTATTTATTCAATTTTATGTGGTTTTCTCACTTTGGGATGGGGGGTCACGAAAGGCGGAGTGTATTGCCCAAGAGGTAGAAAGGGGGTTTCCCGGGGGAGAGGGGGAGGGGCACTGGGCGTGGGGCGCATTGGGAAAAAAGAGAAAAAAAATGAGTCCTCATTAGGCTATTTGCTGAAGGGTTGAAGGGCAGGTCTGGATCTAAAAGGATTGGGAGGTGGGACCAAGGTTCAATGTTCAAGAAGGTGAAGTGGTGCCATAGAAATGGATAAGAATGGATAGATCAAAAGTAGTGAAGTTCTTAACATGGAACGTAAATGGGTTGAGAAACAGGAGGAAAGTGTTCCGGGTTATGGAATTATTAAAAAATAGTGACGCACAAATTATACTGTTGCAAGAGACCCATTTGGAAAAGAAGTGAGTGTAAACAATGTCTTAGTAGGATACGATGGGTTCAGGAGGTAGTGTATTCTGACCAGAGAGGGAGTACTAGAGGAGTGGCCATCATTATCAGAAGTAACTCCGGAATAAGATTAGTTAAATATTAATCAGATTATTCTGGTAGATGGTTAGTGGCAACTCTATTAATTCAAGGTAAGCCTTTGGTGTGTGCAGTATATTATGGGCCAAATAACGATAACCCGGAAGCTCTTACAAAGCTTGAATCCTGTTTATTAGAAACAACGGTACCGATAGTATTGGGAGGGGACTTTAATTTAGTTATGAATGAAGAATTCGATCGTACGTCAAAGGTTAAATACATTAGTCCGCCAAAAACATTCTCTAGACTGAAGAGCATGATGAGAGAATTTAATTTGATTGATGTTTCACGTAGTAAGAAGGGGGAAGTTAAAGAGTTTACCTTTTATAGTAAAAAGTACAGGCATCACTCCCGTATTGATTATTTGTTAGATCAGGAGCTGTATGGGGATGTGGAAGAGGTAACCCATTTTCCAGCAATTTTGTCAGATCACTCCGCAGTAGTTATGACTCTGGGGGTTCACCAAAGAGAGGGACAGAGACGGTGGACGATGGACAGAATTATATTACTGGATGAAGAAGTGGTCCGTGATCTGGGGGGAAAATCTGATGACTATTTTCAAGCCAATATGGGATCGGCAAAGAGACAAATAGTTTGGGATGCTTTTAAAGCGTATTTAAGAGGGGTTTTAAGATCCATAATGGTGGGAAAGAGACGAGTAGCGAAACAGGAAGAGGAGAATAGAATCAGAGGAATTAAGGTAAAAGAAGGAGAATTACAGAAAGCTTCAATGGATGGTTTGGATAGTGTTCGGACACTTATTAAAGATTTGGAGAAGTTGCAAGCAGAATTTCAGGCACAGTTGGATAAAAGGCTACTCGATAGATGGAAAGTGAGTAAGCTTCAACACTTTGCTTACGGAGAGAAATGCAGTTCATTGTTAGCCTGGAAGGTTAAAGCAGATAAGGCGAGAAATACAGTTCGTGACTTAATTAGTAGGGAGTCAGGAGAAGTATTATATGCCAATACAGATCTATGTGGAGAAGCTCGAAGGTTTATGAGTGATCTGTAGAGTGAAGATATACAACCCGATCGGGAAAGTATAAAAGATTGGTTAAGAATGGCGGCACTCCCACAATTAACGGATGAACACAGGAAAACCTTAGAGGGAGAGATTACGGACAAAGAGATTAGAACGCAGTGTAGAAAAATGGCAAGGGGAAAGGCAGCTGGACCAGATGGTCTTCCAGTTGAGGATTTTCTATGTATCATGGATATTGTAGTTCCAGTTTTAAAAGCCATGTTTAATGAGATATAAATGGATGGGGAAATTATCCCTAGTTCTTGGTCTGAGGCTACGGTTACATTAATTTTAAAACCGAACAAGGATCCTCAGAAAGTGGATTCTTACAGACCAATATCCCTTTTAAATACGGACTACAAGATCTTTTCTGGGATTATAGCTTCACGTGTAGCTAAGATTATAAAAAGGGTCATCCATCCCGATCAAAGAGGCTTCATACCAGGGAGGCAGTTAAACAAACTTACATTTCAGTTGATAGGGGTTGTGGATATGGCGGAAGTACGGAACTTACCTTTAACCATAGTAGCAGTAGATGCAGCTAAGGCCTTTGACCAGGTGCACTGGGTATATCTGTGGGAGGCATTAAGCAGTTTTGGGTTCCCGCAGAATGTAGTGAAGGCCGTGCAAAATCTTTACTATTGCCCTAAGGCTAAGGTACTGGTAAATGGAGAATTGTCAAATTGGTTCAGCATTTCTAGAGGAACAAGACAGGGTTGTCCCCTGTCTCCGCTTCTTTTTAATTTGTATATAGAGCCATTAGCTAATGTGATAAGGGCAGATTCCATCATTCCCCCTTTCAAATCTTTTGGGTTAGAAGTTAAATTGGCTCTATATGCAGATGACTTGATTCTTTTTACCAGTTATCCGCAAAATGCTATTCCTAATCTGTTGAGGAAGGCGGAGAATTTTGGTTTAATCTCGGGGTATAAAGTGAGCACAGGAAAAACCGAGATAATGGAACTAAAAGAATATTTTTATACAAAAACAATTGGTCTGAAGTTCAGTCTTTGAGTGTGTGAATTCATTTGCTGACTGAGTGTGTACAACAAATGCTTAACACTGTCCTCTGATAAAGCCTTACTGCTCGACCACACTACCAGAAATAGAGAGTGAGGTGCTATCTACTTTACCTCTGCCTACCTTTTGGGTTCCACTGGACTTTGTGCACACTATACCTCACTTTGGTATAGTATATACAGAGCCAGCTTCCTACATCAGCCAACTCCCAACGAAAAGCGCGGCTCGCCAAACTCTATTTTTATAATATTTTATGCTTTTAATAAGCAGCGCGGCACAGGCGGCATGCAGTGATGCTAACTAAAAGCATGAAATATTGAAAGAAAAGAGTTTGGTGAGCCGAGCCTTTATTTTATTCAGCGATGCTCGACAAACTCTGTTGGGCAATCTGCATGCCCTGTCTTGCCCTTTCGCCTTCATCTCCATAAGCATCACCCCACTCCCAACGAAAAGCCCGGCTTGCCAAACTATTTTTTCAATATTTATGCTTTTAATAAGCAGCGCGTCACAGGCGGCATGCTGTGCTGCTTACTAAAAGCATAAAATATTGAAAAATAGATTTTGGCGAGCCACGCTTTTTGGAGTGGGGCGAGGCGGGGCTTGCAGAATGCCCAACAGAGTTTTTGAGCTGCGCTAAATAAAATAAAGGTGCGGCTCGCTAAACTCTTAATTTTTTTACAATATTGTATGCTTTTAGTAAGCAGTGCCATGATGCTTTTTCTTTCCACCACTCCTTCTCTGTTTCTGCTTCTCCCCCCTTCTGCTGCTCTCTCCCTCACGCTGGAATGCTGCTTGCATAGCTCGTACATGCCTGCAAGTGAGCCCTCCAACTGCCCAGACAAGCCGTTTTGTATTCTCTGCCGCTTCACCTAGTTTGTTTAAAAAGCTACATACACACAGAAACATAGACTGACAGACAGAAACAAACACACAGACAGCCTCTCTCACACACACACACATGCACGCAGACACACATGCAGACACACACTTGCAGCAAATTAAACCATGCCCACTGCAGCCAGAGGGGAGCCGTGTGGAGGGGTGGCACTGCTGTCATGAAGAGGACGGGCATCGGACACTAGTCAGGGGCGTAACACAGGTCCCCGCAGCCCCCGCGTGCGGGGGGCCCCAAGCTCCAGGGGGCCCCCTCGGCACTGCACTCTGGCCGGAGAGCTCCTGATTGAGCCCGGAGGGGGCCCCTCTACGTACCTTGCAGGGAGGCCCCCTCAATTTCCGTTACGCCAGTGACACTAGTGAGGTGCTCCGCACCCCATGGTGCCTTTGTGGGCATCTGGTATCACTGCGGAGCCCAGGCAGGAGCGTTAGGGGTTGTTTTTTAAACACTGCTGGCCCTGTGTCCAGCGGCCAGTCAGTGCCAGGGCGCATGGGCTGCAAGTGCCTTGCATAAGGCAGCCACAGATAAACCACATTCTCCCCCTCCAGGACTGATCCCATATATTGCCCTTCGTTGCTGCTCCTTCACAACCTCTCCCTGTACCCCATTTAGAATTTGTTCTATGGAGAAATTCTCACACGTGGCATGAGGAAACTACAGTTCCGGCTTACTGCACTTTTACACTGTTTATCCGTTGCTTCCTACTACCTAAAAACAAGGAAGACTTTTAATTAAAGCAACCATGTGTATTACGTGTGGCAAATTGCTTAGTCCCATTATTGGCAACACACCCCACCCACACCACAACAGAGTATGCATGCATAAATAAATACACAACACAACTTTTGTTTGGGAAAATATTGCTGCAGGTTTATTCCATACAAAAATATGCAAATATGGTGGGTTATCTTACGGGCGATCCAAGGGCAGGCAGCTGTACCACTCTACGCTGCCCTGCCCGCCTGATGAGCCAAGCACTGTGGAGAATCCAATCAGCGCTACCCTTATGGGGGTGATCCCCTTACTGGATCACGTGACACATTGGTCCCTTATTACTCACGCCCCTTTCGGGGCGGAGCGTAGCAAGGCAAGCCCCCGGTTGTTCAGGCCCACAACCGCCTGAAGGACTAACGGGGCGCCGACGTAATTGTTCCAGGACCCTCCCATGAGGCTCCTGGGATTTGTCTCTGGCACCCCTATTGTGCCCACGCAGAGGTACCCTTCTGTACCCATCTGCTTCCAGATCGCCCTGTAACTCCGCCTGCAACGACAAAAGAAAAACATTACAACGTTCTATGTACTTCGCCTGCCAACCCCACGCCGGGTAAGCGGTAGGGTGGGAGACGGCGTGTCCGGCGCAAAGAGGACGGCAAGATGGCCAGGGGAGGCATAAATACCTCCCCACCTCCTCTGCGACCGGGAAGTGACGCGTCTGGAAGGGGGCTCCTCCTCGAGCCCCGCGTTCTTAGTGGGGGTGGGGAAGTGCCCAAATGGCACTAAAGTGGCCGCCCGTTTAGGGGGCCCCCTGCGGGGGCCGCGGGCAGCCGCAATTTATGTTTTTACCTCTTCTCTTCCTCCAATACGTAGCCGTAAGTGCTCCCTTCCCACCTCGCCTTAGCCTTCTGCCACATACCGCTTTTATTGATCGCATAGTCAAACTGTGTGACCCTAGCCAAATCGCCTATCATCCCTTTGTCCCCGTTCTCTGACAAACATTGGACCCCGGGAGTGCTTAGATTAATCTGTATACCAGTGTTAAGCGGCACTATATGGAACTGGACTGTTACATTGGCAGTTGCTGCTCGCATCACACACTACTGTTATTACTGTTGTAATAGTCAGCATATCAGGCAAGTTTACATTAGTGGCCTTTTTAACCCCAACAGTGAATCGCCTCAGTGCCACAAACAAGGTTGCCATCAGTAATGTAAAAAAGGATTTATCAATTTCTATTGCCTCTACATTGCTAACACAAAAGTCATAACTGTTAAAAACATTTCCATTTCAATGCCACTAGCTGTAACAAAAAAAAATGTTAGATCTAATTCATTGCAAATGCTTGTTCTAAACATCTGCCTTCCGAAGCACAAGACCACTCACACCGAAACTTAACATGGCCTGGACATGAACCTAAGCTTGCTTTTAAGTGTAACCCCTCACACCTCTCAAGTGGAAGATTAGTAAAGTAATTCGAAGGTCATCTTTCCAGAAAATGTCCAAATTACGGAGAAAGCCTGTCCCCCTAACCTAACCTGATCCACTTTGTTCACAAGGCTATACATAATAAATGTAAAATGAATTGCAAAAGTCACTTTTCAAACTTCTGAAAAAGCTGAGTCCATAAACACTATTGAAAATAAACAAAAGATCGTGAACTATACTCCTACAAATAAACATATTTTAAGTAAAGGATAATTTGACACATAACAGTATATGTTAAATAAATTATAATTTGACACGTAACAATATGTTAAGTAAATGATTTTCGAGCATTCGAGATCTCCGTTTATTTTTCTGCTTTGTTTTACATTTAAATAACATCTTGAGGCTGTCCGTTCAACTAGTTAGAGGTCACGGTAGAATAAACAAAAGAAACAGTTCATTTTGTTTACTGAAACCCTTTCTGAGCGTCTGTAAGCAGAGCGAGGGGTTCGTGCATTCCTTCAGCTGCTCAGCTCGGTGTACTGCTGCTTCTGCCTACTGGAGCAGAGGCTCGCCTCTCTTGGGGTGGGCGGGGCTGCTGGGGGCTGCTGGGGGCTCGTCCGAGGACGTCCGGAGTCTGCCGAAGGGCAGGGGATACACAATTCTCTGGGGATACCAAATATTACACAACACCTGCATAGCTGCCAAGGTTTCAGATTGCTATGTGTGACATTTTTATAATTTCTGTGTAATTATGAGTGACATTTTATCAACTATGAGTGACACTTTCTAAGGAGCAAAATCAAGCAATGAGACGAGGGAAACATATAAACATCATTAATTACACCCATTTGAGCAAAGATAAACTCTAAGAAGATCTTAGAATTGCTGTAAAGCACCAGAAATGGAAGGGCATTTTTGGAACCTGGAGATCCAGTAACTGCTAACTGAGGAGACCAGTCACACTACAGGAGTCTCGGGGTTTGCAAGTCACAGTCTACAAAGGAGGCCTGGAAATTATCAATGCCTCTGAGTTTATATAGGAGAGAAGTGCGCACAGAGAAGGAACGGAGGATACATCCTGACATTTAAAAAGGTTATATAGGATGTCAATAGACTAAGTACTGAAGTTTAAGGTGGGGCTCAGGGCCCTCCTGTGGGTTGTGTAGAAGTATCAGGGAGCGAGGCATGGGCCTGCTTGGTGTACATAGGAGTTCCACGGACACCCACAGCCAGTGCAAGTGCACACAAAATGTATAGGGGTCACAGAGTGACACTGTAAGGTGTACAATCATGGAGGCCCAGTGGGCTGCCTATTCACCCTCTGGACTGCGTTCTGCTGTCTGTGCTTTATTAGGCCAGTGCTAACAATTAAAGAAACGTTCACGCAGACAGTGGTTGAGGTTTAGTGACAGAGTAGTAGTTACTTAACTCACGTCAGTGGCGCAGCAGCGCCTGCCCAGTGTGGCGGAAACTCTAATTAGAAACTAAGTAAGTAGAAACTAGTATAAACTAAGTTAAAACTTACTTGAACAACCGTCAACGCAGGTCAGGGTCTTCTCTGTCAGTAAGCCTGACACCGGTGATACGTGGTGACGGGGTCACGGTGGGCGCACTCACTGGCACAGCACATGATGACCGGCGGCTGCTCCACCAGTCACTCTGCTGGCAGTCAGACTCCCTGCAGGCAGCTCCCCCGATCATGACAGTCATCAGCGCCGTGGGCAGCCCGGTGGGCCATGATCCGGAGTGTGACAGTACAGTGCAGCGAGACGACGCGCTACCGTCCATCGTCCAGCGGCCGCCTGGTGGGTTATGCGCAGCACCAGCCAGCAGCAGCTGAGGCAGCACTGTTGCAGCGGCGACGCGAGCACACTTACACTGACTACATCAGACGAATCACCCGCCGCGGCGCGTGAGGTCACATCCGGATTTTGGGCAGGCCCCGGCGCCCCTGAATCGGGCACTAGAGTGTGGGCTGTGAGTGTGTCAGTCAACAGTGACTGACTCCTGCCTCGCTGCGCCGTGAGCGCCCCCTGCCCGGGAATAATTAATTAATGCAGCCGGAGCCAGGGTGGCAGGCCCCGGCTGAGTGAGGCCGCAACATTGTAGCACTGCAGCACTCAGTGACTCAGCCAGAGCTGAGGAGCAGCTGCAGACAACATGATGGTTAACTGTTTATGAGCCAGAGCTGCTCGGGCAAGTCTGCTGGGAAACAGCAGAGGCGGTGCGCTAGCAACGTTTTAAATGCGTGACAAAGCATTTCAGTGCGGTGATGCGGAACACCACACTGAAATGCGTTAGTGTCACACGTGATGCGTGATGCTTGGCAGGACTGCACCTGTCATCTCAAGAGCTGTACTCAGTAAGGGCAGCCAGGGACGCTTCGGCTCAAATCATGCTGGTACCAGGTCAGAGGTTTCCCCCTTTTTGCTCTTTGTGCGCTCCTTATTCTTGTGCATAGCTGGCCAACCAGCAGGTGTGCTGCTTATAACGATTTTGACTATCGGAATACTCTTTTCTTCCATAACGTTTGTGTTGTCCTGAGTGCATAAACGAATTAAGTGCATCTAGTATATCACTTGACATGCTTTAAGAGGCTGCTGTTAACATTCAGATTTGCATTCAAACAGTGATACAGCAATCACAACCAACTGCACTAAGAACATTTGAGCTAACACTGGGGGTGTAGGCATTAGGCCTCGTCTCTCGCAGTGGCGGCTCCCCCATTGGGGCGTCGGGGCGTTGCCCCACTGCTTTCTTGCAGTGCGAGAAGGCAGAAACATAAATGGTAAAAACTACCATCTTATGTCTCTGCTTCTCGCACTGCGAGAAAGCAGAAGTGTCTGGTTGGGGGTGGGCGGTCCTGCTCGAGGGCAGGGGAGTGGCTTGCCCACTGTTGTGGGTCGTGACTGTTTGGTCGGCCCTGGGGCCGACCAAACAGTCAGTATGCACAACAGTGGGCAAGCCACTCCCTCCTGCCCTCGAGCAGGACCGCCCACTCTCGCTTTTTCTCTATGTAGGCTGCTGCATGCAGCCTACATAGAGAAAATGTCCCGGCTGGGGTGCTTTCCGCTGCACCTCACCAATCACAACGCTGCCATTGCAGCGTTGTGATTGGCGGAGGGGAAGGAGGGAGGCTGCTGCCTTTCCTGGCGATGACGATGAGAGCTGCAGGTACCGGAAAACGCAGGACGGCGGGAGTCGGGAGACTCGGGACCCATTATAAAGCTGAGGTGGCGTGGGACGGTAAGTTTTATTTGATATTTTTTTATAATTAAACCCCTCCCGCCTCCCCCTCCTGCGACGACCCCATTTCCACCTCCCCCCCGTCATGCTGGCCGGGCCGCAACTGAGTATTCATTGCACGTGAGTGCTGTACATTTGTTGTTTGCATGTCTGTTTGTTGTGTGTGTGTTTGTGTGTATGTACCTGGACTGCACAAGGCGAACACTATTGGTTTGCCAGTGGCTGCGTAGCAAACCCAAATTACGTCATACTACTACTTCCCGCCCTTTCCACGACCTGGGAAGTGATGAGAATCCTCGCACCGTTCCTGATGCTCCTGTCATGAAACTCCTTTGTGACGTGCTGTATCCAATAATGTATACCTCATGGTATTTTATGCCAATTGCAAACAGCTACTTTAATATTATCAGTGACATGGTACACATGAGTCTGGTTGCCCCTCTCCGCGCTGCCCATTGCCTCTGACCACGGCGTCTGGTGGCAAACTGTTCAAATGGCTCCATAGACCTCGGTGCGGGTTTTTAAAAGCTGGGCTGCTTCCTGGTATCACACGGTGGCCTTCGGCTCCTGCGGGCCTCTTAGGAACGAACGCAGCTGCACCTCTTCATAACACTCAGCTGCAGATAAACACGCACGCATACGTCCTGTTCAAACTTGCACACTCTTTAAATCTTTACAGCAGCTGTGTAAAAAAGAGCGTTTGCGGATAAACATGTTTTGTGGCTCCTTAGGAATTGATATGTATTAATACAAGAGTGTTTTTTCAATGAATCATGATGTCCTGTTACGGTGAACCAGAAAGCAAGCTGGCCGTTCGCAAGGGCTGAACTGCGCATGCGCCATTGTAACCAGAGTGCTGAAGCACGCCAATCTGCGAAGAAACAAAATGTTGGTGTCTTCTTTCGTATTTGAATTTTAAGGCAGAGAGTGCCAGCTGGCCCGGCCGTAGGCCGCCTAGGACCTCTTCAGTCGGGGTTGGTTGCTCTTTGACCCTGCATTGACTTACTGGGGAAGTAAAGCTAGAAGATAATCAACAGTGCTGTTGAAAGGCAGGGCTGGCTTAATGACTGGCGAAATGATGCTTGTTTACTTGGCAGGGCTGGTCATGCCAGTGTAAGTTTGAGCCAATTGTACATACGTGTCTTCACTGTGGGACCTCGGTTGCGCTTCCAGATCAGACAGACCTTGGCAGAAACCGTGAGCTTTGTATCAGCCAAGTCAAGTGCACCTGAAAGGTAGTGGTCTGCTGCCCCGGCCCCCTGTATGTATATGCGAAAGGTCTGAGTACAATAACTGTCAGGAATTTCCAGGTACTCCAGTGCACGGGGTGCTAACTTCGGGGGGGCGCAGTGTGTGCAAGTAACTCGGGTACAAACATTTTCGCCCCACCACTTTGAAAATCCACCAGCCGCCACTGCAGCTGAGACAAGGGGGTGGGCACGGAGGCGGCCTATCTAGGTATAAGTGCTCCTTGCGTCCCCCCAGCACGGTACTCGTATAGCTCTATTTTAGTGTCACCATGAAGAAGATTTACAGAGATACTTCTACTAAAAGCCGGCCAGTAATCAACTCTATCTGCACTGTTAAGAATCCCAATCGAATTCCCCCCAACAAAGAAATGGAGTTCAATGTATTCAGCAGAGAACCTAGGAATTGTTCTCCGTGGGAGATGCCTGGGCAATCAGGTCATTTGGAATTCTCTTAACTCAAGGGGAAGACGGACGCTCAACATGCAATTAAAGAGGCAGTATCTGGCTTGACCTCGCTGTCCGCAATGGAAATTAGTAATATCTTAGAACCCCCCCCTTTGATGCGGCAAGTTCTGTTTCTCCTCAAATTATGAACATTAGTACATCTGCAACAAATGAAGCACTAGCACTGGGTGCTCCAGGTGTCATCATATCCCCTATTTGCAAATTCTAATGCGAAGGAACAGCGCAAATCCACCAGCTCCATAGCATTCAAGGAAACAGTCAGCTCTGAGACGCAGGCAGAATTATCTCTCGGTAAGACGACCACGAGCACAGTCGTGGGTTCCTCCCTATTCACCACCGCTCTGGAAGCTATGATTGAGGCCTCAACAACGGACACAGTGCCAGGCAGGAGGTCTCCACCGCTTCAGATCCTACCTCGAATTTAAAATGCGGAAAATATTGATGTCCAATCAGACTCTACTAACGTTCTGCTACAACAGCCTTTGTCAGATCTAAAAAATATGAAAATATCTCAGGAAGATGCACACAAGAACACCAAGTCATAGCTGTGCACGATCCAATCCCATATTCAACAGCTCACGTCATGCATCATTGATGAGGAGCAGCGGATCTAAGATCTTGAAGACAGCTTACCACATCAAACGGTCCAGGTGACTAAATTACAAACCAAGCTGGCCGAACTTCAAATTAGGGTCGCTGATGCAGAAAATCGGTCACGAAGATGACGTGAAAATGGTCAGTCGGTCATAGCTGTTGTATCAGAACTTATTTCTAAATATGTATGTCCCGAAGCAGCAGCTCAGAAGATCGATCTTACAATCACACAGGCTCATAGTGTTCCAGCAGTCCACCATCCTAATGCCAAGTATCCTCAAACTATTATTGTCAACTTTGGTGACTTTAGAGTCAAGGAACGGATTTTGGCAAGTGCTACTCGAGACATGGCATATCAGACTACGGATAATATTTTGTTTAAGCTGTTTTCAGATATGTCTGCACTGGAAGGAATTGACAGCCATGATTAATTGTTTTCAGCAGGAGCTCGGTGCCCCCGGGTATCATTCAACAGTCAAAGCTGAAAGTTCTATACAAGGGTAAGGCACACATTTTTCAGTCGATTGAATTGGCTCGGGAGTTTCTTCAGTCTTTACAGCACCAAGCCGGAGATAACAAGGACTAGCATACCAAATAAGTCTTTAGATTCCCTTTGCTATTTGCTTTTTCTCTTCTTTTTTTTTCTTTCTTGTTCTCCACCATGTGCAATGCTGAATATGCGAATGTTGCTCGATCAGAGCGGTGGGTCTGCCTAATGGTCGCCAGCTACCTACCCAACTCACAGCACCCTTATTCAGGGTTGGGCAGCAGGGTTGGTGTGGGGGTTGAGTGGGGATAGAAGGGCACATGGGAGGAAAGGTGGGTGCCTTCCCAGGAATCCCAGATGGGGAGGGTTTCCTCGCTGGAGGATGCCAAAGGGGGGTCACAGGGGTGTGTGGGCATTGGGAGGGGGTGAGGGATGGTGGGGGGTATCAAAATGGGGCAACAAAAACAGGATTGCTTTAATTTAAGAGGGATGGTTAAAATCTTTGGAATTTGTAATATTTCCTTTATTAGCTTATGTCAGGGAGCGCTATGGAGATCATGGCATTCAATTTAAAATCTTCTAATGAATAAGATCAGAATAGTCGCATGCAATACTAATGGCATCAATAATCATAATACATTTAGCTCTATTATAGCATGGCTTAAAGAATCAAAGGCGCAGGTGATCCTACTTCAGGAGACCCACTTGAAAGCTTCAACCAAAGCTCCGTGGATGCCATGATGCATATCTCATGCTTTTTTGGCATCAGCTAGTGCCGCAGTGTGGGGGGTTGCAATTCTTTTTACTAATAAATTTGTGGGGGAAATTATACAGGTCATGTGAGGTCCTAAAGGTAGATGGATTAGGGTCAGCTTGAAACTGTTTGATCAGATTATTCATATGATCAGTTTTTACGGGCCAATTGAAAATGACGCAACATCATTAGACGAAATGTACTGTATGTTGGTCCCCCTTACGGGACTGATTCTCATTGAAGGAGATTTCAATCTCATTCAACGAGTGGGATTGGACTGCTCTCGTTCTAACAAACATCAGAATAAACCAAAATCAGCTCCGGTTTTGGCTTGTCTTCAATGAGATTTTGCACTAGTTGATCCATGGAGAGCAGGTTACCCTACCAGAAGGGAATATACCTGCTTCTCCAAACGTCTTAACTGGCATGGTCATTAAAAAGGAATTGAAATTTGTGAACTATTAAAGAGATTTGGGATGGGATCTCTAATTCTAGAGTTTCAGATTCCCACAAGATAGGAAAGGTTTTTCTGGAGCATTATGATCAGCTCTATACATTGGATTGCAATCCTTCGTCCCATGTAATAGAGACCTTTCTTTAATCTATAGTACTTCCTTCTCTCGAAAATTATACCTAGCTAAATACATGGGCCGAAATCTTAGAAGCTATAAACTGCTCCGAGTGCCAAAGCTTGTGGCAACAATGGTATACCATCTGACTTTTGTAAAATCTTTTCCCACCAGATTGTCGATTTTTGGTATTATTGATCAATGACTTTTTAAATGGGGGCGAGATTCCTGAGGAATTTACTGAGGCAGTTATTGGTATTTTTCTAAAGAAAGATAAGTCGTCCGAACAACCTGGGTCTCACTGCCCGATAAGTCTTTTGAACTCCGATTATAAGCTAGTCACGAAGATGATCACACTAAAACTAGCCCCTGTTGCTTTGTCACTAGTATATCAAGACCAAAATGGCTTTTTGCCAGGCAGAACTTTATCAACTAATACCAATTTTGTAATACAAGCAATATATTATTTTCTAACAACAATGTTCCAGCAGCCATCATTATGCTAGATGCCAAAAAGGCGTTCGACTGTGTGCAGTGGAACGTCCTCTTTACGATTCTTCGGCGGTTTGGCATCCCCCTCAAAGTAGTTAAACTAGTGAGAAATCTTTATTCTAAGGCTAAAGCTACAATAATGGTCAATTCACAGGCAGCTGTAGTTATTTCAATCTCTCAGGGCACAAGGCAAGGGTGTCTAATGTCAACCGTACTGCTTGCTCTTTTCGTCGAACCGTTAGCGGCGGCTCTTAGGCAAGATCCTGAGATTCAGCCTCCACTGCCTGATGCTCCTAAGCTGAAGTTATTCGTAGATTATATTATTTTGTATTTGTCTGCAAATAGCCGTAATATCGACAATGTCTTTCGTAGAATCCAACTTATCTCGGAAATCGGGGGCTATAAAATAAACCAGGCCAAGTACGAGGTGCTTCTTTTCCATTGCCCCCATACGATTCTTCCTATTGAAGTGTAGCATAATTTTTTGGCAACTCGCCCTGTCAGATATCTGGGTATATTTATATCTAATGACATTGCTGATCTGTTCAAATCGAATTATTTGACTATTCATAGTAAAGCTTATAAAAAAGTGGCAGAATTTACCAATATCCATTATTGGACGTGTGGCCATTATTAAAATGTCAATTCTCCCCCTATTTATTTTTCTTTTTTCTACATTATTATTTCGGTTAAACAGGCATTTTTTCTTGAAATAGATCAACTATTTCATAAGTTTTTATGGCAGGGGAAAAAACCTCAGACAAAAGTTACAGACTCTACAGATGTCAGTTGCCAATGAAGGGTTAGCACACTCCAGTATTCAGAATTACTATATAGCAGCCTTTTTTGACTGGCTGAATCGTGCGGCAGGGGGTACCCCTATGAGTTATTTCTATCTTCAGTATATGTTGAAGGTACAGGGCGGGCTTCTACTGTCCTTTTTGAAAATCCCTATATTACCCAAATGCTCACGGTATAAAATTCCACACATAATGGTCAGAAGATTTCGACAATTGCAGGTTGAATACTGCTTTCGTTGACCCATCCATCTGTTTCTTTGTCCGAAATTATAACTGTAGGCCTATCCCTTCCGAAAAGGATTATTAGGAAATGGGAAAAGGCAGGGTATTGGGTCATTTTCTTTTGGGAGGGCAAGTTAAAACATTGGCACAGATATCTGAGGACACGAAAATGTTACACCCGATCTGATATTCTCCTTCCTTCGAATTTACGAATATCTTCAGACGTACGACCAGACAGCCAACACAGCCAAAGATTATATTAGTAGAACACATTTCAGAATAAAGCTTGTAGGCATCGGCATCTGGTATCAACTGCTATATTCGTACGTTCACGAGTCTACAGCCGCGTTAGCCTTTTCCTCGTTGTCATAACTTCTTGAAGGAAGAATGTATTATTCAAGTTGGCAGCAGTATAATCTTATGGCTCACAAATCCATACGTGGTGCCAATTTCTAATAGCCAAATAGTTGATCTTGCAGAGATGGAAATCAGCGGAGTACCATGGTAGAGCTCGGGGTTGACAAAATGAATTGTGTTAAGAAGCACAAGGAAC
This sequence comes from Calotriton arnoldi, assembly GCA_963921515.1. Classification (NCBI taxonomy): domain Eukaryota; kingdom Metazoa; phylum Chordata; class Amphibia; order Caudata; family Salamandridae; genus Calotriton; species Calotriton arnoldi. The sequence goes on from CAWUFW010002066.1 coordinate 392,764, forward strand.
TTTATGCTCAAAGGCGAAATAAAAAAAGCAGTAGGAATTTGGGGTCCATTCTAGGGTCGTTGGAATCTAAGGGGGGGGCATTAGTTAAGGCAGTGGTAGCAAAAAGACTTCAGGTTTTTGCATTTGTATTTGGATTCTGTTTCATTAATCAAGTGTTGGTATCGCTGAACCAGTCCTGCTTGTACAAATGTATTTTTTACTCCCTGATTATCAAAATAAAGATTTAAAAAAAAAAAAAAGATATATATGGATTAGGATAACCTGCGCAGCATGAAACTGGATATTGTAGAATATAACTAAGGAGCAGAATCTGAGAATTATTATACACCCACAGATTCCAGTTTTTAGTAGACATCCTTTGATTGCCCGCCCAATTTCACTTGTACAATCATTTGGATCCAGGTAGTACTTTATTTTAGGTAATTTTTCTGTATTTTGCTTGCTTGTAAGTGGAGTTTGCCTGGTGCTACAATATGGTGAGTCTCTTCCCCCCATTCATCTCTCTTCCGTTGCCTTAAATTTTTCTGGGCTGTTGCCCATTGGCTTTTTTTTCTTGTTGCCTCCGAGGTGGCCGCCCGTTACCTAACACTCATGCAACTTTTCACAGAGAGTAAATTTGTACTTGGCTTCACTTATATTCTTTATTGTTTTAACAATAAGCCTAATTTGCTTGGGTACTTGTTTTGTACTAGGGGCCCAATTGTCCATTAGCATAGAACCTCGTTTAGCAATCATGGAATCCCTTCACTAACAGCGGTTACAACGTGTGACTGGGCCTAGCTTAATAGAATATCATAAAGCAGCTGCCTGTGGTGAATTATCAAATTCACAATTTCTTAGATTCTATTAAAGATTTCACACCTTTGTGGCACATTTGAAGGCAGTGGTGGTTCATTATGAATCAAAAAGAGTTCATTGCCATCCCTCTTTAAAGATCCCTTTTCATTCCCAACTGTGTAAAATTATTAATTGCTGGAGGCTACATTTCCATCCCTCAGGTTGTTCTGTTTTTTTTCAATTCAGAAATACGGTTCTCTAGGTTTATAACATTTTTTTAAATTGTATAGCCATAAAATTTGATTATATTTTTATAACCACAACCAATATCTTTCTATGAATAAAAAACGTTCAAATATACTTCTGAGAATTTGCTATCTTAACATACAATAAAGCCTCCACATGGGTTTTTCAAATCACATTCTCCAGCAAAGACTAGAGAAGACCAATTGTAAAGGTACTTATCTCTGTTTGGTAAGAGTATCAGAATAAAATAAATTCATCCTTTAAAGCACAAAACCTGCAATCACCTACTTCCATTATCAATAGCATCTAAAAATGAGGACTGACACAGTCCAAATAGGTGAGTTAAGTCAGGAGGAGATTTTTGCCAAAATGAGAAGGAGAGATTAGCGTTGGCACTAATTTCATGAAAACTTATTATGATCTTTTCCATAATCTATAATTAGTTTCCATATTATGAAAAACTCAATGGTCCCTTTTTTGACAAGTATTCAAGTATTGATATTGTCCCCACCGCTACAATCTCACAAAAAGGTAAAGTACCAAGCCATTGCGCACCCTTCACAAGACCTGGACTTAGAGCCACATCATTGGGTAAATATGACATTAGAATATTCTAACTAGTAATCTAATTAATTATTGATGATGACTTAGGCAGAAACTACCAAAGTGCTAACTGGAACAATTGACAGCTCAAGGTGAATATCCTGGGTAGGAATGGCACATCTAAACTCGAGGGACCCTTTCTAAATGGACCTCTTATGCTTCTCCAGATCAGACTTGCCATTAGTTATTCTTTTTTAGGATTATCCTGCTCATGTACTACATGTCCCCAAACTGTGTTCAGGTCAACTCTGGATTTCTACAACTAATATTATCCTCTCTGCGTTGTTAACATGTTGGTGGCACATTTTCTTTTTTTATCCCAGAGGATAGCCTTCAGGGAGTTTCAAGTCAGGACTGTTTATATGGCAGACAGTATGAGGTCACCTTTACAAATTCTGTTTTGCAACAGTTCTTTCCATTCTGTCAAATTGAAGACAATTGACCCAATTTGCTAAACTTTTGCCATGAGTTAGGATCTCTTACTCCAGGTTTAAATCTCCAGATTCACTCATCATTTTATGGGAGTAGCTCTAAATTACTCCATTTTTAAGTGTGATTTACTCATGAATTTCAAGGAGTATGACAAGATTACTCATGGTTTTTGTGAATAAACATGTCTCACTTCTGGAAATTACTCTCGAAATATGCTTTTAGATAAAGCGTACTGCAATTGTACAGGGCAGATGGGACAGAAGTTATGAACTAAATGTTATTAACTAAATGACAGGGACTAGGCTTATTGCGGATTAATTTTAGTAATCCAAACATAAGACCCCTTTCTTTTTCCTTGTTTATCTCATAACAATATGAGAAAATAGCTGATAAACTATCCTGGTTGTGGTAAAAATGCACATTCTTCATTTTTGCCGCAATGCCCGTGAAACCTCTTAACAAGATAGGACAGAATAGCCAACTGCTGCCTTCTCCGAAATGAATGTAGAAGTAGAAGCCCACATTACTGCTGGATTCATATATAACAAAGAAGCCCCAAAATGCTGAAACCCCGATGTCACTCCTCCAACTTCATAAACGTTTGAAATGAGTGAGCACTCCCATCTGCTTAGTGTAGTAGCTGAGGGGTTTGAACCTTGTTCGGAGGAACCAAAAAAAAACAAATAGTGCTTCACAATTTATCTTCTTATGGTACAGAAGACAGCACTTTCTACATCAATATCAATTAAAGTAGAGTTCTGTGCTGAGATTCTATAATCAAAGCTGCTAGAACCTCCTCCTGTTTTAAGTGAAATGAAGACAACACCTTCAACAAAGAGGACAAACCAGGCTGCAAAACCAAAGAATTCTCTAGAATTCTTAAGTATGGAGGAGTACAAATTAGAGAACCCAAAGTCCTCAACTGCCTCAGAGACGAAAAGGCTACTAAGAACACATCCTTATATGTATGAATGCCTATTGGAACCTCCTCAATAGGTTTGAATGGTGGATGTTGCAGGACTTTCAATACTAATGGTAAATCCCACGAGGGAACCAAACGTTGCTTGGTTGAGAATCAGAAATCTCTTTAGCAGTCTAGGGAACTAACAAATGAAAAGCTTTAATGGTGGACCGTTGTACCTGTAATGTTGCTATATCCATTAATGTGAAGAAATCATACAGCAGAAAATGTAGAATTTTCATGGCAGGACTAGATAATTACTTTAAACCCTATTACAATCACTGGGATTGGAAGGAAATCTAATGATGTGCATAATTCCTCTGGTAGAAGTATGTCTGAACACTTTGCTAGCCTTTCAACATCTCAAAAACGAATTTCATGCTGGGTAGGAAAAAGGGAGTTAGGTCCCCCGAGATCACTGGACAAGAAACCAAAGGCAGCTTCCAAGGAGCAGGAAGATCCACTGTCATGAGTAGTAACCAAATCCTGTGTGGACAGCATGAAGCACCAGAAAAAGCAAATGCTCCCTCCCTCTTGATCTCTAGAAATATTTGCAAGATTAACGGAAATGGGATAAATGCATATAGAAGCCCTCGGGTCATGGTGCCACCAAACCATCCCGCCTCTCTGCTAAGGGGTTTTGACTCCACACAAGATGTGAGGAACTAGACCATTCCTCCTGTTGGCAAATACATCCAGAATAGGATGGGCAAACCACTTGCACTGACTCCTGAATACTTTTGGGAAGATGCATAGAGAGTCTGTCATGGGAAAAACTCTTCTGAGATGGTCTTCTGTCTTGGCCTACTGCATGATCTGCATTGCCAAACAATTCAAACTTTTCATCCTGGGTCTCATTGTCAGTTTATGTAAGCTTTTGTCTCAGTACTGTCTATTTTCTCTATAGAGGTATACCCTGTAGTAGAGGAGAAAATGTCACACAATCCCATCTGACAGTTTCCAGTTCCCTCTTGTTGAAAGCTTGTGACATTTCCATCAACATTCATCGACCTAATGTTAATATTGATGTTGATGTATGCAATGATACATGTGTGCATAAAAATGAAATCCAATCACTGTTGTCGGAAACACCCGATATGACCTCTTCATCAACCCTGAGTCAGAAATACGTGGTCAGGCAGGCCCTGCAACCTAGGCCTGAGGCAACTGATTGACAGATCTCAGGTGGGGTCTCACATAACCAGAGAACAAACGCGTGAACAGAAAAAACCCAGCTTAATCCCACAAATAGGCAGTAACACCTCAATGTTCTGGGAGATTGGCCCCAATAAGGCGCACATGGCCGTGGAGGCACACGTTCCCAAAACACCATAAAGTTAGATGCCACATGAAGTTAGGAACACTCAGCCAATCAGGACACAGCACATACAGCACATGCAGTGATCATGTACTCCCCATGCTGGACATTTGAACATGCTACCTACTGGCCCTCATTCTGTCCACGCAAGGTCGAGACTCCCCTGCATTTGTTATCAGGTGGTTGTAATTTATGACTCCATGACTAGGCCGACATTCCTCTTCCTAAAAAGGATCTTGTTAAAAAGATATGATGGCAATGGTAAGTACCAACAGCTTCTTTATTTGTTCTTTCCCCACCACAGGCTCCAGTCAGCTGGAGTCAGCAGTGGAACCTTCAGACAACAATGCCTGGTACATTCCAAAGTGGACCGGAAAGGAGGGGAGGAGGAATGTACCAAGGCGAATTATAACAGATCTATAAATTGTTTTATGATGCTCCAAGAAATGTATATAATGGCACTGAAATTGATTGTACTTTGAGACAGTGCTCAGACCTGCTTCTGTAACTGTGCTCCCTGCCGAAGTGTTTAATTAAACCAACTGTTTTTGTTTTGTCAAATGCTCCTATCTTTGTTTTTTCAAGGTAAATTCACCTTCGAGCAACACTTATGCTCATGAATTTGACATGTGCACCACAACCTGAATAGCACATAACCAAGAAGCAAGAAAGCCTCTTGGGTGTTTTTGCCTAGACATGTTAGAAAAATATTGAAGTAGGTTTATGTAGGGTGAAGAAAGGGGGTGGTATCTGACTACATTAGGCTTTAGTGTGGAGAATCCTGCCCTAGTTACCTCCATCACAGTGAGCTCATGCTTTCATTCATTCAGTGCCAGAGTTACCAATCCATGATGTCATCTATTGCCCCACACCTCTTATCTGATCATTCATATTGTCAGGTTTCTAATGACTGAAGAATGCTCTGCTGACGTCAGCGCAGTGGTACGGGGCAACATGCTAGTGGTGGACAACCCAGTAATAGTGCGAAAGATAGATTCTTTGACTTGCCAACTGCTGGTTGCTTTGCGCTTTAGCATGCAGGATCTTCATTCTTGAAGCTGTCTCATGCTCTGATCCCATGCACATAGCAGTCAACAGTGATCCCCTCCAATTCTACCCTTTTTTCCTGCGCAATCAAACTCTGGCACTTTCTCACTATCGCATCAAACGTACAGTGATGGTGATTCAGCGTGGGTCAGCAGCATTGCAAAGGCTAGTGTATTTGAGAGTTTGCAGTCCTGGGCTGCATAAGCATCAATTAGGGGTTGCCAGGGGTTGCAACTGCCTTGTTTATGACCCCTAGCTCCAAATGACCTATGTCAGGACACTTCAGTTTAATGTTGTCATTAAAATAAAATTGAACACCATGGCTTCTTTCCATTCATTGTTGGGGGATGGCCTCAGACTTGAAGGGCAGCAGCCGTGCCAGCATGAATATGATGGTGCCACGGATTGCCTTTCAACATTCACTTACTTGTGCGCATCTGTCTGCACATGTGTGGTGCACATCGTAGAATCTTCAGCTTGAAACCATTTTAAACATTACTACCCGTAGGCGCTGAGCATGCTGCAGTCGCCCTGAGACTGCCTTTGTGATTTGCAACTGTTAGCGTAACAAAACTTGAGGGGCCTCCCTGCACAGTTAACAGAGGGGGTCCCCATGCTCTGGGCTCAGTCAGGAGCTTTAAGGCCAGGGGCCCCGCCGCCCATCTATAGTGCTGGAGGGGGCCTCCTGGAGTTCATGGCCCCCTGCACCGTGGGTGCTGCAGGGGCTTTTGTTATGCCACTGTTTGCAATGCCACTATTAGATCTGGAGTACGACGATGGCACACTGATGTGGTGTGGTGTCCATCCTAACTCTGCAGCAGTGCCTCTTCACCCAGCGCCACGCTGCTAGTACCCACACAGCTAGACCCTTGGAAAAAGAATAGTATATACAATTGAATTAATTTGAGAAGTTGCTGCTTCAAAGTAAAGTTGAACCCCATTCTCATGCCTTTCAGTGTACCGCTGTCAGAAATGCCCATATAGTCTAGCTCAAGTCAATACAGAGCTGTTTTTTTTATGCCGAAGATTTCTTGTTCACAATTTTTACATGGACATGGGACACGTGCTGAGATTGCAAATTACACAGGTCAGATTACACGATTGGGCCTGGATTTTTCTTACCCCATAATTTAAATAAACTGAAAGTGTTCTTGTTGTCACATTGACAAATTTAGCCCTTCCAATTTTTAATGGAGGGTGCATGTTGGCTGAGCATTCACTGTCGAGGTCGCACTCCCTATAACTTTGAGTTTGAGGTATTATGACATTTGTAGACGTGTGCAGGAGGAAAGTGGTGTGGAATGAGCAATTGGACCTGATAGGGACAGGTCCCTGACGTCAAGGCCAGCTTCACAGTTCAAAAGCAAGACATGAGGATAAGACATTTTTTAAATGATTTAATTAATGTTGAAAAGTACAATACTTAACTTTCTAGGCGTAAGCACCGTTTGATTGATTTCAAGGTAATTAAGGGCAGTGACGCAGTCCCTGTTCACATTTTACGTTTTACTTCACAGTGCATTCCTTAAACATATTTGCTTTTTCCAGCTCCCATTGATGGAGCAAGGACTCGGACACGAGACTTGCTCGGAAGCAATCCTCTCGATTTAACTTACTAGCGAATTACTAATGACATGTCTCGTGATTAATAATATGCATTTTCATTATACGCGGGAAAAGAATGAAGCTTGCCTATGTGTTTACTAACTGCAAATAACACGGACGTTGGACTAGAACGCATTTAACATGGGATCTTTACTGCGCATGCATCTACTGCATCTACGTAGTATGACGTACTGACGCTTGGAGGGAAATTCTGGCGCTTGCGCAAAGAGCTATAAAATGGCCGCTTGAAAGCTCACATGCATGGCACCTGCTTTGCTGAAATTAGAAATGGGTTTATAACTAACGCAAATGCAGAGAGAGAGAAATAACAAATGGTATGGGTTAGAGTAGAGGTTGGTGGTATACAGTGAAATCATTTATTTTTGAGAATAATACTTTTCTTTTTCGACTTTATTATTAGTGCCTATTTGGGCCTGTTAAAGTTGTCGGAGTCGAGCAGACCAATATGGCGCGACGCATGCGCCCTGATATGGAAGCTTGGAAGATGACTAAGGATTTGTCACGAGTCCAAGGCCGGCGGAGATGTGCCCTGGGAACATGAGGGTGAAGAGTTCATATGAAGGAACTTATTAAAGAAATCAGTTACAAATGTATTAATAAAGTTTAAAGATGTATGGGAAAGGAAGGGCGGGATAAAAGTTTGAGGGGAGGAGTTTGGAAACAATGGTTAAAAGAGAATAAATGAAGTATAAGTGTGGTGTGATGATCATCCCCCCTCGCCTGTCCAATCAGAAGTTAGTATTCTGTGCAAATGAAACATTAATGGGTGGTACATGCCTATGGAAAGGTATAATTGAGGTAGTTTAGTTAGAAGAAGGGAGTTTAGTTACGGGAGTTCGGGGGTCGAGAGTTCGAGAGTCAAGTCGGGTCGAGCAATCCTTTGCGCGTTGAAGAAGCCTGACATCGGGGTGGTGCTCTGAAAATGCTGATGAAGAAACCGAATGCAGAACCATCTACTTAATTTGGGTGGGTTTAGAAAGAAGATCGCGGAAGAACCACGAGGAGGAAGAGAGTGTCAGAGAGGGGTGCGACGTAGACGTCGGTAACTAGAGAGGTGAAGTATCCTGTCCTAATTCCTGTCCTGAAGCCTTTGTCTCCTGATCTGTCCTGGGAGGCCCTTACCAGCCCTTTGGCCAGGGGGTTGGTCTTCACACCATACTTTGGTAACTATGAAATTCATCGTTTGATAAATGCTCTTCTGTCTCTATCCTCTTCTTTCTGAGCATAGTTATTGTGTGGATCTGAATTGATAAGTGTTATTTGAGATATTTTTGAATTGGCACTCCCGCGAATGAGGGTGTTTGTACTGAAACGTTTGAGATGGTTCAAAACCCCTAATTTTAGATAAAGATTTAAAAATTTACTGAGTCTGTCATTATTTTATACTTATTAAGAAATGCAAAATAAGTTATGTCAATTATCGCCATCAACTAGTTCCACCTAACTGGTCCATTGACCAGAGGAAAGAACTGTTTGATCAGCAGAAGGTTTAGTTAAAGAAGTAACAACTAGATCTTGAGGTATGAGTAACATATAAAACTAATAGACTCCAGTGGTTTACTTAGAGCGCAGCGGAAGCAAGTTGTATGGGCCCAAGCGAGTATATGGTAGTAGAGTATCTGTTGTTAGTAGACCGCTGGATCACCATCAGTCTGTAATTTTTTTGTCCGTGCAACATAAATCTTTGTATAGTGCACACTTTGAAATGAGTCGTCTTCAGTTGCATGAGTGAAAGACATGGAGCATAGGATGAAGGCAGTGCGAGTTAGTCACAGTGCCTGTCAGTGGATCATAAAGGTGTTCAGTCGATTTGCACACCCAATCCTTGGCCTCTGTGATGGTCACACATGTAATTGTAAATGTAGAAAATTGTGTTAAGAAGGTACTCAGCTGTGGAAATATGAACAGCGCAAAAGGAAAAGAAAATACAGTGCCAATGGGTGGGTTCTGTGCATGGGTGATGGTGAAGTGGAAGTGGAAGTGATGAGTAAGTACCTACAGAAGGAGAGAGTGAAAAGATGCTGCAGAAGAGGAAAGAGGTGATGTCTGAGATTTACAGATGAAAGATGTCAGAAAGACGTGGGGAGAAAAAGGTCACAAGTTTCAAACAGAATAAGAGATTGTAATGGGAAGTGGTGTGTAGGGGTGAATGAGAATGACTCGGACACTCTAAAGACTACAGCCCCTTCCACAGACCGTAATAATGCTTAATTCACCATGTCGTGCTTTTAGAATTAAACTATTTCCAAGTCCAGTAATTCACAACAAAGTCATTGGCGTTACTAATTTATTTTTTACTCTGATACCAAGCATTGCCAAAGTCAGTAGGTCTGGCTTGTTTTAGGTTTAGGGCCATTGTTGTCTTATATGTCTGGATGCACGAAAACTCACAGAGAGCTCCCGCATACTGGGCAGGTCACCCGCTGTGTGAAGCACAGGATTTTAAGTCATACATTTTACGCCATGGTCTTAATTACATGCGCCATATCGTTTGGAAAAGGTCCCTAGTTATGCTTCTTCGGCCATGCCCCGTTTAGAGACCACTCACCTTTTTAATCCCACTTAAAGCACTTCCTGCTATTCCCCCTCCCCGCCTCTCTTATTGTACAGTATGGGTGCACCAAACAAGGGCTTTCTGTATAGGCGCATGTATGTAATTGGTGGCACAATATTACAAGGTAAGTAGAATGGTTGTTGTCTCTTGGTCGCAAAGAAGGGAGTGAGGCATATGGATGCAAGCAGACCCTTGTAATCCAGCACAACTCAATTTACTTGACATCAAAGGCTACCTCATGTCTGCCGTCTGTGTTGAATCATGCTGGTTTTGACCCCTATTATGGACAGGCTATTTTCTTGGCACGTACCACAGCAAGGCCGTACTGCTCACACATCCACTCCGTCTAGTCTCCTCTCCAGAGACTTTGTGCAGAGCACACTGAAGGGTGATTGGGCCTCCAACTACACTTGAAAACAATGTATTTGACCTATGTCAAGTTTGGGGACAATGGCTTGTTTTATTTTAAAAAGAAGTTGCAGCACATCTTTCCTGTGCAGGAGTCAAATCATATGGATTGGTGTGCACAAGGGTACTTCCTGTCCCTCTTTCTCCCCGCTCACCTCTTAGACTTCACTAAGCACCTGGAAGAGAGCACAGTACCTGTCCTGCTGTACTAAGGCTGTGAAATTTAAAACTCCCGCAGGACAAGGTTCTGCACCAAAATACAGTTGTTTCTCGGCTGCCCAGATCACAGTGAGTGCTTAAAAACTTTCATAACCATATGTTGTTTTTATCTGGGAATTGGAATTCTCTAAAATGATGTTTGTTCACGTTCACTACAAGGCATTGAGTTGTTGGTGAATGCTGAAAAAGCATTTGTAGTGTTGTCTACCTGGAAGTACCACACTCTGGCTAACTAATCTAGTAATGCATACCACCTTTTCAGAGATGTCTGCTTGAAAGGGAGAATATAACATTTCCTAGCTAACGTGAAGGAAAGTTTCAATTCTATTAAGGACACGAAGGCGAGTATTATGCTTTCTCTCTATTTTATTTTGCTCAGCAGCATTAAAACAACAACTATACGCCAAAGACTACCATTAACAAGAGCCTTTGCGTTAAAGAAAACAACAACCTTAGAGTTAGTCCTTTATATCCAGTATCAGGGAAAAGCACTTCCTCTTTCTTCGAGCGAGGCATAATGAATTTCGTTTTCCTCTCATTCTGTTTCTGTTGTGACCCTACAGAAAAACATAAAATATCCTGGGTGAGGTTTAATTAGCCATCACCACAGTCCAACATCACATTTTAACTCTGGCCACAAAACAGATCACAGACAATGTCATACAAGGCAATTTCAAACCATATTGCTTTAAATCATCATAAGGAACACCATCCTGGAAGATATTATGAATTTGAATTAAAATACTTATCCAAACAGGGATCCCTGGTAATACCGGGAAGGCAAAGGATTGTATCCAATCGTGTGGGATAATCCTCACCTCCATGTCCTTAATAGAATTGAACCTTTCCTTCATGTTAGTTAGGAAATTTTATATTCTATGTCAGGACCCGGAGCCTCAGATTATGCTAGTTTAAAGCTGGTTCACCACTAGTGAAGTCATGCAGTAATAGGTTTGAAGTAAAAGGTCTTGAAGGTTGAGTCTGAAGACCAATCCGCTGATCTGAGGATATCCTCCTGGCAGCCTCCTAATGTAAAAGCCTTGGCGGCCACAGCCCCCTAGAACAATGTGCTCCAAAGGAGGTTGTGTCAATCCTGGCCTCCTGTAGAACCCATCAAGCGATAGTCGCTGCAGAGACTGGCTTAAAAGGCTTCTTGAGGGAGATGAATAACTGTGCTACCCCGGGTGGCCGGTACTCTTCCATTTAGGAAGCTGCTTAAGACCGCTCTTTTCCGCGCCTGATTCTGATGTTGCTGCAATACATTCACAAGGTCCGTCCTAAGCGCAGATATACCCCTTCGGGGGTTGATTCAAGCGCTATATAAATAAATAAATAAATGGACTCGTAAGACAACGGACCACACTCAACTTTGGATTATCGGGAAAGGCGGGGTAATGGACCACCCTGGTGTTGGATTTCCTACGTCGTGAAATAGTAAAGGACACACCTGGAGTAAACATGCTCCCTGTAACATGGAGAGCGCACACGTCCAACACTCTTTTAGATGAAATTAGGCACAACAGCACTGCAAGCTTATCTGTAAGTTCTTTCTGCAAAATATATTGGTTATCCTGCCAAGAACACAGCATTCTAAGCACATCTGCAAAATCCCAGAGTGAGGAATATCTCAGTTCTGGTGGGACAGATAAGCAAATACACCTCAGGAGACGCCAAATCAAAGTATTCTCCCCTATGGGAACATCATGAACAGGCACATGACCTGCTGAAATCGCTGAAGCATCCCATCCTGCACCAACTGGTGTAAGTTGTCATGAGGGTCCGTCAAAAGTTGAGCAGTCAGGGGTAGTCGGATTGGAAAATCCATAGAAAATTCCAGAAGAACTGGATACCACACTTGCAACCTCAAAAGTCATGTCACCAAGTTCACCTCCGCCTTCTGGTGCCTGACCATGGACATGAGTCTGGCTATCATTGAAGAAACGCATAACCCCAAAACTGACTCCAGTTCTGGAGAAAAGCATCTGTTGCTTCCACCCGAGGATCCGGTCGCCAACTGAAATACCGGGGACACTGGTGATTAAATCTTGAGGCAAAGAGGTCCACGTGACAAGGGCCCCACCATTCCATGATCCTCGGGAATAGGAGAGGGTCCAGCTTCCTTGCACTGTAATCCCTCAGGTGCCTGGAGTGCCAGTCCGCCGACTGATTGAGCCTACCGGGAAGGTAGTCTGCTGTCACCGACAGCTTGTGTTCCAGACAGTAATTCCGAAAGTCCCTGGAAAAATCTACCAGCACCTTAGATTTGGTGCCTCCTAAGCGGTTTGTTTACCGTACAGCGGAGATGTTGTCCTTCTTCAGCAGAATCGCACACAAGGCTTTATTGGCCGCTAGGATCTTCATCGCAAAGGAATTCGCGAGAAGCTCCAGGCAATTGATGTGAAGGGCTTCCTCGCACTCAGACCACTGTGGTAATGTCTCCACATCGTGCGCCCAATCCTTGCCGGCTGGCAACTCGATGATTAGATCCGGATCGGCCCCGAGAATGGCTCTGCCATTACAGGCCCGCATGTGGTCTAGCAACCATCGAAGTTCCATCTGGGCCTCTACTGGCAGGGAGACCTCCTGTGCATAAGATAGACCCCTCCTGATGTGTTGCACTTTTGGGCATTGCAGGGCCCTGTAGTGCAGAGGCCCCGGGAAGAATACTTGGATTGATGAGGATAATAGGCCTATGACCCTGGCCAGATGCCGATGGGATATGGTCTCTTTGGCCAAGGTTCTGCGCAGTTCCCTGAGAATCAGCAATATCTTCCTCTGGGGTAAGCGTAGAGATTGTTGTACCATGTCGACTTCGAATCCCAAGAAGGTCATTTGTTGAGCCGGAATAAACTCCGACTTTTGGGAGTTCACTATGAACCCCAGGTCCTGTACCATCGTTCCTGTCAATTGAAGCTGTGAAATTAGTGTAGATCTCTCTTGATGCATCAAGAGAATGTAGTCTAAGTACACTATTAGATGCACTCTGAGCCCAAAGCCATTCCATGGCCGGTCGCAGTACCTTGGTGAAGCACCAGGGTGCGGATGACAGGCCGAAAGGTAGACATGTGAATTTGAAAATCTTGTTGTCCCACTCGAACTGGAGGAAGCGCCTGTGGGGACGAAAAATGGGAATGGCGAGATAGGCGTCCTTTAGGTCGCGCCTTACCAACCAATCGTTGGGCAATAGGATATCCCGTGGGATGTGAATGCCCTCCATCTTGCAGTGGTGATACACCACCCATCGATTGAAATCCTTCAGATTTATGGCTGTGCGAAAGCCCTTGTCCTTCTTCTCTAATAGAAAGATGGTGCTCAAAAACCCGGAAGGGTGAAGGGTTGTCGGATCAATCACCCCTTTTTGCAAAAGTTATGACACCTCTTGGCTCACCAACCACGCCTCTTCCCCCGAAAAGACCAAGGGGGGAGGTTGAGAGTACTGTTGGGGCGTGCCGTAAGACCCTATGTGAAAACCTTTCACAGTCTAAAGCACCCATACGTCCTTTGTTATAGATTTCCACCTTTGAATGAACCATTGAAGCCGACCCCCAATCCCTGGTAGGGAAGAAGGGATAACGCTTACCGTTGCTTCCGCCTTGTGCTTTGTTGGCTCCACGGACTGATCCTTTATTGCCACGTCCTCTGCCCCAACCTCTTGAGGGGTAAAACCCCCAAAATTCTTGTGGTCTTGCCACTGGACGGATCGTCGTGTCTGGAATTTCTTGGGGTAGGAAGAGCAGGTCTGGCCAGAGGAGCAGCCCCTACCTCTTCCGGCCCACCAAAAATTTGTTTATGAAACACCTTCTTGATCGATTGCTGGGATTTGTCCAGGGATGAGAAGGTATGGACGAAGCGTGAGAGTTCTTTGATAAATGGTTCTCCAAAGAGACCTCCATTGGCTACTGGGCCGGCCTCTGTGGTGGCAAGTTCCCCTAGTCTGTGTTCAATTTTAATTAACAAGGAGTGTCTGTGCTCTGTTGAAAAGGCACAGTTGGCATTGCCTAAGAACAATAGGGCCCGTTGAGACCAGCCTGACAGGATTGAGGGGTCGATCATCTGGCCCGCAGCCTTGGCATCCTAGGCCATATCCAGGATTTTGGTCAGGGGCCCCAGAAAATCCAGGACCTTGTCCTTGCATGATCACCAGGAGCGGTCCAGATCCTTCTTAGGATCTTTCACAAATTTTGTAATGATAGTTGCCATCTTGGCATCAATGTCTGGGGTATGAGCCACTTTGTTAGACAATGAAGGTCTAGGGCACTCAGCCCACAGATGCCCCCTGACTTCCTGGTCCATTGGTTTTCAGATGCGGCTGGCCACATAACAGGCCACCGAGGGTTGCAGGAACCCAATCCGCCGAGCGGGAGTTATAGATATCCTCTGGATTAAGGAATCTCATAACTCCCGCAGAGTCCTTCTCACCCTTCTCCTCCAGCCTGGGTTTCTTGTCGCCGCCTTCCCGGCGCCAGGGTCTGCTCGGACTTGGCTCTTCGTCTGAGTCCCCCTCAGGATTATCCATGTCTTCCCTGGTATTATCATCTGTCCCCTGATGGGAACAGGAATCTTCTTCGGGGGTACAACAAGGTTGGGAATCATCTTGAAGGTCCTGAGTATCCAGGCGCCTCTTTATGAAGGCCTGGCGGAGCCTCTCAAAGGCATCCAACGAGGTAACAGCCTGATGCCCAGAGACCATAGGCTTAGCCTTGCCCTTACCTTTAGGGGTTACCCTAGGATCCAAGGGAGGTCCCCATCTCCAGTCTTTCCCTAACGGGAGTAAGCAAGTGCGTTGTACAGTCAACTCTATAATGTGTTGGCTCAGGGGTTGCAAGGCTGAGGATACCGCTCTCTCAAGAGAAGCATCAATGGCATCCACTAATTCCTCGTGGATAGGTAGGAGCTCCTGCTCCTCCTCAGCAGACTCCCAGAAGTCATCAAACCCACCTGCCATGATGATCAGGCAAGGGTAGAGAGGTACAAGGCAGGAAAAAAACGGTGTAAGGTAGTGCAACTGGCCCCAGTAGAATTGTATGTGCCAATGCTTATTAACACTAGAAGATGTATGCGCCCCTCTAGTTATAATGGGCTTAGTTGGGAAAATGCCTTGCGGTGAAAACCACTTATTTGGAGCCTAATTACTGCAAGAAAGACACTGTGTGAAGCAGAACAAGCCCCAGGCTGTGCTCACGCTGAAATCACAGAGAAGGCGTCACAGCTCCGGGAGCTATTGAGGAAAGAATGCCCGGAATATAGCAGGAGGGAGGGGCGCTCTCTCCGTTGGGAGACGCGCCCTCTCCACGCCCCCTGCCGGGCTGAACAGCTCACCGCTCACAGGGGAAACCCTCGTAACGGGAAAAAAACCTCCCTCTTTTAGTAGCGGGGGCCTGCAGATATAAATAGGCCGCGCCTCCGCTCTCGCAGTTAGGCCGGCCATCAGCAGGCCGCCACCCAGAGCGAAGAGGCACGCGACAAAAAAACACACGCCGCTGATGAGCTCAACGCTCTTGGAAGGAGGCGATAAAGCAACGCGGCGAGAGAACAGTGCAAATACCAGCGTAATCACAGTGCGATCATACTGCAATCACAGGACAATATCCAGTATCTTGATCACCTGCCAAGGTATCAGCTTGCACATTTGCAACACCAGTACTGCAGAAAGAGAAAGAGAAAGAGGCAGCAGTGTCACTGCCACATTGTAGAACCCCCAAAGCATTCAATAGGGAAAATTAGAATTCTATGTCAGGACCCGGAGGCTCAGATTATGCTTTCTCTCTCCTTTATTTTGCTCAGCAGCCTTAAAACAAAAACTATACGCCAAAGACTACCACTCCCAAGAGTCTTTGCGTTAACCCCTTCGCCGCGGCGCGAATTCCGCCGCGGCGCGGGGGGGCTAGGGGGTGAGCGCGGCGCTTTGGTGCTCATGACGGCTCCACACCGTCATGAGTCACGGCGGCGTGTGCTCATGACGGCGTGGTTCCGTCATGACCACGCCCGCTCATTAATTCGCCCGCACAGGCGGGGAATTAGTGCTGCGTGGGCGTAGCGGCAGCGGCATGACGGAACCACGCCGTCATGAGCACACGCCGCCCGTGACTCATGACGGCGTGGTTCCGTCATAATCACTCAAGGGGTTAAAGAAAACAACGACCATCGAGTCAGTCCTTTATATCCAGCAACAGGGAAAAGCACTTCTTCTTTCTTCGCTGCTCAGCAGCCAGATAAGTGCTTTTCCTTAGAGGTGTATCTGCTTCAGATAAAAAGGAATGCCCCCTCCCTCCAGAACAGCCTCTCGAGCAGCACAATTCATGTCTGAGAGAAAATTCCAGTCTGGTCCTTACAAAAAAATGTATGTGTCCTGTTGCCTCCTTTTAAAACATGGATGCAGGGGTGCAATACCATTAGATGTGCAGGTACTGAACTGTGTGATGGTACAGCTCACTGTCTTTGTATCACCCTCTCTCTCCTTCTCCTCTTTCATTCTCAGCTTCCCTGTCCCAGGTTTCCGGACCCTCTTGTCATTATCTTCATCTTTTCTTTCTCTTTCCTCTCTTGGTTTTCTGTCAGTTTCACGTATTGCTCTCTCCGCTTCTCCCTCACTTACTTTCCCACAGCTTTGCATTCCATTCCATTTTGTATCCCTTCCTGTATCCCATATTTTCTCCTTGTGTGCCTTTATATAGGTGCCGGAATCTGAGGTAACTTGCTGTACAGTGATTATTACAATTAATTAATACTATTGTACATTGTGGTCTACCAGTTGTCTGGCCACTCACCATTGATACCCGATGTTTATTATTATTACTCAATGTAATCTTACTCATTGTATCAACCACAAAAGAATGAAAGCATGAATTGTCCCACATAGATACACATCTCTAGGAACCTTCACTAATAGGTTCATCCTTCACAAGCCTTTTCCTAGGTACGAAGCATATGTAGATTCTATTCAACCACAGTAAGTGAGGTGCTTGTTTAAGCAGCTGCGTTTTGGAGTCCTTAAAATCAATACGCCTACAGCGGAGTGGAAAAAGGCTTTGATATTGGGGCCTTATGTGAACTGTACTCTAATTGTGTTGTGGAAAATATCGAAGATGTGCTAATTTTCTGTCCCATGTATGTGAAACCTCGACGTAAATGAATTAGACCACTGTGTCTTACCTTGTGTTTCCGCAGTTTTCAACCAGCACTTAGATTATTTTTAACTAAATACTTCACCTCTTATTGTCTTTGGCCTGATTAGATTTTTGCATATTATATGCTTAATTAGAAATATGAAAGGTAAAGAGTTTACATTTTTCTAGCGTATGCTGGGGTCATTGAACTGATGTTTTTTTTTAAGGAATCTGTATTATTTTTGTTATGTACATATTAGTTTATATTGTGAATGCACTTTCTGATGTAATTTATTGAATGTTATTTGTCTTGTTTACAGCATGATGCATCATCACTGATTGATTATCACAAACATATGCTTGGGCATGAGGGGGGTACAGTCTATAACATTAGATCAACAGGTTTTTATCGGCAGTGTCTTAAGCATATTCGGACAACATAGCTGGCAGATTTTATGGTTTTTGTCACTGGATTGTGCTTTGACACAAAGTATCCGCTGAGTTACTCTCTCTTATCTTGACAACTTGTGTTATGATGCACTTTGTCAATACTATGACAATGAGCTGTGTGATATTGTATCTTTTATTCATGCACAGCTTTTTAACTGAAATAAAGTACTTTTGATGAGTGGCACAACAAGTATTCAAACACGTTAAATTCAGCTAACACCCAGATCTCAACAGTGAATGCATTAGCCCATAGGGATATCGTATCTGTTCCTGATTATGTATATATATGTGTGTGTGTATATATATATTCACTGAAAAAACCATAGGTTTTAGGGACAGTTTTAGTTACTTGGACATTGCACTCGTACAAAACCCGTGAAATTCCCCCGTTATAGTTAGTTCAGCTAACTATAACTCGCGCCCCCGCAATGCACTGCTGATGACATCACTGATGACATCTCAAATGACATCACTGATGACATCATCCAGTGACTGTGTGTTTCTGTAAAGTTTAAATATTTTTAATATATATAGGAAAAGACGTATTGAAGAATGAGTGGGTGTGTAAGTGTCTGTATGGATGATTTAGTAGGTGCGTGACTGACTCTATAAGTGAGTGATTTAACGTATCTTACTGAATGCATGGGTTAGTGACTAATCTGGGTGAATGTCTGTATCCGTCTGTCTGTTGCTGTGTAAGTGGCTGCATGTGTTTGTGAATAGCTAAATGAGTGTCTATATGAGTTATTGAATGCTTGTCTGAGTATCTGTATGGGTGCCTGAGTGTTTGTGTGGGAGGGGTGTGTGCAACTCTGTGCATAGATGTGTGAGTGGGTGATTCACTGGGTGGATGGTTTCAAGAGTGCATCTGTGATAGACTGTATGGGTGGGTAAGTGTGTGTAAGAGTGTGTTAGTGAGTGAATGTATGTCCCAGTGGTACATGTGTGAGTAACTACATATGTGAAAGGCAGTATATATGTGTGTTGGAGTATATAAATAGCTATAAGCAAGAGTGAGTGATTGTGATAGTGGCTGTATGGATGAGTGTGTGCTTGTATCAGTGATTGTATAAGAGCGTAACAATGTGCTACTATTTGTATGAGTAAGTGAGCTGGTGTGTGTATAACTGTATAGGTGAGTAAATGGCAGTGTGTTTAATTATTTGCATGACTGACTAGGTGTCTGAGTATCTCTATGGATGAGTGGCGTTGTTTGAGTGTCTATATAGGAGTAAGAGTGCATATGATAGTCCTGTACTGAGTGACCGTAAGTATGAGTGACTGTACGGGTGAGTGAGTGGATGTGTGTGTGTAGACCTAAGAATCAGTGAGTGGGTATGTAGTTATTGGTGTTGGAGTGTCTATGGTTTTGCGAATGGCAGTCTGTAATTTAGAGTGGGTGAATCAAAGGTTATATTAGGGTGTGAGGAGGTGCATCAGATTATCACGTGGATGATGTCATCAGTGATGTCATTTGAGATGTCATCAGTGATGTCATCAGTGATGTCACTGACCATGTCATGAGTGATGTAATATGTGACGTCATCAGCAGTGCATTGCGGGGCGCGAGTTATAGTTAGCTGAACTAACTATAACGGGGGAATTTCACGGGTTTTGTACGAGTGCAATGTCCAAGTAACTAAAACTGTCCCTAAAACCTATGGTTTTTTCAGTGAATTTCAAAGGTTTTTTAAATGCTAATTTGTAACTATAACGTGTCTGAAACCTATGGTTTTTTCAGTGAATTTCAAAGGTTTTTTAAATGCTAATTTGTAACTATAACGTGTCTGAAACCTATGGTTTTTTCAGTGAATTTCAAAGGTTTTTTAAATGCTAATTTCTAACTATAACGTGCCTGAAACCTACGGTTTTTTCAGTGAATTTCAAAGGTTTTGTAAATGACAATTTTTAAATGTATTAATTGTTATATTAATTTTTTTCATACTGATTTACTACATTTTTAGAAACAATTTTTTTTTACATATTTTATTTTTTAAATTACATTGTAATTACATTATACATTACATTACAAAAAATACTTTCTCAGAATGAATTACTTTAGTTTAAATACTTTGCAGATAGGCAATAGACTTTTAAGTACAGTAGTTACAGTTGTTGCAATGGGCAACACATTTTCAAACACAATGCAACATTCAGCTCAATGTGATTTTCTAGTTAAATGCAATTCGTTACTTTATGGATTACTTTTGTAACCACAGGACTGGATCCTAGATTCAGTCCTGGTACATCTCCTGTAAACAGTTGAGTAAAAGCGTTTTGGTTACAGTCGTGATTTTTAAGGAATATTATTGTATTTTAAAAGTTGACACTTAGAAACTTTTTCTCATAGAATCACCAATGTTATCCTATGGAAGGAAATTCACTTAGCAGGTAAAAACTGTTATCGTTACTTTATCTTACTCAGTGTTGGATCCTGGATCCAGCACTGGTGCATCTCCTGTAAACAGTTGAATGAATGCGTTTAAGTCATACAGGCGATTTTTAAGGAATATTTGTAGTTTGTGAAAATCGACACTTTGAAAGTTTTCTGCTGAAAACCAGACAATGGATTCCTATGTTAGAAAATATAAGTTACTGGTAAGTACGGTTAAAATTACTTTTCAGGGTCAGTGCTGGGCTAAAAGATGCAGCACTGGGTTCTCTCCTGATAACAGGTGAGTAAATTGGAATTCGTACTTTGGTTGATTTTAGAGGAATATTATAAAGTTCCAAAACTCCACACTTAGAAGAATTTCCAAGTGAAACCAGTCAATGTTAGCCTATGAAGGAAATTCAAGTTACCGGTAAGTACGGTTAAAATTAATTTTGAGGATCAGTACTTGGCTGAAAGATGCAGCACTGAGCTCTCTCCTGATAACAGGTGAGTAAATCAGAATTCGGATTTCGGCTGATTTTAGAGGAATATTTTAAAGTTCCAAAATCAACACTTAGAAACTTTTTCAGCAAAAAGCAGGCAATGATATCCTATGCAAGGAAATTCAAGTTACTGGTAAGTACGGCTAAAATTACTTTTGAGGATTAGTACTGGGCTGAAAGATGCAGCACTGAGGTCTCTCCTGATAACAGGTGAGTAAATCGGAATTCGTATTTCGGCTGATTTTAGAGGAATATTTTAAAGTTCCAAAACTCCACACTTAGAAGAATTTCCAAGTGAAACCAGTCAATGTTAGCCTATGAAGGAAATTCAAGTTACCGGTAAGTACGGTTAAAATTACTTTTCAGGACCAGTACTGGGCTGAAAGATGCAGCACTGAGGTCTCTCCTGATAACAGGTGAGTAAATCGGAATTCGTATTTCGGCTGATTTTAGAGGAATATTTTAAAGTTCCAAAACTCCACACTTAGAAGAATTTCCAAGTGAAACCAGTCAATGTTAGCCTATGGAAGGAAATTCAAGTTACTGGTAAGTACGGTTAAAATTACTTTTCAGGACCAGTACTGGGCTGAAAGATGCAGCACTGAGGTCTCTCCTGATAACAGGTGAGTAAATCGGAATTCGTATTTCGGCTGATTTTAGAGGAATATTTTAAAGTTCCAAAACTCCACACTTAGAAGAATTTCCAAGTGAAACCAGTCAATGTTAGCCTATGAAGGAAATTCAAGTTACCGGTAAGTACGGTTAAAATTACTTTTCAGGACCAGTACTGGGCTGAAAGATGCAGCACTGAGGTCTCTCCTGATAACAGGTGAGTAAATCGGAATTCGTATTTCGGCTGATTTTAGAGGAATATTTGCACAATGGTGAAGGGAGGGGCGGGGCCTGAGGTGACATGTGTGCAAACGCGCCCCGTTGCGCGTTTTAAGTTGGGGGATTAAGTCCCCTTGAATCCTGAGGGTCCCTAGGGGCCAACTAGCCCACCAGGAACCTCCAATATGCGCCAGGGGCTGCGTTGCAGAGACTGTAGAGAGGCCACACCCCTTTTTACACCTCTCTGCAACGCAGCTCTGTGGCGCTTTCTGGATGTACCTGTTGGGCTAGTTGGCCCCAGGGACCCTCAGGATGAAGGGATTTAATTCCCCATCTTAAAACGCGCCACGGGGCCTGTTTGCACACATGTCACCTGAAGCCCCGCCCTCCCTTCACCACTGTGCAAACGCGCCCCGTGGCGCGTTTTAAGTTGGGGGATTAAGTCCCCTTGAATCCTGAGGGTCCCCGGATTCCAACTAGCCCACCATATACCTCCAAAAGCGCCACAGAGCTGCGTTGCAGAGAGGTGTAAAAAGGGGCGTGGCCTCTGTACACCTCTCTGCAAGGCAGCCCCTGGCGCATACTGGAGGTACCTGGTGGGCTAGTTGGCCCCAGAGACCCCAGTATTCAAGGGATCGTTCCCCTCTGCAAACGCGCCAGGGCGCGTTTGCAGAGTGGTGAAGGAAGGGGCGGGGCCTGCGGGCCCGATCGTTTTTTTAATTTTTTTTTTCTCCCTGAAGGGGGCTGTGTGGCCCCCTTCCTTTTCTCTTTTTGGGCCCTGGGGACCCCATCCCCCAGGGCCTTACCCCTTTTTAAATTACCTTTAAAAAAAAAACGGGAAGGGGCCGCGTGGCCCCCTTCCCTTGGCCTGTATTGGCCCCGGGGACCCCATCCCCGGGGCATGGCCTCTATATTTATTTTTTTGAGGGGGGCAACGTGGCCCCCCTCCTCTGGCCTCTTAAGGCCCCGGGGACCCCATCCCCCGGGGCCGGCCTTTCCTTTTAAAAAAAAATTTTTTGCTCTTTTTTGGGGAGGGGGCCGCGTGGCCCCCTCCCGGGCCACTACTTGCCCCGGGGACCCCATCCCCCGGGGCTGGCCCTCTCCGTTGGGGACTGTGGGGGGGTCCCCAATGCCCCCACAGTCCCGCCGGCTCCCCACGTCCCTTGGGAGCCGGCATTGCTGTTCCACATGGGGAGCAGCTGACATGCTGCTCCCCATGTGGAAAAGCAATCGGCTTTGGATATTGGAAGAGAGAGCAGGTTTCCTGCTCTCTCTTCCAATATCCAAAGCAGTTTGCTATGGCAGGACGGGAGCCGCGAGGCTCCCGTCCTGCCATAGCAAACTACAGTGTCCCGGGGGTAGGCACCCCGGGACACTGCAGGAGCCGGCCCTGGGGGGTTGCGGTCCCCAGGGCCATCAAGGGCTCCAGGAGGGGGCCGCGCGGCCCCCTCCCTACATCAGCACAGCCCCGGGGAGGTGGTGGTCCCCGGGGCTTCGGGGTCCAAAACGGACCCCCATTTTAATTTGTTAGTGCCCCGGGAGGTGGCGGTCCCCGGGCGTGTGGGGGCTGGAGCCCCCACACAGGTTGTTTAATTTAAAAAAAGCCCCGGGGAGGTGGTGGTCCCCGGGGCTGCGGGAGGGCTCAGAGCCCTCCCGCACCATTTTTAAAAGAAAGCCCCGGGGGGTGGCGGTCCCCGGGGCTTGGGGGCCCTTTGAGGCCCCCACACATAAAATTAAACCCCCCACCATGCCCCCGGGACTTGGGCCACCCGGGGGCAAATACAATCGAGCGCGGGAGACCGCGCTTCGATTTTTTTCGGCAGGATTCGCGCACCCTGAGCGCATCCTGCCGATTATTTTTAAAAAATGCTTTTTTTGCCCAGGGGTCCTTGTGGGACCCCTGAGCAGGCCTAGGGGTTAGGGGTTTCTACCCTGCCCCCTTTGTGCGTTTGCACACTTGTTTCTTTTTTTTTCTCGGCGGGATACGCGCACCCTAATCGCATCCCGCCGATTTAAAAAAAAAAAAATCTTTTCTGCCCAGGGGGTCCTTGTGGGACCCCTGAGCAGACCTAGGGGGTCAGGGTGTTTCTACCCTGCCCCCTTTGCGCTTTGCGCACTTGTTTCTGTCCCTCGGTTCTACCGAGGACAAAATAGCTGCCAACACTTCCTGAATCGGAATGTTGACAGCCAGCTGACAGCCAATTAGCATGCAGCTCGTGATCGGGACGGTGCGCGCAGGGTGCGCTGAGGGTACGCGTATCCGACGCGCCCATAGATATATATGTACTTTTACTTTTGATTTTCTCAGGAACTACTGAACGGATTTACACCATTTAAGCAAAAGGCACCAGTCTGAACCAAGGACTACCTCTTTGCCAAATTTGGTGTAATTCCGTTCAGCAGTTCGGGCTGTAGCTGCGACTAAAGGTTCCTATGGAAAAATGAATGGGGAAAACGCGTTTTGGGACCCCCCTTTTTCTCGGCCCCCGCTTCATGTATCACCCCGAGACTTTCAGGGTAGGAGCGGAGCAGAGCGCCCCAACAAGTTGGAAACTTTCACGAAGATTCGTCAACCGGCGCCAACGTTATTTCAAATAGAATGTCGCGGATTTCCTATGGATAATAGGTTGTAACTATAACTATCTACTGGCGACCGCCAGTAGATAATATATATATATATATATATATATATATATATATATATATATATATATATATATATATATATATATATAGGCACTAAATTCTAATAGTTTGTGTTTTCCCTCACAACCCCTCCCCCATATTCATGTGATACCTCTTTATCATATTGTGGTGATCAGTGTGTTGGATATGTTTTGTAATGTGTTAAAGACTAATATCTGTTGTAAAAGTATGTAAAATAGTAACCTTTAAAGGGGATACAATGTGTTATTGCCTGTTTACACTGTAATTGCCATAATCAGGGTACTGCAATTGATGAGGAGTTCCACAATTATGGAGTGTACATCTGAGTTGTTTGAAATACCTTCCCTATGTACTTTATCCCTTTACACAACATCTTGTTTTCTACAGCACTCATGCGACCCTTGACCCTGCTAGGTAGGTCGCTCCCCCTCCGCACAGCACCGCCTGTGTGTCCTTGCCCCAGCTGCCGCTGCTGAGGAACTTCGAGGCCCTCCTCCACCCGCAGGCTACCACCTGTGCCTCATCCCTGGTGGCCAGTGCTAGGCCGTAGGTTTGTATAACCAAAACCTGGGCACACGTATAAAAGTGTGTGTAAATAAGGTAAAAATTAACAAAAGTCCATACTAAAATCAGTTGTAGTAAAGTTCGCAGAAGAGTCTTTTCTTATTTCTTTAATTCAAACCACGTTGAGAGGTAATCAGCAGAAAAAACCAAAAACCAGCCAACACGTGTTTCGTCTAGGAGGTTACTCCCACGACTTCTTCAGGGCTGTAGTTTTGATAAACGGAACAGTGAAATCGAGATGCCGGTGATAATTCCAACCCGGCAGGTCTATACTGCAAATTGAGTGAAAGAATACCCAAGTGTACGGATAATCAAAACTTGTCTAATCGTATTGAGCTCAAAGCAAGCCACGAGTAAGGACACAGGTATGTATCGTGTAGTCTAGGATCCACAAACAAAAGGAGTGGACATTAATGAGGTGTAATAAAGCGGATTCGCCAGGCATAAGTCCATTCAGTTAAGATTAAAAGCAGATATCAGTGTCAAGACACGGGTATGTGTCAACGATTTCTATTGCTGCAAGGAAAAGTGAACCGTGGCTTGCGTCGATGTCCTTCCGGTGTGAGGAGGCCGTAGGTTTGTATCATCATCTGTATCTTTATTGTATTGCCTTTATTGTTATTTTGGTGTCTGTGACTGCTGTTGTCTGTTTTCCCCCAGTGCCTGTATTGGTCTGTGCCCTCTTTTTCCTTCTGCTCCCCTCGCTGCCCCCGTGTTTCTCTGCCCGTTTTTGCCTTCTGTTGCCTTCGTTGCCCCCGTAATTCTGTGCCCGTTTTTGCCTTCTGTTCCCTTCGTTGCCCCCGTAATTCTGTGCCTGTTTTTGCCTTCTGTTCCCTTGTTGCCCCCGTAATTCGGTGCCCTTTTGCCTTCCGCTCCCTTCGTCGCCCCTCACCGCTTCCGCTCCAGCCGCTGCGTCCCCTGCGTCCCCGCCCCCCTGACCGCCCATTAGCTGCCCCTGCCCTGCCTCCTGCCTCCCAGCTGCTCCTCCCCCCCACCTCCCCATATATGGGGGCCGCTGTGCGGTGAGGAGAGCGACCCTTGACCCTGCTAGGTAGGTCGCTCCCCCTCCGCACAGCACCGCCTGTGTGTCCTTGCCCCAGCTGCCGCTGCTGAGGAAGTTCGAGGCCCTCCTCCCCCTGCAGGCTACCACCTGTGCCTCATCCCTGGTGGCCAGTGGTAGGCCGTAGGTTTGTATAATCATCTGTATCTTTATTGTATTGCCTTTATTGTTATTTTGGTGTCTGTGACTGCTGTTGTCTGTTTTCCCCCGGTGCCTGTATTGGTCTGTGCCCTCTTTTTCCTTCTGTTCCCCTCGCTGCCCCCGTGTTTCTCTGCCCGTTTTTGCCTTCTGTTCCCTTCGTTGCCCCCGTAATTCTGTGCCCGTTTTTGCCTTCTGTTCCCCTGTTGCCCCCGTAATTCTGTGCCCGTTTTTGCCTTCTGTTCCCTTGTTGCCCCCGTAATTCGGTGCCCTTTTGCCTTCTGCTCCCTTCGTCGCCCCTCACCGCTCCCGCCGCTGCGTCCCCTGTGGCCCCGCCCCCCTGACCGCCCATTCGCTGCCCCTGCCCTGCCTCCCGCCTCCCAGCTGCTCCTCCCTCCCACCTTCCCATATATGGCGGCCGCTGGCGTGCCTAAGGCAAGCCCGTCTGCGCCCGTCCGCACCTGGACCGCGCCCAGCGCCAGTACCCCTGGTCCCCGCACCCGCCACGACGACCGCCGCCGCTACGATGCCAGCACACTCCACGCCCTCAACTCCGGACGGACCCACACCAGCTTCAAAGCCGCCCCGAAACACACACAGGGTCCCTTCACCTGCCGGAACTGCAGCTACACCAGCCTCAAAGCCGCCGAACCACCCGCCAAGAAAGGCCACAATCACCTCCGATGCATCCTACTGAACACCCGCTCCGCACGCAAACATGCCGTCGAGCTCTGGGACCTGCTCGACACTTCATCCCCGGACGTCGCCTTCCTGACAGAGACCTGGATGAACAACTCCTCCGCACCCGACATCGCCATTGCCATCCCAGACGGCTACAGGATCACCCGCAGAGACCGCACCAACGGAGTCGGAGGAGGAATCGCCATCATCCACAAGAACAGCATCAGGGTCTCGACCAGCACCGACGACACTCTCAGCACCGCCGAACACATGCATTTCTAGATCCACACAGACCCCAACTCCACCCTCAGAGGCACCTTCATCTACAGACCCCCCGGACCCCGACCCCAGTTCAGCGACTCCATCGCCGACTTCATCAGCATGCACGCCCTGACCTCCACCGACTACATCCTCCTCGGAGACCTGAACTTTCGCCTTGATAACAACAACGACAGCAACTCCACCACCCTGATCGATAACCTCGCCAACCTCGGACTGAGGCAACTGGTCACAACGCCTACCCACTCCGCCGGCCACACGCTCGACCCCGTCTTCTTCTCAAGCTCCCACGTCTCCTTCAGCCACAACACCGAACTCCTCTGGACCGACCACCGCTGCACCCACTTCACCTTCCAGAAACCCACCACACACCACCGCACCCAACAGATCCCCCGCCGCTGCTGTAGCAAAATCACCGAAGACCAACTACACGCAAACCTCGCTCTCAGCCCACCCACCGAACCCTCCAACACCGATGACGCTGCCCACAGCCTCAGACGCTGGATCGACGACTGCGCCAACACCCTCGCCCTGCTGAAGAAACCCTCCTACAAGACACCAGCAAGAGGGCCAGCTGGTTCACCCCAGAACTCCTAGCCTCCAAGCGAGCCTGCCGGAAACTAAAGAAGAAATGGCACAGTGAGCAGACTCCGGACAGCCACGCAGCCCACAAGGACGCCATCCGCAACCACCATCACCTCATCAGGACTGCCAAGAGGACCTCCTTCAAAGACCGCCTCGACAACAATGCACACAATAGCAAGGAGCTCTTCAACATCGTGAAGGAACTCTCCAACCCCAGCTCCAACACCAACGACATCCCGCCGTCGCAAGCCCTGTGCGACTCCCTCGCCACTTTTTTTCACCGCAAAATAGCAGACATCCACGATAGCTTCAACACCCAGACAGCCCCAACAGACATCAACACAACAGACTCTCCGCACACCATCGACCATGACCCCCTGCTAGTCTGGTCCAACATGAGCATCGATGACACCATCAAGACCATGAGCACAATCCACTCCGGCTCCCCGTCAGACCCATTCCCGCACCACATCTTCAACAAAGCCAGCAGCTCCATCGCACCCCATCTGCGCAACGTCATCAATCTCTCCCTCGAGACCGCGACCTTCCCAGAGAGCTGGAAACCCGCCGAGATCAACGCCCTACTCAAAAAACCCAAGGCGGACCCAAGAGACCTCAAGAACTTCCGGCCCATCTCTCTGCTTCCGTTCCCGGCCAAGGTCATCGAGAAGATCGTCAACAGACAGCTAACCCGATACCTCGAAGAAAACAGAATCCTGGACCCTTCCCAGTCAGGGTTGCGCAGCAACCACAGCACCGAGACTGCCCTCATCGCCGCCACGACGACATCAGGACCCTGCTGGACAACTGTGAGACCGCGGCCCTCATCCTCCTGGACCTCTCCAGCGCCTTCGACACCGTCTGCCACCACACACTACGCGCACGCCTCCACGCCGTAGGGATCCGAGACAAGGCTCTGGAAGGGACCACCTCCTTCCTCTCCGGCAGAATCCAGAGCGTCCGCCTCCCCCCATTCCGATCCGAAGCCTCCGAGATCATCTGCGGCGTACTCCAGGGATCTTCCCTCAGCCCGACACTGTTCAACATCTACATGGCCCCGCTCGCACACGTCGCCCGACAGCACGACCTCAACATAATCTCCTACGCCGACGACACTCAACTGATCCTCTCCCTCACCAAGGACCCCATCACCGCCAAATCCAACCTCCACGAAGGAATGAAGGCCGTCGCCGACTGGATGAAGATCATCCGACTGAAGCTGAACTCAGACAAGACTGAGATCCTCATCCTCGGCTCCAACCCCTCAGCCTGGGACGACTCCAGGTGGCCGACGGCACTGGGGGCACCCCCAACACCCACCGACCATGCACGCAACCTGGGAATCATCCTCGACTCAACGCTCTCCATGACCAAGCAAGTCAACGCCGTCTCCTCCTCCTGCTTCAACACCCTCCGCATGCTCCGCAAGATCTACAGGTGGATCCCGACAGATACAAGAAGAACAGTCACACAGGCCCTCGTTAGCAGCAGACTCGACTACGGAAACGCCCTCTACGCGGGAGCCCCGACGAAGCTCATCAAACGTCTGCAACACATCCAAAACGCCTCTGCACGACTGATCCTCAACGTACCACGCCACAGCCACATCACCCCCCACCTGAGAAACCTCCACTGGCTCCCCGTCAACAAGAGGATATCCTTCAAGCTCCTCATCCACGCACACAAGACACTCCACAAGACCGGCCCAGCCTACCTCAACAGACGACTTTCCTTCTACATCCCCAACCGCCAGCTCCGCTCCGCCGGCCTCGCACTCGCCACCGTCCCTCGCATCCGAAGAACAACTACCGGCGGGAGAACCTTCTCCCACCTCGCCGACAAGACCTGGAACACCCTCCCACTGAGCCTACGACAGACCCAAGACCTGCTGACCTTCAGGAGGCTACTCAAGACCTGGCTGTTTGACCAGTAGCGCCCCCCCCCCTCCCAACGCCTTGAGACCCTCGCGGGTATGTAGTGCGCTCTACAAATGTCTGATTGATTGATTGATGCGCCACAAGGCAACTCCTTACAGCTGAAGTAGCACTTGTGCTTTTTGTTACCCAACTCAGTGGTTTTAATTTCATCGACCTCTATAGGATGTGAGGGTGAGGAGATTCACTGTTATTCAAACCTGTAACTGCAGATAGAACATACATTTCTGCAGCAGGCACGAAACTCAATGAGCTATCTTGTCAACAGTGCATTGCCCATTCAGTGCCTTTTTCCTTTGAAGGAAGCTAAGCAGCAGAATCAAAATAGCCCTGCCTATCAGCCCCTTGATTTCCAATCATCAGAGTACTACTTTTCCCCATAATTCTCTTATCGGTCATGCAGCATCAGCATGGCAGCCAGTGAACAAGCATGCTACTGATCAACACAAGTACTCTACTGGTGATGTTCAATTTTATCTGTAGACGAAATTAATTATAGTAAACCTCGAAAGGTGCAATGCCTCCTCACCTGGGTTAAGTAAGTAAACGTGTGCTGAGCATTATATGCCCATCTACCTTCCCATTATATAACATTTATTTGATATTGGTCAGCATACATTCCATTGTTGCACACCACTGAAAATGTTCTTAAATCATACCGCATTATCTCAGCCCTATATCTGAACATACTGACTGACACCGACAATGTATGTGGAATTATTTCCCATTTGATCTGAGTAATTATGTTTTTTCATAGATTGTTCCATTTATATCTGTTAGAGATTTTCCAGCCTCTTTGTGTGGTGCAGCCAACCAAAGGTCAGAAGTGTCACTTCTTGTAAAGGCACTGAGTCAAAAAGCTGTGCCATGTCACTTCCTGTGATATTATCCAGGTCCAAAAGTGAGATGCGTGGCTAACCGCCGAAGATTGCAGCAGCATAACATGATGGCCCCGTAATCCACTTTTTTTTACCTGCACTGCCCAGCATCAGACTTTGACATCTACATCACTGGCAGCCCTTTGTCCAGGCGGTCACAGACTACGGTTTTAGTGGCCATGCGGAGTTGTGGAACATCACCATTCAGCCCGGCTAGCTCCACTGTGGTAATGGCGGCTGGACAGGCTGAGGTCTGCACCCATGAATTGGGTGCTTGAAGCAGAGCAGAGCCAACAGCAGCAGCACAAGAGGCTCTTGCTCAGCCCCTGCAAGACTGACTGGCTGATGAGGTTTGCCCACTGGCAGGGGTACCCAGGTGAGGGCGATTCGAGAATGCCCTTCTGGAAGGACTTGTAGCACCTGGGCCCGACAGCATGGAGTGATTTGGGCGGCGATACTGGTGGGCTGTTGTGCAGTGGTTGACGTCCCCCATTCTCTGATGATCCCACAGTGCTGGCTATGCTGTGAGCATTACTGCCGGACCGGCCTGAGGCCCTGAACTCTGGAATGTACGTGGGGATGTGAACAGAGGCCGACCTGACTGCTGGGATATCCGGTGCTTCCCCAGCTGATTTGGTTGGAGATGCAGACTGGAGCTGGCAGAACACCGCTGCTGAAGCCCCCTAACACAAACCTGCATTATGTGAATCCGGCCCGTGGACTTTCTCTGGGGGCCTGGCTGGGGCCAGCTTTGGTGCTGCCAGGCAGGTGTGACTGATCCTAGAGTCCTGCCATGTGGAGGGGAGACAGGGGCCCTGGCTTATTGTGTGCGGTTGCTGGTGCTGTCGCACGTGGACCCCCTGGGGAAATTGCCTGCTTCATGGCAGTGGCAGCTGGGGGGTGGTGCTTGTGCCCCTGTGGCTGCCTGACGTCATCCGGAGCCTCCATATGGTCACAGAGAAGGACCAGCCCAATCTTCACTAGAGGCCCTCGATGAAACTGTGCAGTGGTTAGCTCTTGGTCTCCCAGTGCCGCTGCGATGGGAGCCTGGAGGAAGTGACAGGAGTGCCTTCCTGCTTGCCAGGGGGTTGGTATCTGTGCTTCAG
Source organism: Calotriton arnoldi (assembly GCA_963921515.1). Classification (NCBI taxonomy): domain Eukaryota; kingdom Metazoa; phylum Chordata; class Amphibia; order Caudata; family Salamandridae; genus Calotriton; species Calotriton arnoldi. The sequence continues at coordinate 424,111 of CAWUFW010002066.1, forward strand.
TGTGGAGAGAAGGCTCTACCTACAAGGCCTGTATAACTCCTATTTTGTACATCCGTGTCGGCTGCATCCTCTAGGACACAGCGTCCTTATCTGGCTCTACAACAACAAGGGAGGCGTCTCCCCCGTACAGGCCCAGAGCAGCGATGACCAATGCCTTGGCTGATATGGGAGGTATTTGGTTATCAGTGTACTACCTGTAGATTGCTCAGGTGAGGATACGGACACTCACTTCTGCTCTGAGTGGGCCCCAATTCCTGCGCTGCCCATCAGATCACCGTGTGACGCCTGCTTGATCCTAGCACAATGGTGGGTTTGGTGTGGGGTACATATCTCATTCATGGGCCGTACCTAAGAAGTTTTGGGGCTCACGATGGGACGCACCAGGAACAAGTCAGAAAAGCCACACCCACTGTTAGACCTGTCAGCCCTAGGGTGGCCTTGCCCTGTTTTTTTCCCTTTTGCGCCTCATTTTTGCCACCGTATTTTTTACTGGACCTAGGTCTCCGGGCGCCTTACCACTGCCAACCAGTGCTGAGGTGCAGGTGCTCTCTCACCCAAGATGGCTGCCACAGGCCCCTGCTACTGCGGAGTGGCCTTGCACACATACACCTACTAGTAGCCAGGGTCAGGCTGGGACATAGGGATACAGTATCCATCCCGTCCCGCCTCTGGGCCACATAGCCAGACATGGTGGAAGGTTCCAGAACCTTCCGGGCTGTGGGAGGAGTTATGTTTTGCCGCCTTTAGGAGGGTCACCTGACCTAGGGGTATAAGAGGTTTGGAGGGAAATCTTTTAGTCAGTTGGGGCACCACTGATCCTGGGAGAACCTCTGCCGGAGTACAGGCTTTAGGGCCTAGGGGGGAGACCTATACTACTGTTACTGACAAGGCTAAGGCACTGCTGTAATAAGTTAGCTGAGGAACGCCCACCACCCACTGACCTTGCCCAGCGTGAGGGGACCCAGGGAACCATCTTCAGCGTGCTGGGAAGTACCATCCAGCACCCCAAGTACCACCAACTCATTCCCTCCCCCATATGGAGAAACCCCAAGAAGCAACCAACCAAGAACTACCGCAAGTAACCCGAAACTGCAAGGCCTGACAGACCAGCAAGGCCAGAAACCTGAACTGCCAAACTGGGGATCACCAGGTAAAGCGCCGTGCCCTGAAGCACTAGACCTTCACCCCCATCCACTCCTAGCTGACGCAGTGCTGCCCTGCTGCTGGGCTGCCCAAAGCCCTTCTGTATCCACCCCCTGCCAACTTGCTCCAAGCGCGCCCCCGCGCTGTGCCTCCACGTGGGAGGAATCGTCCCCTCAAGCCACTGACCGTGTGGCTGGAATCTGCCTTTGCGGCCGTCGCCGCGTGTGGGGAACTGCGGAGGTAGCGTGGCCTCCCCCGAGGCCGGGGTGGTGAGGTGCGCCATCCGCGCCCTCACCGAAGGTCCGGAGCTGCCGTGAATCACCGCCGGGCCCGGGGGCTCGCGCGAAAGAAGTTGCGGCCTGGAAATCACCGCCGCGGCCCAGGAGGAAGATCGAGGCCTTCAGCCCCCGCCGACGCCGTTGCTAGGCGATCGGGGACGCTGACCGCGTCATCGGCCGCGCCCCCGGGAAGGCCGCGCAGCGATTGGGCGCCGGCTCCCGCCGCGCCCCCAGCGCCGACGGAAGCCGCCGAGGAGTCTCCGCATAGGCAGAGGGAGGCGGGAAGCCGGCCGGAGAAGACTGCTGGCTCCCGCTCCCTTCCCCGCATTGCTCCGCTGACTACGGGTGCTGGAGGAGAGCGATACCGGCCCCCCAACGACCCGCAATCCCGGCCGGAAGGCTGTCCGACCCAGTCCGGGCCCCGCCGTGCCAAATACGGGCCGGCCCGGGAAGAAGCCAGTCGCTTAGAAGAGCGACCAACGAAACAACCGCAGGTGAGCCCGGGAGGCCCCTTGGGCACGCAGAGACGCCACTGGGGGCCGGGGGCCACCATTAGCCTGTGGATTAAAGGGGGAAGCCAACAGTAACTATCCCCACGAGGCGAGGCCCCGGAGAGAAGTGGGCCTGGCCTGGATTAACCCCTGAGTAGCCCTGAGAGACACAGAAGCCCTAATTAACAGGGAAGCCCCAGAGAGAAGGACATGTAGAGGGGTTCCCTAAGCTATCCTCCAGCCTAATTGTTCTGCCTGCTTTAATTACTGGTTAGGCCTGATGCATATCCGCACTAATGAAATGTCTTTGCCTAGTGTAAAGGTGCTTAACTGAATTGAGCTGAAGTGTACACCGCCAAGAGTTGAAGTGTTTTATGTTGCAGGTGTACCGGATTTGCGACGCCCCCTGTACTGCCTATGGGCGCGCCTAGATTAATGCAGGCCCTGTTTGAAATGTAACGTAAAATGCCTATTTACAAATGATTGAATATTCATGAGGTGAACTGCATGTTTTAGGCCCATGTTTTATTCCGGCACCCTGAGATCATTATTGGTGCTACGTTTAAGAGATGATTCCTGCGGCCTTTTAGTGGCCTACAATGTTGATGAGCTATGGTGCTTTAATGAGATGACGCACTAATTGAGTACTTCAAAGAGTTGAAATGGTGCCCTGAATTAATCTGCCTCATCTGATGCTGCATTGATTTATATAAAAGAACTTGTTTTTAATACACAGACCTGGTGTGGTGTCACATTATTGCGTCCGCATTACTGAGTCAGAGTGAGTGTGTGCTGCACAACTGCCTTACACATTGCCTTCGGGTGCCTTTCCGCCTCGCGCCATGCTACCGTGCCGGAATCGGTAACCCCGTTTCCAACACCCACCCTCTTACTCCACATAGACTCCATCAGAGAGCTCCCTGACCCAAACCCCTGAAGATATATGTTCCCACAACGGCAGTACAACTCCACATTGACAAACAGGATGTTATCCTGCAAGAAATCAGTGACTCATGGGTGATGATTGAACAATGCCTGGGGGTTATCACAACGGACATCAGCCTACTCAAGGATGACCAACGCAAATTGACTGACAGAGTCAAACAGAATGAACCGGCACTCACTGTCTTATCACCAGGCCAGGCAGATCACTCCTCACAGCTCAACCACTTGTGCCACCAGGGGGAACAACTCCAGGACCACACGGATGATGCCCCACAGCTGTAACTTCTCCTACTGAGCCACATAGAACTATGAATGCTTTTCCACTCACTGTTGCCCCCCTAGGGGACCGCCTGAAGTTTTTTGTGAAATAGGGTGGTCTGACTATATCTAGGCTATAGTACCAACTGGACATTATGTTAAATCTGATGATGCCGGGTTACAGGATCTACTACGACTCCGAGTCCGTACGGGCCATCTTGGTTGAATTGCCCTTGTACTATAACCACATGACAACTCAGTGGGTGTATTATCATCACATAGGTTTACCTTAGTTGTCTGGTTGCTGTTTGTTCATTATACGACTTTGTGTCGCTGGACTGAGTATTGGGGGAAGTTATTTCACTGTTAAACTTATTTACCTGTCATATGCAATGGAGGTAAAAGGAAGTGTGGTATGTCCTAGTGTTCCCATGGGGGAAATGCTTTCAGAATCATGATGCACACTCTACCTAATGCTTATAACATTATCACATGGAATGTGAGATGTCTAATGATGATGCACAAGAGACAAAGGGGATTAGCACAATTACATAGGTGCCACACACACATCACATTTTCACAGGAAACGCATCTCACCACACCGGAGGCTCTGAAATTATGCCACAAATGGAGGGAACAATTATTTCACACATCGTATTCTGCTTATGCGAGGGGGGCTGCTATATGGCTCTGGTTTGGGGTCCCGTTAAGGGTTTTAGATACTAGAACTGACACCCAGCGGAGCTATGTGCTGGTGAGGGGTGAACTAGATGGAGCTCCTATTGTGTTGGGCTGTGTATACACACCCAATGTGGAGAAAGATGTATTCCTGGCCCATCTGTTCACAGTCTTGGTGGATTGGGCATTGTACCCATGGGTGCTGGGATGGGGATTTGACACAACGCTTGATCGTTCCCACCCCTCCTGCCAGGCACTGCCCCCATCCGGCATGCAAGAGCATTGCGACAGTGGATAGATGGGTGGGATCTCGGATATATGGCATAGCCACAATTTGGGTATGAAAGAATATTCGTTCTACTCATACCCTCATCAGTTACACTCCTTCCTAGATAGATTCCTTTGATCCTCACATCTCCAGTCTAGTATCCCGCACACCACTTATCTGGGAAATACAGTTTCTGACCACAACCCATTAGAAATAGCACTGTCATGGGGCCGAGTTCCAGTCCCCATCCCCACCTGGGGCCTACAGCCCACCCTACTAGAGGATGCAGTGTTCAGGGACACTTGCCCGCAATTAAACAACGGGGTCCGACAGCATTCCCGATAATTCTACTCTTTGTACGCAACGGGCTTAATGCCTCAGTTAGAAAAATTATATAATTCCTCACTTGAGAACGGCTCTCTCCCGCCTACTACCAGAGAGGCATTGGTGACATCACTGTTAAAACCTGGCAAGTCACCCACAGATCTCACTTCATAAGACCTGTCCTTGTTAAATAGCGAGTATAAAATGTTAAGTAAAATACTCACGTGCAGGCTAATACCTCTGCTCCAGGGGTTATAACACACAGATCAATGTGGCTTTGTTCCTCTGCGCTGTGCCTCCCTCACTATCCGTCATTTGTTTCATACAAGGGATGCTACCCATGGGCAATAGCCGCTGGCTGGCTGTGTGTCCCTGGATATTTGCCAGGCTTTTGACACACTGGGTTGCGAGTACAGGATAGCAGCATTGACCAAATTTGGCATTCCCTCGGTGTATATTAAATGGGTGACACTATTGTACACCACACCCACAGCAAAGGCTCCTACGGGCCTTATATCTCTGACTCATATCGGTTCTTATAAGGGACATGACAGAGATGCCCTCTTTCACCGCTCTTATTCGTGCTCACCATCGAACCTATTGGACAACAAATCCAACAAGAGACTATTGAATGGGTAATCCCCATAGGCTGTACGGTCCACTCTGGGTTCCTATATGCTGATGACATGATCCTATATCTTAAAACCTTCCAAGAGAGTTTAGCCGGGATAGCCCGATTATTAACAGAATTTGGGGCATTATCAGGGTTGCAGGTCAATGCAGATAAATCTTGTGCTTTTTCCTTCGCTTATACCTATCCGGACCCCACGCAGCCACTTGGATCCACCTCTATACTTGTGGCTGCACATACGGTCCGGTATTTGGGGATTCACATATATCAAGAGACACAGGCTAAACTTGAGGGCAACCTTTCTGTACAGTCAACTTGTTGCGCTCACAGATCGCATTTTTGACCAAGTTACCTCTGTCAGTGGCTGGGCCCCTGATACTGGCTAAGATGGTCATGCTGCCATGCCTGCTGTATCATTTTGTTAAACTACCAACGGTGGTGCCGGCATGGGTGTTCAGGCTGTTGAACAATGTTAATGGAGCTCGCATCATCGGGGGGAGGCATATGGTATGTGATGTCACTTCTGCTACCCCTAGCCTTTTGGTGAATCAACGTCCATGATGGGCTTCAGTCAACGTATTTTTCACGTCTGCTCCTTTACTGTCATGTAAATTGTCCTTACTTGGGAGTTCATAATATTGTGCCAACTGTACAACTCTTTGATATGTCATGTATTACATTTTTTATTATGCACTTACACTTATTTTTATTTTACAAAATATTGGTGCTATATTTCTTCATCGAAGGGGGTGAGGGTATAGAACACTACGATTCTAATATAACTCCAGAATTAGAGGAGTAACATGTTTCTAAAAAATATGAATACAGTCAAAGTAAATGAACTACAAATTATAGTTATAAATAATTTTTCGGCAGAAATTTAGTGTAGCTCTAGATGTTTGTTTCATATTGAAAGAAGGGACGGTAATATATATCTTACGATACCATATAGGGATTGTGTAGTTGTCAGAATGTCAGATTTCAGTTTTATTCAGATCACAATCTCCCAGCAGCAATGTACATTTTTTCTATGAAGCTTCACTGCGTAAATGAAAAGATTTATTTAAAATTGCACACAGTGGCATAGAGTCACAGGCTAATAGGATTTTACACATTCTATTAATCCAATCTTCTGTATCATTGAAACACTGCAGACTGCAGAACCTCTTCAAAGGCTGATTCACCTTGGTAAACGCACTGTGTGTGTATCATGCATGAGATCTTAAGTGTGTCTTTGCATATAAATTATGGATTGAAACTAGCGGTTGTGTGCTCAATGAACATCAATTTCCCTGAACCTAATCTTCTGTTTTGGGCTAAATAGGCCCATGTGAACAACAGGAAAAGTTCTTGCTTTATTATTTAGCACTGTTTTGGTAGAACAGACGATGCCGTTGAAGTGAGCTACAATTCCATCTGTATTCAATAGTAACAGCATTGCTTCCAAAGGTGCTTTTTGTCTTTCCAAACATGTCCAATTTTACAGTCATAGATCACTTGTTTGCAAAAGGTCAGCTTGTAGCTAATACATCTTATTTCAACAAATTCAACTTGCAGCATCAGTGGAGAAATACCAGCAAATGCCATGAAAGGTACAGATCATTTCTTGCTCTAATAAAAATACTTTTAAAGCATAGGTAAATATTTCTAATATATTGATGATGTGTCTGCTTTAGGCAGCTATATATCATGTGAATTTCTATTAGAGAACAAGTTACACTAACTTTACAAATCAAAGCCTTATACTAAAGGTTCCATTTGCCCTTATGCGAATCCATGCACATGTTTTTTTATACTTCTTCTTTGGCCTCCACTGGGGACTTGGTTCTATATTCGTGCCTCAGCTCCCTTGTGCATCTGTAATGCATAGAACTTTTAACCCCAGTGCAGATCACAGTAGTAATATGAGGGTGCTCGGACACCAGTCAAACCTATTGATCTGTGTATGCAAATATCGATCTAACTAAAAGAGCACATTTGCAATGTCTCCTGTTTGAGGTTGTGATGCTAATTGCTGTGAACACAGGATGTATGCAGGACAAAGCTCATAGAACGCAAGTGTCGAAGCCAGCGAAAGAGCAACATGAGGCACAGCAGATTATTACTGTGGCTAGGGGGCACTCAGCTGGAGCAGAGTGAGCCCATGGAAGTGTCTGTGTGCTTGGAGTCCCCCGGGATCCCAGACCTGTTCTCCTTGGTTGGGTCATTATGGAACAGTACCTTGGGTGAACTTACTGATTGAATGTGTGACGTGTTGACATGCAGTGCGGGGCTGCGTGCAGTATGGAGCGGCAGAGCAGTGGAGCTGGGTGCTTCTATCACCGGTGGGTCAGGGCTCTCTCTCCACGGCTCTTTCTCAACCTTGCTCCCCTGTCCTATTTCTTTTGGGCGCAAGTTGTGCCGAGCAGGGCTTTAGGGATCTGCAGGCAGCTGTGTGAGCGGCACCTGTTTTCTCTGTTCTTGAACACCGTTTCCAGGCTCCCGGGGAGTGGCAGCCTACTTGAGGCCACCTCAACAGGAGCTGCTGTCGGTGGGGCTGAGGAAGTCCCAAGCTAGCTTATCACCTCTTCAGCCTCCTCTAGACACAATTTTTATATGCCGCTCTCAACTCGGTGACTCTGTGACAGCTCGTCTTCTCACAACTCCAAACCTTGTGAATCCTGTGGCAGTAAGACAGTAAGGAGTGAGGGTGGATCAGAGGCCATTCGGTATCTGCAAAAAAGAAAAGGAGGGGACAGTGAGTGATCTGGAGCTGGCTACTGGTGTGGCTGGAGCAAGTCAGTCACCTTTTGCGAGCTGACATGTGGTTGAGAGCTGGTGATGCGGAAACGGTCGGCTTCGTGCCCGGTGCGTCACCTGCCCCCTTTACTCCCCCGCTCCCCCCGCTGTGCACCCATTGTGCCTCTACTAAATTTTACTGACTACAATTTTGCTTTGTCGAGCTCCCTACTTCACCCCTGGGATCTGCTGCCATAAAATCACTTTTAAATTGCCAGCCCCAGTGCTGGTGCCAGTTGCTACATGTTTGCTTGCATCACATAAGGCAGAGTGCTGCCTGGAGCTGGTAACTTTCAAGTTTGCTGACAGAAATAGTCTCTCAACAGTCTCAGACATTAAGGGGCTCATTACGATGTTGGACGGAATCACTTCCGCTCTACACCGACTTGGTCATGGGACCAACCGACACCTGGTTTTAGGCCTGACCGCCCCATTAGGATGTGTCCGTGATAGAGCGAAATGTTCTTGTGAATTGTAGGGGTGCATCATAATCACTGATAGGCCGCACCCACATGTATTCAGACATATATTCGCTTATATTCAGTTGTATACTCATACATGTTTAGTAAAGAATGAATAGTTCACTGAGAGAAAGTGAACTCAGCAGCATAATGGTGTTAGGATAACGATGTAATGTAATGCTTATTGAATTGTGTGAATATAATGCATAGAGGAATTAGTTCGTGTGTAATGTAATTGCAGTAGTTTAAACGTGCACCATATTAAAGTTGCACATGTAATTCATTGTTTGCATATGAATCGTAATGAAAATGCTTATAGGGAAAAGTAAGATGTGTGTTTAAAAAGTCATATGTAAAGGCCTGACTACATATATGCTTAGGAAAGGCCTGGTTTAGTCTTATGTTAGCTTATTTTTGTAGGTCGAGAAAAGATTCTCTTGGTAAGGCTCTCTGGGCACAAACGGTAGATTTAATTTGCACAGTAGAAGGTTTCTGTTGAACGTATCTTTCGTTGCAGGTGCAAGGACACATGTCTCGTTAGTAAGACTAACTCTTTGTTTTCGAAAGTTAGAGAGAGGGAGGCATGGTACGAGGAGTGAAATGGAATTTAGGGATGATACTTTCAGCGGAGAAGGTGCCTGGGACTCAAGGTCATCGCAACTGTCCAGGATGAAGTAACCGTTTCGATGGAAAAGCACAAGAAAGAAGACCTGGCCAAGGAGGCGTGACAAAGGCGTGTACAATTGTATTGTGGTTTTGTATTAGGGATAGTGCCCTGAGGGAGGAGGCCAGAGAAGAGGTAGGGGAGACCAGAGAGAAGGACAGAGCTGAGCTTAGGTATTATGTGATTGCACTTCTTAGGAAGTCTTCACAGCTGACACCTTTTATTCACTCTTGCCTGGGAAAATCGTTATGCAGGGATGTCACTTAGCGTTAGTGTAGGGACAGCAATTGATTTTAAGCTTGTTTAGTCCAATGAAGAGCAACTTAGAAATTGGAGCAATCATAGTCTGGTTGATCCTTCTAGAACTTTCTATTCTCCTTATCCTGAGTCGGATGAGATTCCTGCGTAGATTATTATTTGTATTAGTGCCCATTTATTTCTTTAACCTCGTGTTGAGGTGCTTGCACGTTCAGTTATTTTTGGCGATAATAAATTCTCAAACTTGAATTCGGAGTCAGTGGTCCTTTCAGAAAAAATGAATGCTGATATATAACCTGATGAGATTCTCTCCTTTACACTATTCAACAGGTAAAAAGATCTTGGCGACCAGAAGGTTCTTATAGATAATTAGATAAGAATCGGCGTTATCAGTTGGTAGCAGAGGATGGTTACCTTTGATGGTAAGGGGAGATCTAGAGCAAGATAGGAGATTAAGTTGCCCCATAGAGCCCGAGTAACGCAGATCCAGAGGACCGCGGGAGAAGGAGGTCGGAGGTCGTGGAAAACTGACGGAGAGTGACGGTGCGGCGGAAGTAGCAGTTCGTGGTAGAGTGAGTATGAAAAGAGTGGTGTTTGGTAGATTGCGGTGTTTTATTGTTGTGTGATGTCTTGCGGAGTTGGAACGAGAGTTGTGTGATTGAGAACCGGACCGTGAGCGCGCGCGGGACCGGGAGATTTATTGTGGTGTAGAATACACCCAGAGTTGAGAACGTTGACCAGAGGTTGTGGGGGTCACGAGACGTCATTGACAGACCCACTGAAGATAGGGAACACATGTGTGAGTGTGTGAATAACCAACGCAGGTCGTAGGTTATTGTGTGCAGAACATCGAGTGATTGAATCCTATTGAGTGTGTTAAAGGCGATTGTCCGGTCGTTTCGCGGACAGACGGTTGCCAGATTGAGGTCAACAAGCTCAAGAGGCTGATCGGTCATTGGTAAGACTGACAGTCAGAGAGGTAATTGTTCGGTAGGACGGACATTATTTCAGAGTATGATTGGGACAGGTGCGAGCGAGAACGAGTGAATTAGAAAGGAGGGGAACTGCTGCGAGCGGAGAAAAAGTGACGTCAGACAAGTGCCGCGCTGCGATAGGCCGGTTGGTGTGAGCCGCGCTGGTATTGGTGGAGTGAAATCGAGAAGCAAGAGCTGACATTTTGAGTGCAAATACGAAGTTGATTCATCATGAAATGTTTTAAAGCTTTACGGGAACTTTGTAGAGGTGATAGACATGTGGTTGTTCGGGAGGGAGAGGAAGCTCCTCCCGAGGATACACCAGCACATTATATGGCAAAGAATGTAGGATTGCATACTATAATTTGGCTTGAGAATTGGCATAAAATGACAGAAGCAGAAGGAGAATTGTCGTTCCCTCGATATGGTACTTTCAGGATGGAGGTATTGTACCAGCTAAAAAGCGTAATGGCTTCATTACGACCACTACCTAGACCGACACAGTTTGAGGCATTACATGCGTGGATTAGAGCAGCACACGAAAGGAAAAGAGACAAAAGTCAGGAAAGGGTGAAGAAATCGATCAGGGCATTTCAGGATGCAAAGTGGGATGCACTGGAGAAACGGTGGAGGGTGGCAACGGTTGAAGTGGACAAGTTATACCCACTAATAATACGAGACGGAAAGATTATAAGAATCGATGAAGAGGATAGTGATACAGACGACAGCTTGTTAGATAGGTTGTTGGCAGAGAGACCACCACCATTTAATCCAGATTCAGAAGAGGGAAAGCCGACCCCAGCAGTTGCAATAGTTGATGAGAGCCAGAATCAGACTAGCATGAGAGTGGTGGGAAGGATTTCCACAGGAACGGAGGGGGCAACGGCGTCTATGATAACACAGCCTCCTGCGGGGAACACAAGATTACCGGACTCCTTGACAGTACCGGTTACCATTGGCCCTATAGTACCGGTATATGACCCAGACCGAGCGAGAGAAGGGGGCTCCGTACCGATGGGAAGGGAGGAAGGAAACAGTGAGAGTGGGAATGGGTTTGGAGTACGAGTGGTTCATTTCCCAAGACCAATAGACACAAGTACGCCGTTACCGGCTACTGCGGACTCTTCCTCTAGACAAGAAGAGGAGAGACCAGGAAGACCAAGGTCTTTGCGGGAATCTAAGTCAGCTTTGAGGATGTGGACACCAACAGTAACGAACCAAGAGGATAGGATGCAAGGAGATAGGGCACAAAACGTCTCGGAAGACAGACCAAGTTCCAGGAATTTGATGGAAGGAAATAGGTCACAAGGACAGAATAGTGACTGTGATGAGCGGGATGGCTCGGGTTGTCGAGATGTACTGAGGAGTGCGGTACAGGCAAGGTTACTGGACGTGGTGAGATTGAAAGCAGAGGTAGACGAGATGATTAATGGAGGTCTGCCCTTGGAAAAGATAGAAATTTATGGATCAGATGAGCTGCTGTTTGTAGCAAAGGATGTGACTCGAAAAGCTAGGATGGCACATGATAGATTGAAGGAATTGGCCAAAAGATATGAGGTAGACCTGAACAAAACTAAAGCGTTGCAGGGGCCACATAGATTACATTACAGTGACCAGGAGCTGGAGGAGAAAAGAATCACAGGATTAAGGACACATACCAGAGATTTGATCGTAGGGATGAGAATATGGATTTTGTTGGACAAATGGGACGAAAGGTGGTCCAAGAAGAAACCAGCAAAGAGAGCTGAAGGGGAAACGCCGCCTCCAGGGGGGGGGGGCGACGGGTGTTGGAAATTTTCCTTTAAGGGAAGTACAGAATGGAGGGTATGTGCATGTGCCGTGGAATAGAGGTGATTTGGCTGCATTTACAAATGATTTTCCTCGGCTGAGGGAAAAACCAGTAGAGTGGTACAAACAAGTTGAGCGGTTTGTGAAGATTTCAAAAGTATTGTGGATTGATTTGAACACTTTGTTTGACATAGTGGTACCGGGAGATTTGTGGACAGCTTGTAAAGTCGCTATTGAGTGGCCGACTTCGGAACCGGATAGAGAGGCGGTTACAAATGGTCCATCACCCCTAGTCATGAAAAAGTATGAGCAGGTGATTACATGGTTGAAACTGAAGATTTCACCTCAGGATATAGATTGGGTTAAGATAGATCGGACTGTACAGGAACCCAAAGAAACAGTGCATGAATATTATGAAAGACTTCTGCAAGCTTTTAAACAGTATAGTGGGTTAGATATCTTGGACCCCAAGGATATGGGACAGTTTGTCTCAAAGTTTGTACTGGGTCTGAGAATGGAAATCAGCCTCATGATACAGCACCATTTGATCTGCTGGCAGAACAAGCCACTAGTTGAAATTTTGCGGTATGCGAGATACTGTAGTGATGAGGTGGAATCGAAACATCGGAAGTTAAAAGATAAATTGATGCTTGTCCAGATGCAGACAGCACAGGGTCAGCCTAGTGGAGGGACCTTAGGAAGAAAGCAAGGGAATTTCCAGGGAAACCAGAATGGGCAAGCCATGGGAAAGGGAAAACCAGTAGACCCCAAGACAGGAGTGGACGTGGCCACATTGAAGAAGACCACTGCATGTCATCTTTGTCGCCAGGTCGGACATTGGAAACGCGAGTGTCCTTTGAACCCAGCTAATCAGTTGCAGGAAGAGGAAGAGGGGGCTCAGGCACCCGCACAAGAGGTAGTTAACACAGTGACGAGGCCTAGGACGATGAAAGGGGGGGTTTACAGCTCTCACGCCCAGGTTCCCCAAGCTCCAAGGATTTCACAAGGAACACGAACGTACCAACAGATGCCCCTGTTCGAAGAATACGACGAGAATAGCTTAGACCCTTTATCCTGACGGTGCCTGAGAGGGGAGGAAGACTGCACACTTGGAGCGGTCTTGGAGGTAGACCAGAGAGGACCTTTTGTGGAGGCAGAGATTGAGGGTCATCCTGCCACACTTTTGGTTGATACTGGTGCTACCCGGTCTACTGTAAGATCAGCAGTAGTCCCTAACCTACCCCTCTCGGGACAATCAATCCAGGTTGTTGGAGTAGCGAACAAAAGAATAAGCAGCCCATTGACAGAACCGATCCTAGTAAAGATAGGTTCCTTCCAAACCAGACATCAGTTTGTAGTATGTGATACGAGTCCAGTTTGCCTTTTGGGAAGAGATCTGTTGTGCAAGTTGAACTGCACGATTTACTGTACGCCACGAGGAGTGGAGGTCCAGACGAGAGATGATGATGCTGACTTTAAAATTACCAATCAGCATCTGTGTATAGATCTGTACCCAATGGTGACTGTGGAAGAACTTCCACCTGATCTGAGAGACGCAGTGTCGTCTGTGGTGTGGGATTTCGCAGGCGACGAAATAGGTCTAATCAGAGGGGTTGAACCAGTGCGGATTGAGGTGAAACAGAATGTTGATTTCCCCAGGACACCTCAATACAACCTGTCGCCAGAAACGATTGCAGGGATAAGACCTGTGATCGAGACTTTCATTGAGAAAGGCATTTTGAAAGAGATCAGAGGTAGCCCCTGTAATTCACCCATAATGGGACTACAGAAACCGAGTGGGAAATACAGGATCGTGCAAGACCTGCGAAAGGTTAACACGATAGTTGTCCCTTGCTGTCCAGTGGTACCGAATCCTTCAGTAATACTGTTCCAGATCCCATGTGAAGCCGAGTGGTTTACGGTTATCGATTTATGTCAAGCCTTCTTTTCGATACCGCTCCACGAGGAAAGCCAATTTCTTTTTGCGTTCAGGCTGGAAAATCGCGTGTTAACATGGTGTCGTATCCCTCAAGGGTATACGGAAAGTCCATCGATCTTTAACCAGATCCTGAAGAAGAACCTTGAGAGTCTCGTGTTGCCGCAGAACTCAGTTCTCGTGCAATACATAGATGACTTGCTCATTGCCTCAGAAACAGAAGATGCTTGCAGAATTGACACTGTGGCTTTGTTGAACCACTTAGCAGAGAACGGACATAAGGTGTCCCCGAACAAGCTGCAGTACTGTTTGAAAGAGGTACAGTACTTGGGACACAGATTGGAAAAAGGCAAGAGGAAGGTGTCACCCGATCGAATAGAGGCAATAATGAGCATGGCAGTACCCACGACACAGAGAGAGGTTAGGATGTTTCTGGGGATGGTTGGCTATTGTCGACAGTGGATTCCTAGCTTCTCCTTGAGAGCAAAGCCTTTGCAGAGGCTTACGCACAAGGATGTGAGTGATCCGGTACCATGGGACGAGGAGTGCTTGATATCATTCCTGAAACTGAGAGAGGATTTGTGCAGGGCTCCGGCACTGGGAATGCCTGATTACAACAAGGCCTTTTCATTGTTTTGTTACGAGAGGGAAGGATGTGCATTAGCAGTGTTAGCTCAGAACCATGGAGGTGTCCGTAGACCAGTTGCATATTTTTCAGCTACTTTAGATCCAGTAGCTTCTGCGTTGCCCGGATGTCTAAGATCCGTTGCTGCAACAGGTGTCAGCATTGAAAGATGTGAAAGCATTGTAATGGGACATCCATTGACTGTACATGTGCCACATTCGGTTGAGTTATTGATGACCAAGACACAGCACATAACGAACAATAGGTTAACGAGGTACGAGCAAGTCATACTTGCCGCAGAGAATGTGACTCTGAAAAGGTGCTCTGTCTTGAACCCTGCGACATTGATGCCTACACCGAACACGGATGATGAAGATTGTGCGGACCATGATTGTCTCGATGTGACCGAACTTTGCACCAAACCGAGACCTGACATTGTCGATGAACCATTGGCTGACCCAGATGAAATTTTCTTTGTCGATGGTTCATGCTTAAGAGACAGTGTGGGGCAATTGAGAGCAGCGTTTGCTGTATGTACCATTTCAGGAGTGGTCGAGGCTGCTTGCCTAGAGGGAGTACGCTCCGCGCAGGTAGCTGAGATCATTGCCTTGACCCGTGCCTGTTTGGCCGCTGATCGAATTCGAATCACGATTTACACAGACAGCCAATATGGGTTTGGCGTGGTGCACGACTTCGGGCAGTTATGGTCTCAGAGGGGATTTTTGACATCATCTGGCTCACCCATTCGTAATGGAGAATATGTAAGACAATTGTTAGATGCATTACAACATCCGAAAGAAATTGCTGTGGTAAAGTGTTCAGCCCATGGGAAGAGGGAGGACTTTGTATCCTTGGGAAACAATTATGCGGACGAAGTCGCCCGTTTCTGTGCAGAACAAGGATGCATATTCACAGATAGATACGCAGGGGAGAGCCAAGAAAGAACCGAGCTCAGCATAATGTTGGCCATGGCAGACACTTGGGAAGAGCTTAAGCGATTGCAGGATGAAGTTTCACACCAAGAGAGAGAGGGATGGATCAAAGCTGGTTGTGAGAAAGGAGATGTGGATGTGTGGGTATCCAACAATGGGAGAGCCGTGTTGCCTGAAGAATTGCTGAGTCCGATGGCAAGACTGATACATGGACAGGCACACCTTGGCAGAGACGCCATGATGAGAGTGTTTAGACAGACGTGGTATAACCCACGGTTCCGAGCAATGGCTGAGACGGTATGTCAGAGGTGTGTTACGTGTCAGCAGATGAATGCTGGAAAGAAAACTGTAGTTATGTTGAGTCACATTGGAAGGTCAGGAGGGCCCTTCAATAGAATACAGCTGGACTTTGTGGAGATGCCTAAGTGCAATGGATTGCGGTACATTTTAGTGCTAGTATGTGTATTCTCACGGTGGGTGGAGGCTTACCCCACACGCAGGTGTGACACTCTCACAGTGGCTAAATTACTGTTGAGGGAGCTCATCCCTAGATTCGGGATCCCGACCTCTTTGGAATCAGATAGAGGAGGGCACTTCCATAGTGAAATCATGAAGTTGCTTTGTGCTGCATTGAACATTGACCAGAGACTCCACTGTAGTTACAGACCAGAGGCTTCTGGGATGGTGGAACAAGTTAATGGAACTTTGAAGGCCCGGATGGCAAAAATGTGTTCTTCGAAATCCCTGAAATGGCCCGACGCCTTGCCACTCGTGCTGATGAGCATGCGAAGTGTCCCAGACAGAAAGACCGGGTTGTCCCCCATGAGATATTAATGGGAAGGGCAATGAGATTGCCAGCAGTACCAGCTACAGCCTTGATAAGCATCACTGATGATTTGATTCTCGATTATTGTAAAGGACTCTCTGATGTGGTCCGTTCTGTATCCCAGCAGGTGCAAGCAGCAGTGGTCCCAGCCTCGAGTGATCTGTGCCACGACTTGTGTCCCGGTGACTGGGTGCTCGTCTGGAAGCACGTGAGGAAGAGTTGCTTGGATGCCCGCTGGCGTGGCCCGTATCAGGTGATACTTATCACGAACACAGCAGTGAAGTGTGGAGGATTGCCGAACTGGGTGCATGCTTCCCATACCCGCAGAGTTTCAGCACCCTTGGAAGAAACAGCTCCTCTCGTAAATGAAAATCCAGCTGATGTGGCAGGGCCACATGGGAGGACAAGTCAAGCTGTAAGGGTCGCTGACACAGCTGGTGGTGCACTAGAGCAAGTCGAAGGGGGTTTCCACAGTTCGAACCCTGACTCAGACACCGAAGACAGAAACGGTGCAGTGGGCGGAGAAGAGTCAGATTCCGCAGAAAGAGGAAGTAGTGCACTGGGTATAGAAGGGGAAGGCAGACAAACGAACAGAAGTGCAGAAAGTTGGCCTGAAAGATAGAAGCGACTGAACCTGAGGTTAGCACCTGAAAGAGACCTTGCTCCAGTGTCTGAAGTATCTGAAACGGAGGCAAGTGACGAAGACCAAGCACAAGACAGTCGGCGAAGGTCAAAGAGAACAAGAGTGCCTTGTCGCAGATACTCTACCCCTGAGTGGACTTACACTGTGTTTGATGCAGGGGGTGGTGAGCACGGGAAGGCTGAGGTCAGTGCAAGTGGTCCGTCGGAGCCCGAATGTGGTGGTGAAGGTGGTGCTGCAGTTGCCAGGGCTCGAGATAGAAGGAACACTGACCCTCACGGTTCCGAATCCCCGCTTCTGAGTGAAGTCCGAAACTTGGTTCTGCATCGGCTCGAATTCCCGCCTTTTGGAGTTGAGCCGTTTTCACATGAAGTGCTGATTTTGCGTCTTGAACTTTTGTATCACGTTCTGGTATTGCTCAATGAGGATCTTATTGTGGATCAACTATAACCTGTAAATAAAAGTCCAAAAGAAGAAGATAACCTAGGTCCGAGTGGAAGAAGAATAAACTTAGGGACTTTCCACAGAAGAGGAACGAAAACTAGGGAAGTCTTTTTCTGGACTGTGTAAATAAGATTGTGATCGGAAAGGGAAAGTCCGGAGATTTCATGGTTGCTCAAGCTGGTTAAGCAAGTCACAATTAAAGGACAGAGACTTTTTCAGAGTTCTGTGCGATAACCAAGACTTTTGAGAACTTTCGAAACCATGGAGCCGGGAGATCCCAATCGTAGATCAAAGTGGATTGTAGGCATTCTTATAAGTAGTGTAATAATTTCTATAATCATAGTAGTTGTAGTCTCATACACTGGTTCGCACGAGCAAGAAGTAGAGGAGGTGACAGGGACACCGACACCTATCACACCTAGTCAGAAGGGGGTAGACAGGGCAGCTGACAGAGCTTTGCTATTAGAAGAAAGTCGTAGATTACATGTAGATTTATCTAAAGGTGATTTTAAGTTGAATGCATATGCTAAGTTGTTGTATGAGTATGTTGATGTGATGGATGCGAAAGATTGTTATGTGTGCATGCAGTTGCCTACTTCAGTGGACGAGGGTATTAGGTATCACCATCTTCCACTGACTTATGGTATTTCATGTAGTCTTTTGCTTAGTTTGTTTTATGAGAGAGATCAGTTCGAGTATTTCTTTTCCAATTTCGACGCAGTGCTTCCTGAAGTCCCAGCTTACAAGCATTTGAATAAATATGACTATTATAAGACAGAAGACAGACTGAGGAAGTACTTCATACCGAGTTTGGAATTGGATACAGCATTCGCACACAGACACAATCTGACTTGTTTGATGTCGGATGTAGAGAGAAAGTTTGTAGATCAGGTTGAGGATAGGTATAGAAAGCTGACTCACTCCCGAGACTTGGGGCATCACAGGACAGATTGGACAGAGGAAGAGCAGTTGCATAAGACCAAGGGAAGCTATGGTCCTATAGCGTTAGATAAGGAGCAGAGGGGTAAGTTGTGTATAAGACGTTATCAGACTTACTACGAGAAGGTAGCAGTGGGACAAAGTACTTGTGATCACGTTTTCACCATGGCAGATGTGGCAAAAGATTTTCTCCAAGGTCCTGTACAAGTGATACCAACGGTGTATTACGTATGTGGGAAGAATGCTTATGTGAGGTTGCCTGCAAATTGGTATGGAACATGTTATTTGTCAATAATATTTCCAAAGATTTACCATACAGAAGATTTAGATCTTCTAGAAGGTGGAGAGCATTCAAGAGCGAGAAGAGCTGCAAGTGCAGGAATAGTTGTGGGGGATATCTTTGGAGCTATGATACCTAGTCTGGGAGTAGTCTTGAATGATGTGAAGATTCGGAGGTTAGCGACTGTGGTGGATGAATTTTCGATGAATACAGCAAAGTCGTTGGTGTTGGTGGAAGGAGAGATGTTGTCGATAAGGGGAATGGTTTTGCAGAATCGCCTTGCTTTGGATGTCCTATTGGCAAAAGAGGGCGGAGTCTGTAAAATGTTGAAGGTTCAAGAGTGCTGCACTTATATACCAGACCGTAGCAAAGATCTGGAGAAATATATAAGTAACATCACTACAATCCACACCAAAATAGCGGATTTGACCGAAGAAGGGGCCTGGGAAAAGGTCGGCAAGGGTCTTGGTCAAGTGGGAGGTTGGTTTGCGAATCTAGGAAAGGGATTCCTTGGGTACTTTCTGAGACCCCTCCTTATTTTGGTGGTTTGTGTGGTTGGCTTGTGGATTGTGATCAAGGCCTACCAGTGGTATCGAGCAGGCCGAGTCAAGAGAGCTTTGAGGGAAAATGACTTGAGATTGGCAAGACTGCAGGACAGTCAGTATCAAAGGCTCAAGAGTATGGAGAAATTTAGATCAGGGAAGATGGCAACAAGTTCTGTTTAGGTCGGTTCTTTCTCCAAGGGAGTAGAATGAAATGTGATGACAGGAGTCATCAAAGGGGGGAACTGATAGAGCGAAATGTTCTTGTGAATTGTAGGGGTGCATCATAATCACTGATAGGCCGCACCCACATGTATTCAGACATATATTTGCTTATATTCAGTTGTATACTCATGCATGTTTAGTAAAGAATGAATAGTTCACTGAGAGAAAGTGAACTCAGCAGCATAATGGTGTTAGGATAACGATGTAATGTAATGCTTATTGAATTGTGTGAATATAATGCATAGAGGAATTAGTTCGTGTGTAATGTAATTGCAGTAGTTTAAACGTGCACCATATTAAAGTTGCACATGTAATTCATTGTTTGCATATGAATCGTAATGAAAATGCTTATAGGGAAAAGTAAGATGTGTGTTTAAAAGTCATATGTAAAGGCCTGACTACATATATGCTTAGGAAAGGCCTGGTTTAGTCTTATGTTAGCTTATTTTTGTAGGTCGAGAAAAGATTCTCTTGGTAAGGCTCTCTGGGCACAAACGGTAGATTTAATTTGCACAGTAGAAGGTTTCTGTTGAACGTATCTTTCGTTGCAGGTGCAAGGACACATGTCTCGTTAGTAAGACTAACTCTTTGTTTTCGAAAGTTAGAGAGAGGGGAGGCATGGTACGAGGAGTGAAATGGAATTTAGGGATGATACTTTCAGCGGAGAAGGTGCCTGGGACTCAAGGTCATCGCAACTGTCCAGGATGAAGTAACCGTTTCGATGGAAAAGCACAAGAAAGAAGACCTGGCCAAGGAGGCGTGACAAAGGCGTGTACAATTGTATTGTGGTTTTGTATTAGGGATAGTGCCCTGAGGGAGGAGGCCAGAGAAGAGGTAGGGGAGACCAGAGAGAAGGACAGAGCTGAGCTTAGGTATTATGTGATTGCACTTCTTAGGAAGTCTTCACAGCTGACACCTTTATTCACTCTTGCCTGGGAAAATCGTTATGCGGGGATGTCACTTAGCGTTAGTGTAGGGACAGCAATTGATTTTAAGCTTGTTTAGTCCAATGAAGAGCAACTTAGAAATTGGAGCAATCATAGTCTGGTTGATCCTTCTAGAACTTTCTATTCTCCTTATCCTGAGTCGGATGAGATTCCTGCGTAGATTATTATTTGTATTAGTGCCCATTTATTTCTTTAACCTCGTGTTGAGGTGCTTGCACGTTCAGTTATTTTTGGCGATAATAAATTCTCAAACTTGAATTCGGAGTCAGTGGTCCTTTCAGACAAAATGAATGCTGATATATAACCTGATGAGATTCTCTCCTTTACACCATTCAACAGGTAAAAAGATCTTGGCGACCAGAAGGTTCTTATAGATAATTAGATAAGAATCAGCGTTATCATCCGAACATATTCCACTATGGGAGCATGCATTACGGCCGTAGCTGGCCATAATGCATGCTACCACAGTGAAATGGAAGGTGCAGTTCACCTCAAGGTGCTTCACCAAAGGAGGCCCTGCTGGGGGCCCCCAAAGACACTTTCCGACATAGTTTCCATGTCGGACAGGCCAACATAGAAACCATGTCAGAAACCGTCATAGTAATCTGAAGGTCAGAAAGAGCCGCCCTTGAGATTACAGGCCGCATTCTGACTGCAAGAAGGGCTCTCCGAGCCCGTCGGAAGCCAGCCGGAATGACCGATCGGATTCCTTTCCCACCGCCGCCATCAAATGAGGCAGTCAGAAAGGAATCCGACCGGCATATTACGATGTGGTCCTGAAGGCTCCGATCTTTGGTTGGAGCCTTTATGGGCCATATCATAATCGGCCCCTAAGTCTGCCATCAGGACCATGCTCACCCGCAGTGCAACGGTATCAGGCACAATCAAGAAAAGAGCTAGAAAAAGTTTAACAATAAAACAAAAACAAATGCAAAATCTGCAACAAGGAAGATAGACTTACCAAACAAGGTGGCGCTACATCACTCGATTTCCCCCATTTCCGAAGTAATGCAAGCTCAGACTATTGAGGCAGCCACATCTTTGGGACATGAAGCCCAAAGGGAGGGCATCAAGAGATATTTAAAACGCAAGTACAATGGGGAAGGAGAGGGAGCATATGGGGAGGTTAATGCTGCTACAGATCTAATTTATTTTGACTTTGATTTTAATGGCATTGAATGCATAGCTCACAATCTAAGTCAGCTGGACACTCCCCGTCCAAAATAGTGAGGTCCTTGAGGCTGAAAGTCTCACTCTCTGCAGCACTTAAGAAAGTGTCTTCTACAGTGGCAGCAGACACTAGTGAGGATAGCAAAGCTGCGAATAAAGCCGCATCTGTGGGGGAAGAAGATACAGTAACCTGCCCTTCAAATGAGAACTCTTCATTTATGAACTAATTCGATGATGACAATGTGATCTTACTTGATGAGATCACAGCCATCCCGAGTAAGTCCATGGAAATTCTAACACCAGAAAGAAATACTTTTATTCCTCCTAGTTTTTGCTCTTTCTATATGTGCTGCATTTTACAACACACATCGAAAGAGTAAATCGGCTTTAAAGATTGTTTATGTGCAGGAAGACGTCTCTTCCTGCACATAAACAATCATACCGTCAACCCAGACACCCTTACACTATCGTGCAAGTGTGTCTGTGTTGGCGCTAGTCAGCTTTTTTCAGCACCAGCACAAGGGAAAACACAGGGGCAAACCGCATTCTTGTAAATATGGTGCATCCCTGCATTATTAAAATGACGCGGTGCTGCTAAATTGTCTGCAGTGCCATTTCCTTGTAAATATCCCCCGTAGTGTTTTGATACACTCGCTCGAAACTACACACACACACACACACACCTGCTGTCATTGAATTAACCAACTGAGATTTCATAATGCAAACAAGTGAATTTCCAGCCATGTTAATTGAACTTGCATTTATTTTTTTTAAGATGTGTGCATTATTTTATAAGCGGATACCCAAAGTGAAAAATTAAAAAAACACTAACACGATACTTTGCTTTTTATAGCCACTTCTTTGACCCAGTCACCACAGTCAGCGATGCGACGAGCGCAAGGTAAGTGGTTTTAGTTATTTGTATATTTTATTTCCCTATTTTGTCGTCTGTTGACTTCGCTGCGCCCCTGCTCTTACCTGTACCGGCTGTGCCAGTGCCTGCTATAGACACTCTGGGTAGTTGTAGTAAAGTTCTGGATCAGCTCTGCCAGAACATGGTCCCTTCTACTCAAAACTCCCCTTTTCCTAAGTCTGCAGCGCTGGTGGCAGAAAAAGGAAATACTTGTGCAGAAAAGAGAAAAAATTAAAGCTAAGATTGGTGAAACATTTAATAAAACTGGTTTTAGCCCACCTACCTCCCGTTGTGAAGAACATGGATGTACAATATTTTAAACCTCAGGAGAAAGGGAAGTGGAAATCTAACATACGCCCTCTTAACTGCTTCATATTTGAAGCCGCTTTTCAAGCAATTTTAACATTGAAAGAAATTAGCTACCAAGATCTGTACCTTTGTGGGGTTCAGTATGATGAAAGGGTGTGATGAGTCCAATTTTATTCAAAATTGGTGGCATCTGTAATTCAGGAAGCAAGAGCAGAGCTTTGCTACCATGGCATAGAGGTGTGCAGTGGCACTCTGAGGATAGAAACGAGGAAATCAGTGGTCCACTCGCAGGCCTATTAATTTCTAAGAAAACATGGAGGCTTGACTACCCAGGTTGAATTACCACAATTTTCTCATTTTGGCGTTTGAAAGATGAAGAAAGAAACAAATGGAGGTGCAGGCCACCTTGCAAGAAATGTAACGATTTCATTTTGAAATTATCTGTTTGACAACGGATTATATCAGACGCCTTCTTTTCCCAGGTGAAACAAGTGTCCCTTTAGTTGTTCAAGGGGTGTAGGTCAGATGAGTGATTGTTCTGAGAAAAAAGGGCAATCCACGTTTTTAAGGAACCTCATATGGAATATTCATGGCTATAAGACTTTTCTTAATCTAAAGTCGCATAAATGTATTGCAGAGAAATATTCCATTTTGATTCTTCAGTAGCCCTGGTTGCAGTAATCCCCATCTCTCAATAGCTATGTGGCTTGTGCAAAAAATGTTAATTCAGTCAATCAAGACCGCCCCTCTTTTTATACACAAATGTTTATTTTTCAAATAAACTTCCCCTTCAATACAAGGAATGAAGTCTGAATCTTCGTAAAGATGAATCGAAAGTGAAATCCCTCCAGTATTCTGTGTAATCACATTTTCTTGGTCACTACTGGCTTTAAGTGTTTTACATCAAAAACAAGGACACATTTTAAAAAGCATGCTACTGCATATCTAGATCTGTGAAGGTGCTATCACCTCTACGCCAATGTGGAATTTCAGATTTTTACATAAATCAATTTGAAGCAAGTTTAAGCAAGTAACAAATTTCTACATATCACAAGACTAAATACAGTTACAAGATGTAGTCTAGTTCATATCGAATGTAGGTGTTCTTTTAGTCGTTGTAGATTCTGGGATAATGCGCAATAAGTGCATCCTGTGAGCCAATATAAATAGAATAATATATTTTCCAGTAGACATCTCTGACTTTTGTGGCTGGATGGAACAAGCCCTGTAAACAATACTGCAACATTCTGCATGGACCAATAGCAACTCTCAGGCCTTCAAGAGCTCCCATAACTGCTTGAATAACATGAGGAGAGGTTTCAAAAACATTTGGCCACATATAATTCAGCAGATGATTAAGAGAATCTTCACAGCCAAATCCATAGACACCAAGCGACTTGTGTTGAACTACTGCACTGGCTGTCTGTCTATGCACAAGATCTCTGTCCATCAACGCATTTTCCAGCAATGGAGTTACAGCATATATGTAGTCCTTTCCTGTTGGACTTGGCCCTTTTTGGCTAAAGTTCCCTAAACTTTTTGCCTTCCTCCTAGACCTTTTTTCTGACATAATTGGCTGTCGATCCATAATTGGTATGTTTGCCTTACTAGTAAAGTCCCTCGTAACGTGCACTATGTGTGCCAGGGCTGGTATTGCAAATGCTACTAGTGGGCCTGCAGCACTAATTGTGCCACCCACACCAGTAGCCTTAAAAAGGGAACTCAGGCCTGCCATTGCAGTGCCTGCGCGCAGTTTGTTAAACTGCCATGTTATTCTGACAAGTGCACCCACTTGCCAGACCTTACCCTTCCCTTTCTATGCACATCAGACACCCCTATGGTAGGTCCAGGGTACCCCCTGGGCAGGGTGCAGTGCATGTGAAAGGTAGGACATGTACTAAGGTGTGTGCCATGTCCTGACAGTGAAATAATCTCCATTTCGTTTTTCACTGTGGAAAGGCCATCTTGCCCATAGGACAGAATGGGGAGGCTGTGTAATATGTTTTCCAGCCTATCTTCCCAAAGGCTTAAGATGGAGAGGTGAAGTTTAGTGTTCCTAAACTCACAATGTAATAACACATCTTTTTATGAAGGTGGTTTTTGCATTATGTGTTTAGAAGCCACTCTTTTAGAAGTGGCTGAGTTTTTGTGCGCTAACATTTCTGTGTGTCTCTGCCTGGTTGTGGATTGACTGTCTGGATTTGAAAGCGATAGGATCTGGGGAATGTCTTGACCCAGGGGAGGAGGTGAGACAGCAACAGGCTGACCTGCATCTGGAGTGTAGGGGGAGGTGTAGCCCCTAGAGGTGAAGAGGCCTGGGTTGCAGCCATAAAGCATTGGTCCCATCTCCTGCGGAGTGATTGAGGAGCCAGACCCCCACTATCAAAGGAAGAAGGTGCCACTGGCAGGGAGACTCCCAGAACTGATGTAGACAGGGGTCAGTGCCCCCTGAGCACAAAGACTTCAAAGGCTTGGAGGGGTATAAGTATTAGGGCCCCATGTGGTTAGGGGGGCGGTTCATCTGGCTGGGGAGAGAATTGCTGCTGCTGGGCCCCAGGAGGAGACCGCCACAAGGGACTGCCTCCCTGTTGGAGGGCCCGGTGTGCTGGCCTGCCTGGACCCAGCTGTCCCCCTTGAACTGCAAGAGGACCGTAGCGCCTCGTGAGTGCTATCTTTGGATTGTGAGGAGAAGAAGAAGCGCGTGGGTCATGCAGCGCTAGGGCTGCGGCGTGCCCTGAGGGAATCCCGGCGTGTGGGATTCCCCCTGCGCTGCCCGGTGATGGAGCGGGAGCCCACCCCGCATTTGCCTGTACTTTTGCGGGTGCCCACCCCGCATGTGAGGACCATTGAAGCGGGAGCCCACCCCGCATTCTACGCCAAGAGAAAGTTGCCGGGCCGTGGCCAACGCGACCCGGAAGGCAGGAAAAGCTGCTGGTTGTGGGTGGGGCCTGCGGCCTCGCGGACGTCCGGAGCCTCGCGGCTCCACGTCGACGTCCCGGTCCCAGGACGGGGGACCGGGTGAAGTGCGGAGAAGCGGAAGTGGGGCGGCTGCAGCGGGGAGAGCCAGAGGCAGATTGTCGGTGCCTGGCCCCCGCCCCGTAGAAAGAGACACCGTGGAGCCAACGTGCCGGGGGGCGGGAGCCTACCCCGCGCCGCTGTGTCCACTAGTAAGCCAAGGAGGGCTGCTGGATCAAGGGAGGCACCGCTCCGTGATCCCCAAGGCTGGCACCACAAGGAGGAAGTGGTCTGACTGGAGGCGGGGCTCTCGTAGCCACAAGGAGAGCCCTGCGTGTCAGCGTACGAAGAAGGAGCATCGTGGGCTCCCTAGGAGAGCCTATCCTGCCATCTACCTGCATGGAGGGGAGCCCTGGCTGTGCCTGAGTCTGGTCGCACAGTAGAAGAGCCGGTGAGTGGGAGCTGAGGCGTAAGCTTGGTGGGGGGGGTGTGGTCGAGGCACATTGTCGGTACCTTCCCCCCGGTGGTCGCTCCCAAGGCCCAGAGGTGCCAGTGCCTAGTTGGCTTCACAGCTGCGCCGCCGTGGCGGGCAGCTGCAATGATTAGGCCAGGTTATTGTAGAGTCCCGGAGTGGGGCTCCAAAGGCCCAGTGGTGCCCGGGCTAATTTCGCCACAGCTGCTCCGCGAGGGAGAGTGGGCAGCTGCAACGTTTGGAGGCCAGTACTTTTGGGAGAAGGAGGGGTGAGTGCACCCCAGGCCCCGGCGCCTGTGCGCACTTGGTGTTCGCTGCTGAGGCAGCCCGGGGGCCCCTTTTGGAGAGGTCCTCCCTAGATTCCTGACATTGTGGACATAGGGCATTTGAGCCCCAGTAGAAGGCCAGTTGGCCTGGGGGCAGTTCAGCGATTACGCTAAGGTGATGTATGCACCTAATTAGTGTTTCTATGGTGCACTGCGTGTTATTACATAATGTGTTTATGCGTAATGTGATTTATGCCTAAGTGCTAGTGCCAGTCGGTACTGGTTGTGTTTTAGATTTGCTACTTGTGCTTTTGTGATGGTTCTGACAGTGGCCCGATTGGTCCTGTCTTGTATATAATCCCCTGTGAATATTGCCTGGTGCCAGTTGGCACAGTGTCTATTGTGTGATTACTATTCTAATGTGTTTTGGATAATACAAAGGCTATTTTTATATATAACCTTGTGTGGAGTTTCTTTTGTGGTGTGCCTAGTGTGTTGCTGCTGTGTGAGTGTGTTGCGCAAACGCTTTACACATTGCCTCTGGGATAAGCCTGACTGCTCGTGCCAAGCTACCAAGGGGGTGAGCAGGGGTTATCTTCAGCAGGTAACTCCCTTGCCCTGACTAGAGTGGTGGTTTCGGCCTGGCGTTGGCGCAAGCCTTAGCCAACCAGAAATCCCATTTCTAACATTTCCCATTTCACCAATGTATTCAAAAAGGAAGGAGAGAGACTTCAGAACACCGTTTTGTACGTTGAGCTCAGGAACCCAGTACTCATTCATAAGGGCAGGAAGGACAGTGAAAGGAGAACTTGTTTCAGCTACAATAGCAATAGCTACTGTGGTGCACACTCTGTTCTGTCTCTCTTGTACTTTTGTTGCCAAAACATCATGAGGTCCAATGGCTTTTGCAATATAACCAAAAGTGTTCACCGTAGCTCTTCGTATAGCTTTCTTGTGAGCTTTCAATAATTCCAATAGTTCAAAACATATCCTCATCCATTCCCTTGCAGAAACATATTCAGCACCCCTGTCAGCAATACACCCAAACAGGTCAATGCAATGTTCTTGGACTTTCTCATGCCTGTTTTTCAAGATAGGTGTAAGTCTTGGAAGGAGATCTTTGATTGGTGGTGTCATCTTGTGCATACCTATTACATTCACAATGGCTTTAAGTGCACCCAAAATGCTGCCCAATACTTCAGGATATTCTTCTCCAAGGTATTCATAAAGGACAACACCCAAATGCCCCATGAGCTTTTCCTCTTGACAAGTCTTCATGACCACTGCTGTGCGAGAGATCATGTCAGCAGCCTGCTGTCGTACCTTTGCAGATTTGTTGTTTAAACGCCACAGCACTGTACCACAAATCTGAGGCAAGTATGGCTTTACATGTTTCCCAAGAGCATTAACTACGGTACCAAAGCCATTTAACATCACAGAGTCTTCTGTGGTCTGTTCTTGAAAGGCATAGAGGATACCGTCAATGAGCTGCTCTTCAAGCTTGTGATCAATATCTGCTGCCCCAAGGTTTCCCATGATCTTCTCAATAGTTTCCATCACCAATTTTCTGTACTGTTCAGCTTCATCTTTTAAGTCATCTAAAATTCTGGAAATTATTTCAGCAGCTCCCACTTTATTTGCAAGCTCCACTGTGGTATCAACCAACTGTCTAAAGTTTCTTCGATCCAATGCCATTCTGTGTTGCCAAAAGTGCTTGAAGAAGGGGGGAAGGATTTCTGTTTTGATATAATTTGCCTCGACACCATCTGTGCCACAGCACTGCTTAACGACCTTTAACACAATTTTCTTCATTTCTTCATCAGGACTCCGAAACTCTCTTATCAGGATCAGCATCACTTCTCTGGCATAGTAATTAGCATATTCTGCATCCATCAAGGGAATTAGGTAACCAATGGCTTTCAGGAAGGCAGCAAGACCCTTTCCTCTGTGCTGTTCTCAAGCCTTCCACAGGGGCTTGAGAACAGAGTCAAACGATTCAATTCCATAAGGAGTATCTACCTCAGCCAAAGGTGCAATAGCCAAAGCACTGATTGTACGAACCTTCTGTTGTTCATCCACCAAACCGTGCTCAATAATTTCAACTAAACTTCTAAGATGAGGCAAGATAGCACAGCCCATGAGAATTGCAATTTGCTGTACGATTTTGATACCAGTGTGCCTAGCCTGCCAAGACGTTTTGCTCTGACACACTGCTTTCAAGAAAGGCAAGAGAGATGGTATGCCCAGAGCAGAAGCAACTACGGCAAAAGCTCGGGCCTTTGTATTACGAACATATTTATCCATGTTGTCGATATCAGGTCGCATAGTGGAAATCATGGTGGCCAACCCAGCAGCCTTAGCCAAGTTAGAAATTATTTCTCTCCCCTCCGGCATAGTAATCTTCATCAATAAGCAGTGGTTCAATAACCACAAGAATCTTGTGGGCATACGGTCAGACCAAGTCGTCTAATTTGTATAAAATTCTGTCAATAACTTTGACAAGTAAGTGACGTTCATGATCTTCAAGTGTAGGCGACATCAGCAGAGGCAAAATCTGATTGAGCTTTATCAGTGATCTGACGCAAAGCAGCCTTTCTCATTGATGGAGTGCCATTTTTGATTTTCAAAAGTAGTTTCATTATTATTC
The DNA here is from genome assembly GCA_963921515.1 of Calotriton arnoldi. Taxonomy (NCBI): domain Eukaryota; kingdom Metazoa; phylum Chordata; class Amphibia; order Caudata; family Salamandridae; genus Calotriton; species Calotriton arnoldi. Next base: position 453,118 of record CAWUFW010002066.1, read on the forward strand.
TCTCTTTCTGCTCTTCTTGACTTAATGTTGATTCATCAACATCAACCAGCAATTTATCAAAGTACTGAATATCATCTGGTTTTAAAAAGGGAAGGTTTCCAGAAGGCTGGTCATTAACACTCTTCATTGTCCTATCTTCGGTCTGCATGTGGAATTCAGTTAAACCTCCCAATGGGGTTGATGTTGCTGTTAGTTTACGTGCTGGTGTACGAATGGGAACATATCCAGCAGGAGGAGGAAGGACCTTATAACCTTCTGGAAACATGGCATCCAGTTCTTCATCAGAAAATGAGCGGTTTCTTTCATCAATTTCTCTCTCCCATCTCCAAGCCTGCAGCTGCTCAGGAGTCATGCTCATCATGTGGCCTGGTGTAGGAGTTGCCATGTTCATGGCTGGAGTTCCAATTGGCGTTTTGCCTGGATTCAAAACTGGAGTGCTGCCACCCATTTGGCTAGCTGGTGTTTCATCCCAACGAGATTTTCTTTTACTTGCACCAGGAGTTGGAGTTTCTCCAATAGATTCCCCTCCTCGATCTGTGCGTGGAGTCTCAGCCCAACCACTACCATGTCCAGGTGTATCTCTTTCTGTTTTAGGAGTTTCATCCCAGCGGTTTTTCCATGCACTGGAAGAAGCTCCACCGTGACCAGGTGTAGCATGGCTAGGCATGTCACCACGCCCAGGTGTTGCAGCTCCTGCGGGTGTATGGCTGGGTGTTGGATCCAAAATTTTGGAGCCTGGTGTTGCCCCAGGAGTTTCACTACCCTTTGCACGACCAGGAGTCTCATCCCATCGTAGGGAAGAAGGTGTATGGCCTGGAGTGACCTCAGCTTGATCCCAGCTGGAATTTTCTTTGGGGTGGTGCCTGGCGTCCCAGGAGTTTGATCAGCTGTTTGATCCCAACGTCATTTACGTTTTGAAGGAGGTTGGGATGCTGCCGTACCATTGACAACTTTCAGATACCCAGCCTTCACTTTTCCTGCCAATTGTTGTTTAATTTCTCTCTCTTCTTTTGATAAGTGTTGTTCATACATCACATCTTTGAACGTTCTAACATTCATTGTAGGATCTGGAGTCTTGCCTCCAAGTGCAAATGGATCATGGCGCTCAGGCAAAATGATCATCATCCGCCGTTGCTTTTTGTATTCATCTTCCCGATCTGCAATCTTCGGTGGACGGTGCTCAACAAAGGGATCATACTGTTCTGTTGATTGTGGAATATCATTAAGTAAAGCAACAGGAGCATCCAGGCTTCTTTTGTTCAAGTAAATTAGTAGAAGAGTAGTCCTCATCATCATCTTCCTGTTCATTTGCAGCGATGGATGTCAGATATCCAACAAACCTATTGTCACTCCCACCGTAGATCTCTTGGTCATAGTATCCAGTTGAATCAAGGCCCACTCCTTGGTCTTCTTCTGTAGCAAGCGCAACTTTTTTGCTTTGAATTTCACGTATCTGTGCTTCAATGTCTTCGTGGGTCTTGGCGAGCTTCGCCATTTTGCCGGACGGTATCTGTGTGCTGGTTCTACGCAGGGGCGATATTCTACTGTTTCCGGTAGTAAGCAGTGTGGATGGCAGAACACGCGTGCGTACTCGTTAATTAGTTAATCTTGGTGTCAGTTCTTTGTGTGAAGAAGGTTTCAATGTCAGAAACTACTTTCAATTGGTCACACACCTGCTCCATTGTGTTACATAATCCTCTCAATCACTTTTGCTGTTTGTCTGTCTGAATGTTATATACCTCCAAATTATTATTTTTTTTTAGGAAGAATTGAAGAAACTAGACTGATTTAGCCGATTTGGGCTGTCGATTTCCAACTTCCATATTCGTTTTGGCAGGCGACTTTAATTTGAAAGTGTCACTCAGTCAATTTGCTGTTTTTTTCTAAGATCTATTGAATTTGTATGAAATTCCAAATGTGTTGTCTGCAGCAGGAAATAATTAGTGCAGCATACCCTAATTAATGTTAAGGGCTGTTTCCCAAGTGATAGTCCTGCTGTAGCCACATTTAAATTTGTAAAGCGCCTAGTCTCAATACACTATTCTTTTGTTTCATTAAAACAGTTTAAACAAATCGAAGATTTAAAAGTGGTCAAACTGTAATCTAGTGCCCATTTTGCAAAGGAGTCAAGGGGGCAAATAAAAAAAAAGAGGCAGCCACTTTAGAAATAAATTTGGTTTATAGCCATGTAATTAGGGTTTCAATTACAGAAGCCAATCTCCAAGAATTACTTAAGTCTAAAATCAATAAGTCACTGACTGGTTATTGGGTCTTGTGATGTTGAATGGTAAAATCTATTGTGAAAAGAGTTTTGCTCTGATTGAAAGCAGATTTGGACACACTGTAAGTGTAGATAAATCTAGGTCTTCCTTGAGATGGTTTGATCGAGAATGCTCTATTTAAAGAATGGTGCTAAATGGGATGCGTCACAAATTGGTTAATACTAGGAGTGATGCTGTCAGATGTGATTTTAATGTTTTGTAAAATAAATGTCTACATTGTTCATGTAAAATAAGCAAGAGTTCTATGAATTTAACGGATGTAAAACGCAAGTAGATATACTGCAAGGTAATTCGAAAATATTTTTCACTTTTGGTCAATATATATATATTTTATTACTTATTTTTATTGCAACGCTGCACTGTTGTCACAGGACATATACATCTCATAATTCTTACTATCTGCCCATAAGGCTATTCGAAAGATTTACATCATGGCATGCTATTTGAGCGCCTACTTTCTCGCCTTCAGAGTTACAACAATGGGCGCATAGTCGCTGTATGGTGCTCAGAAGTGTTCTCACCCTGTATCAATGTGTGCAGCAATATTTGCTTACAATTAGAATGAAGAAGTTAATTAACTAAGACTAGAAAGGAGCAGAAAACCTTTGGCTGCAACTAGCAACGGAACTCCTACTCATGATTACCACATCACATATCTTTTTCTTCTAGGGTAGGTTATCGAGCAGCCATCATTGTACATCAGGCAAACAGGGGGAAGTCTTCGCTACTCTTCAATGAATGGCATTGCTATGTGTGGGGGTCAGAACTATCTACAGGCGCCATGCTTGGTGCGGGGGTGGCATGTTGTGACAACTGTTTTACACCCTCGCCCCCCCTCATTTAGGCCATCTGGTATTTGCAGCCCTTCCAAAATGTGTCCCCAGTCCTCTACATCCCGTTCTGTGTTCTCATCCATGCGCACTGCTTTCAGGCAGCCCTCCTCTGCCACGCCTCACTCTCGCATGTCTGACTGCCATTTGTCTAATTTCGGGGGGAGGGTTTGGGTCCAGTGTATGGCATGCGCAGTTTCACCAGAACTAGGCCTAGGAGTGCAAATTTGTGTCTTATCCGTGTTCTATTTTTTGGTGTCGGGAGAACGCCTAGTAGGCAATGTTTAATTGACGCCTCCATTCTGACTGCCGTGGCTGTATGGAGTATTTAAATTACCTGCCACCAATACTGTTGTAGACGGGTGCATGTCCAGGTCATGTGCAAGAGCGTTGCGGGATCTGTGCCGCATTGGGGGCAGTGCGAGGGGTGCCTTGAGTTGAAGCGGGCAAGTCTCTGAGGTGTCAGGTAGGTACAGTGTAGATAGTAGAAGTGAGTGCGTTTGAATCTGGCGTTACTGGTTACCTCTCGCACCTGCACAAACGCTTTTATCCACTCCCCATCAGTGAGCGGTATCGGTAGATCCGCTGCCCATCTATCTTTTGTCAAGGAGGTCTCAACTGTGCTGTCCTCCTCGAGGGCCTTATAAATGCATGAGATTAGTCCACTAGTAGACCCTGGATTGAGTAGTAATGCTAATGTGTGTGACTCTGTCGGCTATCTTAAATTGAGGTCCATAGTTCGCGAACTGTGTGTGATATTTTTTATATTGTAGGAAGTAGCCTTCCGGGATTTGGAACCACTCCATCGCTTCGTCGAAAGTCAAGAATGTCCCGTTTATGTATAGATCCCTGGCTGTCAAGTAACCTCCTTCATACCATTTTGAGATATCCATATCCATCCAATGATTGAATTTGGAGGAACCCCTGCAACCCTTGTAGTGGGAGTGAATTATTGTATGGTGCTCTTCAGATAACCTGGGTAACAGCTTGATCCCAGACCGTCGTTACTTGTCTGATTACATATGGGCCTTCCTTAGAGGCCAGCGAACCCATCATTAGATCTCTTGGAAGGTCTTACCCCCTGCCCCAGTCCGCTAGCAGTGCCTTTTCCATATTGTGACCAGATGCTCACCATTGTGCAGCATATTGTAGCAGCCTGGTGAAGTAATAGAGTCTGAAGTCTGGAAGTCCCAGCCCCCCAGAGTCCAGGTCCAGTTTGAGTGTGTCTAATTTTACCCTATTACGTCCTCCGGCCCACACTAATGAAACCAAAAGGCTGTTCAAATTGTCAAAAGTGGAATTCAGGATGTTGCAGAACGTATTTTGAAGTGCATAGAGGCATCGGGGAAGCATGACCATCCTCGCCAGCGCCACCCTTCCCATAACCAAGAAGGAGAGTCTATTCCAAAAGCGGATTGATTCTCGCAGACCTGTAATGACTGCTACTTTGTTCAATGTGTATTGGGCATCTGGCTGGTATCATCTGCATGCCGAGATATCGGAAATGGTCAGTCTCCCAGCCGAAACTCCACCACGGGGAGGTCCTATGCTTCTCCCCGTGCCAGTGCTGCCAAGGGGAAAATAACCAATTTTCGATGGTTGATGTGTAGGCCTGATGCTTGTCCAAAGGAGCACAGCACTTCTAATAGTGCTGGGATCGCTTCTTCTGGCTGGTGAACGTACAGGAGTGCATCATTCGTGTAAAGTAAGATTATGTGGGTGTGACCATCAACAGCAATACCCCACCTATTCATGTCTCGACTTACTCGAATTGCCAATGGCTCCATCGAGAAGGCGAATAGCAGCGGAGAGAGAGGGCACCCCTGACGCGTGCCTCTCTCGATGGTTAAGCTCTCCGGTATCTGGTCGCCCGTGCGCACATGAGCTCTCTGCTGCTGATATAGAAGCTGGCTCCAGGTCATAAAGCTACTGCCTAATCCCATTTTCTTAAGGACCGCCCACAGATATTCCCACCTTAGGGTGTCGAATGCTTTCTCGATATCTAGGGCGACAACTGCCGCTCTGATATCACTATCTGCCACCAAGTGTAGTACATGCGAGAGGCGGCGGATATTCATGTGTGTTCCACCTCCTGGCATGAACCCGCACTGGTCCTCGTGCCCCAGCTGAGTTACCACTCTGCTTAGGCATGTTGCGATATTCTTGGCTAGGATTTTTGCGTCAACGCCTAGCATTGTTAGAGGTCTGTAAGGATCCGGTCCCATGCATCTCTGCCCGGCTTTCAGAGCATGACAATCCGAGCCTCCCTCATAGACAGTGGCAGGACTCCTATTTTCTTGGCCTCTTGTAGGGTCTCCAATAATCGGGAGAGTATCAGGTCAGTGTACATCTGATAGAAGTCTACTGGGAGGCCGTCGGGACCTGGGGATCTATATCTGGCTGGGGATCTACATCTGGCCATACTCTGACTACCTCACTGCCTCTCAGAGCTCGTCCAACTGAATCCCTGCGTCTAGAGTCAATGCCTGTTCCTCGGTAAGTCAGGGAACAGGTACATCATTCAAGAAACCCAGACACACAGTATGTGCGGTCTCCGGGGCTACTCGATATATTGTGGCCAAGTAATCATGCAAACGTACATTGATACCCGCTTGCGTATTGACCACAGTCCCGTCTGGATGTGTTAGCGTCAGTATAAGTGTGTGTGGGGGGGTTGTTCTCATTTCAGTAGCCATGCTAGGAGCCTTCCTGATTTATCGCCTTCTCTATGTAGCAGTTGGTGGTAATCACGCCTGGAGAGACAGTCAAGTCTGCCCTATATCTCGCCTACTTGGCGCTGTGCTCATAACAAGGATTCCTTATGTGGCACCGGCTGCTGCCCTCCGTGCTGTAGTCTAGACAGCGCGCTCTCGGCTACGGTCAATTCCCATTCTAACCGCCAGCTCATCCCACAACTTTAAAGAGGCATTCACCCTTGATCACTACCTTGAGGGTGTCGCATTCTATTCCCGTACTAGTGGTAGTTGACCAATTTGTGTCAAAGAATCGTGTAAGGGTTTCTCTAAGCTCCTCACGGAACACTGTGTCTCAAAGAGCATCTGGCCTCAGATGCCATATGGGTAGTTTCGGTCTACTGCAGGCCGGACCCCATTCCAGCAATACTGGGGCGTGATCAGACAGAAAACGACCAAGTATGCGGGTTTGCACTACAGCCGCCAAAGCCTCCCCTGAGAGGAGAAATCGGTCAAGCCTACTGGACATGTCTCTGGCCGTCTCTGGCCGGCGTGTAGCATGTGTATCCCTGCATTTCGGTGTTTCCTGCAAGATGTCGACGCATTGCAAGCATTGCATCACTTCGCTTAGGGCGGTGGTTTTGTTTGGCTTGGTGTGTAGCTTTGGGGGATATCTATCGAGGTTGCCATCTAATACACAGTTAAAGTCTCCCGCCCATATTAGTGGCACTCCTATATATGGGATAAGCAGTTTTTCCAGTTTGAGGACAAATTCGCCATCATCTATATTTGAGGCATAGGTGTTCACCAGGCATTTTATACCTGCCCTAAATGTCTGCTGTGTAGTTGTGCATTTGAAACAGAACTTGTGGGGCTACCCACACTGCTACCCCCTTTGCATATGTGGAATAAACTTAGAAACCATCGCTTGACACCCCCCACCCCCCGGGTAAACATTATACCAACAATTCTTGCATTCCCAACTATTCTCTGCCCCCCCTTGTTCCCTCCCTATCCCCAAACACTCCTCAAAGCCATCAATAAGACTTTAACATTGATGTAAAAAAAAACAATAAAACATGACTGTAAAACCAAGCAAGTGGATCTTCCAGGCACATGCAAAACAACAATTGGTGCCCATCCCGAAGTCTTCATTTGACCAACTTTCATTCATCCAGTCGTGTACTCAGAGCCAGAGTGGGTTGGTAAGCGTCAAGGCACATCATTGGCCCTATCAGCTTTCCCTCCCCAACTCCCAGCCTCCATTCACACCAAGCTCATCTCTCAACACTCATCCGTCAAACCCATTCATACCACACATGGATCCACGAGAGTGCTTAAATAGTAATCAAGTGGGTAAAGGAAGGGGAAGTGTGTGGAAGGGTAGATAGAGGATGGAGTACCATTGTGGAAGAGGAAAAAAAATAGGGGGTAGAGTGAAGAGTGAGGGGGTGGAATCCGCCTGTCATATAGTAATGCCCAACTCAGCTGCCTCCATACCCTGGTCAATGCAGTGAAGCTCTATTACCGGTATTATCCGCGTTGGGCTCAATCACCCATCTCACATACCAAGTGTTCCTCTCACACCACCTATATTTGGCAGTCTATGTTTACTGTCCCAATTGGTGCCGCTTCAGAGTTCATCCGGTTGTGGTGCGTCTTCTACCACATCCCCCATGCTGGCATCCGAGTTCGAGGCGGTGACCTCCTCCACCAGGGTTCTTGCAGCCTCCCGTTCAGCTTGCTGTAGGGGCGGGTCCACATGGAGTTGCTGGCGCCAGTGCGCTCCAGATCTCAGGATCCATCCTGGAGGACTACCACTCGCTGGGTTGAGTGCGAGGCTCATCTGGATCCTCTCCCTTGGCCACCAGCCTTCCTCAGTGTTTCAATGGCAGGCATTTTCAACGTATCATTCCCCCGGTGTATGGTTCTCGCCTCCCCCGCACCTCCAGCCAGTCCCAAGTAGCCTCTGGTGATGTAAAAAAATGTGTCCCCACACAGTGGATGACTTTCAATTTAGCGGGGTAAAGTAGAATGTATTGGAGATTCATTGCCCTGAGTTTCTGACGTTTGGTCAATATTAAGTCAACAGCATCATCTAGTGTTGCGTCATTGCCTCTCGTACAGCACCATTGAGGAGTGTGCAAATAACATTCTTTTTGATGTATGGGGGCACGGATTACATACTGAGGAATCACTTTTTGTGGCAAAATACACCGCTCTTTATTAAAAATCATAAGCTTGTTTTTTCAGCATATGAACGCTTTTGAACGCATTGTTTCTGTGAATGGTGATTCCGTTTCTTGTGTAGGATCATCACTCAGCATCAATAGTGTGTAATCTCTTGCACTCATTGGTTTCACTGGGTCAGGAGATGAGCACGTCTTGTAATCACAAATCATTTAACTCTTTTGCGCATAAACATAGTTGCATCTACCACATGGAATTCTGTTCACTTGGGAGTCCATTGATTTGGCGTTGTTGGTTTCTCCAGAAGTAATATAAATGCATGAAATCCATTTTTGACAAGTGTTCACACTATTTTCATATCTGTCACACATCATATATGTGAAGCCACCTTTTGGCTAGATCACAGTATTAGAAGTCATGTTGATGTTGGTTCTTCTTAATTATCCAAATGGCCTGTAAATGTAATTGTTGGTGTGTCTTGTAATGCCACTGATATTGTTTTAGTGTAGTAATCGTTTAAGTTGATGATTTCTTTCAATATGATTAGAGGTGCATGGAAAACCTATTTATACATATATTGTTTTTGCAGTGTCCCCTGATAAAGGGTGCCAGACACCAGAAATGCATTGGAATTGATCGGTATTGATCCAAGACACAGTTGCCTGCTTTCGTGTTGAATGAATTTTGTACAGAAAGTTGTTGAAACATATAAATGATTTGCTTTTTGAATCCATATAAGTCTTGTATGTAATTGATTCACATGAATGTAATAATTTATCAAGATGTGGCCCACAGGCCAGTTGGTTTGAGCACTCTGTGTCCAGGCAACCGCGGTTTCCTGGTTCTTTCATAGTTCATTCACGGACACGGGCAGGCTCCGTCACAGAGTAGCACACCGAATTTGTATATCCTGTTGAACTTTATTATCCTGAGTGCACGGTTTTACTTTTTGTTTATTAAGGTTAATCCTCATATAAGTGATGCTACAGTAAGACAACTTAACTGTTCATCAGGGCCCTATGGCCAAGCATCATTGATGAGGCCTGGAGGACTGGACCACGATGCAGTATCATCATATAAATCCCCGTCCCTTCATCTTCCTTCGGCAGCTGTACCTCTAGTGGTGGTCTTGACGAATGTCCCCGTACTTCAGGAAGGACAGACTGAAACCACTGAAAAATTATTATTTAAAGTACTACATTGGTAGAACATACAACTGAGGGGTGTTGGGATTTGGGATGGGGATATCATTACTAATCATATGATTATGGCCAGACGCTCAGCTTGGGTAGGACCCTCAAGGAAGGAAGGGAGGGGAGATTGTGTGGTTGTAAATTTTAATATTGAGTACACTGTTGGCTTTCTACTGAATCATTTGGGAAGCAATCTAGGAAGACATTTGGATAAAATTTCGGTACTGCCATTAGGGTTCTTTTACAAACCCATTTTTCATCCCTTTATAGAGAGTGGTCCGTTTAGCTCAAACAGACAGCCAAGGGCCCCTCATAGAATTACAAAAAGATTGGCAGAGTCAGAGATAAAACTTGCAAATAGATTTGCTCCATTGTCTGATATGGATGTATGTGACTGACTACAATCAGTCACTGCTATGCCGGCAGAGAATATTGATAGCCCACTTACTCACTCCCCGATAATCAAAGTAGGATCGCAGTCAATGAATACTACGTGTTTGGAGACTCCAATACCTACTGTATTGGGAGGAAATTTACCTTCTCCCTCTATGACATTTATATCTTGGAATATTGCAGGCCTAGCTTCGAAAACCTTGTCATCTGATTGGTCAAATTTTATCGAGGGATTCGACTTTATTGCTTTTCAGGAGACATGGGCATTAAATATGATCTTTCGTCCAGGTTATCAGGCCTTTGGCAAAATGGCAACTGCCAGACATAAAGGGAGACCTAGTGGGGGGTTGATCATCTGGGTTAGGCAACAGACATTCTATCAGGTAGAAGAATTACCCACTGATAGCCCCGATATTTTGGCCATTAAGGTTCGATTAGAATGCGAGCCTGATATTATATTGTTTAATGTTTACGCGAGAGGTATAGTGGGCGGCAAAGCATCGCCTACTATCTCACAACTGGATTCCTTTATTGAAGCTACTGAAGGAGTAAACCATTTGGTAATTGCAGGCAACCTTAATTGTACATTCGAGCCGCTTAGTTACGAAGACAATAGTCTTGGTGCAGATGAGGACTCGAATTGGGGGATACCATCACTGACGTTGCCCCCAATTGCCAAATGGACAGAGGTGGTGTTGCAGCTAAAAAGTTTATCTCTGGGGAGGGGCCTTAGGGCAGTAAATGGGAGGTCGCCCTCTGATATTGAAGGGACTCACACTTTTAACAATGGGCTAAGAAGCAGTAGGATTGATTATTTTCTCATTAATTTAGAACTATGGCCGAGACTTATTGACATGAAGGTCTTACGTAGAATAGAGAGTGACCATGATCCGCTACTGTTAACCTTGGTAAGGAAGGGTCAGGAATCACTAAGGGCTAATACTGAAATAGAGTCAGCCAACATATTCATGTCTCAAGATTGTCGGCGGTTAAAATGGGCAGCTGTGTCAGAAGATGAAAGTATCTTAGATCAGATAAAGCTAACTGTTGAAGACACACTAATAGTTTTCTCCTCTTTAGATACACAAGATGTTTCTCCTTCTGCTTATATGAAGGTACATGAGGACCTGTTTGCAAAACTGAAGGGTTTCTTTACTACCAATAAAAGATCCACTAGGTATCTAAAACAAAAATCAGCTAAATGGTACGATGAGACATGCAGGATTGCATTTAGGCACCTTTCCCAGGCAATTAAGCAGGGAGTTCCACAGGAGATCAAGAATGCCAGAATAGAATATAAAGAAGTCCAACGCCGGGCAAAGAAAAATTTTGATGACAATAGATGGCAGGACCTGATTCATGCTAGCAATGGGAAGAACTGGCGACAATTTTGGCATATAGTTAGATGGGGCAGCGGGGAAATAGGGCCCGTTCCACTTAACAATGTGCCACCTGAACAATGGGTCTCGCACTTTCAGGCCCAATTTGCCTCTTCGGTGGGTACCCCTATACATTTTCCTGAGATCACTACGGATGTTGTTTTATCTTTTGATTTAGGGGAGATAGAAAGAGTCCTGGATGGTGTCCCTGCTGGCAGGGCCCCCGGCCTGAATTGTATTCCAGCCGACATATTCAAGCAAGATAGGAAGAACTGGCTCAGATACATATATATTATTTCTAATGCCTTGGCTAGAGGTGCCTCCATACCAGAAACCTGGCGTGGGGCAGAAATTATTCCAATATATAAAAAGGGGGATCGTGCTAGCCCAAGTAATTATAGGCCAATAAGTTTAATTGATACACTCCAAAAGATTGTGGCCAGATTAGTGTTAGGCAGAGTAAACATGTGGATAATCGACCAGGAAGTTCTGTCTTCCTTTCAAGCGGGCTTTCGCCCTCGTGTCAGCACCATTGACCAAGTGTTTACATTTATGATGATCTATTGGGGCACTGTGATTTTAGGTGGGGGGACATTATATGCTGCGTTCATAGATCTTAAATCAGCATTTGACCTGGTCCCCCGGCACAAATTATGGGACACATTAAAGGACGCAGGGATGCCCCCTGAGCTTTTACTTCTCATCATTAAATTGCATGAGTCTAATTATGCTCAGGTAAGGTGGGGACAACAGGGCGAAGTAACGGAACGCTTCCCAGTTAATAAGGGTGTGCGACAGGGGTGCGTTCTGGCCCCCACTCTATTCTCCCTGTTTATAAATAAGGTCGTCTCTTACTATGCAACTTACCCAACTGATGCCCCAACTCTTGCTGGTCAGAGGGTGCCATTGTTAATGTTTGCAGACGACACCTTGATCTTGTCCAAAACTCAATCGGGTCTGCAACGTGCCCTCAATAGATTTACCGGTTTTTGCAATGACCATGAACTAGTAGTAAACGTCGATAAGACTAAGTTCATGGTGCTGCATAAACACAAAGTGGTAAAAGGTAGAGTCAAAATGAACGATCTGTTCTTGGAGCAAACAGATACCTTTACCTATCTGGAAGTAACAATGGGAAAGAGGATGAACTGGAAACCCCAGATAGATCTGCTAGTACTTAGGCACAATCAACTAGCAGGGGCTCTACTTAAAGAATACCGACTCTCTCAAACCAAACCGGTAGGACCGGCACTAACTATTTATCAAGGAAAGGTTAGGGCATCGATAATATATGACGCTGAGCTGAGATTTGAAAATTTATCTCCCCTAGTCATTGCTCAAAATAAGTTCTTGAGATCGCTAACAGGACTTCCTCAATCGACTCCTCTCAAACCCCTTCAGCTAGACTTGGGATACACTTCATTTGAGGAGGCTGCGGGCTTTAGACCCTTAGCCTATTGGAGACGGCTCTGGACAACACCAGAGCTAGCACCCTATGCAGATGCAGTAAAGTATATTAGAGAAGCTGACTTCTCCTCGAACATTAAGTGGCTACAAAAGGTTAAGCACAACTTATGTGATATGGGGTTGAGACACCTGTGGGAAGACCCAGTAGGGAACACCTTTTCTAATAAGAACGATTTTAAAGCACTTTACAGTGACATGATCAGTCAAAAGTTCATGTCTCTGGTAAGTAGTAGTTCTCTAACAGGTATCTTTATAGATCATCAGCATGAACCGAGATCTGAAGCCTATTGGGATTTTATTACGAGAACCTGTGACAGGAAACTATACCATCAATTCAGAGTGGGCACTCTTCCGCTAAAATCTTTTACGTCAAAGTGGCACGACGTTTTAGATTCAAAATGCCCTACGTGTCTAACTATGGAGGAGTCAATAGCCCACGTACTGTTTGTTTGTCCTGCATACAGGGTACCTCGAAACAAGTGGCTTAAGCCAATTTGTGTTAATCTTGGCACAAGATCTGGGAATGTAGCTTTGCGCATTCTGAAAACAGATACCTGTGAAGAAGTAGTCATAGCGATGGCAAAATTTCTGAGTTGGGTTTGGGCTCTTAGGAGAACTACTCTGGGGGCTACGACTGCGATTCCTCCTGATAATTAATAAGCTGGTATAATTGATTAGGAGGTGTCCCCCATATGTACTTTATTTTCTTGTAACTTGCTAATGCTTGGTATCTTAAATCAACTTCATTGGAAGATTTTAACTTATCCATAGTTTGGCTGATTTTAAACGGGTAATACCTCAATCGACATTGTTTTTAGGAATTTTTAACCGGATTGATTTTAGTTCATGTTTCTACATGTATTTTACAAGCTATCTATGATATTGTATGTTTGTATTGTGTCTTTTATGATTGGAAAATATCGAATAAAGACTATCTGATGATGATGATGTTTATTAAGCCAAACTACTTGCCAGGCCCAAATCTTCCCTTTTATTACATATACGTCATCCCCAAGTTAGGCCCTAGGCAGCCCCAAGGCAGGGTGCAGTGTATTAAAAAGGTAGGACATGTAGTTTTGAGTTTTACATGTCCTGGTAGTGAAAAACTGCTAGATTCGTTTTCCACTACTGCAAGGCCTATGTCTACCAAAGGTTATCATGGGGGTTGCCATAGAACATCTTTTAAGTGTAATTTCTCATTGGCAGCAGATAGAAAATTGGAGTTTGGTGTCTCTGGACTCACAATTTAAAATCACAACTTATGGTGAAGTCGGATTTTAAATCGTAAGTCTGAAAATGCCACTTTTAGAAAGTTTGCATTTTCTTACTTTAACCATTCTGTGCCTCTGCCTGTCTCTGAATACACATATGGTTGGGTGAAAGATGGGCTTTGTGCATTCTCTCTAGACTGTCTCACAATGGGCGCTGGGGTGTGACATTTGCATCCTGATGGCCCATCACCAGACTGATGGGCCTTCCTGAGGTAGATTGAGAGTGAGGAGCTGATACTTGCACCTGAATAGGGCTGTGCTCGTCTCCACACAAAGAGCTGCATTTCCCCCTATAGTGTGTCTGGAGCCAGGGCAGGAAAGGCAGGAACCTTGTGATCTTCAAATGTCTCTTTGATGTCTCCCCCATTTCAAAGGCACTTTTGGGTACAAGTACTGGACCCCTGACACCACCACATCAGAACTCTACTGGAACCAAGGACATTCTGCCTAGAAGTAGAACTGCTGTGCTGTAGGAGGGACTGGCACTTTGCTACTTGGTCTGCTGTGTTGGCCTGCTGAGTGCTGTGCTACAGGAGTGACTGCCACTTTGCAATTTGCACTGCTGTGTTGGCATGCTGCCTTCTGCCTCTTGCCTGGGAGGGATTGGACCTACTCTCTACATCCTTGTACCCAAGATTCTCCAAGGGATTGCTGGCTTGCCTACTATTATATGAAGTCTCAGAGATACAAAAGACTTCTTGCAACTCTGTTGGCACTGCTGGACTCTGCCATCTATGCATACTACGCTTACCTGAGGTGCCCCCTCCAGTCCTGGGCCTCAGAAGTGGGTTCTGCAGCTGTTTTCCTGCAAAAACCGGCGCATCGACCCTCCTGCATGAGAAAAATCGATGCATGGCTCTTTGACGCCGATGCAGTGGCGGATTGACAATGATGATTGTCCCAACTGCGTGGTTCGATGATGACGCATTCTCTATCCTGCGTGGCTCTATGACGACACAGCGCTGATCACTCTACACCGTCTGTGAGGCTTGAAGACGACACAGTGACCTGACTGCAAAAATTAGTACTGGTGCACGTGTTCTCGACGTCAACGCTTTGCTCCATACAAGGAACTTTTTCAGCGGACCCTGCATGGGCTCTGTAGATGGCCTGCCCTCCATCGCAGTCGGCCTGAACTTTGCATTCCACTTGTCCCTTACAACATCAAGTGACCTTTTGACCGCTAGGGACTTCTAAGCACTGCTTTTGCATTTATTCTTTAAAAATTCATATCTCGACTTCTACGTGTTGGATTTTTGTTTTTTTGGTCTTGTTTTAATCAAATACATATTCTCTATTTTTCTAAGCTGGCATGGAATCTTTTTGTGGTATTTTCACTGTGTTATTGTGATTAATGTGTTCCACAAATGCTTTAAACATTGCCTCTTATGTTAAGCCTGACTTCCCTATGCTAAGCTACAAGAGGGTGAGCATGGGTTAATTTAGGGTGTGTATCTGGGTTACCTTGACTAGGGTGGTGGACCCTACTTGGACATGGTGCATACCTCTGCCAACTACAGACCCGATTTCTAACATTGGTTATCAGCGGTGAGGATAGGACTTGCGTTTGTGCAGTACCTTACAGTAATTTTGTGTCCACTGCTATCCACATCTAGGGCAATTCGAATAAATTGTCTCCGATCCCCATTGGCATTTTTCCTCTGCTCTCTTCAATTGGCAATTTTCATTTTTCAATTCTCCCTGGTTTGTATTTTTTGCTTTTTACTCTAAATAATGTCTCTGGTGGTTTTGCATCTGTACCTGCAAGGATGGAGTTTGAGCTGGCCAAACTTGATGGTTACATGGTGGCCCAGCTCAAGGATTTCTGCAATGAGTTTGAGCTTCCTGTAAAGAGCTCTATCAGGAGGGTGGAGCTACAAAAGACACAGAGAACCTATTCAGAAGCCCATGCTGCATTAAATGAGACCCCGGAGGAGGGTGAGGCTGAGGAGGAGATGGAGTAGGAGTTTGACGTGGACCAGGGTCTGAGAGGAGGACTTTGGGCTGCTGTCAGTGGGGGAGGAAAGCACCTTGCTCCTAGGAATGAGGACCACTTCTAGGGCAGGGAGCAACGTGTCATCCAAAGGCCTGTCCTAAGGGAAGCTGGAGGACAGACGGGAGGAGAGAACATTTTAATTGGAGCTGGCTATGCTCAAATTATAGAAGGAAAAGGCCTTAGAGGAGAAAAGGCTAGCCTTGGAGATGGAGGAGAGCCAAAAGAGATTGGCGATTGAGGAGAAAAAGATGATGTTGGCTCAGGAGCTGAGCCTGAGAGAGCTGGACATCAAAGCCAGGCAGATGGGGTCCAGCAGTGATGGTGGCAACAATTTTTCTGTGCCTCAGACAGGAGGGTCCACATACCCAAAGGTCTGGTATCTGATTTTGTGGTGGGAGATGACATAGACAGATAGTTTGAGGCCTATGAAATTGCACTTCAAAGGCACAAGGTCCCTGAGGCAGATTGGGTGGCTATTCTTTGTAGGCATATCCCTAATGAGGGGAGGGATACTCTACTGACTCTAGAAGAGACTGATAGGATGAGATACCCCCCATGCAGAAGGCCCTAATCAGAAAGTTTGGTGTGACCCCAGAGAAATATGGACAGAAATTCAGGGTCAGCACCAGGGTCCACAGGAAGGTATTTGGGGGATTACCACAAGGGTGGACAGGGTCCTCACCGGAAGAAGGGGGGGACAAAATAAACAAGGAGTTATCTAAAGGGCCCCAAAATAGTTTGGAGGGTCGGGGTTCCCAGCCCCTTGCTGAAAAAAAGAAATGGTTCCCTGCTAGTAAGCCTGCAGGGAAGGCACATGTGAAGCGCTTTGAGTGCCATCAAGAAGGGCACTACAAATGGGATGCCAAGTGTCCAAAGTGGGCACAGCTCCCCACTGGTGGGCAGTCTCTGGGGTTGGTTAGTTTAGCGCTTGGGGAGGAGATGGCCCTAGATAGTGTTAAGGAGAGTGTACAGTTAACTGTAGTATCCCTGGGTGATGGAGAGATGGTACAGAAAATCCTCATGCCTAACAATACTAGGAAGTACAGTCAGTGGGTATCCATCAACGGGCAGGGGGTGGAGGCTCTGAGAGACACAAAAGTCAGCATGACTACCTTCAGATTTTATACAGTGTCTTCAGAGCAGGTAGCCCCTAACATGTTCCACCAAGTTGTTGTTGCTGACAACTGTGAGAGCCACTACCCTGTGGCTCTGGTTCCCTTTGAGTGGGGGGTCAGGTCTGATGAAGGTACCTGTGAGTCCGTCCATGCCTGTGGATTGTCTGCTGGGCAATGACCTGGAGCACACCATCTGGAAGGAGGTGGAACCCAGGTCACACTTGGAGATGATGGTGTTGCCTGAGTGGGTTTGCCTAACCACATGGTCCATGGCAGCTCGTGAGGGTGGTCAGGAAGACCTGGAGGCTGGAACAATGGCCTAGGTGCCTGTCAAAAAGAGGAAGGGCAAGGGACGTGGGAAACTCGCTCCTGAAATTCCCACAGTCTGGGATGAGGCAGAACCTGAAGGGGATGCCCAGGTACCTGCAGGGGAAGAAGTGGTTGAACTGGTAAGTCTGAGCTGACCAATTGGCAGCAACAAGGGGGTTCCTCCAGGGAAGAGTTCTGCAAAGAGCAGAAAGGGTGCCCTACTCTTGTGGGTCTTTGGCAGCAGGCTGAAGCCCAGGCAGCTGGTGATGCCTCTCAGCAGCACCTGATCTACTGGGAGAATGATCTCCTCTATAGTTAGCCTAAGCTTCCTGAGCCTGATGCAACATGTGTGTTGGTGGTACCCCAGGACTTTAGAACATACCTACTGGGTCTGGCTAATGATGTGCCACTGGCAGTCACTTTCTGCTTTTAGGGGATTTTAATATCCACAGTGAGGGCAAAGAGAACACTGAGGCTGCTAGCTTCTTAGCAGACATGGCCTGGGAAAGATTAATACTGGCCCCTCACATTTGGCAGGTCATACCCTGGATATTATATTCACTAATTCCCCCCTCATAAGTGCTGATCCTCCCTGTCCACTGACGTGGTCGGATCATTCTATAATTCCTTTTCAGATTACTAGCTGCCTCAGACAGCAATCGGCTGGAGGCGCCCAGACTGTCCTTCTAAGACAATGGCATAAAGTCACGTATGACTCCTTTAGTAAACTATATACGCCCCCTGTATTCAATGAACACATGGACAGTACTATGAAGCTGAGGGTCTTTAATGATAATATTAGCATAATAATTGATACGTTAGCTCCGTTAAAACATCGACTTAATAAATCTCGGGAAAAAAGCGAAGATTGGTAATAGGAAAGACTTACGGATGGAAAAATCCAGATGTAAAGTGCTGGAAAAAAGCTGGCGTAAATCTAAGCTAGATAGTGAAAGATTCAATTTCAAACTGGCTCTTGCTGCTTATCACAAGAACTTAAAAATAGCACGGAAAAATCATGTTATAGTAAAACTGAACCAGGCTGGAAATTCGACAAAGGAACTATATAAAGTCCTCAACTTCTTCACTAAGCCCACAGCTTGCGCCCAACAGACTACCCCCTCTCAGGGACTATGTGACAACATAGCTGTGCACCTTGAGGATAAAATTAATTTGATTTATAATCAATTTCCTCTAAACTCATGTCACGCTGAGCCCACTGACTCATGTTCTCAAGCGGTTAAGGATTCAGCTGTAGGCATGGATTGTTGTTTCAAAGTTATTCAGATCTCTCAGGTGTAAGCCATGCTTAGTACGGCTAAATCCGGCTCTCCTCTAGATGTTATGCCAGCACACAAATATGCTCTGCTTGCTCCTCTTCTAGCCGCCCCAATTACTGAGATTTTGAACACCTCTTTAAGCGAAGGTATTCTGCCACTTTACTGGAAGTCCGCTCAAGTACATCCTATTAAGAAGAAAGATCAGCTGCCTGCTGATGTGCTCTCAAATTACCCCCTATTTCGCTCCTCTCATTGATGAGTAAAATGGCGGAGAGTTATATTAACACTCAGTCAATGGACTACCTCGACAAACACGCCATTCTTGACCCTTCTCAGTCTGGGTTTAGACCCAACCACTTCACAGAGACAACCCTTATTGGGGTCACGGATCATATTAAAATGGCATTGGATGCTAATAAAGCAGTGATACTGGTCTCATCAGAAATTGATTTTTCAACTGAGGGAGGCCGGTCTGCAGGGACAGGCACTTATTTGGCTTGTCAGCTTCCTAGACCAGCGCACTCAGACCATCAACCTGGGTCCATTCCGTTCCCAAACCTTGAAACTTATTAAGGGGGTGCCCCAGGGCTCTTGTTTGAGCCCAACTTTGTTTAATATCTATGTGGGCCCCCCCCTTGCCAAGGTTATTAGGGAGTACGGTTTCACTCCTTTTTCCTACGCTGACGACACCCAACTGCTCCTGTCCTTTGATAAGGACTCTGAGTCTATTGATCAGCGTTTTTCTAAGGGCATGTTAGCTATATCAGAGAGGATGACAAACCACTGTTTGCAACTAAATGCGTACAAGATAGAAATCTTGTTGTTTGCGTCAGCTCAGGCTTTCTGGTCCCCTAGGTAGTGGCCTGCAACATTAGGTCCGGCCCCCTCTCCAACTTCGTTGGCAAAAAACCTGGGGGTACGCTTAGATGTATTGTTATCCATGAAGGACCAAGTTATGACTACGGCAGGGACATGCTACTATACCCTAAGCCTTTTGCGCAGAGTGTTCCGATGGTTGCCTCTCTCTGTACGAAGAACCCTGATTCAGGCTTTGATTATTGGCCGCTTAGATTATTGTAATGCTCTGCTGGCATCTGCAAATGAGTCCCTACTAAACAGACTGCAGATTGTACAAAATGTGGCGGCTCGCCTGGCCCTAAAAAAAAACACCTTGCACCTCTTCAGGACCGTTGTTACAACAACTTCACTGGCTCCCCATCCGCCAGAGAATTAATTTTAAGCTTTGCTGTCTCACCCATAAAGCCCTATATGGTGCGAGCCCCAGCTACCTGGCAGACAAATTCAAAGTCTGCTGTCCGATTCGCCATCTTAGATCGGAAGGTAAAGGGTTGCTGGTGGTCCCCCGGTTTAAGAAGTTTAGAACAGGAGGCAAAACCGTTGTCTATCTGGCCTCGAAATTCTGGAACACCTTACCGGAGGACCTGCGTAAATGCTCCAATCTTGTCCGCTTCAGGAAACTCCTGAAAACGGCATTATTCAGAGCTTAAACCTGTCTGCCCATGTTTGTCTGACTTTCCCGCTACAATAGCGCGGAGATACCCCTACGGGGGTGATTCCTGCGCTCTACAAATCCCATACATACATACATACATACTGGCAGGTAATTTGGACCTTTGACTTGTCACCCACTATTATTGACCTCAGACAAGGAAGGCCTAAGATGCGTTCTGTTGGTCCTGTCCTACCTGCCAGGCAAGTGGCAAGTCAGGGAAGAGGTGTGAGGCCCCCCTGCAACCTTTTCCTGTCATTACCATCCCTTTTGAGATGGTTGGCTTCGACACTGTGGGACCTGCTTCTTGCCTGGGAGTGAGAGGGACTGGACCTGCTCTCTACATTCTTGAACCCAAGATTCTCCAAAGGCTTGCTGTCTTGCCTCCTGTTTTCTGAAGTTTTACAAAAGCCTTCTTGCAACTCTGCTGGTGCTGCTGGACTCTGTCATCCATGAGTCCTACCCTTGCCTAAAGTGCCCACTCCAGTCCTGGGCCTCAGAAGTGGGTTCTCCAGCTGTTTTCCTGCAAAAAACACAGCGTCTCAACCCAACTGTGTGAGAAAAATCGACGCATCTCTCTCGTCGATGCAGTGCTGAATCAATGATGGAATTGGTGCCGACTGCAAAGTTTGACCACGACGCAGAGCCGATCGTGCGCCGCTCAGCAACAACGCACACCAATCCTTTGTCTCTGTCTGTGAGGCTTGATGACGATGCAGTGGCCAGACTGTGTAACTCAGAACTGACGCATAGTGTTCTCGACGTCAACGCTTTGCTCCATACAAGGTACTTTTTCAGTGAATCCTGCATGGGTTCTATAGCAGTCCTGCTCGCGGTCAACCTGAAATTTGATTTTGCACCGGTCCCTCTTGACTTCAAGTAATTATTTGGCCACTAGTGACTTCTAAGCATCTTGACTAGGCCTGGGCTTGAAATTCCCCTCTCCTTGAAGCATTTGCAGAGTTTTTTCCACTCTGCGTAACATGCGGAGTTCCAAAATACTCACTGAGTGGAGTTTTTTCCGCGCTCACGCTCACCAATGTTAAGTTGGCGAGCAAGAGCGAGGAAAATCTTACTCCAGACCAACCAGCGAGATTTCTCAAAGCGTGCAGTCGCGGATGGCTGTGACCGCAAGCATTGAGAAACCTTCCGTTCCTATTGAGGAAGCTGCTGCTCGAGTAGAACATCTACATGAGCGGCAGAAAGAAGCAGCACCCTCCTGCGCTATGCATGGTGCTGTTCGCGCTGCACTGATGCACTAAAATTTAGCACGACGGCGAGCCTTAACGCAGTCGGCTGCTTGCGGAACTCCACGTAGTGGGGCAGATTTTTTTGGTCACTTCTCTGCGAACTCCGCCCAGGCCTAATCTTGACTTCTACTCATGGGATGTTTGTCGTTTTGGTCTTGTTTTAATCAGATAAATATTCTCTATTTTTCTAAACTATTGTGGAGTCTTTTAGTGGTGATTTCACTGTTACTGTAATTAATGTGTGTCACATATTGTTTACAAATGCCTGTTAAGTTAAGCTTGACAGCTCTGTGCCAAGCTGCCAGAGGGCAGCACAGGTTAATTTAGGGTGTGTATCTGACTTACCCTGACATGGTGCATACCTCTGCCAACTAGAGACCCCATTTCTAACATCTAGTAATTAGATGGCCGAGGTTTATTAAGCCAATAGGTAGAATTTATTTGCAAACTATATAATAGCTCTTCTTCGCAAGTTATAACTCAGCATAATATTGATTACATGGTGGATGAGCACACAATGTTGCTGCAGGAAGTCAGTATAATTTCCCCAAAAATTGGCAAAATGAAACCTTCACAAGCAGGAGGCCCAGATAGTCTTCCTGCAGCTATATCCAAAAAGATCCTCTTTGTGGGCTGATGTATTAAGACCATTGTGTAAATGGGTTTAATCCACGGGGATGAAATGTGATTGGTGACACAATGAAATTATTTGACTGATGCATCGGAAAGGTAGTCAGGGAAACCTGCAAAAATTCTAGGTTAACTTCTTTGCTTGACATTACGTATAAGATTTATGCAGAACCCCCTTTAAAACATCTTGAGGGATGGGCATTTGGTTCAGATTATCCCAAGATATCGGGCTGATTTGGGAAAAACGATTCCACTGTGTATCATTGTATGTTCCTTTGGTCAGCAGTAAGGAGATCCATTGCAACAGTTTTCAGATGATGCTACTATTTTCTGGATTTCTGCGCTGCTTTTGACCTAGCTGACTGAGATGTATTATGGAACAAATTAGAGTTATGATATACCTTGAGATCTTTTTTCATGATTCAACATTTGTATTTCAGAAATTGAGTTGATTTGGTATTTATCTGAAAAAATACCTCTTCAAAATGGCTTATGACAGGGATGTGTTTTAGCATCACTGCTGTTTTAGTCTTTTTATCTCTTGTCTCCCCAGCTTGTTCTTTCTCCCCAAAAATCAGTGAAGTCAACATTCTGGGCCCGATTCTGATGCGGGTTGGAAAAGCTTCCCGACCGAGGGCCTGATTCTGATGCGGTTAGGAAGGCCTCCTAACGGCATTTGCTCCTTCCAAATCGGATCGGGAACGTGTCTTCCCGACCGAGGGCCCAATTCTGATGCGGTTAGGAACAAATGTTCCCATTGAAGTCAATGGGAGTTCAACCAAATCGTATCTGGAAGCATCCGGATGCATCCTACTCCGCCGGTCGGACTTTCCCGATCCGAGTGGGTCGGACACCATTTCCCAACCGATTCGGTCGGGAAGCTTTTCCAACCCGCATCAGAATCGGCCCCTTTGTGTCTTATTTATAAGGGCAACTTAGTTCTAATGGTCTACACTGCAGTTGTTTGACAGCTACATTTTCAGGTCCATAGTAAATACTATGATTCTAACAGACTTATTGATACCGTGGAGAAGATTAAGAGTTGTTGGTAGAATAAAATACCCCATTTGCGTCTTAAAAGGCTATTGATTATGCCAGCAAAGGTTAGAGTAGGGTTTGTATTCTTGTAATCTGTTGCAATCTTGCGCCATAAGGTACATTGTATCTTTAACAAAGAGCCAGGATAGAGATAATTGCTCAGTTACTTCACAAAGGGATATGCCTAAACGGTCAGACAAGTTTTCTCATGTAATCTCAAATTTTGTTGCCCATTTTGATTTAGAGGTCAATATTTTCCATCGCTAAAGTTTATTTTCTATGGCCAAAATAAAATGATTCCTTAGTGAGAGGATCAGCTATAGTAATTCATGATATAAATGATTTATCTACTCGTTTCGTTTAAAATCTTTATTCGATCTATTAAAACAAAAAAGATCATTAAAAAAAACACTGTGATGCATTTCTTTGAAAGTTTAGGAGACAGAGGGATTTTTTAAATTTTTTATGAAATTACAGATAAAGAACAAGGTAACCTGCAACCAGGTGACAAAGCTTTATGCCGAGCCAAGATAGCCATGTTTTAGTGGAGGTTGGCTAATCAGTCCAAATTACCATACTTACCAATGAGATAATGGCGTCAGTGCATGGTGCAGGAGCTCCACAGACCCAGTAGGATCTTCGGTGTTGCAGCAAGCTACTGTCAGCACATGAGCAATATCGCAAGAAACCCATGCTATGCATGGCGACATTGGCCATTGGTGAGCCTTGGGTCTTATGTACACCATGACACCTGGAATGAACCACAATACTCTTCACTGTCTGCTATCTGTCACCTCTGGAGACAGTGACACCCTAGTGAAAAGCAATGAGCAATGCTCCAGGTGTTATGCATTACCGGCTGGGCCTGTCGAGGGGGAAAACGGAAACCACATTTTTATGTGCCTGCACTGAGTAGGGACTATTCCTAAGACCTCATAATAGCCGCACTAGGCCAAGGCAGTGGTCCATGGAATACTCAAGGGTGATGGGGGGATAAAGACCTTAAAGTGTGCAATACGACACACAAAGCGGAAGGAGGGGAAGTACATGAGATTTATTGTTGATGCACGCTGTAGAGTGGGCCAGGTAGGCCTCAAAAGTAATATGGCTATCTGAGTGCGCAGACTGAATGAGGCCTAACAATAAAATTGGTGGTAGCCTTTATGTCGGAGGTGGAGTGTAAGCCGAGCCAGGCAACCCGAAATTTACCTGAGAGAAAGAGAAAATACATGTTAGATCATTCTGTATTGAGCTCCTACGACCTCCATTTACAGAATACCTGCGCAGCTGGTGAGTGGATTAGGCATACTGTTGGCAAGACTGTACGCACACGCAACTAGAAATTGGACCAACTTGTGACCTGTGTAACATGTTACGGGTGTACAGCGGGCCATAGTGCGCAAGATGGGGAAGGGGATACCTGAAAGGACAAGCTGATATTCAAACCCAAGCAATTTGCCCCCTCCGAAAAATACTGAAGCGATGGTGTTGAGAGGTGCCTCATCAGTAGTGAATGCAATGGGGGAAGGGGAGGTAACATGAAATTCCTGCTTTTGGAGATGAAGGGCAGTCTAAGGGTCATATTTAGCAAAGTGGACAACATCACATTGCGACTGGACCAGATGCAAAGCAAAATTGGCAAAAAAAACTGCAGAATGGCTGATGCAGAGCAACGGATCAGTGAATTAGAGGAAGGATGCACCTACCTGGGGTATAGGCTAAAGACAATGGAAAAAACCCTGTTGTAGGTCCAAAATAAATGAAGCCAGGTCTTCTAGATGTAAGGTAATAGTTGCTGGACTGGCTGAAATCACTGCCATAGGAAATATGGACACCTTCATGGAAACAAAGCTCACTGAAATACTTTGATGTAATGCCTTCTCATCTACGTTCAGGATCGAGAGCCTGCAGTAGTCTCTAGGGCCCAGAGCACCACCGAGGGCCTCTCTGCACCCTATTATTTTGAAAATTCTATTTCAGGGACAGTTATACTGTATTGTGGATGGCCAAAAGAAGATGAAATAAAATTTCAGGGCACCACTCTTTAATTTTAGCCAGACTTCATGCAGGCAGTCCAGCAGGTTAAAAAACCTCTCTTCAATATAAAAAGAAATTATGCAAGCAAGATGTGCAGTACTTTGTGATGCAACCAGGGGATTGGGCAAAAAAACAAGAAAATGGGGGCCAGGTCACATTTACTGTGTTTATGCCCCAGGAAATCCATCTCCAGGGCTGTAATCATGAAGGGGGGGGGCTGCATTGCCCCCCCCTCCTCCCTGAGCCTACACGAGGCCAACATTTGTTTATGTGGTGAGGGGGACTGCATGGCCCACCTCCAAAGGCCCTGGGGGCCCACTGCCAGGCCAACATTTGCTTCTGTGGGTAATGGGACCACGGGACCCCCTCCCGAGCCTCTAAAGGCCCCAGGGAGCCAACCCTTTGGCCAAATTTGAACAAAATGGGGAGGGGGCTTTCCAGCCTCCGTCCATGAGCCTCAAAAGGCCCCAGGAAGCCAACCCTGGGCCAAATTACTATAAGGCACCATTAATGGCCCTGTGGACCCTATCCCCTGGGCCGGCTCACAAGCTATGTCCTAAGAAGCCCACCCCTGGACATAGCGGTTTCCTTGTTTGTTCTCGGTTGGCAGGAGCATTTTCAAAATTCATATTAAGTGGGAGAAAACACAAAGTCAGCTCCCAGATGGCGGAAGCTTTGCAAATGCTCCCACCCCCTGGGAGTAGACTTTTGACCTGTTTGCCTGCCCCCACTGAAGCGGGCAGGGAAACAGATCAAAATATACCTCCCCCCGGAGGTAGCAGCATTAGTAGCTGATCCCTCTTGCTGGGAGCAATGCTGGCTCCCACTGCATGTGGAGCCTTTGGGCTGGACCGCAGCTCCCAACAAGTATATGGTGGGCCCCTCCCCTTAAAAAAATACACGGCCCTGGAAGATGGAGTTACCAGGGCCTTTATAAGGCTCAGGGAGGGGGGTCATGTAGCCCCCCTCCCCTTGAATTTTAGCAGTGGGCCTGGGGGGGGAGGGGTGCCACATACCCCCCTCCCTGTTAATTAAGAAACAGCCCTGGGGGATATGGTCCTCAGGGTCTAATAAGTTCGGGGCAGGGGGCCCACGCGGCCCCTACCCTTTCATAAAAAAGGGCCCTGTGGGATGGGTTTACTAGTGCCTAATACGGCTTGCGGAGCCCTCCCCTTTAAACAAAAAAGGCCCTGGGGGATGTGGTCCACATGGGCTAATAAGGCTCGGGTGGGGCACCACTTGGCCCACCTCCCCTTAATAAAAACAAAAGGCCCTGTGGCCAACCCCCCGCCACTCGGTTGGCTTTCCGTATGATGATAAAATACTACTTTATATTAAAAAACACTCTATTTATTTATTTATTTATTTAAGACTTTTATATAGCGCTGGCCAGACCCGGAGGTATCGGAGCGCTTTACAACATTTGTCATGTAGCAATTGAGAACAAAGTATAACAGTAGTAAACCCATTGATTCGTGACGAATCCTGTTTGGTGGGGGGGGCAGAGGAGCGAGTCAAGAGGTAGGTGATGTGAAGGTCTTCTTATCAAAGTGACTGTATGCTCCAATGGGCAAGATTCAGCGTTAGGCGGCATCTATCCTTTCGGAGGAGTTCGGTTGAGGAAGAGGTCTTTGAGCTGGCTTTTGAATTTTTTGAAGGATGGGTTGGTCCTGATATGGACTGGGATGGCGTTCCAGATTTTGGGAGCGTTTCCAGAGAATGAGCGTGATAAGGTTTTTTGTTTGCGAGTTTTCGGAGGGATGAGAAGTAGAGTGTTAGTGCTCCTGAGATTCCTTGTCTGCCCAGCCTTGTTGAGTTTGCAGGCCAGGTAGGCAGGTTTGCCAGTGTGCAGAGCTTTGTGTGTGAGACAAGCAGTTCTGAAGTTGGCTCGCATTTCGATTGGGAGCCATTTTAACTCTCTGAGAGCGGGAGAGATGTGTTCGTATTTCTTTACTCCAGTGGCCATTCTGGCTGCTGCATTTAGAGTTGATCTGAGGGGAGCTAAGTGATATTTTGCCGTGCCTGTGAGGTTAGCGTTCCCGTAATCCAATCTGGACAGAACCAGGGATTGTGTGGCTTGTTTAAGGTCATTGGGAGGGATGAAGGGCTTTATTTTGTTGAGTAGTTTTAGGTTGAAGAAAGCACTCTTTGCGGTGTTCTTGATATGTTTGACCATGTCTAGGTTAGGGTCCAGTGTGATTCCCAGTGATTTTACGGAGTCGGCCAGGATGAGATTGCAGTTGAGAGCATCAATGGTTTTTAGCCATTCTGGGTTTAGGGGGGTTTGCTCTTTGTTGGATATAAGAAGGATTTCTGTTTTATCTTGGTTGAGTTTTAGGTGGTTGTGGGCTAGCCAGTGTTGGACTTCTCTTAGAGTGTCATTAATCATTAAGTCTCTGAATGTCACCAATGGAGGAAGTTTCTAGGTAGATCAGGGTGTTGTCTGCATAGAGGTGGAAGGGGATGTTGGCTTTTTTGAGTATTGTGGTGAGGGGCTCCATGTAGATGTTAAACAGTGAGGGTGAGAGAACTGATCGTTGGGAGACGCCCCTGCTTATGGGGAGTAGGTCAGACGTGAAGTTTTTAATTTTTATTCTTTGGGAGCGGTTCTGCAGAAATGAGGTAAACCACTGTAGGACCACCTCTTCTTCTCCAACTCTTTCTCGGAGTACATTGATGAGCAATTTGTGGTCTACCGTGTCAAAGTCTGCTGATAGGTCCAGGAGAATGAGTAGACAGCATTGGTCCTTATCGAGTGATTTGTAGACATCATCTATGACATTCAGGATCGCTGTCTCTGTGCTGCAACCTTTTCTGAAACCCGATTGGTGAGGGTCTAGAAAGGTGTTGTTGTACATGTGTTGAGAAAGTTGAAGGAGAACACATTTTTCTAATATTTTGGCTAAGAATGGGAGATTGGAGACAGGTTTGAAGTTATTTAGATCGTTTGGGTCAGAGCCCGGTTTTTTCAGTAATGGTGTGACTTGGCCAATTTTGAGACAGTCTGGCATAATTCCGGTTTTCAGGGAGCTATTTATAATCTTTGTCCAGTGCGGGGCTAGGGTGAGTTTGAGCATTTTGGCCAGTTGGGCTGGGATAGGGTCCTCAACGTGTGACAAGGGATTGGATCCGGTAATCATTTCAATGATTTCTGTTTCGGAGATGGGATTGAATGATTTCCAGTTGTTTGAGGGGTGCCTGGGTGGGTTGTTGTCTTCTTTGCAGGGGAGTGGGCTTTTATTGGGTAGGCAGAGATGGTCATCCAGGGAGAGCTCAATCTTGGTGATTTTATCCTTAAAGAAATTGGGAAAGTTATCACATAGTTCTTTGGTAGCTTGCACTGCGGTTGAGGGGGGCTTGGAAGTTTGTTGTCTAATGAGATTTTTGGCATTGTTAAGTGCACCACAGAAGAAGGAAGTTTTTTCATTTTTGATGTGCTTTTTATATTTCACCGAAAAAACCAGAAGGTTAAAGTAACATTATAGATCAAAAGATCTGCTTTCAATTTACAAAAAAACCTTAGAAATCCACTGAAATAACCAAAGTCACAGTATATTTAGGTGAAAGTGTCAGTGACAACATAAAAGTTTTGAATTAAAAAACACTGAAATTCACCACTTATAGTTTGCAGAGCTACCTATAACTTGTGCCCCCGCCACGCACTGCTTATAACCTCACACATGACGTCACTCATGACATGTTTTATGACATAATTTATGCCTACACTGAAGTCATCTCAAATGACATTGTTGATGACATCACTGATGACATCATCCTATGAGTGTGTTAGTTTGTTTTATAGTTTTCATAGTGGCAGGTAGCTACCATGTTACTTGCTACATAATTTTGTTCAGCCTTTGCCCAGCTATGGGGTGTAAGTGTTTACATAACGCATGTGCTCCTAATGCACCATAAGTGTGGAGAGGTATGGAGCACATTATAAATGTTTGTATTGAAGCGTAACTCTGTGCGCAGCTAACAATTGATGACTCGTATTTATTATGCTCCACACAGGTGGTTTTTTGGTACTGCACAAAAAGTTTCCAACGGGGCAAATATTCAACGTACTACATACTATGGGCCTAATTACAATGTCCGACCAACATTGACGGTTTAAAGCCCGACCACTGTATTATGATGACGGCAGCCGCAGTTTAAACCGGCCGGGGTATCCGACTCAGTTCAGATGGGCTCAAGGAGCCCGTCGGTCAATCAGAAAGCCCTCATAATCCCTTAAGGATGGCGTTTCCGCTGTCGGGATTATGATGTCAGTTTCCGACAGCCAATCTATGTTGGCCTTTCTGACATGGATTGGCTTTCGGAAACTGACTTTGGGGGCCCCTAGCTGGTCCCCCTTCCCCCCTGGCCCTCCGCATTTGGCCCTGGGGGCCACCTATGGTGCCCCCTTAACATCCCTGCACCATCCACATGGTGCAAGGATGTTTAAAAACTTCCATTTTTCAATGAGAGGTTGTCCTGTGGTGGTTTCAGTCCGCCGCACAAGCTCCCATTGAATAATGGAAGTTTGCGACCGCACCATATGCGCGTTCGGAACCGCTGACCTATGGCTTTACGTGGAGTGCCAGAGGCTATTGCTTCTTTCTGCCCCTTGAGTAGATTTTCTACTTGAGCGGCAGCTTTCTCAATGTGAGCGGTTGCTACCTGCCACAACCACCTGCGTTTAGACAACCGGGGAGGTGGTGTAGCACACAATTTCTCTCGCTTGCCAGGTTAATGCTGGCGAGCTGCACAAAAGGAAAATCTCCACGCGGGTGGGCAAAACTCCGCCGGCAGAGCAAAATTCTTTGCCCACCCCAAGTTAAATGGTCCTACTGTTGTGCACAAACCTCACTCCTTTCCATTAACTACAAGTATTGATTATTATGTTATAAATTCTACATAAGAATTTATGACACCTGAGAAGCAATATAGAATGAATCCTGAGGTTTGCCCAAGATGCAAGATTTATAAACATGTTGTGGGAAAACCTAGCTGTTTCAGTCTTTTGGCAGGCACTTGGCGCAGATGTCGGCAATATGGCATTCAATAACATGATGATTATGCAACTGGTCATATTGTTGGGACCTGTGACAGATGTCCCTAAACATATTCGTTGACTCACAGCACTGTTATTAGCAAACAGACAAATGGCTGATGGGTGGCTGAGTGTGCCTCAACGAAACTGGATCCTTGATGCCATTAGGAGTAAATATAAAAATGAGTTGTATGTTACATAGCTATGGAGTTCAAACAGGTCTAAAGACATTTGGGGGCCATTTGGCGAGTCTTATTAAGAACACAGGGCAAGCCTAGTTCCAGATGGAGAAAAAGACTGAACATCAACATGAACAGTGTTTATATCTGCTTTGGTTTATGTACACTGCAGAAGAGGGATGGTTAACCAAGGCACCCTGCAATCTTATAAAATGAAGGGATGCATAACAATCAGTTGACCTGAGGCTGCTCTCTGTGTCCTGACCTATGCCTTGGTAATTAATGTAAGTGCGGTGACCTTTAAATTTGATACTACATAACGGGAATATTATAAAGGAGGGCCATTGTTAGGTGAATCTTTTCCTTTTATTTTTTGTTTTTCTGTTGTAATATTAGAAATTTAAATAAATAACATTTTACAAAATCGTATCCTGAACCAAATTCTGCAAGTTCGCATTGGAATACCCCAGAGGTAAACTTAGGAGATGATTACATTCTAGGTCGGAAAGCCTCCAACCTGAGGTCGGAGGCTTTCTGACCGAGATCGTCGGTTTCACTTCTGACCGCCTAATTACAATTTAGGCAGTTGGAAGTGAAACCGGCCTGTAATTCCGGCTGGATTAGGACGGGCTCAAGGAGCCCATCGCCCAGTCAGAGACTGGCCCATAATCCATATGGATGACGTTTTACGCTGGCCGGATTACAATGCTCGGTTTCCGGCAGCCTTTCCATGCCGGGCTTTCCGACATGGAAAGACTGTTGGAAAGTGAGTTTGGGGGCCCCTAGCAGGGCCCCCTTCTGTTTGCGGCCTCCGGTTGGGGGCCGAAGGGGCACCTATGGTGCACCCTTGATGATCCCTGCACCGCGTTGCAGGCACCCTGAGGTGCCTGTTATGCAGTGCAGGGATGAACACAACCTCCCGCTTCTCTATGGGACCTTGTTCTATGGCCAGTTTATGGCCATAGCACATGCACCCATGAGGAAATGTGAGTATGCGATCGCACCATGTGCAGACGCTTCGTAATTAGGTGGTCAGGACCACCGGCTGGAGGGCGGTCAGACCCTTATCCGTGACATCCTCATAAGCCCCTTAGTATGAATAGTGAGTGTTGTATACATGAACTGAAGTTTAAATACAGCATAACTCATCTCCTTTTAGACTGCTTGCTTAATCTGGATGAGAGGAAAAATCCCTCTTCTCGGTTTTTAGAAATATCGAGTCATGACTCGAGGTGAAGCACTAGTCACGTTATTTACAATACCTCAATATTTGATTTTAGATTGCAAGATTTATCAAGCTAATTCAGAAAAGAGCTTGTTTAGTCTTGTATTAGTTTGTTAAGTTTATTGATGACATTATAACTATTGTATGAGTGTGCTATACTCGTTACATGCTAACAGTAATTACAATCTAATTTCATGACATTTTAATTTTAGAGAAAATTATTTTACAAATCACACAATAATTTAATGTTTTACATTTCTATAAGATAAATTCTTGGAAATAAACTATTTTTGTGCAGTTGATTGTGTTCTTGGCAGAGGCCCTAGCCAGCACTTTTAGTAGCACATGGAGGGAAAAAAAGCTCTAGCAAATATCATGTCTGGTAAACATCAGGGTCAATTAATATACAAATTGTGTTATGTCTGCCAAGTGTTAGATTCAGTATGAAAAAATTAAAAGATACATTTCATTTTGACAAAGTTTCTAATTCTAAAATTTATTTGGCAATATGTTGTTTCTAGATTTAATTGTAGCCAAAGGATAAAACAATGCCTTAATTCAATTATTTCAGCCAGAAATGACATATCCACATGTGCAGTCTAGCACCAAAGCAGGCACCCTTGCGTCATGCTGCAAGGGGGCCTGCGTTACGAGCAGGATTGTTTTTGTGCAGGAAGAGACACCTTCCTGAACAAAAACAATCCTCAAAGGCATTTTCCTTCTTCTGTGTGCGGTGCAGAGTGCATCACACATAGAAAAAGCAAGTAAAGAGGAGAAATAAAGATATTGCTCCTCCTTATGCCTAGGAGGCACAGCATTTTGGAACAATCCCAAGTTTACAGACCTTTGTAAATCTGGGAATGTGTCAAAATACATGGGTCGATGCATGGGCGCTCCACCCATGGAACTCCTCCCTGGCACATGGTAACGAAAGAGAGAGCTATGCGCTGCGTTGCATTACCTTTTTTTTTACGAAGCCACGCAAGTCGCCGCAATTCGTCCCTTGCATGGCTTTGTAGATTTGTCCTAGCATTTTGAGCCATGGCTGCGCCAAAAAAGTGGCACTTCATAGCACAAGCTATTAGTAAATCTGCCCAACACTCTCTCCACACAGTGCAATTACCCAGCAAGGTATCTCTGCTATGGGAGCCTGAGATGGGCAGCACACAAACAGACCTGTGCAGCAGGAACAAATGTTTTTTTGGGAAGTGGAGGGATTGCAACTTGTGCCCTACAAATCACATTCTCATCTATGCCGCTGGTGCCATAAACAGCAGTCTATCTTGCAGGGCTAGGTACCTATCACATGCATGTAAAACAAGACCTCTACTGCAGGAAAGTTACTGGCCTGTCTCTCTGCAGATTTTGAGGAGCTATCCGATATTATCTGCACCCTGAATCTTTGCCCATACCCCTCTGAAATATCTTCAAGGCCCATGTTTACCGCCACCCAATCTCTCGTTTCCCTTGATGTATACATTAAAGCATGTTAAAACATTTTTCCTTGCATTGCTTCAGCGATAGCAGGGCAAAATTCATTGTAATGCTATAGAGTGAAACCTGGGGAATGACTGCTGCTTTATATTTTATCGTTAGAGGTCCTGTTGATGGCAGCTTTACCTGAGTGAGTGGACTGTACTTATACAACAAAATGGCCGCCAAGATGGAGCAACAAAGGGAAGCTCCTGGGTTTTAGGGTCGCAATCAGCGAACATCATGCACTAATCCCTGCCATCCAAACCCTTTTTGCATATTATACTTTGAAGACACTATTCAATATTTTACCGAATTTGACAGAGCTGCCAGCCATGGTCTACAAACTCCTCAGCGATGAAATGGTCGCAGGCGTGGCGAGAGGCTGTTGCGATTGCTGGTCTGTGCTGCCGGCTCCTTTGTCGGGCGAGAACTGAGGACTGATCCGCTGTGGTTGTCCCAAACACAACATCCGGCTGCCGACCCTGTCCTGCGAGGTGAGCCGACTTTTGCTGACACCTGTTTTGGCTGGGGGACCTGGTGAGGGCAGCGTCGGAGCTGCAGTCCGCTGGCCTGTCTTTCCCCTATCTCCTTCCCCTTACCTGGCGATGCAGACTTACATTGAAATTCTGCACAGGTGGCCTGCAAGTCAGCGCATCTCCGTGGAGTGTGGGCTCTGCTAGGGACGAATGATTGAGATGACTCCAAGGGGTGTGGACGGGAGCTTTGTGCCCGCCGCCTCGGGAGGATGTATGGACATCAGACTGAGCACTGCCTGTTTTCTCTGCATCCCACGCAACTCTGAAGTACGCTCTGGCTTATGGGCTTGCCCCCCCTCATACACATGAGTGCCAGGGAACGGAGTTCACAGAGGGGTGAGGCAGAGTACAGAACAGATTGCAGGATTGTGGGCTGTGCTTGGCCCGATCACTGTTATTGATTCACTGTAGAGGGGTGCATCTGGATCGGAGGATTCACAATGCAGGGCTTCCTGTGGGCCCATTTCTCCAGCTCAAACAGCCCACCCGGTGGCAAGAAGGCTGTTCCACCAGATTGCTTTACATAGACAAAGGATTACTGTTGTTGCCCAAGAAAGTCACAGAAATTAAAGGAGGACTCTGGCCCATCTGAATTTTTGTGGAAAGAAAGGTAGGACTTAAGGAAGTCATAGAAGTCAAAGGAGGACTCTGAGCCATTTGACGTGCATGAAAGTAAAGTAGGACTTAAGTCCAGCTATGTACGGGAGTGGCCATCTTGGAAGGGTGTCTCTAAAAATTCATCGGCAAGCCATATTCAGATCTCACTTTGCACCTTCCTTTCGCGCTCGGGTGCACTCATCACCATTTAGTCACTTCTAATTTTACCTACAATTAATGATTTTAAGTTCAACGGCTGAAGCTGACGCCTGTTCTCCTTAGGCTACATTAAGCCACGTGAATAGTGCCCATAATTTGCCCAGTTTTAACTCTCTCCTTGGTCTCCCTTCCCACCATGGCTCCAACTATCACCAGCCCTAACGAAGACCTTCTGTCATGGGTGGGTCACAATACCTTTAAGATTACATATCCTCCAAACCTATCGAAAAACGCTGCTAAGAATTTAAAACATAATCTTCTCAAAAGGCACCCGGGAATACTTACCCCTGATGCATACATCAGCACGTTTAAAGGCATCATCATTAACGACCTAATCTTCTTTACGAACAGAAGAGCCCAATGGAGGAAAATCTTAATGTCCATGCTCAGTGCCAATTCAATAAAGAAAAACCCTCATGGTTTTAGACTATCCATTATTGCCTCTCCAATCTTCAACAGCGGTTCAGTTTGGCCCAATCGGGTCCTGTGCAACCAAGTGGAGTCCTCGAGAAGGACACAAGGTAAACTTTTTGGGGTAGACAATTAATCATTAAGGGAGCACGAAAGTAGTAGGGGAGCATATGTAGTGTAAAATAAACATTTTATTTTACACAAACATGGTTAGCGACAGTCAAGGTAAACAGGTGCTCACATAAAGTGACAGGTGCGTAATGTGACAAGGTGCGGTGAACTCTAAAAACATTACATCACATTGACAACAGAATAGGAACTTCGCTTAAGTTAATACAATTGAGAGAGTTCCTGTTGTGGAAGTCGACGGCGTTTCAATCTTAGGGACTTAAGATCATCATCAGGACAATAAGTGAGCAACCTGAACCTAAAGGGGAACAGAGTGAAATTACGATATGTACCCTACCATTTCGACTACTAACAACGTGGGCGTGCTCCCAGTGTGATAGCATATCTTAATTAAACGCTGGCACACAGTGAAGTGGTATAGACCGTTACCTATTTAACGAGGGCCAGGTGAGTAGCTCGAAGCTCTATCAATTCCAGTGGCCCCTAAGGGGAGTTGCGCGCATTATGTCAATTATCAATGAGTGGACTAACTATTGCACTCGTGCATGCGTCATGCTCAGAAGCGTTGAGCGAACTTACTTCCTACAAGAACCACTTCCCTAGTGAAGGCGTGGGTGTTGTAGAACCGATCTGTGATTAGTACAGTGTTGTACTTCTTGCCTCGAAGTGCGTCTGGGGAAGATATGGAGTAGGGGATTAGGGCTCGCTGATATCGAATTATTGAACACAGTTAGCTGAGTGAAGATATTACTCACATACTATTGTTCGCGCAGGACCTACTTCCAGCCGGAAGTAGTACGGGAGGGCAATCTGGTCATTACTGCTCTCATGAAGGTCGGGGACCAACTACTGTGGGGGTGGAGGGAGGCAGAGTTAGAATATGCAGTGGATATGCCTATATACAGGGATCAAGGCAACTCCGTATGGTTCACTTACAAATGTGAGGGCAGGGTAGTGAAAACCCGTTGACACCGAAGGGTTCGGTGGGCCTCAATGATGCCCAGGATTTAAAAGAAGAGGCGCGGTTAATCTGTGGGCACGAGAGCCTGTGATGAAGAGGGGAATTTTTAGGTACTAAACTGTGATGAAAGGGGTGCCCGAGTTATCAGGGTCTACTCACCCTTATCCGGAAGGGCACTGCGATGAGCCGTCAAGGGGCCGTCAATGTTAAAAACCGCCCAGCCTGCTAGGAAAAACAAAATTAGAACCGGGGGCCAGTGTGAAGGTGCCTATTAGTGGGACAGGGGAGGAGGAAGGAATGTGTACTCACGTATGCGGCGCTTCTTAATTGGAGCTTCAATCTGAAATTAAGAAGTGGTGCCATTAGCTACGCTAGGGATAGATGAAATACCACTGCGTAAGGGAGCCGGGGGACGAGGCACTTACTATTTCAGGCTTCCAGCGGGAATCAAACACCAGTCTGGTCGGCGCGCTGCAGTGAATCACTCTGGGGCGACAGAGTACGTTGTTTGGAGGCGTAGTTTTCAACTTTGCCTCCGGCGATTACGTGGCACGGAAGGGGAGGGGCTAATCATTCATTCTTGATGTTACTAACAACTAAAAACTAAAAGGAACGCGCATGTCAATTCTAAAGCTAACAACGCCTGGCGCGTCTTAAAATGAGCGAAGCCTCTCTAGTTTACCTGGTCTCGTGAGAAATCTAGCTGTCTTGCGAGACGTGGAGGCTGGCCAACGGTAAAATTGGAGATAACAAATAGAATGCCAAGGCAATGGCAGCGGGGGCCATATACAAGGAGATTCATATGTGAAAACATTCAGGGTTACAGTGCCTACAAAGAAAATACTTATGTCTAACCCGGACTTGTTATAATATGATTAATGGCCCAAAATGTACATACATATTACACACACAGTTAACAAATACCTCTTTGTTGGCATGGGAGGTAGGGAGAACAGGGCTGTGGATGCAACTGCATTATGATCTATACTGGGTGGAATGAAACAAAAACATGGATAGGAGGAGGTAAAACAGAACACTGTGTCTGCGGTGTGATAGGAACATCATATAGTCATTGGATCAACATATAGTCATTGGACCATTAACTGCAGGCATTCCATTCATCAACGGAGTTCAAACCATTCTCAATGGATCTGCAATTAAAAATCCATTTACATTCCAGCCGATTTAGGATAGACTGTTGGTTTCCTCCTCTTGCGTTGGTATGAAGGCTGTCAATCACCTGCCACTTGATTTCATTTTCAGAATGCCCTTTTTGTAGATAGTGTTCCACCAGGGGTGCAGTAAGGATTTTGCATCTGATCCTGCTTTTGTGTAGGGAAATCCTAGCCTTTACCTTCTGGGTTGTTTGACCAATATATCGCAGTTGACAGGGGCATTCAATGCAATAGATGACATTCTGGGAATCACAGTTACTGAATGCTTTCAATACATGTTTGTGGTTACCATACTCAAATACTTTAGTGTTACAGGTAGAATCGCATGCCATGCACTGATTACATTTAAAGTGACCCACAAGCGGTGGCAGGTTAAAGTACGTATGGATAGAAGTGTCCTTTCTAGTGGGTGTATGTGCCCTCACTAGGTGGTCCTTGATGTTGCGGCCACGTTTGAATGAGAAAAGTGGTGTACCTGTGGTGAACTCTAGGGGATCTAGAACTGACCAATGCTTTTTTACTAGTTTCGTTAGTTTGTTACTCACAGAATTAAAGGTGGTAACACAGGTGATTCTGGATAAGGATGTCTTATCTCTGGGTTGAAGGAGATACTCCCAATGAGCGTACCACGCCCTTTTCATAGCGCGTTTGACTAGGCGTCTTGGGTAGCCTCTATCTGTGAGTTTTTTACATAGTACTTCAGCCTCTTGGAAGAAATCTTCCTTAAATTTACAGTTACGCCTGATACGGAGAAATTGGCTGTATGGTAGGCCGTCCCTGAGTGCCCTAGGGTGCGCGCTGTTGTACTGTAGCAAGGTGTTCCTTTCAGTGGGCTTTCTGAACAGGGTTGTGTACAGTTCGCCATTTGCATTCTTAATAGTAACATCCAGGTAGTCTACGCTAGCATTATCATAGCTGTATGTGAATTTGAGATCAGGTTGGGTACTATTCAGCCAGTCACAGAAGGTCTTAAGTTCATTTTCATCACCAGCCCAAATGATGAGTACATCATCGATGTATCGACGCCATAGGCGGATTTTTCCGAGATGTGGGTTGGTGGAGTTAAGAATGGTGTTAGTTTCCATGTCATCTACGAAGAGGATGGCAACATTTGGGGCAAAAATAGCTCCCATAGAGGTGCCTTTGCACTGTCTATAGTAAGTGTTTTGAAACAAGAAATAGTTCTTGGTTAACGCAATTTCCAGCAGTGTTATAATGAATTCAGTGGGGACCCTGTGCGGAGCTGGGCGGTTGTTAAGGTGTTTCCTAATGATATCTATACCTTTCTGTTGGGGGATGTTAGTATACAGAGACTCTATGTCAAGCGTGACAAGGAGTTCTGTATTTGGATCAAAGGGCTGGGATTCGATTAGGTTAATCAGATGGGTTGTGTCTTTGACATAGGTAGAAGTGTCTTGTACCAAATCTTTCATAAAGAAGTCAATGTATCTTCCCAGGGGCTCTAAGATAGAGCCACAGCCGGAGAGGATTGGCCTACCAGGGGGTGCCTCCGCATTTTTGTGCACCTTGGGTAGTGTATACAGGACTGGTGTACGAGGTGTCTTGTTGTTAAGTAAGAGGAATTCGTTTTTACTAATAAAGCCATTCTCCAAACCATCCTTGGTGATGGTAAGGATGTGGTCACTTATACCTCTTAAGGGGTTGCTGCTCAATCGTTCGTAATGTGAGGTGTTGCTTAGTTGGCGTATGATCTCTGCATTATAGGTATTTTTGTCCTGAATCACAATTCCCCCACCCTTGTCGCAAGGTTTTATGACAATGTCATCTCTCTCCTTGAGTTTTTTCAGGCTGTTTTTCTCCTCTAGGCTGACATTAAAGGGGGTGAAATTGTAACTTTCTTTAAGTTTATTGAGGTCTCTTAATATCAAGTGCTCAAATGTGATGACTTCAGGTGGCATTGAGCCGCTCGGTGGGTTAAATATTGATACGGGGCGAAGCCCAGTGGTGTCTGTCTTTTTAGGAGGTTCCCTGTTCTGAAAGAACGCGTGGAGTCTGACTTTTCTGAAAAACTGGAAAATTTCAGCATGTATATTAAACCAGTTTGGCCTTTTGGTGATTACAAAGGAGAGACCTCTGCTTAACAGAGCAATATCTGTTGAGGCCAGTTGGTGTTGGGAGAGATTAAAGATTGGTATTTTCTCCATGTTTTGTGTGGGGGGGAGTACAATCAATATTTAATATTGGTATCCCCACTGGTAGAACCTGTTCCTCGTTTGGCGTTCCCCTGGGGGGAAGTTGTATCGTGTTTTGCCTCTGCCCCTCGGTCTCTCTGTGTTCCGTGTCTGGCCTCTCCCTAAAAAAAGAGGGGTACGGGAGGAAGTGCTGGGGCCCTCTTGTCCTTCAGAACCGTCTGATTCTGCTGATGAATCAGAGAAGGTTACAGGTTGCTTGTTTCTAAATCTACCCCAGGTGCCTGCAGGGTATCTCTGGTATACTTGGGAGCCTGAGGTAAAAAAGTCTTCTTGGAGGTAGGGGTAGGTTTTTTCTTTATTATAGTTTTTAATGTCATTAGATACCTTAGTGGATTTCTTGTGGTGTTCAAAGTTTTGGAAGTCGTGAATGGTGCGTTCCAGTTTATCCAAAACTGCCTTTGCGTCTTCCAAGCTTTCTAGTTCTAGGATGGCTTTTTCAAGTTCCTGAATCTCCTCAAGTTCCTTTTTTCTGTGCTCTAGCGCTGTATCTATGCCCAGCACCATCCAGTGGCGCGAGCAGGTGGTACCAATATGTGAAAAGCCTGTATAAAATTTTTATCTTGTACAAAAATGGCTGGAATGTTGCGTACTTGTAGTCCGACAGGAATAATATCTGCTCTCAGATATTCCGTCAACATACGGTCGTGTAGTTCAGTGCGGATGTGCTTTTTTTTAAGTCTTTCCAGAGCAGTCAGTTTTTCACTAGCCAAGTCTGTGGGGGCCCTAATGACTGATGCTGGGGTGTGAAACAGTGAGGGGCCGTTGAGTATTTTCGCTATATATTCCTCTGTGTATGTAGGAATTATTGGTGTAGACATAGTTTGTTAAGTAATGAGCAATCAATCTGTTCTAGAGACAATGTAGTCAATACAAGGTAGTCAATACAACCACTCAATGAGTGGAACCCTTGCAGTGTAGCCACTGCGCGTAAGGTAGTATAGTAAAACAAGAGTACCCAGTTAGAAGAACCTGGGGTTAACATATGTTTTAGGGAAAAACAGCGGTTCAGTTTGGCCCAATCGGGTCCTGTGCAACCAAGTGGAGTCCTCGAGAAGGACACAAGGTAAACTTTTTGGGGTAGACAATTAATCATTAAGGGAGCACGAAAGTAGTAGGGGAGCATATGTAGTGTAAAATAAATATTTTATTTTACACAAACATGGTTAGCGACAGTCAAGGTAAACAGGTGCTCACATAAGGTGACAGGTGCGTAATGTGACAAGGTGCGGTGAACTCTAAAAACATTACATCACATTGACAACAGAATAGGAACTTCGCTTAAGTTAATACAATTGAGAGAGTTCCTGTTGTGGAAGTCGACGGCGTTTCGATCTTAGGGACTTAAGATCATCATCAGGACAATAAGTGAGCAACCTGAACCTAAAGGGGAACAGAGTGAAATTACGATATGTACCCTACATTTCGACTACTAACAACGTGGGCGTGCTCCCAGTGTGATAGCATATCTTAATTAAACGCTGGCACACAGTGAAGTGGTATAGACCGTTACCTATTTAACGAGGGCCAGGTGAGTAGCTCGAAGCTCTATCAATTCCAGTGGCCCCTAAGGGGAGTTGCGCGCATTATGTCAATTATCAATGAGTGGACTAACTATTGCACTCGTGCATGCGTCATGCTCAGAAGCGTTGAGCGAACTTACTTCCTACAAGAACCACTTCCCTAGTGAAGGCGTGGGTGTTGTAGAACCGATCTGTGATTAGTACAGTGTTGTACTTCTTGCCTCGAAGTGCGTCTGGGGAAGATATGGAGTAGGGGATTAGGGCTCGCTGATATCGAATTATTGAACACAGTTAGCTGAGTGAAGATATTACTCACATACTATTGTTCGCGCGGGACCTACTTCCAGCCGGAAGTAGTACGGGAGGGCAATCTGGTCATTACTGCTCTCATGAAGGTCGGGGACCAACTACTGTGGGGGTGGAGGGAGGCAGAGTTAGAATATGAAGTGGATATGCCTATATACAGGGATCAAGGCAACTCCGTATGGTTCACTTACAAATGTGAGGGCAGGG
This sequence comes from Calotriton arnoldi, assembly GCA_963921515.1. Taxonomy (NCBI): domain Eukaryota; kingdom Metazoa; phylum Chordata; class Amphibia; order Caudata; family Salamandridae; genus Calotriton; species Calotriton arnoldi. The sequence continues at coordinate 494,170 of CAWUFW010002066.1, forward strand.
TAGTGAAAACCCGTTGACACCGAAGGGTTCGGTGGGCCTCAATGATGCCCATGATTTAAAAGAAGAGGCGCGGTTAATCTGTGGGCACAAGAGCCTGTGATGAAGAGGGGAATTTTTAGGTACTAACATTTCCTTATACAACATTGGGATACATTTTTATTCAATCATCGGGATCAAAACCTAGAACAATTTGACAAATTCTTTATGAGGATTAAAAATTCAATGGCTAACAATGTAACACCTCTGCTACAAGATCAATTTTTAACAACTTCAGTGAAACCCCAATGCGTTGCCACCAACGTTACCTCCTACACGCCATCCTCATCTCCTATCAGAGATCAGACAGACCTTACACAGTGCACCATCGGGGAATCCTATGGGGTCGAACCAAGGCTGCATATAGCTTCTAAAATATGCCCATACCATAACTCATTGAATCGTCCTGATCCCTCTAAACATATGATAGTGAAACACCCCACTATAGTTTGCAATAATAAAAATCTAGGGAACTTGAGGGCTACTAGCCTCTCTCCTTCTAATATAAAATCGCCCATAGGTAAGTCCCTCTCCTGCAACTCGCCCACCAACCCACGTGTCTCATCAGACCTAGTACCAAGTCACCCAGTGAAGGTATCAATTTGATAGCTCTTACTACCCATCTCTCACCACCCACCTCAAATACACCATCCATTATCCATCAATTGCATGTCAACTCCCCCAATACATATCCCCTCTCGTATGAAGAATCCTCTATTCCTTCTTCCGGTCTACCTGCAGATGGATCAGGTTCTCAGCCTACCCCTATACCTCCCATAAACATGATAAACCCTCCATACAGTGAGGATAAGCTGGCTGACATCAAGAATGATCTTAAACTAGTTAAAGAGAGCCTCCAGATCTTATTGCACTTCTTTTTAAAAATAGAGAAGTTGGGGGTTCTCAGATCGACTTTGGAGATTAATCAAACCGAACCTCTCCTCTACGCTCAATTACTTCCAAAGGGAAATCTCGGCCAGGGATAACATATCCTAACAATCACTCCAGACCTAACAGGGTTACAGATCAGCTGACTGATGTAGACATTCATTTCCTTGTAATGTCTTTTAGGACAGTCTCATCGATGTATACCCCATTTTTACACACATTGTCCCATCCACACGACAATAACGATTCTAAACAGGTGACCTTTTACCTAGTATCTTGCTCCTGTCTCCTCGACACCAGGCTCTAAGTATTCTATCATAATCCCTGTACCTGACGTACATAAACATGTGCCCGGGCACAGCAGATTTTTTCTGTATAAGGGTCACCAATTTTTCATTCTTGGCCAACAGCCAGCTGTGCATGATCACACTTGTTTAGAAAAGCATAGGTGATTGTTTTCAAAACATTTATGATTGTTTTCAAAACATCCATGGTTATTTTAAAAACATATCGAATCTAGAAAAAACCCTCGAGTGACCACTTTAGTATAAAAGACCCTCACTCCCCCCTACAAATTAGAGAAGAATTCCTTCCAAGCTGAGACGGGGATCCTGCATGCCGAATCTCCGACAAGCAGCAGTCTGACATCCCTTGCGGGTTGTCATCCTCAGCGCAGAGACAGGGTCCTTCATTCCCAGCCATCAGGTGAGGGGGCTGGTTCTTCGCTGGGGGTTCCTTGGCTACAGATACACATAGCTATACGCATATACACCTACACATCCAGGTTAGGCTAGGTACATTTCAATAAAATTTCTTAGGGTGCGCATTTTAGGAATATGCAAGTGCTACTTTTTTTATCTGAACTGTTTCTGTTCATCTTATTTGCACTATGGTAGAAATGTATCTACTATTCACTATATTGGTACTAGCAATCTCTTTCGTATGTTTCTGTCTCCTGATTGTCGCAGCACATTTGTTTTACACAAGGTTCTCGCTGGGCCAATAAATACTTATTGAAACGTCCTAACCGCCATCCTGTGTATTTTCTGAGAGAAAGCAAGCACAAGTGTCTGAGCGAAACGTACTGTACTGTTTTTCCACGATCCCTGAGGAATCGGGGTTGTCACATTCAGTGGTTGCCAGAGACTACATGCACCACTGTAGAATACAAGGGGGTGGTAGTAGCACTGTAGAGCTAGCTGGTCTAACGGCTGACATATCCTGTGGGGGTGTCCGGAAGCGGTTGGGACACCAAGCCCTCAGTTTAGGTCATACAAAACGCACAAGTCCTGGGGATTCCTAGGAACTACACAACATGGCGTCACCAATGTTGGTTTGGTTCTTATGTTAATGGTAAAAATCTGAGTAGTTCAGTCGTGCACTTTCAGAAAGCCCTACTTACACCTTTTCAGAGATGTCTGAAGTGGGGAGGGAGATCCGCCTCAGCTGAGCAGACATACTCTGTGTATTGGCTGAAGGTTTAGCAAGCTTGTAAGGATAAACAGTACCCCACATTGTGCCAAATCCTACCTTTTAACTTTCTCTTCTCTTTTAAAAATGACTAAGCCCGTGAATAGCTCGGGGGAAGACGAATTTGCAAACGCTTTTAACATCTCAGACTATTGCAGACATGCAGTAACTATAAAGCTGATGGAACACCGCGTACCCGTAAGAGGTGCCTGTGTTACCTTCGTGATTGAGGCACACGAGGTGTTCGGATCAGAGGTATTCTATTCTTGGGTTCAGTTCCCACCTGCTGATCTGGTGACTAAATTGTTCCACAAATACATTGTAGTTGAACCACCAGGTGAATACATTCCATACGAAGACATTGAAGTCCTGTTAACTTACCAGCAGCATAAAAACTGGTTTAAAGGCGCCCTCCCACACACAACATCTGTTGTAAGACTCGGTCCACTCAGCATAGAGGGAGCAACCTGGCTGGTCTTAGCGACATACACTCCACATCCCAAGATAGATAGACTACCAGTGGATGAAGTGCGTACAATATAGAAAGATATAGTCAGGCTATACAGACACATTGTCCAGTTTGTCATACGAACATTGACAGTCCAACCTGTGAGAAATGCTCCAGCTGGTCCACATCAGACCACACCTATAATTACCCAGCAGACACTGAAATCAGTAATAGGGATAATTCCTTCAAAACGGGAGCAAATTCCGTTCTGGATAGCACAAAGACTTGCACAGCTGGAAGCAATATTACCCCATACGGGTCCGCAGGAAAAACATAGAATGCTAACCATTTGCTTGCCAATGGGGATGGTTCCCTCTATTGAGGATTGTACCACTTGGGGAAGAATCTTACCTGCCATTTAAGTCAGAGTACACGGTACTCCTTCCTTAGCAGTCGTTCCAGAAGTATTGAAACACATACAGAATGAGTACAGGGCAGGACCTGCCCTGGACTTGAGGATGAAAATGATGGCTAATTTTGCCCAAGTCTCTGCAATCATGCTGAGCAATATAAAGGGAGAGGCAGCAGCAGTGGCGATACACAGCCGCCTAAGGGAAATAGCACCTAGAAATAAGGAGTGAGAATTACTAAAAAGTATTGAAGAAACCTATGCTGCATTAGGTAGAGATAATTTGGGAACCATGAGAGTTCTGGCCCTGATGTCGCTGTTGCTCTGCCGCCTAACTACACTATAGTTAGGAAGGATAGGGGCCACAAAACTGGTGGGGGTATAGCCATCATTTTTTAAAAGGATTTTCAGTGTAAATTCGAGCCTTTAACATTCACGAATTGTGAAGCAGCATTATTCAAACTGGCCCTAACTCCGAAATTCACCCTCTCTGGAATACTTGTGTACCGCCCCCCCGGGCCCTCTGCTCCTTGGGCCTCATCTTTTCCCAGTCTAATAACCCCTCTGCTTATGAGCACTGCCAATTTCTCCATTCTGGGCGATTTAAACCTACACTTGGATGACCCAACATGTAAAATCAGCACAAATTTCATCTCTGATTTCGCAGCCATAAACATCAACTTACACAATTCTTGCCCCACGCACAAGGCAGGCCACTTACTGGATCCTATTTTCTCCAGCCTATCCAGCATTCACTGCTCCTCTGCGCTCCACCTATGCTGGTCGGACCATTTTATCACCAGGTTCAGTCTGGTACCCCCTGATAACTCTGTGTTCACTACTCCTACCTTAAGGACATTAACAAGAGACTAGAAAAAACTTGACATGACTGTCTTAAACAATATCTTGTGCTCTAACATGCCCATCTCTAAACATAGGGTGAATATGCTCTCTGACACCGTGCAAAAATGGCTTCTCAATGCCATAGACACCTGTCTTCCTCTTTCCAAAAAAAGGGTCAACAATCATCGTCCCCCAGCGCCCTGGTTTACTGACACTCTAAAAACAGAGAAAGCCAAATGCAAAGTGCTGGAACGTAGATGGAGAAGGAATTATGCTCCCGAATCCAAAACTATCTAAAAAAAGGCCAAAAATGTATATCACAATCTTTGCAAATCAGCCCGTGCTGAGTATGTCTCAACAACTATCTCTGTTGCTCTGAACTGCTCCAAAACACTTTTTTGTACGGTTAAGGAGCTCGCTGGTTCTGCTACCCTAGCTAGGCCCCCCCCCACTTAATAAACGACAATGTGAGGATCTTGCTTCCTTCTTCGTCCAGAAAGTCGAGAAAATTTACTCAGAAATAGTGAGCTCAAGGTGCGACAACCCCCCTCCTTTGCAACCTGCTAACTCCCTTGAACCAGCTTCTGCACTATCCGTAGCGGACTCTACCCATCCTGACCAGGATAAGGTGCTTTGCGCCCCCTTTAACAACCTGGACACTTGGCCCCTACTAAACGCAGCCTCCTTTAAAAGACTCCTAGATAGTGTCAAATCAGGATCACCCAAGGACCCCCTGCCTATCTCTGTGCTCAAGCAGCTTGAGTCACCATCTTTGCTTGCTATTATGGACCTTTTAAATTCCTCCCTACAGGAAGCCACAGTCCCACCTGACTGGAAGCACGCCATGGTGATCCCTCTCCTAAAAAAGGCCAACGCCGACCCCGATCTACCCTCCAACTATTGGCCTATCTCTTTAATGCCGGCCTTTTCTAAAATCTAGGAGAAACACATCCACTCTCAGCTCTCCAACTTTGTCGAAACCAAAAAGCTCCTCCACCCATCACAATCTGGTTTCAGAGCTGGTTTCTCTACAGAAACAACTTTACTGGGGATAACGGAAAGGCTGCGTCGTCATTTGGACGCTGGAGACACGGTCGCCCTCATTTTGTTAGACCTGAGCGCAGCATTCGACACGGTATCTCACACCGTATTAGTAAAAACGTTAAGATCTCTAGGCATCGGCGGCTCAGCCTTAAATTGGCTTATTTCTTTTCTCGCCAATCGCACTTTTCAAATCTTTTCCCCAACAACCAGCTCCGACATCCATCCTTCACCCTATGGGGTCCCTCAGGGCTCCATCCTTAGCCGTCTACTTTTTAACTTATATGTTAGACCTCTAGCCGATGTCGCAGAAGATGCAGGGTTGTCCCTGTTTTCCTACGCGGACGACTCCCAGATTATTTTTCTCTCTCCATGGAGAGTACGGCTGGGTCATCCCACCTTCAGCTTGGCTTGGGTAAAATTGCATCATGGATGCAGACAAACTACCTTAAGCTCAACCGAGAGAAAACCGAGGTCCTGATCCTTGGTAAAAACAAAGATCTCTGGGGCCCACAACATTGGCCCGGTGAGATGGGAGCACTTCCTCGGCCCTCCAGTCAAGTCCGCAATTTAGGTGTCATCATCGATGACTCGCTTACTATGCACCATCAGGCAGTCAAGGTAACTGCCACTTGCTTTACCATCTTGAAGTGGCTAAAAAAGATCACCTGGATGCTGCCTGAGTCTACTCAGAGAACAGTAGTCCAGGCTCTTATCACCTCGAGACTGGACTACGGCAACGTTCTCTACCTCAGATCCAACAAGGAGGTGACTCGCAGGCTGCAGATGGTGCAGAACTCTGCTGCAAGACTACTTTGCAGGGTCCCTAGAGCTACCTCTGTCTCAAGTCATCTGCGGGACCTGCATTGGCTCAGGGTGGAGAACTGAATTAAATTCAAAGCCCTGAGCTACATGTTCAAAATCAAAATAGGTGCTGCCCCTCAGTATCTGCAATCTCTGGTCAGCCCCTATGTGCCTTCCCGGTGCCTTCGCTCATCCACTCAAGGGAAATTCTCTGTGCCCAGAATCAAACTATCTCGGATGGGAGGCAGATTGTTTGCATACCTTGGTCCCTCACTATGGAACTCACTTCCCACAGCCATCCCGAACGAAACGGTATATGCCCAATTTCGCAAATCCCTGAAGACTTGGCTTTTTAACCAGTAATCTAATAAACTGCTATACATTCTTTTAATCTGCTCCGGCGCCGGGAAACCCTTTATGGGTAGCTGCCGCACCTTACAAATGTAATAAATAAATAAATAAAATAAAGCCGGGAAGCCACAAATGGTGGGTAGTCCCGACAAGGACAACTCGAAGCAAGCACCCACTTCTAAAAAGAAATGGGAAAACAAAAATTCAAAAATAATAATTCAGAAAAAAATTCACGATCAAGGGGTGGGTCTCCCCAACGGGAGTCCTCTGAAAAGAGGTACAACCTTAGGAATCATGATAACATTAGAAAACCTGATAGGTATCAGGACACTGATACACGTTCCTTTCGTTCCTTCCAGGGTTCATCAAAAAACTCAGAGAGGGACGGGCGATCAGAACAAAAGACTGAAGATCGACCAAAAACAAAAAGGGAAACACATCGCACTTCAGATTACATTATCAAACTGGAAGAGCAACCTAAAGCAAAACCTCAATTCAAAGAGAAGAAAGTAGCTGGCTTAAAAATTAGACATGCCCAGGTTACTGAGGACTCAGCTCCTGAACGGGGAATGGGCTCTGACAATGCTAGACAGCGCAGCAGAAGTAACATTAGCTCGCCAGAACCTGAAGGATTTTCTGGTGACAGCAGTATTGAATGAACACATCACTGTGGAAACACCTGAGACCGTATGAAATTACGCTTCAAATAGAGGGGGACATTTCAAGAAAGGTTAAAGGTCTCTTTTGGGAGAACTTAACATATGACTATGACATACTGCCAGCAGAAAGGGATTGGTCGCCTGAGTTTGTGATGGATAGCCCAAAAGGGGAAAGCGTCATTTTGCCTGCTTTCTCTGACCTCGTTCCAGAATCTTTAAAACATTCCTACGCGGAGGAGTGGGCGCTAGCGCTAGTTCCGGCATTATACTGCAACCATGTTGGGTGGGACGTGGAGTCTACCCACCACGAAATCCCATTAAAATCTACTCCAAATCCACAGAGACAGTACCTTATAAAAAACTATGCAAAAAGACAGGTCGAAGAAATTCTAGACCAACTCGAATACCAAGGTGTGATTGAGACTTGCGCCTCCCCGATGAATAATTTTTTGTTTCCAGTAATGAAACCTGACAACATATATTGTCTAGTTTTAGACTACCGACATTTAAACACATGCACGCGAACATTTGCGAACATTTGCAGTTCAAAATGCACACATTGCTGCATTAATGAATAACATTGTGCGGAAGAAATACAAAACAACATTAGATATCTCAAATGGATTCTTCTGCCAAAATATAGCTCCAGACCACAGATATTTGACAGCATTTCCTGTGCTTGGCACTCAACAAAAGGTTTGTCATTTGCCTCAAGGGTATAAGAACAGCCTGCGGCTATTCTCGGCAAGAGTGTCAGAAATATTACAAACTTGCGATGGGGAGGCTGTGTCCTATGTAGATGACATCTACCTAACGGACGATGAATTACTTGAACAGGGTGAACAACATAATTGTGGGTTTCACCAACTTGGGCTACAAATTAAATTTTAAGAAATCTAAAATTGCCCATCTCAATGTCCTGTTTTTGGGATATGAGCTATCAAGTGAAGGCAAGAGCCTTGCAGCCAACTTTTTAGAAAAGTGTGCGCTGCTTCAACCTCAGAACCAAAGAATCTAAAAGGTTTTGCAATCCATTTTAGGATTTCTAAATTTTGGCAGAACATACATTCTAGATTACGCAGAAAAAGTAAACCCTTTCTATGACTTAATCAGACCTGATTTCACATCACATCAGTGGACACAGCAACACACAGATACTCTCCGTTCAGTTCAGGCTGACATGATAGCATCTAAACACTTGCACACACGTGTAAATTCTACAAACTTGGTGATCCGGGTCATCCCCAGTTTATCAGGATATACTCATCTCACTTTCAATGAAGGTGAGACAGTCCCAATTGTGTACAAATCACATTTATACACAAATGCGCAAATGCGATTTGCGGCAACTGAAAAAATATTGACCGCAGTACAGACTGTTGTATTGAGAGAGAGCACTAGCACAGGGGAAACGCATTATCGTTAACCCCCGAACCAACTTTAGAAGCTGTTAACAAAGCAAGCATTCCAAATGCGAAAGCACTACATCCACAATGGATACAATGGGTTAATTCTCTCACTGCAACAGATGTAGATAACAGATACGATTCTACATTTAAAAGGCAAGCGTTCCTGCAGTACGAACAAGAATACCCTCTCCCTAATGAAATCTTTCCTCTAGAAAAATATGAATACATCACTTATACTGATGGATCTGCTCAGCCTGCCATAGGAAGTAAACAACAGTATAGCACTGCATGTGCTATAGTGAAGGGTCGTATGCCGGATGGTAAGTTCCATCCCAGCAATACGACTGCACAATCTCTAGGAGATTGTACAGCGCAGTTGGCAGAGCTGAAAGCCCTGATATTGGCACTACGGTATACAGATCAGAAATTCCCCACACTGATAGTGTGCGATTCGTTTTACTGTGTGCAGTCCTACAATGAATATCCACATTACTGGGGCCAGAATGGGTTTAGAGATTCGAAGGGTTGCACAATTAAACATAAATTGTTATGGGAAGAAGTGGCAAAGCTGAAAGCATGCCTGCCACGGGCTCAAGTTATTCACACCTTGAGTCACCAGCGTGTTGGCATACACGTTGAAGGGAATTCACTGGCTGATGAAGCTGCCAAGGCGACAGTGCGAACTGCTGCTGTTGCTGTAATCACTCGTTCTAGCACGAGGGTAGACGGAGGCATACTGATAGTTGTCAACGCCTCCAAGAACGGCTCAACCATTCCAAAGGGCTTTCCACTCAAATATTCCTATAAATTAGATGCGCAAAACACACTGTATGCTCAAATTCCAGGGATAGAGTTATACCAGACACTGATCGCAGATTAGGTTTAATACTAGTTGCGCACAAGGGTCTGGGCTCTGCACATCCAGGAGTCACTGCTACAGTTTTGTTACTGAAACGGCAGTTCTGGTGGCCAAGTTTGTCTAAACAAACAAAGGCGTAAGTTAAGTCTTAAAGTGCAACATCTGTCAGCAGATGAAAGGTTCTACCGTAGCACGGCCACCACTAACACCATTACTCATTTCAGACAGACCTCTTGCATGTGTCTATTTGGATCACTGTGGCCCCTTAAATTCAGACGGGGCTTACAAGTATATCTTGGTGGCAGTCGATTCATGCTCTAGATTTCCATTAGTTTGGCCTCAGCGCTCGGCTGATGCTCGAACTGTTTGTTATAAAGGATTTGCAAGTCTTTATCGGGACATATGCAATTGGCACGTTATATTACGACCGTGGCCCTGCATTTAGCTCTTGGGCTTACAAGGAAGCCATGGAAAGTATGGGCGTGGCCTTCCGGTACTCCTCCCCCTACCATCCCGAGGAAATTCGGTGGTGGAGAGGAAAAATCGGGACCTAAAGCAATCCTTAACGGCAAGGGTATTAGGTGCGGGCGGTAAAGCCAAGTCCTGGGCACACGTAAAGTGGTAATGCAATAAAGTTATAGTTCAATTCAAGTGGATTTTGAAAGGAATGTCAACGTTCATCTCAGGTAAATTAATTCTCTGTCTTTATTTTTTCATAAAGTGAGCAAGAGAAAACCAGCCAACACGTGTTTCGTCGCCAATGGAAATAATCCTGCGACTTCCTCAGGGCTGGGAAAGATACAAAGGGTAATATGAACACAATGTAGTGTTTATCAAAATTATATTGGGGAATAAAAACTTCATCTATTACAATGGTGACTAAACACCTTAAAAGTGGAAACCCTAAATGTCAAAAAACAAGTTACCTTATGTGACAACAAGATAATACAAGTGACATTGTGAGCACAGTGTATAATACATGTCCAAGGTTTGTGAATGGTGAAGTATTCAATTATCATCTTATGAAAACAACATAACACCCGGTCAGAGTTGAAATATATTACAAAAAGAAGGGCCAAAATCGGGAGAGGAAAAGGGCCCAGAAAACTATGGGGAAAGGCGGAGAGTCAAAAGTAAAAGGGTAACTATTCTAGTGAGTATGAATGGAAATGCTACCTGAAGATGAAGGTGAGACTTCATATTAATCTGTGGAGGTAAATTGATATAAAAACCAATAGGCGGGTATAAGTATCAGTACAAGGAGGCAGGCAGTTGCAACTATGTGGTGATTAAAAAGAAAGAAGAGCGCGTACCGCTCCGCCGGTGATAATTCCGACCCGGCTGATCAAGGTACACGTCACTTGATCGGTGAACAGGTTTAAAGGACACAATTAAGAGGATACATCTATATTGGAAGAATGATGTCGGTCAATTGTAATGTATTACAAAAGTATGATAGAAAACTGCAGCGTATTGAAGCATAAAAGTAAATTAGAACGGATCTTACCACAGTAATGGTGATCCGGCAAATGACTGTGCCGCGAGCGTTCGAAGGACGGTGGGTAGTCCATGTTCTGAGTGTGGATCTGTAATGTAGATCCCACTTAAGTAGCGGTAGGCACAAAAGATACTAACTCGACATAAAAAGGGCTCATATCAATCTTTTGAAAGGGAGGTGAATGTTCTTACCTACAGCGAGTGCGCTGTGGTTTCTCACGGCAACGATTCTTCTGAAGTTTGTTCCGGGTGTGGACGTTTACAGTAACCCGGAAGTGGTTTTTATACTGCCTGAATAAGCGGAGGACTAGAACGCTAACCAGTCCTCTGTCATAATAACAAAACTTTATTGGTACCGCGGCCAAGAGGACAGTGAGAAATGTGAAGGTAGCATGGATAGCATCAGATTATTATGTAAGAAAGGTTCAAAATATCTGGAGAAAATCCAAGAAAAGGAATATCAAAAGGTGAAAAATAATGAAAACTTCAGCGGTTCTGAAACGGAAAACATATGTTCTCTTGCGTGTGTAAGCTAAGAGAAATCAGCATGCTGCACAATACCGAATTAAAAAAATAAAAATAATACTGTTTGGCCCGATGAAATCAAAATAGGATGTGCCAGAGTTTAGGCCAATTACAATATGGATTCGTTAACACGTTGTGAGGTAGAAACATTGGGAGACATGGAAGAACTATTCTTATTAGTAACACCAATTGTCTAGTTATAGCAGGAGGCAAGTGAAATACATATCACATTATAAAATCACTGTAAAGGAAAGCAACACAAATTGGATATAAAACAAGATAATGTAATGAAATCATGTCACCTATGAAGAATATGATCACCATATAGGTCACAAGCAACATGAACAGAAGTATGCTGTGAGAACATAGAGCAATTAAAAGGTGTTAAGAGATATTAGTCATAAACAAAAAGTGCAATGTGACCTCTTCAGTTATACTCAAAGTGTTAGAACATATGTTGACAATAGAAGCAGAAAACTATTGAAGGTATAATATTCTCCCAGGAAATATTGTATCTCATGATCACAGTTTAAGCCGTGTTCCACAGTATGGAGGCACATGATCCAAGTTGCTTCCGTACATCTCAGTTTCAGTTCTCTGTTGCCCCTTGCACACTTGGTTGAATTACGTTGATTCCAAAGAAAGAGAAGCACTTGTGTATTCCTTGAGATGGATAGATCGCTGCGTGTAGTGCCACTGGATATCTGGCGTCCTGTTGATGTAATGCTCTAACATGCTCGCTGATTATGTCTTTCAGAGGTCGGATGATGCTTCCAACGTATTGTCTCTTGCATGCACATTCTATGATGTACACCACGAATTTAGTATTACAGTTAATGTTCTGTCTGATGTTATATCTTTTTTTGTCCACGCTGGTAAAGTCACAAGTTCCATGTTTGGCCCATCTGCATACCCCACAGCAACCCTATTTATAAAAACCTATAGTGCATTGGGTAAGCCATGTTGAGTCGTTGGCGGTGCGTGGGACAGTAGGGCTAAGTCTGTTTCTGAGTGTCCTACCTCTCCTAAAGGTAATCTGTGGGTAGGTGGTTATGTGGTCGTTAAGAGATATGTCGGCCTGTAAGATTCCCCAATGCTTGGCGAGGCTCTTTCTAATAACATGGCTCAAACCGTTAAAGTTCGTGATAAGTCTCACCGGTTGGTTTTGTTGCTGCTTGGGAGTCTTGACTCGTAGGGTATCTACTCTTTTTATAGGGCCAATTCTATTTTCGGCATTCTTGATAGTTTGTGGTGTGTACCTTCTCTTGATAAATCTGTGTTTCATGTCTGTGAAGCATTTTTGGAAGTCTGTATCCTCACTACAGTTTCTTTTTGCCCTCATAAATTCACCATAGGGTATTGCATGAATCTGGTGTACAGGATGAGAGCTGTTCGCATGTAGAATTGCGTTACGTGAAGTCTCTTTGCGAAAAAGTCTACTGTGCAATTTATCTTCCTTGATATAGAGTTCCACATCCAAGAATGTGATTTTGGATGTGCTAGATTCTATAGTAAATTTTATGTCAAGGGTATTATTGTTCAAATGGGTGTAGAATTCCTCCAATTTCTCTTGTGTGCCTGACCAGAGTAACAGACAATCATCTATGTAGCGACCCCAAAAAATAATGGAGTCAATCCACGGTGCTCCCTTATCGCTCCAGATCCATTCAGCTTCGAGAGTGCCCATAAACAGATTCGCAAAGGATGGTGAGAACTTGGAACCCATGGCAACTCCCCTGATTTGTTTATACCACCGTTTGTCAAACATGAAGAAATTGTTGTCTAGGATAAGGTTCATCATGGAGATGAGCATAGTGGTGTGTTGCCATTGGGTCGCTGGCCTATTGTGCAAAAGGCGAGTCACTGCGCGTAGGCCAAGATCTGGTTTGATGCTAGTGTACAGGAACACTACATCTAAGGTGACTAAGATCATCCCTGGCTGCCATTGTACGTCTGATAAAATGCTCAGGATATGTTTCGTATCCTGGATAAAGGACGGTAAGTTGCGTACCATCGGTCCAAGGAAGAGATCAACATATTCCGCTATCTTTTCTGTAGGGCCCCCTATCCCTGAAACGATAGGTCTGCCAGGAGGGAAAGGGAGGTGTTTGTGTATCTTGGGTAGGGTGTACAACCAAGGAAAGTTAGGTCTGAATACCTTCATGTAACTATGTTCATCTTCGTCTATTAGACCTGCAGTGTGCCACTCAACCAAGAGTTTGTTGATTTTAAGGGTAAGTGGCCCTGTCAGGTTGTGTGCGAGTAATTCATAGCAGGTGGTGTCTTGTAGTTGGGTCACAATTTCCTGGTTATAGTCGTCACAGTTCATAACTACGACATTACCCCCTTTGTCAGCTTCTCTGATTAGAATGTCGTTATCAGTGCTAAGTGTCTTGAGGGCTAGGCGTTCGCCTAAGGCAAGATTGTCTTTATGTTTGTATCTTGTTTTGGATCTCTTGTTGTCATATTTGTCAATGTCTTCCAATACCCGTTTGTAAAAGGTATCTATGGAGTTACCCCCAGGAAGAGTGGGTGTCCATTTTGATTTAGTTTTAAGGCCACTGGCTAAAGTGTAGTCGGTGTCTATATTCAACTCCTGTAGGAGTAGTTCCATATCGTATGGTGGTTGTTCAAAATCTGTGAGTGATAGAAGCAATTGTGTGGCTTGCACATCATGTATGGTTAGGACATTAGACACACAGTCACTGGAAATGTTCTTAGTGTTTTTATTCATTGTTAGGTTACAAGAAAAATGTTTCTTTAGTTTGAGACCCCTGATGAATTTGAAAAGGTCAATTTTAAGTCTGCAAATGTCCCCCGGTTCGTATGGGTTAAAGCTCAAACCTTTGCTTAGAAGAGAGATCAGGTCTGGTGTAAGGGATTTGGAGGATAGATTAACTACCTGTACTTCCCTTTCCTGTTCATCTATTTGTTCTTCACATCCCCTGACCTCAACTTCTTTTTGTACTCTTCTTTGTCCTGCTCTCTTGCCTCTGCTGGTCTTGTGTCTAGCCTTCCCCGTGTAGGTTGTGTTCTGTTCCCCTTCCTTATTCTTTGTACCTCCCTTAAAAAAGAAGATTTAGTTTGTTTTGTACCTGCTGAGTTTTCAGCTTCACTTTCACTGGTAAGGGGGGCACTCAAGGAGGTGGAGCTTGAGGAAATGGATGTAGTCCCTAGTCTGGTGGATCTGTCCGCTTGTTGACCACTATGAACCAATTGATCGTATTTCCTAGCATATGTAAAAACTCTGCCTTCCTTGTAGTCTATTTCATCTCTTTTAAATTGCCTAGCTTTCCTATTCTTTATTTCATTCTGGTGTTTAAGGAGGATGTCATTAAGAATGACGTAATTCTTTTCTATTGCCTCCTGGATGTTGAGGTCTTTGATTTCCTTTTCCAAAGTGGAGATTTCTATCTGAAGTCTAGTCACTTTGCGTTCTGCACTTTCAACCAGTATATTCATGAGCATATTGGAATTGGCCGTTAAGGCCTCTTCCCATTTCTCTAGAAGGTCCTCGTCCAGATCGTCATAAGTTGGGAAGATCTGAGATCTGAGCCTCCTTGGCACTCTGTTTAATCTTAGGTATTGTTTTAAAGTGGCCCCATCCCACCACTTTGAATTTTCTAATTTCTTAAGTCTCTCTAGTTTGATGAATTTGTCTCTTAAGTCCCTCTTTGCGTGAGGGGTTTCCACTCGTGGAGGCAGTGCTCTGACTAATATCTCTTAACACCTTTTAATTGCTCTATGTTCTCACAGCATACTTCTGTTCATGTTGCTTGTGACCTATATGGTGATCATATTCTTCATAGGTGACATGATTTCATTACATTATCTTGTTTTATATCCAATTTGTGTTGCTTTCCTTTACAGTGATTTTATAATGTGATATGTATTTCGCTTGCCTCCTGCTAAAACTAGACAATTGGTGTTACTAATAAGAATAGTTCTTCCATGTCTCCCCAATGTTTCTACCTCACAACATGTTAACGAATCCATATTGTAATTGGCCTAAACTCTGGCACATCCTATTTTGATTTCATCGGGCCACATAGTATTATTTAAAAAAAAAAAATAATCGGTATTGTGCAGTATGCTGATTTCTCTTAGCTTACACACGCAAGAGAACATATGTTTTCCGTTTCAGAACCGCTGAAGTTTTCATTATTTTTCACCTTTTGATATTCCTTTTCTTGGATTTTCTCCAGATATTTTGAACCTTTCTTACATAATAATCTGATGCTATCCATGCTACCTTCACATTTCTCACTGTCCTCTTGGCCGCGGTACCAATAAAGTTTCGTTATTATGACAGAGGACTGGTTAGCGTTCTAGTCCTCCGCTTGTTCAGGCAGTATAAAAACCACTTCCGGCTTACTGTAAACGTCCACACCCGGAACAAACTTCAGAAGAATCGTTGCCGTGAGAAACAACAGCGCACTCGCTGTAGGTAAGGACATTCACCTCCCTTTCAAAAGATTGATATGAGCCTCTTTTATGTCGAGTTAGTATCTTTTGTGCCTACCGCTACTTAAGTGGGATCTACATTACAGATCCACACTCAGAACACAGACTACCCTCCGTCCTTCGAATGCTTGTGGCACAGTCATTTGCCGGATCACCATTACTGTGATAAGATCCGTTCTAATTTACTTTTATTATTCAATACGCTGCAGTTTTCTATCATACTTTTGTAATACATTACAATTGACCGCCATCATTCTTCCAATATAGATGTATCCTCTTAATTGTATCCTTTAAACCTGTTCACCGATCAAGTGACGTGTACCTTGACCAGCCGGGTCGGAATTATCACCGGCGGAGCGGTAAGTGCTCTTCTTTCTTTTTAATCACCACATAGTTGCAACCGCCTGCCTCCTTGTATTGATACTTATACCCGCCTATTGGTTTTTATATCAATTTACCTCCACAGATTAATATGAAGTCTCACCTTCATCTTCAGGTAGCATTTCCATTCATACTCACTAGAATAGTTACCCTTTTACTTTTGACTCTCCGCCTTTCCCCATAGTTTTCTGGGCCCTTTTCCCCTCCCGATTTTGGCCCTTCTTTTTGTAATATATTTCAAATCTGACCGGGTGTTATGTTGTTTTCATAAGATGATAATTGAATACTTCACCATTCACAAACCTTGGACATGTATTATACACTGTGCTCACAATGTCACTTGTATTATCTTGTTGTCACATAAGGTAACTTGTTTTTTGACATTTAGGGTTTCCACTTTTAAGGTGTTTAGTCACCATTGCAACAGATGAAGTTTTTATTCCCCAATATAATTTTGATAAACACTACATTGTGTTCATATTACCCTTTGTATCTTTCCCAGCCCTGAGGAAGTCGCAGGATTATTTCCATTGGTGACGAAACACGTGTTGGCTGGTTTTCTCTTGCTCACTTTATGAAAAAATAAAGACAAAGAATTAATTTACCTGAGATGAACGTTGACATTCCTTTCGAAATCCACTTGAATTGAACTATACCTTTATTGCAATACCACTTTACGTGTGCCCAGGACTTGGCTTTACATAACGTGGTGCAGGGCTTTCCCTACACACATTTAGGGGTTTAAGGGAGCATCCCCTTGCCTGGCTGCACCGTACCCAAATAATCACATGAATAACAGAAACGTTCACATAGCAGAGTGCCACACTTCCTGAGTCACTAAAAACCCTTTAGCCAGAGCAAATCATTAGGTGCGGGCGGTAGTTGGGTCAATCACCTATATGGGGTCCAGAGGGCACTGAATAATATGCCAAGAAAATCCTTGGGAGGACGTACCCCCTATAAGAACCTGTTTGGGATAAGAATGTGGGTACATGACCTCGATTGTGCCAGCGGATGTAAAACCATTTGGATCTAATGATCGTTTGGCTGTTTTACAGGAACTCAATGAATTCCGGGCATTACAAAGCAACGTCTAAGTTAAATGCACCGCCACTGGGGAAGTGAAACCGGTTCCAGCAAGATCTGTCTGGGTTCCAAAGGTTGGGGACCTGGTCAAAGAAAAGATGGTGGACAAGAAGGAGTTTGGGCCATCCTCCAGAACACCTGTATCTGACCTGGCAGTTCAAGGAACAAGAACAGTACTTCTCCCGCCTCTTGCCGGTAAAAAAAAAAAAAGATTTGTCTCCATTGATCTGATAAACCACACTATGAGGCCGAGTCTCAACAGCAGGCCATGTGGAATCCTGAGTAGCCGCAGATTTTCTCTCGCTACTATTCAGGAAGATCAGATGGAAAGACTAATAGCATTTCAAGACTCCTCTGCACAAGATGCCGGAGCAGCCAATAACGGAGTATGGATCACACCTGTTGAAATTGAACAACATCCAAATGAACCTGAAACGCAAATTGCAATTCGTCCCAATAATGAACTTTACATCAATGTGTTTTCACAAGAAACAACTGCCAGTTCTACAAACACTGCTGAGCTCCCAAAGATAGATCGAACTGCATCTGGCTACTTCATCAACTTCGAGGACTTTTCTCCAGATCCAAGTGAACCTGAGCAAACGCCACCTATTTCCAAGAAAGAAAAATATTGACAATTCTTTCTCTGGCTGAAAAAGACTTACTTTGTGTCCCCTTGGCTGCATCTTTGGCTTGCATTAGGGATCATGTTCCTGTTAATTTGGATTGGTATAGTAATTGTCTATTTCCAAATACTGAATGGACATTACCTCCCACAGCGCTCTGCAGTCCAACCTGTGAACTTGGTCTTGAAACCTCATACCTCATCACACCGTGAACAGAGAGACCTGTCCCTAGTGAACATTTCAGCAGTTCCAGTACTGGATGGTATAGTTTGGGATAGGGTTTCATATGATGTATTTGAAAATTCCACACGTGTTCAAAATTTCAATGAATGACTTCATTACCCGGAGTACACTCTCTGATGATTGGGACATTGGGACTGTAAATACTATGCTTTCAGAATTAGGACAATCTGCTGGATTTTCTTACAGGGAATTGTATGAAGATTAAGCCTGGGCGGTGAACTACGCTCCGCTCGCGGAGTTTGCAGAGTTTTCTGCACGCCGCGTTACGCGGATCTCGCGGAGTGCAGAAAAAATTCGCTACGCGTAGTGGACATTTTTACTCGCTCGCGTTCCTCAACGTCAAGTTGGAGACCGCGAGGGAGCAAAATCAACATCCCGGCGAGATTTTTCCTCGTTCGCGATCGGCAACATCAAGTTGGCGAGCGCGAGCGTGAAAAATAAACCTCCCTGCGAGATTTCTCAACGAGGGGGGGTCAGGTTTCTCATTGCGAGTGGTCGCGTATGCTCGCGACAGCTCTCGATGAGAAACTGCCCGTTCGCGTTGAGAAAGCTGCAGCTCGAGTAAAAATCTACTCGAGCGGCAGAAAACAACCGCTTGCACTGTGCATGATGCCGTTTGCAATGATTGCACAGTGCGGACAAGCATCCGGCACTGTGCAATCTCCGCGAACAGCATTTTCATATCGCACTACGCTGCTCGCATAGCTCCGCGTAGGGTGGCGGAGTTTTTTTACCACTTCGCGTAACGTCGCGTAGCGCAACTCCACGAACTACGCCCAGGGTTAATGAAGCTACACCTGACTACGATAGTATGTTTTGTTACCAGCATTATGGTCATCACTTTTTGCACAGAGCTAGTGTTCCACGCACTGTAAACACTTACCATCAATGGGAACATTGCCCAACACCACCGAAAGGTAGTTCTGCCACACTCGCACAGAAATTTTCAGTGTTCAATACATCAGACCCAATGCCATACTACTATCAGTTAGTACAGACGAATGCAACTGCGAAGAAAATGATGCTGACTAGCACAAAGCTCATATATTGAGCATCTTTCATCTACCAACTGTCTATTCAAGGTTTCGACTATTGGAGGGACACGATAGACACAAAATCAATCTGGGGGACGAAAGATTGGCAGGTTCAGGGAACAGAGGCTTTATTTAGAGCTTGTCTCATACTGTTACAGGTAATGTTCCTGAACATAACAGTGCAACAAACTACCTGCTACAGGTTTGCAAAAATTAAAGACCTGAAAACACCACGCATCCCCTCGCCCATACCTATTGAAGGTATATCGAATGACACACTGATTAGTGAGGAGGCACTGGGTACAATAATACGGAATAGTACATACAATTCTTCAGCTCCCAATTGGAAGGGATGGTTGGTTTGGCCCATCAACACAAATAGGTTTCAAGCAAGATTCAAGGGTACCACCAGAGGGTTTGATATCCATAGGCCTGACCCACGCTATCTACACACAGACGATCCAGGGGTAGTGACTTCTTATAGTGTTGGTAAGTTGTGCCTAGAATGGCTAAAAACCTCAACACTACAACAAGCGAAACAACATTTGTCCCTTCTATCAGCCAACATGGATCTTAGGGATTTCTTGCTAGGTCCCAAGAAACCGCGTTAGAAACGCTTCTTGTATGCCTTCTACAATGAACTGTGAAAAGTCTCCCAAAAGGATGCTGCTGAGAGATTATGCAAAATTGATAGGATTAACCTCGAAAAGGCCCTGGCTGTGGTAGAAAATGGTATGACCACACTTTCTTCAAGTATTTATTCACAGGGCAACATTGTATCCTCTGCAATTGACATAATGGAACAAGACTTGTCTATTCTACAACATGGGCAATCTCAATTGCGCTCCATTATGCTTTTAAACTGGAGGCTGCAATCATTGCGTTCAGGCCACGAGCCATGGAAATACATTAACAGCACAAGTTTAGTTCTCGGTTTACAATCTGACTGACAGACAGTTTACTATGGCACGCAGAGATGCAAAGTACACCATGCTGCTCATTGAAAAATTAGAGAAGTTACCTTCCACTGTAGCAGAGTTACCATCTACAGATTGGTTAATTCATGGCTATATAACACTGCCAATCACGACATTTCAGTTCCAATACTGCCTTCGATACATCCAAGCAGGCAGGTATGAAGCGTTGGGTAAAGGGTACATACAGGAAACCTGGGAGTTACCGTATAGATATAGGTGCAGGAATAAGGACACTGAAGTTTTCTTAAGTGGTAAAGACTCCAGGAAGGCTTTAAGTGGTTCTTTAGTATGCAAAGAAGTGTCGCTTCATGGAACGTGTAATGCGTCAAAAGCAAACTTATCTTGCTACTTGAAAGGATCCCCAGCTGCCAAGATTCATCCGGTTTTTTAATTGCTTTCGAATGGAAGTTATTTAGTGCTGAATGATCAAGGCTGTTGTGGAATGGCGCCAGGCATTGCATATCTAGTCACAGTAAACTTCAGGGTTGTTTGGTGTAAGCAAGTATTGTTTACCCCGGGTCACACAGTTAGGGAGGCACCAATGTGGCCTTCATTGAATGTTTCCAGTATAAGGTTTGATTCACTGAGTAGACTGAAAGCCATGTTGTTTCAACAAAATGTGGCCTTAACTTCAGCCCGAGAGACTTTTGATCTCCATGTTGCAAGGTCTTCAGCAGAGATACAGGCCCTGGTCCGTACGAACTTCCCGATCCATTTCGGAGAAATGGTTCATCGTATCTTTAACATGTCTAATACGAGTGGGATCGTACACTGATTTAAGCGACTTGGATCAGGTCTCTTAACTACCTTTCAGACCATCTTTGGAGTAATTCCAGCCTTTATATACTCCGTACTTGGAAGTGTTTTTGGAGGGCTTCCTTTGGTCCTGCTTTTGGTAGCGAGCATCCTGATTTTAATACTCTTGCTTCGCAATGGACGTCGCAATCCCTCACAAAATGTAGAGAACACTGCTGGAACGACGTTGTCGTGATTGCATGGTGTTCTACCTGACTGCACCTCGGCTTCGAGAGCTGAGTGAGCATTGGTTCCTGTCTTTCAGACCGGTCTGGCTAGACTGTGTCCTGCCTGTGTTGGGTTGCCTCTTCTGTGCATTTGGCTACATGTTGGACCTGTGTCTGACATTTCCATCGGTTGCGCCGCCGGTCTTAGATGTGCTACTGGCGCCTCTGCAGGCCCACACATGCAGTTGTCCCCAGCGTATTCCAATGTTGATAACGGCATTTCTAGATCCTCCAAGGGATGCTTCAGCTTCTGTTGTTGTAAGGGATATCGGCTCTGCTCCAGAGGTTCAGGCATCGGTATCAGGCGTGCAGGCATCTAACTCTTCCCCGGCGGCTGCCGTGGGAACCAGAGATGACCATCTTTGCTCATTCGACATGATACTGGAAGTTCTTGAGGGGCTGCCATCTGCGGATTTGATATTCAGCGATGTTGAGTCTTCAGCGGAGGATTCTTTAAACAATCTGGCCTCTCATGTGCTGGGAACCGTTTGGCAACTTTTTAAACATTTACTAAAACTGAAGGTCGAAACTGACTTTGTTTTATTTTTCTTCTCGGCTCTAACTGAGCTTCATAGCTTTCAAGGTGCTCAGTGCAATAATCACAAAATATACAAGTTTAGAGGACCTTTTGAACATTTTTTAGCGAAAAATGACTTTTCTATTATGGACATTTTTCAGGCTTTTAATTGCTTTTTAGTATGTTTTATTATAAATTATTTTATGCCTTTTTCTATCATTAGCTTTATCATTACCTAGCTGACCTTGTTGATCTTTTGATGAGGAGTGGGTGTCATCTTTTAGGTTAGTCTCATCGACGTATACCCCAATTGTACATACATTGTCCCATCCACACGACAATAACGATTCTAAACAGGTGACCTTTTACCTAGTAGCTTGCTCCTGTCTCCTCGACACCAGGATCTAAGTATTCTATCATAATCCCTGTACCTGACGTACATAAACACGTCCCCAGGCACAGCAGATTTATTCTGTATAAGGGTCACCGCTTTTTTCATCCTTGGCCAACAGCCAGCTGTGCATAATCACACTTGTTTAGAAAAGCATTGGTGATTGTTTTCAAAACATTTATGATTGTTTTCAAAACATCCATGGTTGTTTTAAAAACATATTGATTCTAGAAAAAACCCTGAAGTGACCACTTTAGTATAAAAGACCCTCACTCCCCCCTACAAATTTAGGGGAGAATTCCTTCCAAGCTGAGACGGGGGTCCTGCATGCCGAATCTCTGACAAGCAGCGGTCTGACATCCCTTGTGGGTTGTCATCCTCATTGCAGAGACGGGGTCCTTCATTCCCAACCATCAGGAGAGGGGGCTAGTTCTTCCCTGGGGGTTTCTTGGTTACAGATACACATAGCTATATGCATATACACCTACACATCCAGGTTAGGCTAGGTACATTTTAGCAAAATTACTTAGGGCACGCATTTTACGAATATGCAAATGCTACTGTTTTTATCTGAACTTTTTCTGTTCACTTTTTTAGCACTATGGAAGAAATGTATCTACTATTTACTATATTGGTACGAGCAATCTCTTTCGTACGCTTCTGTCTCCTGATTGTCGCAGCACATATGTTTTACACAAGGTTGTCGCTGGACCAATAAATACTTATTGAAACGTCCTAACCGCCATCCTGTGTATTTTCTGAGAGAAAGCTAGCACGAGTGTCTGAGCGAAACGTAGTGTACTGTTTTTCCACGATCCCTGAGGAATCAGGGTTGTCATGTTTAGTGGTTGCCAGAGACTACATACACCACTGTAGAATACAGGGGGGTGGTAGTGGCACTGTAGAGCAAAGCTGGTCTAATGGCTGACATATCCTGTGGGGGTATCCGGAAGCGGTTGGGACACCAAGCCCTCAGTTTAGGTCATCCAAAATGCGCAGGTCCTGGGGATTCCTAGGAACTACACAACACCCTATTACTATCCTACAAATCCTATAAATCAGTTCATATTGAATCTGCTCCCTCTACTTTCAATATACAGACAATAACCTCCAATCCGTTTAGAGAACCCAGTGTCAACCTCAGATCTAAAGCAAGGAAAACATACTACCGGTCCAAACATCACAACTCGAAAATGTTGTGACCAAATTTCACATCAAATCAATGCTTATTAATTGCAGATCAGCGGTAAGACACGCAGCTGATATTGCTGCCATCATGCATGATCTAGACCTCCGGATCCTAACTGAAACTTGGCTCAAGGAGACCTCAACACCAATCCTGGACATTCCAGTTCCCCTAGACTATGACATCATTAGAATGGACAGAATAATTAAATTTGGAGGGGGCGTTGCCTGCATCCATCGATCTAGTCTCTGCTTGAGGCAGATACACAGCTCTGACGTCCTCCTACGAACACCTGGAACTCGAAATTCTGAACAGTGACAAAAAAATATGTACACTCCACACTATCTACTACCCCCCTGGAGATATCGCTCTGTTCACTGCACAAATGATGGAGACCATATCAGTGAACGCAGACCAATCTCACAACCATATCTTGGGGATTTCAACCTGCATTGGAACAATGAAAATGATCCATTAGTATGCACCTTCAAGACCTTCCTATCCCACCTGAATCTCACCCAATTTTGCAACAAGCCTACACATAACAAAGGTTCCACCCTAGATCTTATCATAGCCAAAAATAACATCATACAACTTGATGAGATAGCACCTTGTGACTGGTCAGATCACCTCCTAATCTCATTTTGCATCGTGGAAAAAATACTGATCAGACAAGGACTACCTCGAAAAAACAAACAATGGTCTAGAGATCTGAGAAACATCAATGTAAATGATCTTACCAATATGAGCAATAATCTTCTTCCGCTGCACCCCAACATGACAAACCTGGGCGATCTCGCTGATCACTAAATTAATTCCATGATGGATATTTTCGATGCACTTGCTCCTCTGCATCTCAAAAGAATCCCAAACAAACATTCAAAACCTTGGTTCAATGGCTCCCTTAATGAGAAACGATGTAAACTTAGGCTCGCTGAAAGATCTTGGAGAACTTCTCCTTCCCTAGCTAACCTCAAACTACTACGGAAGACATGAAATGCTTATAACAAACATATACGCAGCGCTAAATCTGATCACTTTAGATCGCAGCTTCACAAGGCCAAAAACAGACCTAGAAAACTTTTCAGAATCATCAATCAACAATTGAACCAACCCTCTAATCAACTCTTGACACTTAAAGACTCAATCCCAAGCAGTAAGGAGTTCTCAGCCCACTTCATTGAAAAAAAAAAAAGATCGAATTAGATCTGCAACTCTCCTTACCATACTTACAGAATCAAGCTCACTACACCCCTGCCTCGGGTTCACCCTGGAAGAGCTCTTCTATGGTTGCTTCGGTTGGCTAGACTCCAAAAAATGATGCTTCTTGGAATACCTTCAGACTACCGGATGAGCCTGAGCTGCTTAACATCCTAACTACATTAAAACAATCAAATCACTTCAACAATCCTATGTCCACCAAATTCTATAAAGAGCTTGCCTCATCCATTCTCCCTCTCTGGTCGAAGATTGTACATGAATCCCTCATGCAAGGCCTCATTCCAGATTGTGTCAAGATTGGATAAGTCATCCCCATACCAAAGAAACCTAAGGCAGACTTATCTGATTCTAATAACTTCCGACCAATTTCTAATATCATGACTCTATCCTAACTACTTGAAAAATACATACACAACTCTGTAATCACATTGAACATTTTCTACTCCTTGACCATTAACAGTCTGGCTTCAAATCTGGACACAGTACAAAAACCGCTTTAACACACATTGTGGATGATGCCCTAAGACTACTAGACCAGAATGAACCTTGCCTACTTATACTGTTTGATCTCTCCTCAGCGTTGGACACTATCAAACACGACAAATTAATTGAACTCCTTAAAACAAGGATGGGGTTATCAGGTACAGTGTTAAATTGGTTTATCTCATTCCTTCAGAGTAGAACTCAAAGATTCAAAGTCAACCACGACCTTTCCAACAGTAATCCGGTATCAATTGGAGTTCCACAAGGATCCGCACTATCACCAACTCTTTTCAACCTGTATCTGGAACCTCTCACTGAAATTCTGAAATGGACTAACATTCAATATCATATGTACGCGGATGATGCCTAACTGTATATGAAAATGTCTTCACCGGACGGCATTACTACTCTCAACCACGCTCTTTTAAAAACCTAACAATGGTTATCTCACAACCACTATTGCTAAATTCACTCAAAACTGAATTCCTCTTGCTCACCCTCCACAATCATACTGCGCTCATTCAGGACTGGCTCAAACAACTGACAGCCCTCAACTGCCCCCCACATGTTGTTAGCTTCACTAGATCACTAGGCCTAATCCTGGACAAAGGCCTGAAAATGCGGGATCACATCAATGCTACAACAAAATGGGGCCAATCACCAACTCTGCACATTAAGGAAAATCGAAAAAATTCCTACGGCGCTCTGACCAGCAACAAGCTGTCCAATCCCTTGTTATCTCCCATTTAGACTACGGAATTGCGACCCTGGCTGAGCTGCCCAAAACTAAACTCGCCCCTTTAAGGGCCACTCTGAACTCTGCTGCCAGGCTCATCACCGGCTCAAGACAGCGTGACCACATCACACCTGATCTAATCCTACTTAACTGCCTTTCCCTAGATGCACGGAGCAGGTATAAGATAGCCTGCTTGTTAGAAATGGGATCTCTAGTTGGCTAAGGCTTGCGCCAAAGCCAGGCAGAGACCACAACTCTAGTCAGGGCAAGGGAGTTACACGCCAAAGATAACCCCTGCTCACCCCCTTGGTAGCTTGGCATGAGCAGTCAGGCTTATCCCGGAGGCAATGTGTAAAGCGTTTGCGCAACACACACACACACTAGCAACACACTAGGCACACTACAAAAGGAACTCCACACAAGGTTATATCAAAAATAGCCTTTGTATTATCATAAACACATAGAATAGTAATCACACATTTACACTGTGCCAACTGGCACTGGGCAATATCTACAGGGGATTATATACACATGACAGGGCCAATTGGGCCACTGTCAGAACCATCACAAAGTGAAAAGAGTAAATGTAGAACTTATAATAAATGTAGCACAAATTGTAGATGTAGAATACAACCAGTAATTACTGGCAAAACCTCCTACTCAGCATCGTCCTGCAATCATAAATCATATTATGCAGTCATCATCACCTTAGGCGTGAAATATATTCTGCGCCAACCTCACCAGCATAAACACATTATACAATCATCTCATAAGTCTAAACGCATTAGACAATAACCTCACAAGCATAAATACATTATGCAGTAGCACATAAACAGAACTCTTAGATTAGGGAATAACCTCCTAAACATAAATCATAGAATGCAAATCACCTCATAAACATAAACCACATTAGAGGCATAAATCACGGTGCATAACTCTCAGGACGTGAATCACATTTCCTGCGCACCATATAAATCACATTAGGGCCTGGCGCCCTACAAACCTAACAGTCCCCCTGGCCAACTGGACTTCTCAATGGGGCTCAAATGCCCTATGTCCAAAATGTCAGGGCTGCTGCCAAGGCAGCGGAATCCATGTGCGCAATTGCGCTGGGGCAGAGGAGTGTATATCACTCCTATCTCACTCAAACGCGCCCCCAAAGAACTGTTGGCCTAAAGGTTGCAGCTGCCGCTAATTGCCGTGCAGCTGTGAATCAAAGCAGGCCTGGCACCACTTGTGCCCTCTCTTGTCCCACTCAGGGACTTCTTATCACCCAAAAATGCCCATCTCGTTGCAGCTACCCGCGCTGGTGCGGCGCAGCTGGGAATAAGCCAAGTAAAGGGGGCCTGGCACATCTGTGCCTCTTCAGCCCCACTGGACCGCTCTAAACCAAATTGCCCCCCATCGGTGCAGCTGCCCTCTAGCAAGCGGGGCAGCTAAAGAAAAATGGGCAAAGGAAGGTACGGGCACCACGGGCCCTCGGGACCCCCCCTGGGCCCTAGAAACAAATATGCCCCTCGTTGGAGTGCCCCGCAATGGCGGGTCCGCTCAGCAACTAAAACAAAAGGGACAACATCGAGCCCTCACTCACCGGGCTCTGTGGGGGAGGCTCACCTCTCTTCACTCCTCCTGTCTCCTTCACGGTACGAAGGAAAGCCCCAATGTAGCCCACTCTCACCGGGCTCTCTTTGTAGACACCTCCGGTCTACATTGGGCAGGGCTCTCTCTTCTCCTGGCGGCATGTGGGCTGACGACTCTGCTTACGTTTGCCCGGTCCCTCTCCAGGGCGGCTCACTAATCTGCGGGGTTCCGTCCGTACTACGCGGCATTCACGAAGGCGGGGTGGGCTCCCACCAGACTTTCCTCTTTGGTTCGCCAGTGCAGGGTGGGCTCCCGCCTGGCTTCTCCTACACGTGGGGCTCCCACAGCTCACGGGAGCCCCGGTCACTGCCGGCGGCGCGCACCAGGCCCCGCCCACAGTCAGGCGGCTCTTGCCTGGCTTCCCGGCCGCACGATTGCGGCGGCCGCGATTTCTTTTCTTTTTGGCGGCAATGAGGGGTAGGCTCCCGCTTGATTTAAAATATAAAGCGGGGTGGGCACCCGCCGTAATTAAATAATCCCATAAGCGGGGTGGGCACCCGCCAATCAACGGCACCATAAAGCAGGGTGGGCACCCGCTCCATGAGGCACCACGGGGGAATCCCTATGTTGGGATTCCCTCTAAAAGGGGCTGCAGCTCAACGCTGCGCAGCCCACACGCTCTTCTCCTCCTCTAGGGAAAATAAAAGAAATCAAGCACAGCGCTCCCAGGGCGCAAAAATGCAGCAAAAGTCTTTTTAAGGTCCTGGAGATCAAGGGGGCAATGCAGGGCCCAGGGAGGCAAGCCCTCATGGTGATTCCTCCTGGGCCCCAGCAGCAGCACGCCCCAGCAGGGTCAGGAACAGCACACAAACCCAGAACAGAACAACTTCATGGGGTCACAGCCCCTATACTTATACTCAGGATTCCTTTGTCTGCAGTACAGGGCATGGGGGAACCAGATGCAACTGGTTCAGGGGGGATTTGGAGCACTTTGTTTTCCAAGCTCCTCTTCCCCTTTGTCAGGTGGGGGCTAGGTGATCAGACACACCACAGGGGGTTTAGGGGTGAACCTGCCAAAAAGGGCCAAGTCCAACGCAACCCCCTTCCAGCCAAAACACAGGGTAGACCAATCACTACCTTGATGGGCTTCCCTGCTTCGGGCGATAGAACACGGACGCGGGCCCGCAACACCAGGGACACCCTCTGGTTCTACGCCACTCTGAACCCACGTGGTTCCCTCTGTAAAAAAAACTCTCAGGCCCAACTAGGCTACCCCACTGGTACTCCCTAGTTGTCCACGGCCAGGACCAGGCCCTAGACCACCCAGATGCCACTGGTCCTTGCCAATCCACAGAGTGGGGGGCAGTAACCCCTGGCACATAATAGCCATTCTCCACTCTTCCTCTCAGTGTAGTTCCAAACTACCACTGATCCTCCAACCTAGGGTCCGCACCCTCAGGCTGACCAGAGGTCACGGGTGAAGCATCTCCTCACCCTACCTCTCTTTTAGGGTTCCGCACTCTCCCAGGAGAAGCACCCCCAGAACTCAACTCTCCCACCAGTTAAGGCCCTCTCTCCATCAACTGGTCTACCACCTGGGATCTAAATTCTCCGGCCGCACCGGGGTCAGAGGCGAGGACTCCCTCCCTCTGCACCCCCTTCCAGAGCCCTATACCCTCCCAACTGGAGTGGTACCCCTAGAAGGCAAACCGGTCAGGACACTGATTACAGTTGCCCTTCCGTCCAGGACAGGAAACACCTGAACCTGGCTCCCCAACCCAGGGACGGTACCCTTTGGTCGGATGCCCGGCGAACCAGGACTTCATGGGGAGCACGCATGCCCCCCGAGGGTGACACACAACTAATGTGTCGTGTGACAGTCTGCCTGGCGCAGAGCTCATGACCTCCTGTCCCTCTGACAGTGTGTGAAGATGCCCCAGGACAGAAGTGGCATCACCCTGGTCAATCATTGGTGACTCAGCCCTTCTGGCTGGCCCCTGACCCACTGGTTCTTCCACTGAGGACTCTTTTCCCCTCTCACCCCTCAATCTGGACTTCTGCACCCTCCACTTAGGAGTGGCACTGCCAGACACTAGAACTGATGGAGGCCTGATTACAGACACTCCCAGCTCACCTAACATGGGGAGATACCCCTCGAAGAACAGTCCAACAGGACAGACTAGGCTCCCTACCTGGTGTTCCCTCTAAGAACCATCCAGTACTGGAGACTGAGGTGCGGGCACTTCGGGACACAGCCCAATCTCACTCCTTCTCCTGCGAGACAGGTTGTGAGTCCCTACAACCTCCTCACTTTAAGGTTACCTAGCTGGGCTACTCTGAACCACTTCCACCACTCTGGGTTGGAAGACACCTGCACCATTCTTCTAGTGTCACTCCCCAATGCAACTCCCTAGAATCAAAGAACTCACACACTCCAACAGGGGTTGGCGCAACTCCGGAAACCAATTATGGGGCAGGTTCTCTCTGACAAAACAGATTGAAGAGCCCTTTAACACCATTTACCGTGCTAACCAATCACCCAAAACGTCCAGTGCACCAGAACACTCATCCACATACTCCCCCCCCCAAGACTGGTGAGACAGTATCTTACTGCCCCTGAATCTCAACCTGTCCCCCTCTTAACCGGGAACCAGGTACCATACTCTGGGAACTGGGAATGGGACTTCCTGCACTGGACTTCATATTGCTGCCACCACTGGATCCCACCCTTACGGGGATTCCAGAAAACTAACACTGCACTTAGGGGGTAATCTACCCTCCCGAGCTAGTTACTCCATGCCAATTAAGTTACCACTGTAGGCCAACCCTAGAAATAGCAGCCAGCACAGGGGCAGTACAACTCCTTTAGCTTCAGGCCAACCCAAGAAATAGCACGATGGCACAAGGGCAGTCAACTCCTTTAGCTTCAGGCCAACCCAAGAAATAGCAGTCTGCACAAGGGCAGTACAAAACTCCCCCAGATTCACTGGTTTCTGTCCTTGGCAGGACCCCCAACTCATAGTGCAACAATAAAACACATTTCAAAAAGAAATGATACTTAAAACAAAATCAGAAACAATAATCCCCAAACTTGTGATTATCTAAATGCAGAGCTTGTAGTGCAACCAGTTGTCGCTGTGGTACTGCGCAAACGCAAGTCCT
Source organism: Calotriton arnoldi (assembly GCA_963921515.1). NCBI lineage: Eukaryota > Metazoa > Chordata > Amphibia > Caudata > Salamandridae > Calotriton > Calotriton arnoldi. The sequence continues at coordinate 524,519 of CAWUFW010002066.1, forward strand.
ATCCTCACCGCTGACAACCAGTGTTAGAAATGGGATCTCTGGTTGGCTAAGGCTTGCGCCAAATCCAGGCAGAGACCACCACTCTAGTCAGGGCAAGGGAGTTACACGCCAAAGATAACCCCTGCTCACCCCCTCGGTAGCTTGGCACGAGCAGTCCGGCTTATCCCGGAGACAATGTGTAAAGCGTTTGCGCAACACACACACACACTAGCAACACACTAGGCACACTACAAAAGGAACTCCGCACAAGGTTATATCAAAAATAGCCTTTGTATTATCATAAACACATAGAATAGTAATCACACATTTACACTGTGCCAACTGGCACTGGGCAATATCTACAGGGGATTATATACACATGACAGGGCCAATTGGGCCACTGTCAGAACCATCACAAAGTGAAAAGAGTAAATGTAGAACTTATAATAAATGTAGCGCAAATTGTAGATGTAGAATACAACCAGTAATTACTGGCAAAACCTCCTACTCAGCATCGTCCTGCAATCAAAAATCATATTATGCAGTCATCATCACCTTAGGCGCGAAATATATTCTGCGCCAACCTCACCAGCATAAACACATTATGCAATCATCTCATAAGTCTAAACGCATTAGACAATAACCTCACAAGCATAAATACATTATGCAGTAGCACATAAACAGAACTCTTAGATTAGGGAATAACCTCCTAAACATAAATCATAGAATGCAAATCACCTCATAAACATAAACCACATTAGAGGCATAAATCACGGTGCATAACTCTCAGGACGTGAATCACATTTCCTGCGCACCACATAAATCACATTAGGGCCTGGCGCCCTACAAACCTAACAGTCCCCCTGGCCAACTGGCCTTCTCAATAGGGCTCAAATGCCCTATGTCCAAAATGTCAGGCCTGCTGCCAAGGCAGCGGAATCCATGTGCGCAATTGCGCTGGGGCAGAGGAGTGTATCTCACTCCTATCTCACTCAAACGCGCCCCCAAAGAACTGTTGGCCTAAACGTTGCAGCTGCCGCTAATTGCCGTGCAGCTGTGAATCAAAGAAGGCCTGGCACCACTTGTGCCCTCTCTTGTCCCACTCAGGGACTTCTTATCACCCAAAAATGCCCATCTCGTTGCAGCTGCCCGCGCTGGTGCGGCGCAGCTGGGAATAAGCCAAGTAAAGGGGGCCTGGCACATCTGTGCCTCTTCAGCCCCACTGGGCCTCTCTAAACCAAATTGCCCCCCATCGGTGCAGCTGCCCTCTAGCAAGTGGGGCAGCTATAGAAAAATGGACCCGCCCTGGGCCCTAGAAACAAATATGCCCCTCGTTGGAGCGGCCCTCAATGGCGGGTCCGCTCAGCAAATAAAACAAAAGGGACAGCATTGAGCCCTCACTCACCGGGCTCTGTGGGGGAGGCTCGGCTCTCTTCACCCTCCGGTCTCCTTCACGGCACGAAGGAAAGCCCCAATGTAGCCCCACTCACCGGGCTCTCTTTGTAGACACCTCCGGTCTACAATGGGCAGGGCTCTCTCTTCTCCTGGCGGCATGCGGGCTGACGACTCTGCTCCCGTTTGCCCGGTCCCTCTCCAGGGCGGCTCAGTAATCTGCGGGGCTCCATCCGTACTACGCGGATTTCACGAAGGCGGGGTGGGCTCCCGCCGGACTTTCCTCTTTGGTTCGCCAGTGCGGGGTGGGCTCCCGCCTTTCTTCTCCTACACGCAGGGCTCCTACAGCTCACGGGAGCCCCGGTCACTTCCGGCGGCGCGCACCAGGCCCCGCCCACAGTCAGGCGGCTTTTGCCTGGCTTCCCGGCTACACGATCGCGTCGGCCGCAATTTCTTTTCTTCTTGGCGGCAATGTGGGGTAGGCTCCCTCTTAATTTAAAATATAAAGCGGGGTGGGCACCCGCCGTAATTAAATAATCCCATAAGCGGTGTGGGCACCCGCCAATCAAAGGCACCATAAACCGGGGTGGGCCCCCGCTCCATGAGGCACCACGGGGGAATTCCTATGTCGGGATTCCCTCTAAAAGGGGCTGCAGCTCAGCGCTGCGCAGCCCACACGCTCTTCTCCTCCTCTGGGGAAAATAAAAGAAATCAAGCACAGCGCTCCCAGTGCGCAAAAATGCAGCAAAAGTCTTTTTAAGGTCCTGGAGATCAAGGGGGCAACGCAGGGCCCAGGGAGGCAAGCCCTCATGGCGATTCCTCCTGGGCCCCAGCAGCAGCACGCCCCAGCAGGGTCAGGAACAGCACACAAGCCCAGAACAGAACAACTTCATGGGGTCACAGCCCCTATACTTATACTCAGGATTCCTTTGTCTGCAGTACAGGGCATGAGGGAACCAGATGCAACTGGTTCAGGGGAGATTTGGAGCACTTTGTTTTCCAAGCTCCTCTTCCCCTTTGTCAGGTGGGGGCTAGGTGATCAGACACACCACAGGGGGCGGAGCCAGCATTGTGCAGGCTGGGCACAGTCCTATTCAGGGTCAGGGGATTACTCCTCCCACTACTCCTACTGCAGATGTCCCATTCAGCCTAGCGCTGACTCACCCTGCCCCTCCTGGAGCCACACACACCTCCCAGCCCCTGTCACTCACAAGCCAGACATGCAATTCACATCAGGCAGGCAGACACATAGCACACAGAAATGCCAACTTCTAAAAGTGGCATTTCTCCAACAGTCATAATAAATCTGCGCACACCATTGCGCAGCATTTATTCTCACAATTTCATGCATACTAAACTTGACCACGCTGCTCCTCCCATTCCAGGAATTACCACTGACACACTTAGTCAGGGAATCCCCAATGCATTCCTATGGGAGGGCAGGCCAATCTCACCAATGTACACCGAGAGCACACGCACTTTACACTGGACCACAGTGCTAAAGTGCCCAGAGGCCTAAAACCACCAACACCATGTCAGAGAAAAGGCAAAAAGTTTAGGGGTGAACCTGCCAAAAAGGGCCAAGTCCAACACTGCTTGACACACAAAGCACTGCATCAGAACACACCCACTTACCTTGCAAATAAACTTGAACTATCGTGTGGGAATCGCACACTAAGAAGTTCAAACACTCTACTACTGAAACCTTCAAAGTTCAAAAATAAGAGAACTTACAACCGTGCCTTCTCCGGTCTTGCTCCGAGAATATGGAAAGCTCTCCCGCCAGAAATTAGAACAATCCCCTCGACCTCTACTTTTAAAAAAGACGTCAAAGGCCTGCTCATGAATAGCTACATGAGACAATAGTACTTAAACTCACAAACTATTTGAAATGACCCTACAACCCTGCCTTCCCCTATCTACGATGCAATCTGCATATTGTTTACGGTGTATATGTCTATTTTTTTGTTGTCATTACTATGCTTCTACTGTTTATGCGTAGTTATCTATTAAGTTTTCCTGCTCAAGCTTAACCAGCCGGCGGCATTGTACAGCGCTCTGATACCCTGCTTGGTCATGTTCGCGCTTTATAAAACTTTTTCAAATAAATAAATAACATAACTAAATAAACCAGTATTAATGTTGATTCCCTGTGAATAGCTAGCCATTTTGAAATTATAAATTTTCTTAACAGCCATCACACACTAAAAACGTTGAACACCCTTGCAAACAATGTCAGATAATCTAGGTTTCACTATTTGTATAATCAGCAATAAATGATATTTATAATGACATTTGCAGTGATAGTATATTTATTTAACATATAGCTAAAAAAAACTGTACTGTATGAGCATACTTACAACCTGTTGGAAGATAGAGTCATGCTTAAGGATGCCAATAACGTTTAATGAATATCTAGAGCTTGTGGCACCTAGGTGGTAACAACAAACAAATTAGCCCAACATATCCTATTACTGCCAATTACGCATTTCACCATGCCTTGGTTGTCGGTACTCTTGTCATGGATTTGCTGTGGAAGCTATTATCAGTTTTCATTAGCTAGGGGCTGACTGTGAGGGAGAGGATAAGTTGCATGTTGTATGATTGGAAGGGGATGATGCTGGCCAGAGCGATCATGAAAAGGTTGAAGAGGGTTGGGCTTAAGGAGGGTCATTGCGGAAATCCCCAGCTGCAAATGTGGGTGTCTAAGGTGAAGAATGTCAGGCTGACTTACTGAGTCCTGCCAGTCAGGAAGGAGCAGATCAAGCGGACCACAAGACCTGGTATTCCGTTGTCAAGTAGGGTTTGGATGAGGATGGGGTGAGAGACCGTGTCAACCTCCACGTCATGTATCATGCAGAAGTCATCTGAGGTGGCGATGAGGGTAGTTTTAGAACTGTGGCTGGGCTTAATCTGCACTGGGGGTGTTGAGGAGTTAGTGCTCGTGGAGGTATTTGGTGAGCCATTTGTTAATGATTTTCTCCAGCACTTGGGTGGGCAAGGATGCAGGGAAATGGTCTGAAGTTGGCGAGTGGGGTCAGCTAAATGTTTCTCCAGCAAGGGGAGGACTGTTGCATGTTTCCTGGCATTTGGGAGGGCTGCTAAAGAGATGGAGGTGTTCGGGATGGGTGTGTGCATGGTGCTGATGGGTAGAAGTCCTTTGAAGTAGATGTGGTAGGGGATAGGATCTCGTGGCGGGTTGAAGTTGCTGTATATGGTGCTGAAATTTTTGCTGAAGAATAGGGAGAGGTTGTTGCAGAGTCCTGTGAGGGGGTGGTTGAGTTGGAAACGCCTGCTGGTGAGGTGAAATCATTCACAATGGCAAAGATTTCCTTACTTCTGTTGGTACTGGCATCCAAGGTGGTGTGCTTAGTAGTCCGCATCAGTTGATGGTAGCGCCTGAGAGAGGAATAGAATGTCCTTGTGTCTTCGTTGCCTTTGCTCATTCTCCATCTGCACTCCAGTTGTTTGTAATGTCACTTCACCAGCCTGAATTCCTCCGTGTACCTAGTGGCTTGGGGTCTGGATCTTGTCATGTTGTTGTGCTTGGCAGGGTGCAGGGCTTAGGTACAAGAGGTGATCCAATTGTTGGGTTACCAATTCACACAACACATGCAATTACTCAAACTACTCACAATGCCAATGGTACAGAAGCAAAGAAAATAGCTATCAAGGCAAAAACATGATGAGAAGCCACATTACTATTCATTGAAAAACCACAGTTAAAAACTGAGTTTTGGTTCTGGCTCAAATGAGCGAAACCACTCAAATTCAGCAACTGTGGTTAACAGTTTACACAACGCATACCATAACTTACGTCACCCACCATGTTTTTCTTTCAGGAGCCTGTTCCTGTGCAAAGGTGGTGTATTCAGCAATCGCAGGTGGCCATGTGCAGCTTGAGCTGGCCGTTGGGTTTAATCTTCAGATAGGCCCGACTACCAGCTCTGCATGGGCTGCAAACATCTACTGTGCACATTTGTCGGCTGTGCACAACAGGGGCTAACAAAGCAAACACAAGGAGAAGATGGAAGGAGCGCTGAAACTTTTCAGACACTCACCCCCAGTCACAGATATGGGTTGAATCCATCATCATTCTTTTGCTCACCTCGCCACCTCAGTTCAGACCCAGCTATATGCAAATCAGTCTCATGGGAACAGTCCAGCCCGAACTGCCAAGCCAGGTCTTCCCTGAACCGGAAACAGGCATCCTGGGACCGGTTTCGGGGTAACACCTCTCATCAGCCAGGCTAGCTTGAATCCAGTGGCAAAGTGAGCAAGGGACCCACGTCTGGGCATACCCTGCCAACTTAGGGCGAACCAAGCAAACACAAGGAGATGATGGACGGAGCGCTGAAACTTTTCCGACACTCACCCCCAGTCACAGATCTGGGTTGAATCCATCATCGTTCTTTAGCTCACTTCGCCACCTCAGTTCAGACCCAGCTATAAGCAAATCAGTCTTGACCCTCAGCCTTATGGGAACATTCCAGCCCGAACGGCCAAGCCAGGTCTTCCCTGAACCCGAAACAAGCATCCTGGGACCAACAAACAATTTAATGACTTATGGTCACATCACAAATCTTCAAGACAAGACACCAATAGAGCATGGTCAATGGTATCAAATGCAATACACAGATCCAAAAGGACAATGGTGACATCCTCGCCCCAATCTGCCCTCTGCCTGAGATCATCCAGCACTGAGGCAATTGCCATCTCAGTGCTGTGACCAGCTCCAAAACCTGTTTGCTGAGGATGAAGAACAGCTTGAAAGTCCACAAAAGGTTGAAATTGAATGAAAACAGTTTAATAAGTTCTTGGCAAAAAAAGGCAACAGGGAAATTGGTCAACAGTTGTTAGGATGAGATTCAGAAACATAGTTTTTTTTTTAATACAGGCTTCACCAAGGTTGATTTCCAGATAGTGAGAACTACCCCTTGCTTGACTGACTGAGCAATGAGGTAATCTTTGCTTCATGAAAAGGAGATATATGTTTCATAATTGCTGCCTGGCCGGCATCATTTAGAAAGCCTCAAGCTTTTGCTTTATCAATTACTGCTAAAAATTCAGTGGGGCGAGATCCTTAAATGAGAAGGGAGCAGTACAGGAATTAGAGTTCTCTTGAGAGACAGAATCTTAAGCCAAGTTAAAATAGTTTCCGTTTGGTCTCAGTAATTATTTGATCATTAATTTTCTACATTTTTTCACAGACAAAAATTAGAGAAGTAGTACAAAAGACCTTATTTTGGGCAAAGTCAAATTATTGACTGTTTTAAAGTGTTCTCTTGAAAAGTTTGCCCCTTCGTCGATTCTACGGGAAAAGAAAGATTTGTTTTTATTTGGAAAATTTCCAACTTGTATGATTTTAAAATCTCTCAGCCAATGAGGTCTAGCTTTGAGAGTGTACTCAATGCGCCATTTCCTCTCCGTTTGCCTGACATGGGGCCTTACTTACAAGCCCCTTGCGCCGCCGGTACGTCACTTTTTCCCATGTTAAAAGTGACGCACCGGCGCGCAAAAGGCTTGGAAATAAGCCCCCTAGGAGTTTTGAAGCAAGAAGTTTAGGATTGAACCAACTAGAAAACTTCTATTGCATCATTGCATGGAGCATTGTGCTCCTCACGAAGCCCTGAATGGAACACTGAATCTCAGCTGTCCTAATGTACAACATTTAACCCAGAAGCTTGTAAAAGAGAAGGAAGACTCAGCAGAAAAGTAGATGCCTGTATTATATAATAATTCAAACATGTCTTTAGTCAAAAGAGGGCAAAAACGTTCCCTCCACATAACCCATATGACTGTGCTGTTGATCTTGTACCCAGCACTCCAGTCCATTACAGAAGTTGTATGCCTTAACCATGAAAGAATAGACATTGTGGGAGCAATACTTACAAGAAAACATACACAAAGAGTTTATTAGATACTCCTCTTTTCCAGCAGAGGGACTATCTATTTTAGTCATATACGTAATAGAAAATATATACCATGTGTAGACTCGTGCGAAAAAAATGCCATTAGAGTCAGAAATTGCTATCCACTCACCCTCGTATATGTTCTCTTTAATCAGATAAAATAATCCAAGGTCTTTTCCAAAGTGGGCCTAAGAGAAGCATACAATTTGTGAGGGAAATGAGTGGAAGGGAGCAATTAACATACGCTATGGCTACTAAGAAAACTTAGTAATGCCACTTGGTTTAGGTATGTAATGACCCTGATGAATTTCAGAATTTTGTTAACAATGTTTGTGGGACTTCCTGGACGCATTCATGATTGTTTATTTAGATGATATACTAATCTATGCAAATGATCTTAAAAAGCATCGCAGGCATATACCTGAAATTCTCTCAAGGCTGAAGACGCACTTTTTTTAATATACAGAAGCAGTGAAATCTGTTTTTGAAAAGGATCAGGTCACCTTTTTAGGGTTTTGTATTCCAAAAAATACATTTAAGTGGAGTATGGATCAGGTCGTGGTCAAAGCTGTAGTATAGTGGACAACTCCAACGTCTGTCAAAGAAATACAACAACTTTGAGATTTTGCAGACTTTTACTGCCACTTCATAAAAGACTTTTCCACTATAGTGAAACCCGTATCTGTACAGATTCAGAAATGTCAACCTTTACTTAAGGCCAAAGACAGACAGCCACCATTAACTTTTTAAAGACCACATTACACATCAGGACCTTTTCTAAGAATCTGCAGCTGCCATTTCTAGTAGGGACTGATGCAACAACGTTTACTATTGGTGTGGTACTGTTACAAAGAGTTCCAGAGACTGAGGCAGTGTGTCTGGTGGCTTAGTCTTCAAGAACCCTTTCTAATTCCAAAAGAACTATGGGCCTCATTATGATTGTCGTCAGACGATTGCGCTCGGACGAGCGTCCGACTGCCATCATTGCTGGATAGATACTGGCCGACATGGAGTTGGTGGTTCCCCCACCAAATTACGAACTGACCGTCGTGCAGGTGGTTGGAAACATGCAGTTTTCTAATGCAGCTTGTGCAGCGGCCCAGAGAAGGGCCACAGCACAAGCCACGATAGAAATAGGCATGTTTTAAACATACATGCACCGTGTGCCAGGCAACAGGAGGTGCATGGCACAGGGTCCATGGATGTTTGGGGGGCACCACATGTGCCCCCCACGTTCCATAGCAGAGGCCAACAAGGGACGAGGACCCTGCTAGGGGCCCCCAAAGCCCCTTTCTGTCTGCCTGTACATGGCGGTCGGACCGCCATGTACAGTCCGAGGGAAATGGACATCATAAACCCTACGGCGGTACCATTGTAGGGATTACAGTCCAACCGCTGCCCCGACGGGATCCTTGAGCCCTTCGGAAAAGCAGTGGTCTGTCCCTACTTCCAATGCCTCTGACCGCCGGATCATAATCCAGCAGTGGGATGGCTTCTATGGATGGCGGTGGGACTGCCACCAACAGGCTGTCGGTGGAGGTCGCAGTGCCATCATATTGAGGCCCTTTATATGGTGACACTATTTCGAAGGGGCATTATGGGAGGTCAATGTATGGACGGACCATACAAATATGCTGTATTTAAAGTTAATGAAGCAACAAAATTCGAGACATGAGAGATGCCTCTTGTTTGTCTCAATATTCCACTATAAATCCCATGTAGACCAGGCACTTAACACAGCAAGGTAGATGCTCTTTCCAGATAAGAAAAACGTGAGGAACTGTTGCCTGCTCGTATTAGTTTATCAGTTATCTCAAAATATTCTGATTTAATCAAATTTATTTTAGGTGAAGTACAAGCCGGACAAAAAAAGATCAATGGAGGACAATGGTTACAAAATAAGTTAAGAGACTGAAAGAGAGGATGACTTCTGTTGTTTCAAAAAGATGCCCTATATTTGCCTCATCCAGATTTCCAAGAAAAAGTCATGTAATGGTGCCATAATTCACCTATTATAAGGCACCCATGGCGAATAAAGATGAATGATCTATTACAAAGACTTGTTTGGTGGCCTGCTATGCCCAATTCTGTTCAATGATATATCAATCAGCGTTCAGTGTGTGCTCAGGATACAACAGAGAAAGCCACACCCATGGGATTATTGTAACCTCTTCCACTGTCCTCAAAACCTTGGCTAAGAATTTCCATGGATTTTGTTGGTGAACTCCTTATGTCACAAGGGTTTAACACATTGTTAGTAGCGGTAGATTATATCACCAAAATTGGACATCTTCCCCACGGCCACGTCTTTGAATTCCACGGATTACCAGAAATTATTCATCACTTGGCATTCTGTACCCTTACTTTTTCTGTTTTGTTTGTATCAGTTCCTTAACTCTTCAGACCCTTTGCCCTTCCTCCCTGTGCATTTTCAATTCTTTCTTCGGTTTTCCAAAACAAATAAGTATGAGACGAAGTATCACATACATATTACAACACTCCTGCATGTGTTAAGAATGAGCTTGAAAAAGAAAACAAAACATTAGAAGACATTTGTACATACAATGATACCAACATGAATATTCATAGTAAAGCAACCAAATCAAAACAGGACTACATAGGTATCCTCTACAACATAGACACTCCAACACACCTACTGATGACAGTTACTCTATGCCAATGTGTAAAAAAGTCAGCAAACAACATTTAAATCTGAAAAGAAAAAGAAGCACCCCTAGTACCACCCCCACGGACCAGTCACATTTCCCCGCCATTCCATCCTTCCCAAGCAAATGGAATGTCAGTAAATGTGACAGCATGAAGCATGTGATTGTGGTTCAGATAACTCTGGCCCAGATGTACGACCCTTTTTTGCGCTCGCAAATGGGAGATCGAAGTTTCATTTTTCTTTTTTAAATGCATCCCGTTTTTCTTCAAGGAAAACGGGCTGCATTAAAAAAAAAAACAGCTTTATTTAAAAAGCAGTAACAGACATCGTGGTCTGCTGACCCCAGCAGGCCACCATCCCTGGGAGTGCTAGCCATTCCCAATGGGGTCGCAAATTGCGCTTGCCTCATGAATATTAATGAGGCATGGAATTTGAGACCCTATTGGGAATCGCAAACAGTGTCTGAGACACTGTTGTACATTCACTTTTGCGAGTCGCAACTTGCGAGTCGCAATACGACATAATTTGCGACTTGCAAAAGTGAATGGTCGTATATCTGGCCCTCGGTGTATGCCAATATCAGCGAGTAGGAGTGATGGCCCTTCCCCGTGAAGTTGACAATAAAAAATAACTCCCAGACATGGTCCTGTCCAGCTCAATTCAGGAAACTATCCCATACCTCATTGAATTGTGCCAGTGTATCATGCAGTGTAAACATTTATTTCTCAAAGGACGCCGTTTTACTCATCTTATCCAACCATTGTTGTTTTCCACAATCCAAACGTACCCACTTTTGTTACCGCGAAGGCTGTGGACAGCTATCTGTTCATTTGAGTGATCAGCGGTACGAGGTCAGAGGTATTGTGTAAGGGGGTCAACGGTGCTCAGAGCACGCCCCTCAGCCCAGGTTTCTGGCTAACTAAGTTCCATATTTGTTGCCAATACTGCCGTAATCCTGGGCATTCTCTCCAGGTTCCAGCCTGCATCCCCAACACTTTGAATGTGGGCAACACTTTGTCTTGTATAGCTTTTCAGGTGACCACTGCCAGCAACAGTGAATCGTAAAATAGCTGGATTTCAGTCCTACTTCCCTCAGCTTCTTGTAATGCTCAGTCATTAATGTGGCCCAGTCATCCTTCAGAAACTGTGTGTGCAGTAGGGCTTCCCACCAGGTCCGTAAGAAGAGGAAGTTGGTTTGGAATACGTTTTGTCAATCAGAATAGAGTATACACCAGAGACAGTTTCCCAGACTCTTTCCAAGTTAGTAGATACTGAAGGATCGGTGTGCACGGCAATGCCAAGGCCGTCGTATTCAGAACTGTCCTCAGAGCATGGGGGAGTGTGTATGGCACCATTGTTGTGAGGGAGGGAAGTAAATGTGTGAGAGACCCAGGTCCATAAAAGATTTAAGAGATCCGTCCTGCAGCGTGTCCTCCAGTAGAGTAATTTTGCACTCTTTCCAGATTGACCAATTAGGTTCAGCCCCTCCAATCGAAATACTATTGCTATTGTTGCGCCACAGCGTTGCCTTACCATGTAAGAGTTGGTGAATCTATAGCAGTTTGTGTGCATGGTGCCATGCATATAGCGAAGTACGGATCCTAGAATTGTCTGATTGGGGGGGGTGATTGACACGTGTAATATATGGACATCTTTTCAGCGTCTGAAAACATTAAGACCTTCTTATCAGCATCATTCTGCTCTTGCCATAGGTGCAGGATGAGAAAAAGTGATTGGGAGTGGTGCAGCCAGGTACAAAACCCACCTCTCTTGGATGGACGAGAGTAGGGATACATTTTCCAAGTCTATTGGCAAGTACATTTGTAAGAATTTTGACATCAGTGTTGATAAGTGATATGGGCCTGTAACTTGGGCCTTCAAGCATATCTTTTACACGCTTCAGGATCAAAGAAATACTGGCTCTATCGAACCTTTCAGGAATGTGCCCCAGCCTCAATGCTTCCCCAAAAACTGATGTTAACAGTGGGACTATCAAGTGTTTAATGCTTTTGTGAAATTATGTGAGGTACCGTCCTCTCGAGTGATTTGCCTACTGCCGTACAATCTATAGTATTCTGAAATGTCAGGTCCCTCTGTGCGCAGTCAGTTTCGGTATGGGCAAGCCTTTCATGAAAACACTTCGGGGCATATTAGCAAGAACGGCGTTAAAATTATCGCTGCTTTAGCGGCAGGAAACTGCAGCTAAAGCGGCGATAATGGGCTTGATAATATGCCCTTGAGAATTCCAATAGAAGCCCAGGATCACAGCAGAACATGGGCTTCTATTGGTATTCTCAAGGGCATATTATCAAGCCCATTATCGCCGCTTTAGCGGCAGTTTCCTGCCGCTAAAGCGGCGATAATTTTAACGCCGTTCTTGCTAATATGCCCCTTCCACTTCTAGAGTATTCTGCCCATCCGAGGTATAGAGTGTGGTGTAATACGCCTGAAGTTCTGCAAGTATGTCTAAGAGATTACTAAACAGATTTGACGTTTGTTCCACAGTGCCAGCATGGTTCCGTCAGAGTCCAGTTGCTTAATTGGTGCGCTATCAGTCTTCCCGACTTTGCCCTCCTCTCGCAGTGCCATTGGCAAAGTTGGAAAAGTGATTCCTCAGCCTGGAGTATATGTAGTGCATTCATGTCATATTTTGCTTTAGATAAGGCAAAGAGGGGCAGCTTGTGTTTGGGATTGTGCATAGACAGCTGTGAGTGTTTGAATAAGGGCTTGCAGGTGTTTTTGCAACCAGTGGACGTCTTGTTTGGACAATGCTGAGTCCCTCATTAATTCCCCCTGAGCTAAGCTATTCCCGCTCCCTCAACGTCTAAGAATACATTGCTGTTCCAGCATTAGTATCTAAGCATTGCTGAAGGTAAAAGCAGAGACATTCTTTGGCCTTGGGCTCCCTACAGCTAGCAACGTTCATTGCCATGGGATGTGAGGTGGTTTGATTGTTTGGAGGTCCAGCTCAACCTCTCTCAAGTCATGGAACAAGCGTGGAGAGGTGCACTCCCAAAGTGTCTTTTCCAATAAGTGGGACTGACCAATTCCTTTATGTAAGGCAATCCTTTATTTTACACGTCATCAAACTACATGAGCTCCAGCCAACGCGTTTCGTTCATTAAGGAATGAACTTCTTCAGGGCATTGATGGCTTGGTAGTGGATGGAGAGCCGTGGTCCCTGGTTCCCCAAAGTTGAAATATTATAGGATGAAGAGCTTGAAGTATAAACTGCTCTATGTTGTAATCCACGTTGAAGCGAGTATCTCAGGTGCATGCTAATGCGTCCTGTGATGGCCTCCTTGATAAGGGCCTGGCTGCGTGAACCTTATGCGCTGCACGTTCCTTCTCAGTTTGTCAGTGCGGGACTCTCTCAAGTCATGGTCGCGCTAAGTTGGGAACCACTAAGAAGCAGTCAATTCTTGTTCACGTACCATGGAGACAGGAGGTGAATGTGTAGTCCCGGTCATACGGATGCAAGGTTCAATCAGTGCGTTGTCATGAATGATGTCATGTACTGTGCACCTGTCCCTGTCATGTTTTATGTTGAGCTTTCCTATCTATCCAGGATGGAGTCAATGGTCACATTCCACTCCCCTCCCATGAGCACTTTAGTTTTGCCGAAGAAGACAAGGAGCCGTGCTATGCGGACATGGAAGTCAGATTTGTCCCCCACAGGGATATATACTGATCCCACTACCAAATACATGTCTTGAATTTTGAGTTTGATGAAAATATACCTGCCTCACAGATCTGTCCTCTCCTTCAGTACCTTTAAGGGTAAAGGCTTATGAATGAGTATAGCCACCCACATTTCCTATGGCTAAGAGGGGAGTCCTCACAAATCGTACGACTTTCATCATTGTGTGCGAGAAACACCTTTCCGACCCAGTCTCTACATAGATTCCTGCCTTTCCCTGCTGTCAAATGTGTTTCCTGCAGGAGGGCTATGTCTGGGTGCCTTGTTTCAGGAAGGAAAGGATGTTTTTACATTTTATATAATGAGTCAGTCTGTTGACATTGAGAGAGGAGATGCACAGTGGTAACATGATGGGCATAGTCATATTGTACATCAGGAAGCACCTAAGTGGTAAGACAATGCAACCCAACAGGCTTAACTTAGAGGAAATGTGAAAAGCATTTATGCAGAACACAAACTGTAATATAGTGAAAACACAACACAAGAAAAACCCCAAACTAATTTAGAAAAATGGAATAAATTCTAATAAATTATTTGACGCCCAAACAACAAAATCCAACCAGTAGAACCGGAGTTAGGAGTTTTTTTAGTGAAAACGATTGCCTAAAGGATCAAAGAGCCAACCGCAGACATCTATTCATGTGAGACCGAGTCAAAGTCAAAAGTTAAGGCTGACCACGATAGAGCGTGGTTCGGATACAAGAAGTGGATTGGGCCCAATGAACGCTTACCTTCAGACTTAGAAATAATCTTGAAGAAAATGTTCTGAGAAGGTAAAGTTCAGCGGGGCAAGGCTGCAGAAGGTGTCCAAGGAGGGAGCTTCATCACCAGATGGCTTTGGGTCGAAGTCGCGGTGAAGATTCCTACATTCGACTTAGTCACCAAAATGGAAGTAGAAAATCTCCAGCGGGACAAGGCAGAGGGTTTGTAGTAAACTGGTCTTTTTGCAGATGTCCCCCCTACTTTTTTCTGCTAGATGCTGTGGTAATTCATTTGAAAGTGTGTTGGGTCCTGCTAAACAGGCCCGACACCAGTGCTCTTTCCCTTAAACTGTAAATGTGAATTGGTACACCCAAATGGCAAGTGCTTTTACACCCTTGTAAGGCCCTAGTATATGGTACCAATGGTACCCAGGGCAGCAATGTAAAAGGGGTACTAGGGCTGCAGTACTCATTGTGCCACCCTGAGTGACCCAAGTAAAACCGAAGTCTGCAGGTCTGCCATGTCAGCCCTGCATGAGCAGCTTGTCTGCTCGAGCTCGACCCTGCACACACCATGTGTGACAGGGTCACCTCACTGCATCTAATATATGTCAGTCACCCTTAAGGCAGGCTTCCTATAGCCCAGGAGGCAAGGTGCATTATATTATATGTGTGGGAATATATGAGCAAGAATATATTGCTCTGTGGTAGAATTCTAAAAGTAATTCTACCGCAAATGACTGGAGGGCCATCGAATAACATGGGCTAGCATATGGGCATATGTCCAGCTACATGATGGCCCGGCCGATTTCTTTAATGTTTGGTGTCAAACACTGTGCTTTTTAACCCCCCGACACAATGGTGGTGTTGAATTTAAACAGCATGTACCTAGGTGGCACTTTAGACAGTGTCCACTAAGTTAACCCAGTGTTCTCGTGCTTTGGCAGACTTTTTCGAAGGTTTGCCGCCAAGACAGAAGCCTGACCTCATGCTTCGGACTGTGTGCTGCTCCCAGAGACCAGAGGTAAAGACCTGTGTGAGCAGGAGGTGGCACCTCTGCCCACATAGGATGGCTAGTTTTGTAGCGCCACTGGGCCCATTTACTTTGTCTCACCTTATCTCCTAACTCTATACCTCAAATCCATTTACTTAGCCCTTCCATGGATCTTGAATCACGCTGAGAGGGGTCGGATATAAGGGATCTAATCCAGCTATCCAATGAGGACCAGGAATTGGGAAACTGGCCTACAAATTTGTAATTAGATTGATATATGCAACCCTCAGAACTAAGCTATAAAAGTAAAGTATTATCACTGCTGGACCAAATCTCCTGAAAAAGTTCAGTCAGACTAAAATCATGCAAACCAATAATTAAGTTAGAGCTCTACAGAATAGTAACATTCGAATCTGCAGATCAGAGATCTCTCTATTAGAATTCCCATCCCTCATTAATTCTCAACTGGAATGCACAATCAATTATTGGAGACGAATCATACAGAGAGACAGAAATAGGTTGAGGATGGTTAGGTGTTATCTCTAAATTTAAGAAGAGTAAATACATCAATATCAGGCATTTATATTTGGGAATGCAGAATAATCAAATTTAGTTCTGTTGGGCCATCAATTACCAAAGCTCTGGGAGAGTTCAGGAAAGGCCGTAACCCATATCAGCTCAAAGGTTCTCTCCCATGAGAGAAAGGAGTATGGGAATAGCGCACACAGGGGCATATTCTCAAGGAGTTATCGCCGATTTATCGTCACTTTAGCGCCGCAAAAGTGGCGATAGATTTATCGCCCCATTCACAAGCTGCTGCAAACTGCCGACATCGCCAGTTTTCCTGCGATAGCAACCGCAAAAAACATCGCCACGGATGAGTGCGACAACTAACGCTAATGATATGCAGAGTAGGCGTTCCCGTGCAAAAACACACGAAAACACCACTTCGCGAGATTCTCAACGACCAGTCAGATCTGTGATGCGAACCAAGAACAGGCGATAAGGCATGTTAGCAGCAGGGATTTAACACCTGCCTTTTGCTGGTGTTAAGCAGGACGACTACCTGCAGTATGAAAGGGAGCCCAGCCCAGAGCCACATCTGAAGACCAACAGATGCCATGGAGCTACTGAGCATGCAGCTCGGAGAACCAAGAGGGCCACAACACCCACCGCCACCGCCACCACTCCCAGCCCCCCCCCCCCAGACCACCCCCCTCTCCCGGATTACCACCTAGGTAGTGCAGGACAGTGGACGACCTTAAAACGCACCAGCCCCAGAGACTCAACGCCAGAGGAAGCCATTGGCCAACACAGGCTCAAAAGGACAACCATCCTCCGCATCCTGACCCACATTGCCCACAGGCTGACGGTACCAACACAGCGGATAACCTACATCCCCCCGCAGACAAAGCTGCTGGCTGTGCTGCACCTGTTGGCCCCTGGTACCTCCCAACCAACAACTGCCAGAGTTGGAGGAGTCTCACAGCCTGCCCCATCAAACTCCCTCACACATGTCATGGATGCCTGTCCACAAAAGCAACGGCGGGCCCCTGTATCCGCACCACACGATAGTTCCAATTCGTTGTGTACCTGCGCAACCAACCGCAACGCCAGCCGTGCTAGACGCCTCCGTGCCCCAGACCCAAGATCGTAGTAACCGAAATGTGGGTGCGCCAGGTCATGAAGTCCAGTATCCAACAGTAGTGTAAAAACAGAATTTTATTACAAATACACAAACAAACAAAATGAAAAGCTCAGCCAACGCGGAACGTCAACAGGGCAACGTGTCTTCAGAAACCTGTGGGAGAAATGGGGACAATGG
Organism: Calotriton arnoldi; assembly: GCA_963921515.1. NCBI lineage: Eukaryota > Metazoa > Chordata > Amphibia > Caudata > Salamandridae > Calotriton > Calotriton arnoldi. Next base: position 541,690 of record CAWUFW010002066.1, read on the forward strand.
TCAAACTCCTGTATAGTCACATGCCTAATCTGGTACAGTGTACTGCACTTGGACAAACCGGAATGCTCACAGGCATGATAAATCATGCATGAGAAGACCGTAACAGAAGTTCGTGTGGCCGTAACCGTCGTAGGAATGAAGAGGAAGGTGACGACCACACGAACTGCTGTTACGGTCACATCATGCAGGACTCATCATACCTGAAACCATCACGGTGTGTCAGCTCGATACCCCTGCCCCTCACTCCCCCCACACTGCGCAGGAACATCTTGAGACCACGCAAGGGAACTACGCCATAGCTGGCATCACGCACGTGTTGGGGGCAATTCACAGCACACGTGTACGACTTGTGCCCCCTGCCGACACTGCACACAATCACAGCAACAGCAACCACACGCATGCCATCAATGTGCAAAAGTGGACCACCGTGGCCTGTCCACCAATGTCGTTGCAAACTCCCCAGGCAGTGTGCATGATTCCCACATGTCCGCAAGTCTGCCACCAACCAGCACTTTGAGGATGGCCCCCATGGAAATGCACTGCCCATCGGCAAGTACCAACTGAACACACCACACACCTCAACTCCACAATCCCCCAACTCACAACTGTGGGAATGCACACGTCACAAATCCACCACCAAAGTGACTACTGCGTGTGTCTCAGTCTCTGCCACAACCTGTCCATAGACCTACACACACGTGGCCGACCACCTTCAACGGGCACATTCACACTGGAGACGAGGTGGCTACATTCCAAACCAACCCGCGCACATCACGTAATCGCATGCAGGGTCGTGTCAGCCAGGGCGGCGCCCCCCACCCAGCCACGAGTCCGCCGCCGTGACCGGTGGTGCCTGCGTGATCCTGTGCGCCTGCTGCACCCCAGCCCTGGTCCCCAGACCGGTCCTCCGCCCAGTGATGACTGGCCGCCCCTGTGCACCCAGGCCTCAATGCTCACCTGCCGCCACCGGCGTGTCTCCAAGAGGGCCCACCACGTACCGGTGCATCCTCCTCAGCCGATTGCTGGATTCCGCGCCACAGGCCCCCAGCGCACCCTGCGGCACCGCACCACGGAGTCCTGTGTGTGCTGACTGCTGCCTTCGGCGTGCACTACGGTCCAGCAGGGCTCACAATTCAAATTGAACCACGATTAGCAGGATGGCTCATCGAGGCCTACGCATCATCGCAGGCTGCACACCCGCTCAGCTCTTCAGGTGCCACTAACCCTGTGCAACGCAAGTCATCGTCACGTGGCGGTAGGCCCCTGCCAGCCGCAGTGCAGCGGGTGCCACTAACCCTGTACAACACAAGTCATCGTCACGTGGCGGTAGGCCCCTGCCAGCCGCAGTGCAGCGGGTGCCACTAACCCTGTGCAACGCAAGTCATCGTCACGTGGCGGTATGCCCCTGCCAGCTGCAGTGCAGTGGGTGTCACTAACCCTGTGCAACGCAAGTCATCGTCACGTGGCGGTAGGCCCGTGCCGGTCGCAGTGCATCGGGTTGTACTAACCCAGTGCGCCACAAGTCATGGACCCTTCATGATTGAGTCTCGTGGTGCGGACGCCATCATGTCATCTCCGGCAGTGGGGAATGTGATGTGCTAGGCCCCTTTTATTGGCAGGGTCACATGTCCTGTGGCGCCTGTGCTGGGTGGGTGTGGTGTGGGTGTTAACCAGCCCTCAGGGAGTGGCTGTGGCATGCTGACAACTAGACCAGTGATCAGCAGATCACTACAGGGAAGACCTGGGACATGTAGCTTTGTCCCCCCCCCCTCTGAGCGTAAGCGGAGTGGACTGGCCTGGCGTATGGCAGGCCAGCGTAGGGGTGGGAACAATGACCCCGGGGCTCTGGGCGTGCTTCAGTTCTGGGCTGGACAAGGAAGTAACTGATGCTTGTGTCTCTGTTGTAGTGTCTACGCCACCCGGACCGCAATCAGCAATGCTGCACCCTGTGACTCAAGTCCCACGACATGAGCAACATGGACGTAAGGGGGAATCACTGACCCTACATTCATCCAACCTTTCATACTTGAATGATCAAAGACATGAAACATCTGTGCGATTCTGAATGTTTAATTCACATCCAGTGGAGTGTTGCAGCTGGAGCAGTACAGGGCCATGCAAACCCCACTTCACATTATTGGCCCGTGGAGGGCCAGCCAGGGTCCTTCAGGGAATGACAAGTACATCGGAAGAGGAAGAGTTCAGTCCGCAGTCTGATCGCTGTGTCATTGGTAACCAAACAGAAAGTGGCAGTCCATGTCGAGGTCCAAGGTGAGTGTCATAGAGTGTATCGGGGGACAGTGGAAGGTGATGATGCAAAGGGCAGAACCAAGCAGAAACAGGCCATATGGCGGAGATGAATGCTACTGCCTCCTCCTTACCAGTAAGGTTGATTCACCCGCATCTTCGTCCTCTGATGTCACATGTGCCTCACACGTGGGTGGTGGTGGAATGTCGGCCGCACTGTGTGCCACTGACACATCGGGGGCCGGAGGTGGATTGCCTGCCGCACTGTGTGCCACTGACACCACAGGGGCCGGAGGTGGATTGCCTGCCACACTGTGAGGCACTGACACATCAGGGGGCGGAAATGTGGATGTAGAAGCAGCAGCAGCATTCATCTGCGCAAGGCCTTGAGGCAGCAATGCCATGACGATGTGCTGCAGGGCATGGAAGGTCCCAGCCACAACTCGCTGGTGTGAAGCCGTGGCAGCCATTCTTTCCGCTGTCATCCGCTCCATGTTCTCCATGAGCCCCAGCATCTGTCCCAACTCCCGGCTGACATCGCTGGAGCCACTCTGACTGGACAGTTGTTCTTGTCTCAGTATCATGACTCCAGCGATGTCAGCCATGGATCGTTGGAGAGCATGGAGCGGACTGTGGGTGTCCGTTAGGGACTGTAAGTGGTCCCTGATGGGAATCAGACACCCATGTATGGCATCAAGTTTGGCTGCCATGAGGTCGAACCCCACCCGCACCTGATCAGCCATCTTCTCCTGGACCTCTAACACACGGCGTTGGAAGGCCAGGTGTTGTTCGTGGGGGTCCTGGGAGACAGCCGGGGTGGTAGGTGCTTCCTGCTGTGTGGTCTGTGCAGGGGTGGGGTCTCCTCGATGCAGCTGGGCTGCCCTGCTTCTGGAGGTGGGGTGCCGAAGCTGTCAATGAGGATTTGGAGGGCTTCAGTGTCGATGTTGGATGTTCTCATCGTCATCAGTGAAGAGTTGTTGGGGCTGCTCTGCAGGAGGTGTTGGTGCTCCCTCTGCAATGTGAAGGGGAGATGCAGTATTACATTGTGTTCACAGGTATGTTGACGCATTGTACGAGTTCACATACAGACTGCATGACAATGTACATTGTGACTGTTTAGGAGGAGCTGCCTATTTGATGCAGGACAGTGGACATTTCGACAACATCACGGATATGTTTTTGTACTTGTACATTGACATCTCACATTTCCCTCATATGCCAAATGTGATTGGCCAGTTTCTACACACAAGCAGCACCTGTTGTGTCCTTTGTCCTGTTGTAAACGTGTTGCAGTTTGTACCACATTGTTGTCAATGCTGATGTGCTCTGAATGTCATGTGTGTGTGCTGCATTTTGGGAGAGTCGCCCCTGCAGCTCTGATTTTGCTGCACCTTGTCCCTTTCAGGTGGTGTGCCTTTGACTTCTGTGCCCATACAGTGCTGAGATGTTGCAGTCTTGGGTGAATTTGGGTCTTGGTGGGAGTTGGGACTCTGGGGCATGGTTTGTCCGCAGATGTGTTGTTGACGTCAGGGGTTGTTTGTGCAGGTGGATGTGTCAGAGTGTGAGCTTCTCCTTTACGGATGTGGTCCACACTCAGCCACCTCAGTGTGGTTGCGTGCACCATGTCATGATGATCGGACTGCAGCCATGCTAATCGTCATGCAGTGTCACTTGCATTGTCAGTGTGGCTCACGGACCCGCAGCTTTGCTGGGTTCAGCAGATGTGCATGGGTTGGTTGTGAGATAAGTGATGTGTGGGCAGGCCTCCTCTGGGCACATAGTCGATGGGGGCCTACGTGCTGTTTCTATGTGTGCTGCAGTGTGCCAAGGGGATCAGGGACATGATCCAGAGTCATTGTGGGTGTGCACTGTGATCCACTTGATTGTGCATGTGTGCCATTGTGCCCATCTCTGACCAGGCCGGCAAAGGAGCAGTAGTTCAGCTGGAGTGTATCAAGGACTCCAGATACTGCGCAGTCTGCTGCCTCTTAACTTACATGGCATTACAACCAACCGGGAAAGGCCCCCTGTTCAAGCATAGAGATGGGAACCTCTTAAGTAAATTTCAGTTCAAAGCAGTGATGTGCCAAGCCCTGAGTAGAGCGGGGCTCCCACTGGCCTCCTTTGGCTCTCATTCATTTAGGATTGGGGAAGCGACCACAGCTGGAATGGGTGGCGGGTCACTCATTTTTTCACTGATGCATTCATGGTTGCAGCGAGGAGGCCATAAGCAGATGGGCAAGCCGGTCAACACATGCGTCTGATGGTGGGGTCGTCCCTGGATGAGATGGGACCAGCTGCCAGCGGTACTCGAGGAGCTACAGGCCGACACAGCCTGGAATCCAGACGTCTTGATAATACACCTTGGCGGGAACAACCTGGCCTGGGACCATCCAGACAGACCTAACAGATGCAGCACTGGGCTTCGGTAGCACCACCATCATATGGTCCGAGTTGATCAGCAGGCTGCTGTGGCGAGGGGCACAGTCACATAAGGCGGTGGAAAACTCAAAAAGGAAGCTGAATATCGCGGTAAGCAAGTTTTGCAAGACCAGTGGCCTGGAGAGCCTCAATCATGGCCTCATTCACCCGGCCGCCCTGAGCTTTATGGGCAGGACAGGCTTCACCTGTCAGAGGAAGGGATGCATGTGTTTTGTAACAACCTGTGGGGCGCAATGGCGTTAGCAGGCTGCAACTAAAAACAAAATAAAAAATGACAGCACGTGGGGCACAGGATGACGTGAGCCTCCCTGACGGCGTGGCGGATAAGAGGGGTATAATGGTTGGTTATGGAGGCACACCGACTTGGCGGTGTGTAGCAGGAGGGCCACTCACTTTGGGATGCCTTACGGCAGGGTGAGTAGGCCTGACAAAAGGGGGTAGCAAACCGAGATGGTGCTAGCAGCCCAGACCCCGCCAGATGGCAGGGCACAAAAGAGACTAGCAAGGTAGCGAGTCAGGGCCTAACTCCAGGGAGAGGCTACCCCGCACACGCAAAGGAGCGTGGAAACCAACAGAACAATTTTTGACCCCAAAAGTGGCAAGAAAGGAGATACGCCTGCAAAAGAGTGGAATAACAAACTGTCAGGGTTATTTATGACTCTATGATGTGCAAATAACTTATGACAAACAAATGATTTATGACAAGCAACTCAAATGTTTTATGACGCCCAATTTATGACTGTTCATGATAATGATTTATGACCTTGGCCACAAAACTATGACCAGGGGATTGTGAGAAAAAGATGAGTATGCATATAATGGTAATAAAACTGCGGCCAACATCGACCACAAAAATACAACGCATGTTGGCAGTCTTTTTGGAAATACATTTGTAAGAAAGTTTGCATGCCACCCTGGAGTGGGCACAGTGTGGGTGTTATTGCAGAGGCCGCCCCCGAAGGCGGACTGTGGGTCGGTGCCATAACGGACGCCGGAGACCCAGAAGGATCCCGTTTGGGCCACAAAGCAGGAGGGGGCTTCCTTCTTCATGCCGAAACTCGTGCCCGAGAGGCTCCGAGCCACCTGGCCAATGGGGGGGCCAGATGATTTTTGAGCCCCTCCCAATGTTGAGCAACTGCCTTCACTGGCAGGAAAATTGCGGGGGGATTATAAGGCGCTGCTCCCCATCCTGCAAATCATTATTGCATTGTGGAGCTGGGGAGCGCCACAGCAAGAATTTCAAGTCCCACCCACCAACACCTAGAGAACAGCAGTGTCGCAATGCTGGTGGATAAGAGGGATGCAATAGTTGGTTATGGAGGTACACCGACTTGGCGGTGTGTAAAAGGAGGGCCACTCACTTTGTGATGCCTTACGGCAGGGTGAGTAGGCCTGACAAAAGGGGGTAGCAAACCGAGATGGCGCTCGCAGTTCAGACCCCGCCAGACGGCAGGGCACAAAAGAGACTAGCAAGGTAGCAAGTTGGGTTCTAACTCCGGGGAGAGCCTACCGCCCACACGCTAAGGGGCGTTGAAGCCAACAGAACAATTTTTGACCCCAAAAGTGGCAAGAAAGGAGATACGCCTACAAAAGAGCGGAATAATGAACTATCAGGGTGATTTACGACTCTATGATGTGCAAATGATTTATGACAAACAAATGATTTATGACAAGCAACGCAAATGATTTATGACACCCAATTTATGACTGTTCATGATAATGATTTATGACCCTGGCCATAACACTATGACCAGGGGATTGTGAGAAAAAGATGAGTATGCATATAATGGTAATAAAACTGCGGCCAACATCGACCACAAAACCGCAACGCGTGTTGGCCGTCTTTTTGGAAATACATATGTAAGAAAGTTTGCATGCCACACTGGAGTGGGCGCAGTGCAGGTGTTATGATTTGTACTCTATTAGTCTCAGTGTGCTTTGTATTTCTTTATTTCAAGATATCCAAGCAGTGGTTCTAATATGATCTTGGTTGCTGTGGGCGCAATTTGGAACCAGTGTCTTTGGTGTAATTTCGGTTCCCACATTTCTCCCCGAGTGCCTAACCTACATGTCAATATTGAGTGTCTAGGTTGGAACATACATAGGATTGGGACTGTTGGTTATATTCTTCTTGGGGATTACATCTTACCTTAAATACCATCACCTATCAGTGGCACATTACACAGCCTAGTGGGTGCCAATCTGCCACTAGTTACCAATGCAGGCATCCAACCCCTGCTATGCATATCATTTGGATGTGTGCAGTGGTTTTCCCCTCATTTTTATAGGAAATTTATCTCCTATACTTTCCTATATATTTTTATTTTTACTTAAAAATTGTGATTTTAAAATGGTGCCTTTTTGCTTCTTCAAAAAAGGCAGCTACAAGATCCCAATTTTCATTCAAATTGTGAATGTATTGCAGCAAATCCATTCATTTTGCTTTCAGCCCACTTTCCCATTCTTCTGGTTGCCTCAAACACTTACATGGGGTTGGCCACTCTCATGCCTCCTGCCCATTGCTATAGACATTTTTATCCACAGCACGAAAATCATGAATATTTTTAAAAATTGTGATTTTCAAGATGACAGAAAATGTGAATTCCCTTCCTCATCCATTCATATTTAAGAAAAAATTCAAATGCGGATTGATGGGTTCATGGTTTTTCTGAATTGTAACTTTAAATAAAAGAGATATACAAAAGTGCTAATCATGTTCGGAAACTAATTTAAATGCTTGTATCTCAAAACGTAACTAATCATATTTACACCAAACCAGCATAAACATACTTTTTAAATACATTCCAAGTTTGGCGTGAATCTGTTTTCCTGTATGCATGAACAAGGTTTTCTACAGCAGTTAAAAAAGGGGAAAACACAACTTTTTTGAGCCCCCATAACTTTTGTTCTCCTGCACGAATCTTCACAAAAATTGTTACGACAGAGCTTGACTGACTATACACTGATTGCCAATTTTGGTGCAAACCAAGTCATGGGTAAAAGGCATAGGAAGATCAGAAATTACGTTGTTTCAGTAGAAAAGTTGCAAGAAAATGCACTGTCTTAGGGCCTGATTCACAGAACTAACTTACGTCAAAAACGTAAACGTAAACGTAAACGTAAAGTTAGTACTTTTTAGGTATTCACAGAATACACTTACTCATTTTGGTATTCACAGAATGAACTTACTCATTTCGGTATTCACAGAAGTTAGTAGTCCTAACTTTAGGACTCCTAAATGCCTTCTGTGAATACCGAAAGTCTTAAAGTTAGGATTTTTACTTAACTTTACTACTCCTAAACTGAGAAAAATCCTAACTTTCAGACTTTCGGTATTCACAGAAGGCATTTAGGAGTCCTAAAGTTAGGACTACTAACTTCTGTGAATACCGAAATGAGTAAGTTCATTCTGTGAATACCAAAATGAGTAAGTGTATTCTGTGAATACCTAAAAGTACTAACTTTACGTTTACGTTTACGTTTACGTTTTTGGCGTAAGTTAGTTCTGTGAATCATGCCCTACATGTTTATTGTTAGACCTTGAAATATGAAACATTTCTGCTTTGTTTTCATGGACCTTTGTTATTGGAGAGACCCTTTACTGGAAACATATGACAATGAAGATTTGAAACATCTATCATAAACGTCCAGTGTATAATGTTCAGGCTAAATTAGAATGTGGATGGCTTTCTCATTACTTACTTTAACATGACACCGTGGGCTTTCTTGTAGATTTTCTCCAAGGTATGGGTCTACGTTATCATATAGGTCCTTAAGACATCATGATTTGATGATTTTCCATTTTGTTGCTTATCCAACTTACTTCATTCTCCTTTGTATATGGACAGCCTGGGTCGTTGGTCTATTCAATCCTACTGAGATTACATGAGCATGTGTGATCTATTGTGTAGCTCTGAGGTATGCATGCTAGGTCATGTGCCCCTCTCTCAGTGCAGTCATATTGCAGGGAACTTCTCTGGCAATGGGTCCCCTGAAGATCCTCCCTTTCAAAGCACTGTTTTCTGATGGCACATCTTTTTAATGCCAAGAACCTTAAATGGCAAAAACCATGGAAAAATGTGCTCCTTATGTGTCAAAGACATAGGGCCATATCAGCCTGCAGCATCATAGCTCTGAGGCTCCATAGCTCTATTAGGGCCCAGCCATGCATCTCTCTTCTCTACTGCCTATTGTTTTGACCTTGTTGGCTGCAGTTTTCTGGGTCTCGAGGGCTCAATGCAATGTCTACAGTCATAAATGAACACCCAGCATCCAATGGATGTCTATTTTCAACCCTGCTGCTTTGAAACCACTTTAGACACAGAAGACATCCACCTGGAGTCATAGACCTCTTTAATGGTAGTGTATCAATTCCCACTCCCTCTTGATGTTGAGGTGCTATTCTCACTCAGGGAGCCTTCTGAGGAACCTTTGAAGTATTAAAGTGGGGACAAAGAAAAGTTGGTTAGGAGCAGAATTCCTCCATGGGCCCTTTGTCTTACTGGCACTCACCTGTCACATGTCACACTCTCAAGAATTCTACTCCCTGGACCAGTAAACGTTGTTCTAACAATTCTTAATTTGCTTAATATCTGTGGAGAAAAAAACTTTTCTTTAATTGAGAAATCGACCAAAAATTGAAAACACCATGGAAACAGATGAAAATTCCACATTGGGCAATTCCGGCTATCATTTTATAAGAAGAACTGCATGAATAAAATGCAACATCAACCTTAATCAAATTATCTGTGATGTACTGTAAAACTCATGGCACAGCTAAAATGACAGAAAACAATTCTCTTAAGTGAAATATTCTGTGAAAAAGAATGCAGAACAGGGCCTTGTATTCAAGGTTCCTTACAGCTGGATTGGTAAAGAAGTGTCACAGTGCTACATTTAGCTCCATTTGTTATCAGTACTACTCCATGAGTTGGAGTCAAGTAATTGTGCTTCAGGTAGTCCCCAGAGGTCGAAAAGAAGGGAGATGTCCAGACACTCTGGGAAGAAGGATTTCAGAAACAGTTTCAGGCCAGCATTTGAGGCTTCTGTCTGTGCCTGTCCATTTCTTCTTAGCACAACCTTCCTACCTAGCGAAGATGGAAATTCCAGTAGCGCTATTAAAGCAGATAATCCTCCTACATACTAACACTTGGGTTCAAGTAAAGCTAGGAACCGGCGAATATCTGTCAAGGAGAATACCAACTACAAGGAGATTGAAACAGGGGTGCGTGCTGGCCCCCACGCTTTTTAACCTGTTTATGGCAGATCTTACTTCAGAATTAAACAACAGTACCTCACATGCACCCAGGCTAGGGGGGCTGTCACTCTCTAACCTACTGTATGCTGATGACGTTGTGCTAATTAGCCGAACTCCAATCGGGCTTCGGCACCTGCTAAATACAACTGTCAAACACACAGCTTCTAACTGTTTAACCATCAACCTAGATAAGTCAAAGATCATGCGCTTTAACCCGAAAAAGAACACAACCGGGTTTCACTGGAACTTTGCAGGTGCACCCATGGAAGTCGTGGCGGAATACAAGTACCTAGGGGTGATACTTGATGAGAAAGGTACTTTCAAACCACAAAAAGAAGCCATAAAACGGAGAGGAAACTCCATAGCGGTAGCTCTAAAATCTCTGAGACTTAAAACTGCCGGGCCAAGCTTTTTCCCCTTACTACAAGTTCTACAAGCAAAGTTAATCCCAGCTAACACTTCCGGGAGCGAGTGCCTTAGGGGAAAAGGCGAGGACACTTTGGAACAAACTGTGTTGAGATCAGCAAGAATAATTTTCAGCCTACCAAATTTTGTCTCTCCTGCACAAATCAGGCTGGAGCTTGGTCTACAGTCGCAAAAAATAGCTCGAAACGCCGCTTATGTGAAATGCTGGTTTAGGATCAGAACCTCCGATAAGAGCTCTCTGAATTTCCATCTATGGAAAGAGATAAACTCAAGCAAAGCCTGCACCCCAAAAGATTACCTGACCGCATCCATAAATCGCCTAGGCCTGAAAGAGCTTTAGGCAACTACGGGAACGCAGAACAGCTTCAAGTCTTTGGTAAATAAGACAGTAAAAGGCTGTCAGCACTAGAGGACAAAGAAGCGCTCAGGGGAAGGTCTCACGGTTGGTGTGTGCTGCAGAGTTATACAAACCCTGGCCCGCAAAATTATCTGTGTGCTGGATTTAGCAGGAGACTAAAAGAGAAATATCTCTGGTTTAGACTGGGAATTCTTCCTGTCCTGCCGCACCTTCCACCATGGAAGCGATCCTGCAGAAATAACTAAGTGCCGCCTTTGCTGGAAAGCAGAAGAGAGTATCACGCATCTACTATGCATCTGCCGCGGACTGGACTCAGAACGACGCTTGTTTTTTAAATCAATCTTTAACATCAAGAGGATAAGAACCTGCAGACAAGCAGTGAAGGCTTGTTTTGGAGGAGGAGACACACAGCTGGCATGCCGGTTCGTACAATTCATGGGGGCAGTAGAGGAGAAAATGAAGAGATCCGGCGCACCATAAACAGCTCCAATCAAGGGTTCACCACTCCCTGGAATTGGCATTCTTTCACTGGGGAAACACCTGATACAAAAACTCTCCTCTCACCACATTGAGAACTATTGGGCACTTGAGAGGCCACGGTCCTGTTGCATCTCTATTATAAAAATAGACCACAAGCCTGATAAACAATATTATTAATTTTGCTACTTTTAAATATAAATGTAACCCATAAATTTTATTAACTCATGTTTTTATATTACATGTTTGGTACTAAGGACCGATCCAAAGCTCATCAGATGAAGAGACATTCTGACAGAGCAAGGCACAAGTCAGCTGAAAAAGAAACGCAGGGCTAAGCCAAACTGTTCCATAGCTCTTTTTTTTCTGTTGTTTGTATAAATGATGAAATTGTAGTGTACTTTTTTATGAACTTTCGCCTTGAGCAATTCCTTTTTGTAAAGGTTTTTAATAACTTATACAATAAATAACTTACTTACTTACTTACTTACCACAACCTTCCAACCCAGACCCAACTCAGGCCAACCGAGGCCCTTATTGTAAAGTTTTAAAGAAAATTTGCACTGCAACTGAAAAGGCTTTGGCCGTAATAAGCAGAGTCACTGGCAGTATGCAAAAGACAAGGATCTTCGCCACCCCAGTTTGGATCCAGCCATCTGCAAATCAGTCTTGACCCTGTGCCTCATGGGAACAGTCCAGCCCGAACTGCCAGGCCAAGTCCTCCCCTGCAGTGCTACATTTGTAGCAGGTCTTTAAATGAAGCTTGCTCTGGCCCTGCAGTACCACACTTGTTACGTGTCTTCAAAGGAAAATGGCACTGGCCTTGCAGGACCACGCATTTTCTATGTCTTTGAGGGAACATTGTGAAGCTCTTGACCAGTAATGGATGCCTTTGTGAGCCAAGGAGCCCCTGTGCTCATGCTCCCTGTGCTCTATCTGTTTCTGTGTTTTTACGTCTGACCAAAATAATGTTTTAGCAGTCTCACCAGCCTCTTGGTTTCTCGGAAATAGTTCATTATATTTCTTGGAGAAAATGGACTTTAGGTAAGTTCAATGCAGTTATTCATCAGAATGCCATTCATATATTAGTTCAGCCCTTCAGAACAGCATACATACAATTGGGCAGTGAATCAGCCCTCTTCAGCCATTGGCTTTGTTGTTAATTTTTGGCTCTGTTTAGTAGTCAGTTGCTGGTCTGTAGGATGTCAGGTAGTCTGAGTAACAGTATTTTGCCTGCTTAATCTGTATTATTCTGCATCCAGCGAAGTCTGGAGATATTTCCTATAATTCATCCCCCAGCAGCTATTGTACAAATGCAGACTAGTGCTAATTAAGTAATGGCAGTAGCATCAGCTACTGGACCACAACTTTCTTATGCAGAGTGCCAGGCATCACTGCTGCAAGCTTCAAAAACACACCATCATCCTGAAATGGTATTCTGCATACTCCATCATTTTTTACTATTCCAAGACGGCAGATCAATGAGAAGCATTACTTTTTCATTTTTTTATTGGAGCACATGTTCCCCACATTTATTTGAAATCTTTCTTTTTTTCTCTCTTTCTTTCTGAAAACCACCAACTTGTGTTTTCTAGAAGGCAAGTCGGAATTTGTTGTGATGCCAAATCTTTTCCACGCAATAGTCCACAACGTTTAGACTCAGACTGCAGTGCTGGTCCAAGTGTGGTTTATGGGAGATTAGATAATCTCAGTAGACATTTAGGCTTCATTGTAGCTTACTTCAAGAACTTTGAATTACACTAGTGAACCGATGCACCAGATACTCAATCTTTGTCTCATATGATACCATCTGTCCAAACTCTGCTCCTTCCTAGTGGGCAGTGTATCTATATGTGAGCAGTGTGCTTGTGTGAGAGCGGGATAGCCACAAGTACAATGTAAGGGATATGCCTATGTTACTGCAGGATTAACATTGTCTTTTGTGAATGCAGGGTAAGTGGCCTACAAGTTGAAAGTTGTGCCTGTATGAGTCCAGAGTGAGGCATTTTCTGTGTGAGTGCAGTCACTAAGTTTTTTAAAACAACAATCGTTCACCCAGTGTCGACCAGCATATCTTTTTTTACAGTCACTACCGACCATTGATATATGTGTAAGAAAGTCATGCTTTTTATGGAGTGTTTTTTATGCCAGAAAAAATATTTTTCTGGAGGGTATGAATAATCGAGATGAATATGGAAAGAGCAATCAAAAGATCTATGTTGGTAAAATGAATTGTTCTGGACTTTGGAAACATCCATCTAGTATTCCTTTAGTAACATGATCTAGTATAAATGTGTGGAAATAGGATGGTATGGCGGACCCACCTCTGAGGTTCTTATCCTCCTGTATTTTTCACTATTACTGATTATTTGAATGTATTTTAATGAGCGTAATCCAATATAAGGTATAGATGAATTTTAGATCGGTATAGATTGTAAAGTCTTTTATAGGGGATTATTACGAATAATGAATTAAGATTTGTCAATGTTTGATGCCTTTTTATCTATGTGATAATGATATGAGACTTGATAACGTATTGTACTATGTATTATATATGTGCATTTTATGTTTGTTGTGCTTTTATGGTAATATATATTTTGACTGAATAAAGATGATTGATTGATTGATTGATTGAGTGCAGTGTGAAAGATATGGCATTTGAAGTCAGCAGTGTTAGCGTGGGATCCCTGCACCCTATATTTTTGTGTGCATGCAGTTTACAAGGGCCAAACCTATTGGTTTTGGTAATGCTTTTCAGGGTTAAGGCTTTGATTTGCAGAAATGCAGGGCAGGGAGAACTACAATAGTATGTGCATGAGAATTGTTGAGAGTTTTGATATGGCAGATGCAGATTCTGTAAAAAGAGGTTGAGGAGGGTTAGTGCAGCTGACAGACTGATTTGTCAACCTAGTGAGGGGGGCATTTACTTTGTGTACACTGGGACCCATGGCAACCTAGCTACCCATGGCGGTTCCTCCTTTAGGGGGGTGGAGCATCGCCCCACCTGCTGCGAGTGCAGCAGTAAACGTAAATTATTAAAATGGTCCTTATCATTTTATTGTGATGTGCCGACGGCAGTGTGTGAGCAGGGGTGATTCCTGCTTATTGGGAGCCACAGGGATGACACGTAAAGTGCATAGTACGCATGTCAGATTGGCTGATTGCCTTGAGACGGCCAGCACTACGTGCGCACTTCAGAACGCACCAATCCAAGCTGTGCTAAACAGCCGGGGAATTGCAGACACAGGCCGCCAGTCTCACAAGGAGAGCTGGGTTAGCCTGCTCCAACGAATCCTGACTCTTCTCTCATGCTGAAAACAGTATGGAGAGCAGCACAAGGATCGGCGTGGTTCGCGTTGGCTTTTGTAAGGAAGTCAACCACCTGGCACCTTCCTTCCCTCTCTTTCAAACTTGATGGCTTGGCTGCTCTCGGAACACACTCTCATGATCTCGAGAATAGAAACCCGGACGGAGGTATCTGTAAGTTTTTCAGCATCGCTCCACTACATTGTGTGATTCTGGGCAAATAATATAGTGCAAATGAATGTGACTTGTTTGTAATGTAATGTAACTGTAATGTAATGTAACTGGTGCACAAGTGAAGCACTCCCCGACCTTCCCGTTGAGTTTGAGTCATAGTATTTACATGCATATTGTCAAATAACTCTTGACAGTGTAACATCAAACAACAGCTAACCGAAATTTTCATCACCGATCGGGCTTTCTGACTAATATATTTAACAAAAATGAATACCACCTGTCCTATGTCTTAAATCAAATGAAAAGCAGAAATCTGTGGATGTACCAAGATAACACTGTATCAACACTTGCAATTATTTTATTTATTTATTATTTATTTATGGAATTTGTAGAGCGCACAGCTACCCCCTACGGGGGTGTCCCAGTGCTGAGGCTGACTATGTCAATACCCTCCTCCCCCACCTCAATTTAGTAGTTCCTAGACATGGGAGGCGCTTTTTTATTTATTAATATGTTCTGTGGTTTTTGGAACTATGATCCTCGCGCAGCGAAGGCATCGGTTTCCACCCCGTGGAACCGGCCCACAAATCACAGAGGGAATCAGTGTGCAGGTCGTGGCAGGAGAAGAGAGGCTTGTGTCGGTGAGAGGGAACATTTGGGGGCCTATTAGCAACAACCGGCGATAATTATCGCTAAGCGCACTTAGCGCTAGGATAATTATCGCCGGCTATCGCAGGTTTCTATCGCGGAGATAGCGTGCTATCAGCAACGCTTATCTCCAATGCGATAGAAACCTGAGAACTAGTGTGAATATCGCTTGAAAACAAGCGATATTCACACTGTGACTCAGTGTTAGCTTGGTGATAGGGCGAGGGGATTTAGCCATGTAATCCACCTCCCATTGGATTACATGGCTAAGTCAGGTTTGGACCAGGCGTTAACAAACCAGCGCTAAACGTGTTTAGCGCTGGTTCGTTAATCACCTCCCCTGCCTCGCTAATAGGCGATGAGCGACCTTAGCGACTGTTTCCAGTCGCTTTTAGGTTGGGAACGCCTACTTTGCATGCCATTAGCGATAAATATCGCTGGCATGCAAAGCGGCACCCAACCCGGTCGCTATCGCCTAGAAGCTGTCGCTAACAGCAGTTAGCGACAGCTTGCTAATAGGTCGATTGAACTATCGCCGCTTTAGCGGGAAAAAGTCCCGCTAAAGCGGCGATAATCACGTTGATAATATGCCCCTTGATTCCTTCTTCCTCGGATACAAGAAGGTAAAAGGGGTTTCCTTTCAAGCTTAAGTTTTCTCCAGCCTCTGTCACTGATAATTAAAGCAGGGAGCCTAAATATAGCGGGTGATAGGCCTCAAAACGTGATGCAACACAACTTACCCGGGCCACAACGCATCGGGGCAGTTTTTATGCTTAATCACAAACTTTGAACCTTTGCCGCTCATTGCGTGCATGGCAACAATTATCTAATAGTTAAATCTTAACTAGACCGGTAACAAAGATGAACAGGCTGCAGTGTGGAGCTGTGCTAGAAACAATAGTGTAGCTGCCTTTAATAGATTGTACTGTGTTTGTTCCTGTCAGTCTTGAGGCATTAATGCTTAAGTATATTAAGTACAGGTGCATGTCTGTGACCAAGATGTCTTATCTCACATTCATCCACCCAGGTTTTGTGATTAACTCACTCATAAATGGGAAGTAGCAAAAAATTGCTGCACACATTTGAAGATTATATTTCCTCGACAACCTCATTAAACTCCCTTTAAAACAAGAAGTCAAAGGGTCGAAGTGAGATTTAATGCTGCTCAATACAATACTCACCTGTCTTTCAGAAATCTGAAGGTTTAAATCTGTGTTTTCTGCTGCCCACCACTCTTTTGGCTGATGAGTGAGGGGCAAGCCTTGTCACTTGCTTCTGGTCTGTCAGGCACAGATATATGCAGCTTCTTTCTTTCAGAAATATTTGTATTTGATCCTTATTGTTTTTGTTAAGGTAGTTCAGTGGGTTACTGTGCCTGTTGCTATGATCACAGCCTGACCTCCATAATTGCAAGCATTGGGCTTGCACATCTCATGGCATTCAGGGCAGGCATTTATGGCTCACCACTTTTAAATGTCACCAGCCGCCACTGCAAAAAGCTAGGCCACTGGTGGTGCATGTGTTCTGTGTGTGTGATGGACGTGTTCACTGCTCCCAGATATACCCTTCGTGCTTCCCCCTGAACCTTGCACTGCTCCCGCCTTCCATACAGGACTGCTTCCTTAGCTGCTCCCTCTCCCCCAGCGCTACACAGGCTTCCTGCTTGCCCACAGTGCTGAATTCTTCACTCTTACAAACTGTTAGTGGTAATCTTTTTGAATTTGATATATTGAAAGCTGCGGAACAGTACAACCTTGTGAATGTCCGTTATTTTACATTTTTATGATCCGAATCTTCGCCGACTCTCCATGGAAACGTCTTGAAGATCTGTGGTCATTTTTTGTACGATTCTTCCAGGTCTAAGGTTATTATATAGTAAGATCAATCAGAAGTCGTCAACATTCAGGGCTGCGGGTTGACACGAAGGGAATTTTATTCATGAATAACATATGTATTTTTTTCTTTTTATTTATCATGAGAAGTGGAGTATTTTGCGATTAAACCGTTTTCGCTGATTTTAGATTGTGTGTTCTCTGCCTCCTTAATATTCCAGCACAAATGTGCTAATGCAGTGTTGAGGTTTGTTTTCCTTTCTGTTCACAGTGCCATGTAACAGTAGCTGGCATTATCGCGAGCTGTTCTCTGCTAAAACAGAACCCTGGCACCTATGCCTTGTGAAAATATTCCAACGGGCACGCGATCTGCATTCATTTTATGCGGTGTCATCTGGCCTGCACCATGCATAAATTATCCTTTTTTGCATGCATTCATCCTCCGATAAATGTTATATAACCATCGCAGTATTTTGTAAATGTGCGAGATCTTGATTAGAGCGCAAAACCATATGCCATTGAGAGAATATAAAATGAAAACGTAGCAGATGACACCACGTAACGGGTAGTGCCGATTCCACAAACTCCATCAAAGTTGCGGTTCCTTCACCTCATTTAGGGGGTGAGAAACCACCAGGCTTTCAACGGCGAAGCCTTGCTGGCTGCAACACTGAGGACCTTGAGAGGTGGCTCATCTGCCACAAAGCTACATGTGTATGCATACGTGAGAAGGTCCAACCTATATAGGGCGCGCCTTCCAATGTACACTTTACCCCCGCATGCACATCCTGCGCTTCCGCTCCAATGATTTTTTTTGTTTCGCAAAAATATAGCGCCACTTTGGGTGTTTATTTCTGAGAAACAAAACCAGTGGCGAGTGAACTTCCATTTCTAGTGTCTTTCTGTTCTAACCAAGCTAGTATATTTTGTAATAATTTCATTTATATGTTTTATTTGTGTTTTTGGGTGCTAAACGTATTTTTTCTGGGTTCTTCAGAGCACCTTACAAGCGACAACGTAGGTAAATCTAGTTTGGAACATGGGCAATGTAAGTGATCAAGGGATGCTGGAGTACGTTCCAAGTGCAAGCTTTAAGAGGGGTCAAACCTAGATGGACACTGTGGGCCTTATCAATTTTTTTAGGGTACAGTGTTCCTCACGTGACCTGCTCGAAATCGAAGTCTTGCAGAAAAAGACCATTTTGACGATGTTTCCTGAAGAATGAGGGGCATATTTACAACAAAATGTCAGAGCGCGGTGCTGCGCCAAATTTGTCAGCGCCAGACTCCGACATTTCCAAAATGCAGGGAGCACCGTATTTACTAGAATAAGGCGCACCCCTGTGTTTTCCCTAGTGCTCGCGCTAAAATTAGCTGCCTAGCACCAACGCAGGCACCCTTGCGCCATAGTGCAAGAGTGCTTGCGTTACAGGGAATGGCGTTATGCTTTTCCGATGTGTGTTGCGGAATGCAGCACACATAGAAAAAGGTAAGACAAGGAGAAATAAAGCACTTCTCCTCGTTTCGCCATTCTAACGCCTGCTCATGCATGGCATGCGTTTTTCGCGCTGCCTCAGATTCACAGATCCTTGTAAATCTGGGGCAGCATCAAAAAGCAATGGTTGTTGCAGTGGAATGCCCACAGCAATACCCATTGCAAGCCCTTTTCACGCAGATACCTGTGCAAAAGTGTACCATATTTACAAAGCGGTGTTAAGCCACAATAAAGTGGCTTAACGCCACTTTGTAAATATGCAGCAGGGTATTGCGCCACAGGAATGTCGTTAAAAGTAACATTCCTGTGGCGCAATGCGCTTGTAAATATGCCCCTGAGTATTATAACTGGGATCTTAGGAATGGCCATGGAGTATCCTTAAGAAGGCGGGGAATGTTCTAAAAGACCTGTCTCCACGTTTATTGCATTTGAATTTCCCTGGGCATATTGTTAAGGAATTTCTGACCCTAAGTTTTTTATAGGTGTGCAACAAGGATATTTTTGTGGCTAAATTGAGCCATTTCAGGCGACTATGTGTAAGAAAAGGGGTTCATATGGATTTTCAGAAGACCTCTGAAACGTTAATACAATACAATACAATGCATTTATAGAGTGCACAAGTACCAAAAAAGGTGTCCCGGTGCTAGGGATAAGAGTATCCACTAAGTTAAAGGGCAGAAACCAGCTTAGGAGGAGGTTATTACAGAATCAAATAGAAGTGTTTTAATCCACTAAGTTAAAGGGCAGAAACCAGCTTAGGAGGAGGTTATTACAGAATTAAATAGAAGTGTTTTAATCCTTTTTCTGAAAACCGATTCAGATATCAGCTTCTCAAGGCCACCAGTAAGGCATTCCACAGTCTGGCTGTCAGATAGACAAAAGAGCGACCACCTCTTCTGGATTTAGCAATACGAGGGGTTTGAAACAGCTTAAGATCGCACCTGGGACGAAAGTTCGAACCGGCGTCTAAGATATACAGGACTTTGAAGGCGAAAGTGAGGACCTTAATCTGAATCCTTTTGCTAATCGGCAACTAGTGAAGCTGTCGCAAATGACTGGAAATAGGGCACCAGGGAGGAAATTTCAGGATCCTCATTTTGAATGATCTGAAGACGCTGAATAAGAAAGGAAGGAAGCCTGAGATATAGACTATTAGAGTAGTCTAGTTTAGAGGTGATCAAGGCATGTACAATGGTTTTCTGCTGTTCCACTGGAATAAAATGCAACATATGTCTCATAGATCTGAGAGTCAGAAAACAGGAACTAGTCAAAGATTTTATCTGAGTTTCAAAAGTAAGTGCAGCATAGAATTTAACCCCACAGGAGACGGGCGAGGAGAATTTAAGGCTATTTGCAAGATGAAAATCATAATCAGATCAGGGGGCCAATTTACTTAAAGTTGGATGGTTAGTGAAACACCATGATGTGCTATATTCTGCAGATTGTTTTTTTATTATGTGTAGTTTCTCAACATCTGGATCCTAGTTAGTGAAGGAGTACATGGTCCCTTTTGTGTGCATGTCACACTTAATTTGGGGAGGGGTTCTAGGTGCAGATTGTGGTAGTATGCACAATTATCTATGCGTATATAAGTTAATTACAATTATTTGAAACCATAAAAATGTAACCCAAGATAAATGGGGAGAGAAGACCATGTAAATAGTGCCACTTTAATGTACATATGGGTATTTATATAGACAGGTTTAATCAAGTAAACAAAGCATTACCAAGCCTCATGTGTATATCTATGCATTTATGAATTATTTACATTTTGCAATTAAAAATCCCTTCTGTCCTTTTCATCCCAACCGTTCTCTGACTCACCCCAAACCTATTTAACTACTATGAACTCCCAAACATCCTTCTCAAACTTCCACCCCTCCTTTTTAGGGATGCCACCCAATTAACAAGCACAGAAGACCACTATTTACAAAAACAACGTACTGCTCCTTTTTAAATCCATTCCTATCAATCTATCCTTATTCCAAACTCTACCAAACACACAAGAAAGTAAGAGCAGAAACCTAACACAACTAATGCTCCCTCAAAAAAACTACTAATCTTGAGTTCCAGAGTTGCATGCTACTTGTCGAAAAAGCACTTCAATGCCTCCTCAGGGTCGTAAGCGATATATAATTACATTTACAATTTTCATTTTACTGTTACAAACACTGACAAAGCCAAAGGTCTGGCTTCTTATAGGTGTATGTGCTCTTTATTGTAATGTCCATATGTTGTTAAGTTTGGATGCATAAACAGAAAACAGATGTGGGTACCAACAGGCACACAGACATTGCCCATATGCACACTTACATACACCTTACAGATGTACAAACTGTGTGTTAGCAAAGTTGAATAGATGATTGGATGGTTGTCGGTGCATGCAAAGGTGAGTGAGATGGGTAGGTGTGGCTAAAGCTAGATAAATGCAGGTGTGTGTGGGTGGAACAAGTAGCATGAGGAATGAGTGCTTGGTTGTGTGTTAATGGATGAATGCTTGGGTGCAGGTGGTTGGCTAGTGTTTGATTACTAGAGGATGATAGACATATAATAATAGTTGGAATGTTGTGTAGGTGTATATTGATGGGTGTAGGAGGGGTAGATGAACTATTCTTGCTGTTCATAAATTAATGCATCGACTACTTGCTGGCCTGCAACAATGACTGCCCGGTTCTTGGGGGGACCAAGATCCCAGCTTTGTTATTTGCAGATGACATGCTTCTGATGTCAAAGACTCGTAAGAGCCTGGAGACCCTATTGAGCAAGCTTAGGGGCATATTAACAAGGGCTTTATCTCCGCTTTTGGCTAAAAGCCAAAAAGCGGAGCTAAACTATCGCCCTATTAACAAGAGGTGCTAACATGCATAATCGCATGTTAGCACCCTTTTCCCGACGCCTCTCCTTTGCATCTCTAATGAGATGCAAAATGGGCGTCACTGGGCGTACCCCGGATGAACTACCTTGTAAAATATCGCTGATGTTCACATCGCGATATTTACAAGGCAGACCCACAGGATTTTAGCACACGTTAGATTTTGGCGAAAATGGCGGTTTTCGCCAAAACTAACGTCTGCTAAAATCCTGACTTACCTATGCTTAACATAGGGGTGGATTATGCTGATACGACCACAGGGTCGTATCAGCAAGGTTATCGCCGTTTTGCAGGGAACATCGCTGGAAATCCAGCGATGTTCCTACAAAGCAGCATTTCCAGCTATCGCTGGTATTTTTATCGCTTTTGAGATAAGCGTCGCTGATAGCGCGCTATCTCAGCGATAACATCCAGCGATAGCCGGCGATAATTATCCTAGCGCTAAGTGCGCTTAGCGATAATTATCGCCGGTTGTTGCTGATATGCCCCAAAGTCTCTTTTGCTCAGATCATGGCCTAGTGATAAATGAAAGCAAAACTAAACTCATGGCCATACACCCACACAGCGGTTTTAAAGTAACAAGATTGTTTAAGGGGAAACGGATAAAGGAAGTGAATGAATTTGACTATCTCGGTATTCGTCGTTCCAGTACTAACTCATGGGTAAATCAAGTCATAAAAAGCACCCTTATCCTGAAACACAGGGTGGCAGCATTATTAAAATTCGCAAATAACTCCTCCATCCACCCAGTCTCTCTGACTCTTGAAGTCTGGAAGGCCCAAGCTGTGGATGCTGGTATCTATGGTGCGGAATTGTGGGGCCACGTTAACTTAGATGCACTGGAAGTGGCAGAGAACAACTTCTTGAGAACATTACTCAAAATTCCCCAAAGCAGACCTCTAGTCTTTAAATTTGACCTAGGCAATCAGCCAATCGTCCACCTAATTTGACTCAGACCAATTTTATATTGGTTCCGAGTCTGGTCGACCCCCGAAATTGGTAAATTATAGAGCGGGCCTCCAAGACATACTAGATAGGTCCAAGGGTGGGAGGAAGCTCCCGTGGTTGGCTTTTGTGAAACAGACATGTTACTCGCTAGGCCTAGAAAAGTATTGGACTGGTCAGTGATCAATTTCCTCTAATGAAATAAAAAAAACTATAGGTAATGTTCTGGGGCCAGGTAGGGTCTAAATTAATTAGCCGACCAGGCCTGGGGAAACAGACCAAATCTTTTGTAGAATTTAAGCCATGTTCCCACTTCGAGAAATGCATGGACAAAATTGACCCCCCCATTCACAAAATCACTATAGATCAGATTTAAGTTGGGCACCTTACCTTTAGCATCTGTTCCTTTTAAATAGAAAGCCAATCATGGGGGTACCAATTCCTGCCCTGCATACGGAGAAGCAGAGAAAACGGCAGAACATATATTGTTCTTTTGTTCAAAATACTCTAAGCAGAGATGGTGCTGGATAATTCCCTTATGACGTTTTCTTGGCATCCGCCACTACAGGGTAGCAGTGAGAATCTGTAAAGGCGATATGTCCCCAGTTATAGTTTTTTGTATTGCTAAATGTTTCGAAAGCATCTGGCCTATCGGGTGCACAGTTTTAATATCTTCTAACCCCACACTAAAACCCAATGCATCAGCAGAGGTTATCTAACTGTATCTTTAGAATGACTTTATAGATTAGACCAGTGTTTTATTATTGCTTTGCTGTTTTTATTCTTCTTTTATGTATTGTTTTTAGACGGGGTTGAAGTAATTTATCTGTACTGTATTATCATGCATATGGTTTGTATGATTCATGAACGAAATAAAGTAAAGAAAGAAAGAAACTTATGGGGATGGAAGAATGCATAGTTGAGCACATGAGTGGAAAATTATGAGTAGTAGGGTGGATGGAGAGATGACTGTGTCATTTTGGAGGAGGGTTCACCAGCTTTCTGATCTTTGCATGTCATCAAGGCTCTGGGCCTTGATGGATTATATAATTCATTTAGAGTGATTTTGAATAGGTTGTTGAGGACCATATTTAACTGGTACGCTTATGTACAAACCAAGAAAAGAAAAGAAAAACTCCCTGTGCCTCATTTCATCCCATTACACTCGTCAATACAGATGTGTAAATGTTTGTGATGGCTGGGCTATCTGCTTGGTACTGTATTTTGCCAAATATTTTTATTTGTTTGGGAAGATTATTGAAGAAGCTAGCATGCTGAGCAGCAATCTGGAACTATTTACTATACAGAAAAGAATATATAAGGATCTACCTGGGCCCAGATTTGCAAAAGTTTCACGCAACACAACGCAGCTAGTGATTTTGATGTGCTGCATTGTGCGAAATGGAGAGAGCACTTCTGCTGCCTTCTTGTGCTTGTGCACTGTGCATCCTAGTGACAACACAGGCACCCTTGCGCTGTAGTGCTAGGATGCCTGTGTTACGGGCAGAACTGTTATAACTTCCTGCAGAAAAATAAATCCTAAGAGGCAATTTCCTCTTTCTCTGTGTGATACTGAATGCATCATGCATAGAAAGAGTAAGCAACAAGGAGAAACATTTAAATAGTAAATCCCAACATACATACATTGTGCATTAGGCTGCTTCTAATACGTGGCGCTACCCAGATGCAAAATATAAATAAATCTGACCCCTAGTGTTTAGCAGAGTGAAAAATAATTGATATGGACAATCAATACTTTAGAGGTGATGTAACTCTATATTTATTTCTTAGAAACATAGGAATGCACACAGCGCACGGACATGGAGGAGATGCTGCATGGTGGCATGTGCTGTGGCCCTCTTCCATGGCGCCCCCGCCGTTGTACTGACGAGTTTCCAAGAGGTATATAGGAAGCACCATCTGTCCCCTCAAAAAACGTATACTCGAACACATCAGAGCTATACAGAATGAGGATCTGTCCTATGCTGTCGCCAAACACATGAAAGTGCATGAGAATCGAACCTGGCTGGATATGAAATACTCTGGACTGGTCACAATACCACCGCATGAGAGAGGAGGGAATCGAACACTGAAATTAAGGCGCCAGGAGTCCAAAATGATTATTAGATTCAAGACAAAGGTCCCCCTTGGGCTCAATGGGGATGAAGAAATGTATATACATCTGTGAATTACACATAGAACTGTTGCCTGGAACTTGGTCATTTAATAAAATAAAGACTTGACAATCAGCCAAAACGAAATAATCAATTTGCAGCTCATAGTCCATTGAAATAATGTAACTGGCCTAAGATAAGAATTAAATAACCGAATGTTATTCATCATGTAGTTTTTTTTGTTTGCGAACGTAGTTAATTACAATTCCCGTCAAAAGAGAATTTCATTGCATGTATCAGCCACAGAGACATTTGGGCACTCAGCCTATGTACTATAAATTGACACTTAGTCTATATTACCAGTTCAAATGATGGAAGATGAAATTTTCGTGTACTAGACATGGGTTAATTACAATAATGCCTCAACATGTGTTCGTATGTACATGACACTTTGAGACTTTAATGACAATGACGATCGGCCAGTATAGATAAAGTATCTGGACCGATGTATATGTACTCATGTGGCTGACTAACAGTATTGCCTTAACTTGTGGTTGTTGTTTTTAGCGTGAGTTCGCAACATTTTGATGTTATAAGATAGGTTTAGAAAACCGGCTTATTTTTATGACTACCAATCCCATAATGCCTCATTAAGGGCACCAGTGGTGATTTGGTATAAATAGTGAAAAGTGAAGAGGGACTCCGAGTACTACCGTGATCAAGAACTTTGTGTTCGAAACGCGTAGGAGGAAGAGAGGAATGGTCTAAATAAAGAATCGAATTCAAGCCAAGGAGAGTGCCGTGTATTTAATCATTTGTTGGATTATATTTTGCGAGAATTGGCCTGTTCTCGCCACGAGCACCAGCTGGATCGTGCTCCCCCCGTAAAGGACCGTGTTGTTGATTTATATATATATATATATATACAAATATACAAAATTATATTTAAAACTATCAAACATTATAAATGAAATCTAAAGTAGTGTTTACCATAAGAGAACATAACTGAGACAAATGTATATATATATATATGCTCCTGTGATCGGCGTGTTTCCTCTCGGCTGCCAGACCGCCGGTGGTGCCGCGTATGCAGCGCTTCGCCGCGCGCTGCTAAAATCCAACACACCGTTTCCTGTTTCAATATCAAGAAACCACGGCACTCCGGTTGCAGTTGAAAAACCGTGTTTAATGGACCAGCAGAGTCACAAAACACCAACGCGTTTCGGTGCCTTACAGCACCTTTGTCACATATTTGTCATATATGTTTCGAAAATCACCACTCCAATATTTGGCAATAATCCGGCACTCCACGGGACAATTTTTAACTCGAAATTTATTGGATTACTGTGACGGCATATATATATATATATTCACTGAAAAAACCACAGGTTTCAGGTACGTTATAGTTAGTTGGACATTTCACTCGTACAAAACCAGAGAAATTCGGCAGTTATAGTTAGTTGAGCTAACTATAACTCGCGCGCCCGCAATGAACTGCTGATGACGTCACATATTACATCATTCATGACATGGTCAGTGACATCACTGATGACATCTCAAATGACATCACTGATGACATCATTGATGACATCATCCACGTGATAATCTGATGCACCTCCTCTCACCCTAATATAACCTTTGATACACCCACTCTAAAATACAGACTACCATTTTCGAAACCATAGACACACCAATACCAGTTACTACATACCCACTCACTGATTCCTAGGTCTACACACACATCCACTCATTCACCCATACAGTCACTCATACATGCAGTCACTCATCAATACAGCACTATCATATGCACTCATACACATATACAGACACTCACACAGCCACTCATCCATAGAGTTACTCACACACCTAGTCAGTCATGCAAAGAATCAATCACACTCCCATTTACTCACCTATACAGTTATACACACACCACCTCACTTATTCATACAGATACTAACACATACTTAGTCTCTTATACAATCACTGATACAAGCACACACTCATCCATACAGCCACTCTCACATATAGTCATTTATATACTCCCATACTCACATATACTGGCTTTCACTTGTAGTTACTCACACATGTATGACTGAGACATCCATTCACTCACCAACACACCCATACACACACTCACCCACCCATACAGCCTTTCACATTTGCACTCTTGAACCCATACACCCAGTGAATCACCCACTCACACATCTATGCACAGAGTCACACACCCCCCACCCACCCACACAGACACTCAGGCACCCACACAGATACCCAGACAACCAATCAATAACTCATATAGACACTCATGTAGCTACTCACCAAACCATGCTGCCATTTACACACCAACTAACAAACTGATACAGACATTCACACAAATTAGTCACTCACCCATGCATTTAGTAAGACACGTTTAATCACTCACTCATACAGTCAGTCATGCACCTACTAAATCAGCCATTCAGTCACTCATACACCCACTCATTCTTCAATACACCTTGCCGTACATATATATAAAACATACTTACATTTTTGAGAAATATACACTCACTGGATGATGTCATGAGTGATGTCATTTGAGCTGTCATCAGTGATGTCATCAGTGATGTCACTGACCATGTCATGAGTGATGTAATATGTGACGTCATCAGCAGTGCATTGCAGGAGCGCGAGATATAGTTAGCTCAACTAACTATAATGGCCAAATTTCTCTGGTTTTGTACGAGTGAAATGTCCAACTAACTATAACATCCCTGAAACCTGTGGTTTTTTCAGTGAATTTCTAAGGTTTTTTAAATGCTAATTTCTAACTATATCATCCCTAAACCTATGGTTTTTTCAGTGAATTTCGAAGGTTTTTTTAAATGCTAATTTCTAACTATAATGTAGTAGTGGCAAGGTGGTGCAGAAAGGGAACTGGGCCTCTGACCACCGCTCAGGAATTCTGCTGCGTTGGACCATCAGGAGGTACCAGGAGGCCTACTTGGCCCCCAATGTCCCTCAGGAGTAAAGTGGACTTCATTCTCCAACTAGTACTGTGCCAGGAGGCGCCTTTGCAGAGTGGTGGAGAAAGGTGAACCTGGCCTCCGAAGACCACTTAGCAATCCCACTGTGTGGGACTTACTGGCGGTAACAGGAGAGGTAGTGGGCCCCCAAGGACAACCTTAGTGGCCAACTACCCCTCCTATTACCTCCAGTAAGTCCCACACAGCAGGATTGCTAAGTTGGAGGTTAGGCTGGGGGTTTTTAGTTAAGTCAGGAAAGTGGCGCTCAGGCTATTGCGTGTACTAACTATAGACCTGTATTGGTGCGGTGCTACCAGGTCAGGGGAGTAACCCAATAACCCCTGGGGAATGTGTGAATCGCAGGATCCACAATGAAAAGTAAGCGCAGTCCTGGGCACACACGGTGAGGGTATTTGCAATATAACATTCAGTATCGATGTGTTATATGAATGCAGTGGTCGACATCAGTATTAGTTAAAAAAAGTTTCTTTATATTTCAACAACGACTATGTTGAACACAATAAGCCAGCTGACACGTGTTTCGTCACTGGGAGAGGTCCCGTGACTCATCAGGGCTGGGGAGGATACAAAAAATATTGGGTGAGGGGAATAAAGTGGGTTAGACAAAGGGTACCTAGTCTTTGGCAAACATAATACATAGGTAAAAAGGGATCACCCTATGTGACTACTGGGAGAGAAGAAAAAGAAATGCAAAGTGTGACAAGTATAGTGTGAGGTGACACTCGTGAATGTGCCGCTATTCATGAGTCAGGGCTCATGATGGCAACGCGGGAAAACATGTTAAAACACAATGTGACTGATGTGATTGTGCCGCTCTCATGGGGAGAAAACATGAGGTAAAGCGCGGGAAACATGGTACATCGCGTGATGTGGCAAGTAAACAGTGCGAGCAGTGGTGTATGGATGGTGTCCGTGGATATCCCAATGTACGAAATGGTGGTACGTAGAAAGACCGATACACAGCATGAACTAAAATGCTGGGCATGATGCGATGGACAGAAGGTCCTGCATAGGACATGGAAGGCCTGAACTGAGGAGGAATGGGGGAGCGGAGGCAGGGTATAAACTAAATTACCTAAACAGCGATAGCATCTGGCGATGTGCTGAACCCTGGTAGGGAAGAGAAACAGGAGGAATGGGGAAGGTAGGTCAGTCAAGAGCACAGGAACCGTGGAACTTGGTAAAGTGAAGTAGTGGAAATCTAACTGGTATGGCTCACCCAGATACCGGTGATACTTCCAACCCGGTAGGGGGCGAGCGGGAGACGGGAGCAACTGGGCAGACAGGCGCTGGATATTGCGCCACGCTGGAATCGAGGGTAGGAAGTAGGGGACCGCTGTGGAAGAAACAGGGGGGTGAGGTTGTAGACGGTACTAGAAAGCGACAAGGAGGGCTGAGGACATAAGAAGCATAAATGATACATACCAGGCTGTGGGTAAGCCGGCGGCGTATATGAAGCTAAGGCTGGGGCGGGTACGCCACGGAGCTTGTAAGGTGGAAGGAACTGTGGAGATAAGAAGGGGAGAGCTAGAAGCAACATAAGGCTGGAGGGACCTGCATTGGGATAAAAAGACAAGGGCTCACCCTGGTGTGACAGGAGGAGGCTGTCCAGTGTCCGGCGAAGTTGCAGGTAGCAAGGAGCCGAGCAGGCGGCAGGCGGGGTGCAAAAAGTAGCTGGAAAGGAGGACGGAAAGTGGAGGGTTCAAGAGGCACGATAGAACCTGAGCGGGACTCTGTGGTCTGGGAGGAAAGTAGAGGAAACTCACCCCGGGTGCGGGAAAAATAGGGCGATGTCGGGTCGTACGCTTGCAGGATAATGCAGACGCCTACCGGAAGACACGGAAGGAGAAGGGCAAATATGTAAAGCAGGATCAGAAATAGTAATGGAGAAAGAGCGGATGCAGCGGCGCAGCTGCGAGGCAGTTACCTGGGGTCCGGATCGATGAGTTCTGAGGGGACACTAGAGCCGTGTGGAAAGGAATGGAAGGAAGACAGGAAATGGGGGGAACTAAATCCTGTCAAAATCTTGAGAGACTAGAGCGAGCAAACCAGGAGAAATGGCCGGGTGATCGCCATATTGGAAAGCCCGGAGGAGTGCCGCCTGGTAGTGCGCATGTACGGTGGACGTCTAGGCTATCCACGAGGTAACCGCGGCCTCGGAAATGACTACATGAAGTAGCCAAAGACACGGGGTGGGATATGGTGGCAGTCAAGAGTTTGTAACAGTGAAGAGACATGTCAATGACATATGGTCAACCGTAAGAGAATATAAATGGTGACAATGGTCATTAATTCATAACACATATTTTCGAGCAGGTGCATTAAATGGGATACAGTGGTAGTCACGACTGGTATGGTAAATAGACATGCTAATGTCATGTAGTTAAATGAAAGGAATAAAAACGGTGACAATGGTCATAAATACGTGACAAATATTTGTGAGCAGGTGTATAAAATGGGAGACAGTGGCACATAAGTATAGTATGGTGAAGAGACATGCAAGTGTCATCAGATCAACAGGAAGAGAACATGTATGGTGATACTAGTAATCCGTCCATAAGAAGATTCCAAAGCAAAATTGTTATCCAGTTGTTCATTCATCCAGGAAGTAATGCAACTTGTGGTCAGTGTTCAGTCCGTGTTGCACCGTTCGTAGGCACATAATCCAAGTTGCTTCCAGGCGTCTGAGTTCTCTGTTGCCACCCCTAGCACTGGTGGCTGCAACGTCGAATCCGAAGAAGGAAATCCGTTTCCTTGGGCCTTGGTTAGGACAAGCGGCAGCATGAACCGCCATGGGATATCTGGTGTCAAGGTTGTGTAGGGCTCTGACGTGCTCTCCAATTCGATCCTTCAGTGGTCTGATTGTGCTCCCGATGTACCAGCGTTTGCAGGTGCATTCGAGAATGTAGATCACGAATTTGGTGTTGCAATTGATGTTATGCCTAATCTGGTACTGTTGTTTGTTAATGACCGTGAAGTTTCTGACCCCGTGTTGGGCTAGTTTGCAGACCCCGCAGTACCCGCACTTGAAAAAGCCACGATTGTGGGTGGTGAGCCATGAGGGACTGGTGCTAGGGCCTGGGATGCTAGGGCTGAGTTTCGTTTTCAGTGTCCTGCCTCTCCTGTATGTGATTTGTGGTTTGGGAGGTCACGATCTCTCTCAGTGTGTTATCAGCAAGTAATACGTTCCAATGCTTGTTGAGGCTTTTCCTCATAGCTAACCCCATGTCGCTGTAGTCAGTGATCAGTCGGACAGTTTGGTCTTGCTCAGTGGTTGTCCTCCTGGTGTGTAATGTGTCTTCTCTCTTTATGTTCCTGATTCTCTTTTCTGCAGAACTGATAGTGCAGGCACTATAGCCCCTGTCTTTGAATCTTTGTTTCATGTTGGTCAGGCACTCTTGAAATTCCGGTTCCTCACTACAATTTCTCCTGGCTCTCATGAATTCCCCGTAGGGAATCGTCTGTATTTGGTGAGAAGGGTGTGAACTGTCTGCATGCAAGATGGCATTTCATGATGTCTCTTTCCTATAAAGACGGCTCTGAATAGTGTCAGATTTGATGTAGATTTCCACATCTAGAAATGTGATGTTGGAGGCGCTGGAGTTCCCTGTGAATTTCATGTTCATGTCATTGCGATTAAGGTGTGCGCAGAATTCGTCGAGTTCAAGTTGTGACCCTGACCATAGAAGTAAGCAATGATCTATGTGGCGTCCCCAGTATATTATGGAATCAATCCATTGTGCTCCTTCAGTGCCCCAGATCCATTTGGACACTAGAACACCCATGTACAGGTTCGCAAAAGAGGGTGAGAATTTCGAGCCCATGGCTACTCCTTTGTTCTGTTTGTACCACATACCGTCATAGATGAAGAGGTTGTTGTTTAGTATGATGTCCATCATTGAAACAAGCATCTGGGTATGCTGCCACAAATTGGCTGGTCTGTTATTAAGTATGCTGGTTACAGCCTTCAGCTCTAGTGTAGGTTCAATGGTGGTGTAAAGAGAGACTACATCTAGGGTTGCCAGGATCATGTCCGGTTGCCATTGGACATCAGATAAGATGCTGAGAATGTGTTTGGTGTCTTGTATGTGTGATGGCAAGTTTTTGACCAGAGTGCCAAGGAAGAGGTCAACATATTGTGCTATTCTTTCAGTGGGTCCGCCAATGCCCGATACTATAGGTCTCCCTGGAGGAAAGGGTGCCGACTTATGTATCTTGGGCACGGTGTACAAACAGGGAAATGCTGGTCTGTGGACTTTCAGATACAGCAGTTCTTGGTCGATCAATGAGACCTTGTGTGTGCCATTCTGATAGGCATTTGTTGATTTTGGTGACAAGGGGGCTGTAGGGTTGTAAGAAAGCTGCTCATAACAGGAAGTATCTCTGAGTTGGGACAGAATTTCTGCGTGATAATCTGATCTGTTCATGATCACTACGTTACCCCCTTTGTCCGCCTCTTTAATTATGATGTCTCTGTTAGAGGTGAGTTGTTTCAAAGCTACTCTTTCCTCCCTGTGGAGATTGTCCTTGGTCCTATGTTTGGTCTTAAGTGTTTTGGTTTCGTGTCTGTCCATATCATTTAACACTAGGTTGTAGAATGTGTCAACTGCATTGCCCCCTGGGAGCATGGGTGTCCACTTCGACTTAGGTTTGAAGCCACTACGTAGACTGAGATCTTCCTCTATATCCAACTCTTGGAGGAGATTCTCCATGTTGGTGGGTGTTTCGTCCAAGTCGGTGAGCGAGAGGAGTAAGTGAGTAACCTGGATGTCGCTTATGCTCTGTATTCCTGACGTGTTGTCTGAGCAGATCTTACTAATGCTTCTTGTAGTGGGTGGAGTGCCACTAAAGTGTCTCTTGATTTTGATGCCCCTGATAAACTTGAAAAGGTCGATCTTATGTCTGCAGGTGTCTCCCTGTTCGTGGGGGTTAAAGCTAAGGCCCTTGTTCAGTAAAGAGATCATACCGCTATCAAGGTGCTGGGAGGAGAGATTGACAACCTGTATACCCAAGTTGTCCTGATCTATTTGTTCTTCTCGTTCCCGGATCTTAATTTCATTTTGTATTCTTCTGTGTCCTGCCCTTTTCCCTCTACGGGTCTTCTGTCTGGGGGTATTTGTCTTTGTTGCGTTCTGTTCTCTCTCCTTATGGCCTGTACTTCCCTTAAAAAAGACGATGTCGTTGGTACTGTCTTGTTGGGATTACTGACCTGGTTCTCTCCCTCACTGTCGCTAGTGGCGATGGTGTTGAGTGATGTGGAGCTGGATGAGAGAGAGGCAGTGTCTGTTCTGGTCTGTTTATCTCCCTGTCCTGTGGTGCTGACTAGCTTGTCGTATTTCCTAGCGAAGGTATAGACTCGCACTTCCCTATAATCAGCTTCGTCCCTCTTCAGTTGACGTGTTTTTCTATCCTTTATTTCGTTTTGGTGTTTAATCAGAATGTCATTCAAGATGACGTAGTTTTTACCCGTGGCTTCTTCTAAGTCTAGGTCCGCTATTTCTTTCTCGAGATTAATAATCTCAATCTGTAGTTTGGCTACTTTTCTTTCCGCGTTCTCTATCAGGATGTTAATTAGTGTATTTGAGTTAGAGTTTAAGGTTTCTTCCCATTTGCCCAATAAATCGTCGTCTAAGTCGTCAAATGTTGGGAAAATCTGTGAGCGGAGTCCCCTGGGGACTCTGTTTAGTCTCAGGTATTGTTTCAGTGTGGCGCTGTCCCACCACCTGGAGTTCTCTGTCTTTTTGAGTCTTTCTAATTTAAGAAATTTCTCTTTCAGACCTTCTTTGCGTGTGGGGTGATTGCTAGTAGATGCAGAGGTGCTAGTGATCCCTTTGGATAGATTCTCAAATAGTTCCGATGCGACCCTGTCTCTATCCATGCTCTACACTAAGAGACTGAAAGTGTTAGGGTTGGACGCTGCGGCTGCCCTTCCTGAAACCGTGGAATGGAGGTTAGGCTGGGGGTTTTTAGTTAAGTCAGGAAAGTGACTCTTGACTGACCTACCTTCCCCATTCCTCCTGTTTCTCTTCCCTACCAGGGTTCAGCACATCGCCAGATGCTATCGCTATCATCAGATGCTATCGCTGTTTAGGTAATTTAGTTTATACCCTGCCTCTGCTCCCCCATTCCTCCTCAGTTCAGGCCTTCCATGTCCTGTGCAGGACCTTCTGTCCATCGCATCATGCCCAGCATTTTAGTTCATGCTGTGTATCGGTCTTTCTACCTACCACCATTTCGTACATTGGGATATCCACGGACACCATCCATACACCACTGCTCGCACTGTTTACTTGCCACATCACGCAATGTACCATGTTTCCCGCGCTTTACCTCATGTTTTCTCCCCATGAGAGCGGCACAATCACATCAGTCACATTGTGTTTTAACATGTTTTCCCGCGTTGCCATCATGAGCCCTGACTCATGAATAGCTGCACATTCACGAGTGTCACCTCACACTATACTTGTCACACTTAGGATTGCTAAGTTCTCAAAGCAGGCCACGCCCCCTTTGCCCACCAGTCTGCAAATGCGCTCCCTGGCGTGCTCTTGGATGGGGATTGAAGTCCCCTCGCTGCTGGGGGTCGTAAGGGGCCGACTAGCCTACCTGACACCTCCAGTAAGCTCCAGATAGTGGGATTGCTGAGAGGTGGACACAGGCCACACCCCCTTTCTCCACCACTCTGCAAACACGCCTCCTGGCGCACTCTTGGTTGGGGGATGAAGTCCCCGTGCCTCCTGAGATGGTCCCTGGGTCCAACTAGCCCTCCTGTTATCTCTAGTAAGCCCCACACAGCTGGATTGCTGAGAGTGGTCTGAGGCACGCCCCCTTTTTACACCATTCTGCAAACGTGCCTCCTGACCACTGCTGCTCGGGGGATGAAGTCCACTTTAGTCCTGAGGTCCTCAGGACACAAGAGGACCTCATTGCCCCACCAGCAATGCGCCAAGAGGCACGTTTGCAGAGTGGTGTAAAAAGGGGCATGGCCACCGGACCACCTCTCAGTAATCCCACTGTGTGGGGCTTACTGGAGGTACCTGGTGGCCTAGTTGGCCCCCAGGGACCCTCAGTAGCAACGGGGACTTAATCCCCAAACGCAGAGCCCACCAGGGGGCGCATTTGCAGAGTCGTGCAGGGAGGGGGCGGGGCCTCCGGCGAGTAGCTGTTTTTTTATTTTATTTTAAGAAGGGTGGCTGTGTGGCCCCCCTCCTCTTGAGCCTTTTGGGCCCCGGGGACCCCATTCCCCAGGACCAGTTCAATTTTTTTTTTATTCCAAAGTAGGGGGGCGCAAGGCCCCCCTCCTGAGGCCGATTACGGCCCTGGGGACCCCATCCCCAGGGGCTAGACCTTTCCTTTTTTTTTTTTTTAAAGGTGAGGGGGACTGTGGGGCCCCCCTACCCAGGCAGATTTTAGCCCGGGGGACCTCATCCCCCGGGGCCTGGCCAGCCTTTAGTTTTTTTTATTTTAGAGGGGGGCCACGTGGCCCCCTCCTGAGGCCAATTATGGCCCCGGGGACCCTATCCCCCGAGGCCGGCCTTCCGTTTTTAAAAAAAAATAATAAATTAAAAGGGAGGGGTCTGAATGACCCCACTCCCGGGCCACTTTTGGCCCCGGGGACCCCATCCCCCTGATCCTGGCCTCATGTTGGGGACCGCGGGGGAGCCTCAATGCCTCCGCGGTCCCAGCCGGCTCCCCATTTACTGCGGGATCCGGCATTGCTTTTGGACATGGGGAGGTGCTGAAATGCAGCTCCCCTTGTCCAAAAGCAATTCTGCTTCGCTTCATGGAAGCGAAAGCAGGTTTCCTGCTTTCACTTCCATGAAGCGAAGCAGTGTTTGTAATGACAGGGCGGGAGCCATACTCCCGCCCTGTCATTGCAAACTGCAATGTCCTGGGGGTGGGCACCCCTGGACATTGCTGGAGCTGGCCCTTGGGGGTTGCGGTCCCCAGGGCCATGAAGCGCTCCTGGAGGGGGGCAGCGCAGCCCCTCTCCCAACATGTAAACAGCCCCGGGGAGGTAGTGGTCTCCGGGGCCGGGGGTCCGCAACAGACCGCCGCACTTCATTCATCTATGCCCCAGGGAGGTGGTGGTCCCTGGGGCAGTGTGGGGGGGTGCGAGGCCCCCCGCATTTAAACCCCCCACACACAGTTTTTAAAGGTAGCCCAGGGGAGGTGGTGATCCCCGGGGCTGCGGGGGGCAAGAGCCCCCCTATGCTTATATTAATAAATAAGCCCCGGGGAGGTGGCGGTCCCAGGGCTGCCGGGGGCCACATGCCCCCCATGCATAATGAATAAAGCCCCGGGGAGGTGGCGGTCCCCGGGGCTGCAGGGGCCGCGCGACCCTGCATATATTTGCATATTCACCTGGGACCTGGCCCACCCAGGGGCTCATTAAAACGAAGCACGGGATACCGCTCTTCATTTTTTTTCCATCGGAATTCGCGAACCCTGGTGATTTTCTTTTTACAAAAATGCTTTTTTTGGCCCTGGGGATCCCTGTGGGACCCCCTGACCAGGCCTAGGGGGTCTGGGTGTTTCTACCCTGCCCACTTTTCTTCTTTTTTAATGTTTTTCTCACCTTTTTTCTTGTGACTCGGTACCGAGTCACAAGATGACTGCCAACACTTTCTGGTTTGAAGTGTTGGCAGCCAATCAGAAACAAGCTCGTGATCGGGAGGGTTCAGCCAAACAGATCTCACAATTCTCAAATATCGATATCTGTAAATCTTTAAATTTCTCAAAAACTACTGAACGGATTTACACCATTTACAAAAAAGTGTGCTTTCTGGACCAAAAGCTACCTTTTTGCCAAATTTGGTGTAATTCCGTTCAGTAGTTCGGGCTGTAGCTGTGTCTAAAGTTTCCTATAGAAATTAACATAGAGAAAACACGTTTTGAGACCACCATTTTTTCTCAGCCCCCGCTTGACGAATCACCCCAAAACTTTCAAGACAGCAGCTGACCTCAGCG
This sequence comes from Calotriton arnoldi, assembly GCA_963921515.1. Taxonomy (NCBI): domain Eukaryota; kingdom Metazoa; phylum Chordata; class Amphibia; order Caudata; family Salamandridae; genus Calotriton; species Calotriton arnoldi. The sequence continues at coordinate 578,272 of CAWUFW010002066.1, forward strand.
GGCCAAAACTTTTGAAAACTTCATGAAGATTCGTCAAACGGCGCCAAAGTTATTGGCAAATCAAAAAACGCTTTTCCTATGGAAACTATAACCTAACTATAACTACCTACTATAACTATTTTTTAAATGTATTTAAATATTTTTTCTATAAGAATATTTTTTATTTTGTTAATAAAAATATATATATATTTCTCAAAATGTTTTTTTTTTTTTTTTTAAATAAAAAAATGGAGTCGCGTACCGGACGCGAATCCGATAACACTACCAGGCCTTACTTCCGGATCCGCATATGAAACCCGGCTCCAGCGTGATTTTTAACATATATATTTTTTATATATTTATACAATATTAATCTTAAGTTCAAGGATACAGTTTTGGTAAGATAGTAAATAAACTTGTATATTAATAAATGAAAGTTATTAAAACGTTTTTTAAATAGTAATTTCAGGAATCGTGGTATATCCGTATAGATTGCAACTTCCGGATTCGCGCATGGGATGCGAATCTAACATTTTTAACAATATTATATATCAATATAGATTCATTTAGTTTTTTTTAAATAAAGGGGTACAGTTATAAGTAAATAAAATATTATAAGATACAACCAAATATTGTTCAAATGTAAAATGTAAAGAAGTTGCGGAATCGCGTCCAGTACGCGGTGGTACCAGCGTAGGAGTGAGATAAAAAAAAGAGATTTGATTGGTTAAATATCCTGTCATCCTTAACTTTGCTAGATCTCACCCTCTTTCTTCTAATTTTGGGTGTGGTTGGCAACAGCCATACTTTTTAAGGAGCTTGGCAGTTTTGGAGGTGTTTTTTTTGGTGTTTCTGAGATTTTCCACTTAATTTTGGATATGGCAATTTTCACAGGATTTGCAGAAGGAGGAGGAGGAGACCCTTTTGGAGGAGGAAGAGGAGCCACGCCATAAAAGGAAGGAGAGTGTGGAATGGCAATTCTTTAGCATACCCGAAGGCCAGAAGAAGGTGAATGCACAGAAAGTAACGTGCATCGTGTGCAAGAAGGTGCTGTTCTGGGGATCGGACAGGAAATACTCGTGTGGTACATCATCGATGTACAAACATCTGAAAACCATGCATGAGAATAGGCTTGCAAGAGCTGAACTTGCAAGAGCAAATGAAGGCAGTCAAGATCCACAACCTTCCACTTCCCGAGCTGATGATAGGTTACAGTCCATCCCACCGATTCTTCCAGATTTCTCAAAGGCAGGACCTTTTTGTCCTAAATGCATCACTGTTTTAAGTATTGGTGAACAGGTTGTCCAAACCATGTTGGACACTATTAACAACCATCGTTGTTATTTTTTTTTTTTCCCCATTGAGGCACGCTGTTATGTGCTTGTATTTTTGTTTACATTTTTTGTGAAAACATCTTAAAAACATCCCAAAACAAATTTTAGAACAAAATATATAAAATAGTTTTTTAAAAGAAGAAAAAATGGTTCTTACGGAACCACCTATTCTGGTTTAAAAAAGAAACGTATATGTTGTGTGAATACATGAGTCAATGGATAGTTCCTGTGTGATTGGATCAGTGCATACATAGAGTCTGAGTGATTGGATGAGTAAATAAATAGTTCTTGAGTGAATAGATGAGTGCAAGATTAGTGCCTGGGTGATTGTGGGAGTGAATGGATAGTGCCTGGGTGATTGGAAGAATGTATGAATAGTGCCTGGCTGATTGTATAATTGCATGAGTAGTGCCTGGGTGAATGGATTAGTGCAAGGCTAGTGTCTGGGTGATTGTATGAGTGCATGGGTAGTGCTTGAGTGAATGAATTATTGCAAGGGTAGTTCCTGACTCATTGGCTAAGTTCATGGGAAGTGTCTGAGTGATTGGATGAGTGCATGGGTTGTGCCTCAATGAATACATGAGTGGAAAGGTAGTGCCTGGGTGATTGGATGAGTGCACGGGTATTGCCGGGGTGTATGGATGAGTGCATGAGTACTGTCTGAGTGAATGCATGAGTGCATGGGTACTGTGTGAGTGAACGGTTGAGTTGAAGGATAGTTTCTGAGTGATTCGATGAGTGCATGGGTAGTGCCTGGGTGATGGGATGAGTGCATGGGTAGTGCCTGAGTGAATGGATAAGTGAAAGGGTAGTTCTTGGCTCATTGGGTGAATGCATGGGTAGTGTCTGTGTGATTGGACAAATGCATGGGTACTGCCTCAATGATTGCATGACTGCATGGGTAGTGCCTGAGTGAGTGAATGGATGAGTGCATGGGCAGTTGCTGGACGAATGGGTGAGTGCAATAGCAGTGCCTGGGTGATTGCATGAGTGCATGGATAGTACCTGGCTGAATGAATGTGTGTATGGGTAGTGCCTGGGTTATTGTGTGAGTGAATGGATAGTGCTTGGGTAATTGGAAGAATGTATGAATAGTGCCTGGATGATTGGATGACTGCATGAGTAGTGCCTGGGTGAATGGATTAGTGCAAGGCTAGTGTCTGGGTGATTGTATAAGTGCATGGGTAGTGCCTGAGTGGATGAATTACTGCAATGGTAGTGACTGGCTCATTGGCTGAGTTCTTGGGTAGTGTCTGAGTGATTGGATGAGTGCATGGGTTGTGCCTCAGTGAATGCATGAGTGGAAAGGTAGTGCCTGGGTGATTGGATGAGTGCATGGGTAATGCTTGGGTGATTGGATGAGTGCATGAGTACTGTCTGGGTGAATGCACGAGTGCATGGGTACTGCATGAGTGAACGGTTGAGTTGAAGGATAGTGTCTGAGGTATTCGATAAGTGCATGGGTAGTGCCCGAGTGACTGGACGAGTGCATGGGTACTGCCTCAATGATTGCATGACTACATGGACAGTGCCTGAGTGAATGGATGAGTTCAAGGGTAGTTGCTGGATAAATGGGTGAGTGCAATAGCAGTGGCTGGGTGATTTGTGGAGAGGTGTGGTGCAGCGGCCAGGGCAGCTGACTTCGGAGCACACGGCTCACGGTTCGATCCCCGGCTCCGGCGGCAGCTCAGCTCAGCACCATGTGACTGGGCAATAGCTCACTTAATTTCCACGACGGCCCCCAGCGCCTTGAGACCCGTAAGGGTAAGTAGTTTGCGTTTACAAATACGGATTTACATGTACATTTTATGAGTGCATGGATAGCACCTGGGTGAATGAATGAGTGTATGGGTAGTGCCTGGGTGATTGTGTAAGTGAATGGATAGTGCCTGGGTGATTGGAAGAATGCATGAATAGTGCCTGGCTGATTGGATGAGTGTATGAGTACTGCCTGAGTGAATGTATGAGTGCATTGGTAGTGACTGAGTGAATGGTTGAGTGCAAACATTGTGCCTGAGTGATTGGATGAGTGCATGGGTAGTTCCTGAGTGAATGGATTAGTGCAAGAGTAGTGCCTGGCTCATCCAGTGAGTGCATGGGGAGTGCCTGGGTGATTGGATGTGTGTACGGGTAATGCCTTGATGACTGTATGAGTCCATGCACAGTATGTGAGTAAATGTATGAGTGCATGGGTAGTGCCTGAATGAATGGGTGAGTGCAAGAGCATTGTCTGGGTGATTCCATGAGTGCATGGATAGTAGCTGGGTTAATGAATGATTGTATGGGTAGTCCCTGGGTGATTGGATGAGTGCATACATAGTGCCTGTTGTTACATGAGTCCATGGGTCGCCCCTGGGTAAATCCATGAGTGCATAGGTGGTGCCTGGGTGAATAGAGGAGTGTATGGGTACTGCCTGGGTGATTGGAACAGTGCAACAGTAGTGTCTGGTTGATTGAATGAGTGCATGAGTAGTATCTGGATGATTGAATGGCTGTATGCATAGTGCCTGAGTGAATGAATGAGTGCAAGCATAGTGTTTGAATGATTGGATGAGTGCATGGGTTGTGCCGTATACAGTAGATTCTATCCTTTAAAAGTTAATCTGATTAGCTCTATAATGTATCTTAAAATACTTCTTAAAATGAGAAGATACATCATACTTCAAAGCTGTCAAATTTTCAAATATAATAAAAAGAACTTTCAATACCCACCTGTCCTGTATAAAGAGGAGAAAGTAATACATACATCTTCTTGTACGCAAATGTTGATAACATGTGGTGTGAAACAGACGTAGTCTAGTATGTGTAGGCTTCTACATATATTCTGACACGTGTTGGGCATCTGATGACTCTAACTTTAAAACTATGTAGTTCATCATACAGGTACACAAATCTTATCAGTTCTACCAGAGTATTGAGTCACAAAAGCAGACATATGTTATCCATGTATGCGTCTGAGAAGTCCTTGGATGGAGAGTTAAATACACACCTGCCCTGTATAATGAGGAGTAAATAACTTGCAATAAAAGCAACTTTATTGGTCTATGCACTTTTGTAAAAGGCAAGTGTGATACTGCGCTTCAGAAATATGATGATACTTTTCAAATAGTCTAAAGGATGAACATTATTTATATTAGAAACAAATAACATATAACTAAATTTTAAACATTTTTCCAGGTTATCATGCATATTGTATTATGTATTCTTACCTTTCAAGTAATTTAGATAAATCATTCAGTACATCTATTTTAGAGTAGTAATATCCTAAACAGCATTAAAACTGTTTTCAAACTTCAACAGTAGCTACTATAAAGAAGAAAAATAAAAACTGTTATTTAACGATAATATATTAGAGAAATTATAATATTATATTATTGAGAATAGAAAATTAATTTGGAATTACATAACATTCTCAGTTTCCCTTTTTGCTGATCTCAGATTTGCACATAACTTCACCATACACAGTGATTTCAATGTACCATCATCATTGAACAGGGGGGAAAAAACAATCAAATTGATTGCAGACAAAAAAAACAAATCAGGATAGAACATCATTATCGATATGTGTTTTCCTTTCTATACTTTCTTAATTAGTTCTTTCATCTACATTAACTCTATTATTTATCACAAATACATTTAACAAAACGTATAATCTCATTTATATCTGGTACAATATAGACAACGCATATATAAACAATTTGCTTTGAAACACAATTTTCCAAATGTAACATCAATTAGGGCAAATAATAATCAAAACACTAATTATAAACACTAATAGTTTGCAGTGCTGTCTACTTTCTGTTGACATCTTCCCCAATAGGCCGAATGATGTACTCAAAACTTTGGCTGCAGAAATAACATATAAGAATTTGGCAATTCATAAGGCAATCTAGGTTTTAATTCCAAGTGGGCATCATTGCAATACATCCATCCTTTGTTACATTTTAAATAAACAGAATATTGTCCAGATGTTGTAGTAAGACCATCATGGAAAATAATAGCCTCTGTTGTAAAAGTTCTTCCTGAAATAGATATTTGACTTCCTTTGAAAGTTTTAATTTATGTTTCAAATTTTCTTCCATTTGGTCTACAACGTTAGAACATTAAAAAAGAGATATTTTCCAAATCTTTCTATATGTAATGTAGATAACATCTTTGATCTACAATGTGAACATGTCATATCCTGATTTGCTGTTTTTATCAATTTGTTAAAAACTACTGATTTGCAGTCTGGTGTTGTCAAGTATAGGAATCGTTCTGTTTGTATTTCAGTGGTAGAAGTAAATGAACACTCTTCATACTTATGTCCCATCTGTACCTTAGTCCAAATAAGTTGTCAATGTCTATTCCTTTGTCTTCTAATACTCCAAGCATGAACATTACAAATTCTTGTGCATCTTGCTGTATGTTTAGAGTAAATGTCAATGAACCAGTACATATATCTAAAAGATGTCGAGTGCAGAAGCAGTATGTATTTTAGTTCTGCCACTTACCAACTGTTGCAATACATGATGCAGTGCAGAACAGAATCTTTTTTCATGATTTTCCATGATTTAATGCTGAAGATGTGGTAGATGAAACACAACATTCAGAATTACATTAGCATAACAGTTGATACCTGCACTGTTTTCCAACTGGTATCCTACAATGTCATCAATACTTTCTAATTTTTTTCTTTATGCCTTCAACTTTCTCTTCAAATGTTTCTTTTTTTAACCCTCAGTTGAGTGTGTTACATATTTCTGTTTTAGACACACTACACGTTTCTCATATATGGGATATTCACCTAAATGAGGAGCATAAAGTCTTCTCAAACGATTGTACTCTCTTACACAATTTGCATCAGCACTAAACTTTTCCTCATCAAAAACTATCAAATACAAACCAGACAATGTTCTTACTCAAGACAATGCAACATATGCCATTCCCTCTTTGAACAACGTACTTCCAAAATTTCCAAAAGCCTTGCTATACTTAAACCTTGAGATTTATGAATAGTTACTGCATATGTTAGAGACAGAGAAAACTGTTGTCTGCGAATATACAAGTCTTTTACAAGCAAAAAATGTATAACACAAAGCCCAATCTGTCTTACCTCATTAATCTGATCAAATTCTATAATCAAAAATTCTATTCCATCTCTATTTTGAAAATTTACAAAATCAACAACTTTTCCCCATTGCTCCATTTACTAATCATTCTTCTAAATTCAAATTACGCCACAAAATCATTCGACAGTTTTTACAAACATGTAAAGTCTTTTGTAATCCTGCAGTTTTAGATACAGACTTTTACAAAGAATCCATTTTAGGCTGTAGTTTCTCAGTAAGAAGAATTGTCACTCCCTGGTGTTTAATTTTGTCAATAGCTTTAATTTGCACAATTTATTGTTTTTCCAGTTTGAGAACTTGTTGATTAAATGTAGAACACTCTTGCAGTGTAGGCATTAGACAAACTACAGACTTGTTTTCTACAAGCATGTTGTACATTACTTCAGCTTCTGTTTTTCCTGTTGTAAACAAGTTCTTTAGTAGCCGATTTTCTAAAGCTTGCTTACCATGTTCTGTCAAGACACCAATTCTTATGTCTTTAAGAATATTTCCATAATGTTCATCACCTGTTTGTCGCATATTCTTAGCAAGTTCTTTATATTCAAAGTTTAACCTAATATTTATATTTCCTATACTTCCCAAAGATTTCCTTGTCTCATCATGGAGAAGTGTTTTTAAAACAGGTTGTCCTTTAACAAGAGTAAGTTGTAGTAGGTCTCCAAATACAATTAAATGTTTTCCTCCAAACAGAACATCGTAATCTGTTTTTAAAATCTGTTGCATTCTCAAGTGTACAAAGGCAAGTATTACGTTTGAGACTATGCTCACCTCATCAGCGATTAAAAGTTTCATTTCCTTCAGAACTCTTGAGACTTCACAACAAACTTCTCCAGATAGCTTCTGGTATTCCAATTTATTATCATGTTCAACAGGTAGCATAAGTAATCAATGTAAAGTAATAACTTTAATGTTGTGTGCTGCTAATCCAGTTGGAGCTGTTACAACAGAAGATAAATGTGACTCTGTAGTTTTGTGTAGATAACTGGTTTAAACTTTAATAAAGAATTTCTTTTCCTGTTCCAGCTTGACCACTGATGTACATTTGAATAGGTTTAAATGGTGACAATTGGCATTCTTTTTTTCATACAGCAAAACATGTTGTACCTGTTGTTTGACTTGCAGATATATTTCTTTTTATTCAATATTTAGTTGTTCCTCTAATTTCCCCAACTGGATAATATCCTGTTGTGCTTGTTGCATTGCAGTTTCTACCTCATTCATGGCTATTGCTGCTTTATTTTACATAATTGGTTGTCCTAGTGGATCTTGACTCAGTGGACCAGAACTTTGACTGCCTTGTGAACTTTCCCTAGCTATTTCAGCTCCAATAGTACTTTCTTGTTCAATCTCATCATTTAACATTTGTAGATAAGCTGGGAAAATTGTGCACTGAATGCTGTCTTTAGTTGCATTAAAAGAATCATCATAATCATCATAATCATCATCAACAACTTTATTTCGATCACAAAGATCAAAAAAGTACACAGCACATTGTTAATAAAATACGAATATAGACAATTGGATTTACATGACATAAACACCATAAATTGTTTAAGATCAAAAAAAGATTAAAACAGATAAAAGGTTAAGTGCGTCATACAATACATTTGGAACGCTTGACCCGCAGTGCATGCCAATATCTGGAAAGGCCAAACACTACTACTCTGCGTGTATCGGTCGTCAAAATTCTCAACACCTCAAGTTAGTGACCCGAGCCGACTAGTTTACATAGCGGAATTATCAATTTGTTCCTCGAAGATTTGTAGTATGGACAGAAAAAGAGCAAATGCACAATGGATTCTGGACTAGTGTTGCATGCAGGACAGAGATCATCATTAAAAACATCATTGCACCACTTTTTACAAAACAGTTTTGTAGGTAAGGTTGTATAGCGGAACTGAAAGAATAATTTGCGTGCCAGAGGGGGGACAATTTCATCGATGGTATCCTCAAAGCGGGAAACAGATTTAAAATGTAAAAATTCACAAGTCAAACGTCCCTCAATTTTCGCCAACGTTTGTTCTGATATAGCTTCCCAAAACATTTCTTTCAGCCTCACCCTTGGTATGATGACCAAAACCCCTCCATCCCAAGCCTCCCCAGTAGATCCCTTTAAGATCTAAACCAGGGGATCGAGGCTACCAGTGAGGACTTCAAGAGGCCAATTAATGGCTCACGCTAGGATACAAGCTCGTGCACAGACCACAACCTGTGCCAAAACATAAGAGGTTTCTAATTCAATTTATTTAACAGAAGTCTATGGGCGAGGTCCAAGTATAGGGGCATCAGAGGGGTACTAGAAGGTAGGTCTACCAAGGATCTAAGAAAACGATTCTCAATGGTAGTCAAAGAATTGGTATTGCCCGTACCCCAGAGTTCTGCTCCATAAAGGGCCCCCCCTAGAACCTTGGTATTATAAATTTCCAAAGCTGGTGCAAGCTGCCTGGACAGTGTTTTCTTATGGATTTTAGTAATGTGGGCAGTCTGATGAATTAGTTGTAGTTTAATTTTCTCAATGTGGGCAGCCCAGTGAGTTGTCGTGGTCAGGCGAATACCTAAATAGTCAAAAGCGTCAACTCGCTCCAATTTGCTACTGCCAGCTAACAAGTCTTTTGGTGGGATTGGCCGTTCCTCTCTTAAAAATCATATATTTAGTTTTGGCCTCCTTTAACACCAGACCCCGCTCGTCACAAAACTTGATAAAATCATTCAAAAGCTGTTGTAATCCCTGCTGTGTCGTTGGCAAAAAGAAGGGCAGGAACTCTTTTTGTGCCGATTTTTGGAGCATCACACCCATCTCTATCTAAAAAGTCAGCTACACCATAAATAAAAAGAGTAAAAAGTGTGGGGGCTAGAACACATCCCTGCCTTACTCCGTGCTAAACTGGGAAGGTTTCTGTAACTTTATTGTTCTCCCCCCACCTCACCTGTGCTGTGTTGGATGAATGTAAGCTGATTAAAACATCTAAAAGATTTCTCGGTGTGTCCTGTTCCTTTAAAACTTTCCATAGGCTAGCTCGCGGGACTAGGTCAAATGCAGACCGTAGGGCAGCAAAGGCCACGTAGAGCTTTCCTCCTTTGACTGCCATTTCCTCCCATTATATACAAAGGAGGCGGAAAGCTTGGTCCAAGGTGCTTATTTTTGTGCGGAAACCAGCTTGAAAATCACTCAGGATTCAAGACTCTAGGATCCATTCCTGGATCCGTCCTAGGATTTGCTTACAGAAGATTTTCTGGAGGGAATCAATAAGGCTTATAGGCCTGTAGCTAGCTGGCATTGCTCTGTCCCCTTTTTTGTAAATGGGGACACCGTCTGAAATTTTCCAAGAGAGGGGAATAGGAGTGCCGCTTAGAATTGAGTTGGTGAAAAGATTTATGTAGGAGCCCCAGAGTATTATGTCCTCTTTATATAAGTCATTAGGGATTCTATCGTGGCCGCAGGCGTGGGCTGGGACGCACGAGCAAATTGATGCTTGCGTTTCTTCTAAAGTGAAATGGAGAGCGCCACCCTCACCACCGGGCACCTCCCCACACCCCTTAATCACTTCCTCAGCTATTGTGTTGTTAGACTCATAAAGGGAACTGTAATGCACTACCCACTTCTCAGGCTGGACTGTGAATTCCAGGGCTCTCCCTTTCCCCTTAAGCCAATATGCAGCTTTACTCCAGGTCCTCCGTAGGGAGGACCACAAAGAGCCCTCCCACTCCTTCTCTGCAGTCTCGATTGCCTGCCTGTACTTAGCTCTACATACCACAACCACAGGGCGTAATTTCTTCTTCACTGCCCGTACAAGCGCCTCCTTTGCAATCCTGCAATCTTTGTTGTACCAGGCACCCTGGGAGGCTGACCTCTGATGTGTACAATTTCCTTCCATTTTCTGAGCTTTATGCAGTTGACTCAGCATTTCCCTGATCTCTATATATAATGTCTCATGACAGAATCCCAAAATCTCCACAACATTATTAGCAGGGTATTTTGCTAGCTCCTCTAGTACCAGGGGACCTTTCCCTTAGCTACTTCTAAGGCCCCTGGATGTTCCTCCACCCAATCCCATCTGATCGCCCTCTGGTTGTTCGTGGTTGAAAGGACACCCAGGTCAGGACTACCCCTTATATCAGGTTCAAGAGTGCCCTGCTTGATGAGAGTAAGAGCTAGGGCATTATGGTCACTATCAGCTCTTTTGACCACTGCCATGTCTTTGACTAAATGCCAAAGTTTAAGAAATACCAGGCAGTAGTCTATTCTGCTTTCGTGACAAGGTCTATTAAAGGTAAAGTCCCATTTGGGTCAGAGTTGGTTCTCCCGTTCGTGGCTCTCAGATTGTGCTGCATGGTGAGAGCCAACACCTGGGCTCCTCTCTTAGTCCGCCTGACTATAGGGAGGTCTAACTGTGGGATTTGCCACTCACGATCCCACTCGTCAGTCAGATCTGACGGGATCGGGGCGAGTGGTTCGAATGTACAGTTGAGCTCGCCCACCACTAATGAGGGACATTATCTGTATAATGGGACAGGGCGAGGTCTAGAGTACAAATCGTATTGGTTTCCTCTGAGCCACGCACCACTCTATTATATACGTTAAAAATACTAATTTTCTGTCCACTATAGAAGGTAAGCTCCAATGCTAATATATCTAGGGATTCAACATTGAAGAGCTTAACTTTAATCCCTAGTTCAATTTTAACCCATACTGCTAAGCCTCCCGAGGGTCTACCCAGCTCCTTTCTTGTGGCATTAACAGCATAGATGGAGAAGCCACTTCTGTGCGGAATATGCAAGCTCTAGGTTTCCTGGAATAAAATTACATCAAAGGAGTCTATAAAAGAACACCATGCTGGGTCAACCAGTAGCTTAGAGATCCCTGCCACGTTCCATACAAGAAACCTTAGAGAAAGATTAGCAGAATCCCCCCTCCCACAACCCCAAGAGTGGGGGCAATCACATCCCTGCTTTCATCCACAACAGTGGACTCACAGTCAGAATCAGAGGTCAGGTCAACGGGTGAAGGGGCTTTTAATAGAGGAGGGCTTAAAAATGGTGATGCTGGAGAGCCTAAAGGACCTCTGTTATTAGCTGATTTTGTCTGTTCCTCATACGGGAGTCAGCTTTGCCCTCTCCATTCATCCATATTAAGTGGGGGCATTCCTGGTGGGGCAGGTCCGCAAGGTGTCAACATTGGCCTAATGGGGGGTGATGGAGATAAGGGATTCGCAGGGGGGATTGTGCGTGAGTCGATCGACAGTTATCCAGTGATCATACCCTCATCAAAAAAGCTGACTTCAAGATGACCCCAACATAGGGATTCTTTTTACAGACTTAGGGGCCGATTCCGATTCGGGCCGGAAAACGTACCGACCGACTCGGAGCCGGAATTAATTCCGACCGACACGTACCGGTGCAGCCCGACCCGCAATGTACGATGAAAAGCGTGCAAAATCCAACCGACTCGTACGGAACACAAGCCGAACGACCGAGCCGCGCGGAAAACAGCTATCCGGCCGGAAAACCACGCGAATCGAACCGACCGACACGCACCAGGAAGAATCCCGAACGAAACGTACCCACGAACTCCTACCCGCCAAGTACGATGCAACGCGTGGAAAACACGACCGAGTCGCACGGAGCCCAAGCTGTACGACCGACACGCATACAAAACTGCGAGCCGAAGCAACTGCGAGCCGACGCGTACGCAGCATAGAAAACAGCACAAACACAGCGTGAACGACTCGGAGAAGCTCGCACGAGACAACTGCAGGGTCCGACTCGGTCACAAGAACGTCTCCTACATGCACAAAAAGTACAAAGGAAAAACACACAAAAAAAGGCCAAACAAGCAATTACAAAGCCAATAAATACTGGGCGGGAAACAGGGAACAAAGACACACCCACAACTCCACCCATATAAAGGACACAAATCCCTACCATGATCCTTTGCAAATTCAAATTACCTGCCAGCACTCAACAGACAGCAACCACACACCCACCCACAGCTCATCCATCACACAAGCCACACACCATCAGCACCTCAACAAATAGCACCCTCACATACACCCAGCAAAACACACACTCACACACCCTCACTTGCACACCAACACACACATCACTCACCATCACCACCCATCACCATGCCCCCAAAGAAGAATCAAAAGTTCCTAGATAGTGAATTGGAAGTCCTGGTAGATGAAATCCTCAGGGTAGAGCCACAGCTGTTTGGTACACTGGTCCAACAGACACCCATGTCGCAGAAAACCAAGATGTGGGAGAGGATTGTCAACAGGGTGAACGCACAATCACCATGTTTGCGCACAAAGGGAAACATCCAGAACAGGTGGTATGACGTGAGCAGGAGGGTCAGGGACCTGTTGAAGAAGGACTACCTCTTGAGCCAACACACCAGCAGTGGCCCTCCTGCCAAACAAGTATACCTCAGGCCCTGGGAGGAGAAGGTGCGGGCCATCCTACCACCAGTGAGCGTATATGGACTAGAAAACATCCCAGAGCCTGGTGAGTACACAACAAATGTACACAATAATGTGCGACAATACACACACATCACTGTCAAGGGGAGAGTCGAACCATGCACCCTTAGCAAATACACAGCAACCAGAACAGAATCATCCCACAATGTGTATGTCAGTCAGATAAACACAACACATGCCATCTCATAGTGATATGTAACTGTGTCATCACATGTACAAACACAACTACAACTACAGCTAGGCAGTGGCACAAATATAACTAACAAACACATCCAGACATGTAGCCACCACTACAACACCACCTCACAGTGAAGCCCACTGAAAGGAAGGAATCCTGTGTATGCTGGGCAAGTCAGTGTAGCCAATGGCATCATGGGAGTCGTAGTCACAGATATTGCCCACCCTCACAATGCGCACATCAACACCACCATGAACCATGCTCACATCACAGGGAGTGGAAAACAACTGACAAGATGGCTGACACTGGCTACTGCTGTGGGGAGCACAAGGCCCTGCTGGCAACTGTGCACCAACCAACAGCAGGACACCACTGACTGACATCCTGAAAGACAACTTGCACTCCCTGCAACGGAAGCACGTTCCATGGTGGAAAATCTGGCTGGGTGGGAAGGAGGACTGACAGCACTGACCATAGTTACCAGCAGCTCCACTCACACACACCCCTAACACAAACTCCACACAACTCACCTGGGAGAATGCATTGCCTCACACTCTAATCAAATATCCCACAAAGAACCACAACCCTGGGTCATGCAGTGTGAAGCACAGGGACACACATGGGACTTGTAGCAAAACTAACCCCAGGATAACACTGTCAGCCATCTTGTCAGCACAGGCACACAACCCCACAGGGAAGCAGAGCCAAAAGGAAGGAAGCATGGGCATGCTGGGAAGGGTGGTGGAGGCAATAGCATGATGGGAGTGGTAGTCACAGCCCAACATCCCCCACCCGCATGGCCCAGCAAGCACACACTAAAGCATGCACACCTACCAGGTAGTGAAAAGCCACATCAAAGATGTCTGACACTGGTTCTATGTTGTGGGGAGCACAAGGCCCTGCTGGGAACTGGGCACCAACCAACAGCAGGACACCACTGTCAGCCATCTTGCCATTGCTGTCACACTCACACACAGTGAAGTACACTCAAAATGAAGGAAGTATGGGCATGCTGGGAAGGGGGGTGGAGGCAATAGCATGATGGGAGTGGTAGTCACAGATATTGTTCACCCCCACAACTGTCCCATCAACACCACCCTGAACCATGCGCACATCACAGGGAGTGGAAAAGAACTGACAAGATGGCTGACACTGGGTACTGCTGTGGGGAGTACAAGGCCCTGCTGGCAACTGTGCACCAACCAACAGCAGGACACCACTGACTGACATCCTGAAAGACAACTTGCACTCCCTGCAATGGAAGCACGTTCCATGGTGGAATATCTGGCTGGGTGGGAAGGAGGGCCGGATGTCAACCAAATACAACCAATGCAGACCATGTACACACCCCAACATTCATATAGAAATGCCCAAAGTATGCAGGACAATGTGCTACACCAATATCAACCTCTGACTGTGACAACTTAGGACAATGCAATGTACAGGCCCGCATCCAGAGGTACAGTCACAACTGTCAGGTGTGTCAACCATTGATGCCTGCAGAAACATAACATACATTGTGTGTGTCTCCCAAAAACAGGTGATGATGGGGACACAGCAGCAGACGCTGAGGAGTCCCCGTCCCAGGCTCAAGGGGAAACGGAGCTCACTGGTGTGGAACAGCCTCTGCCCTCCTCGGATGACGAAGACCTACCTGGCACCTCCGGAGCAAGTCATCATGCAGCACCAGCAGGACCACCAGCTGCACCCCCTGCACCCACCCCTCCACCACCAGCACAGGGACCCTGGACCAACGTGGGGCCATGGACACCAACACCACCAACAACCCCCAAGGGGGCCCAGGGTCACCTGTGCGTGCCACCTCAGGTACTGCACGTGTCGCCAGGGGTGGTGGGAGGGGTGGGAGACATAGGTCGCTGATCGCAGAGGGGTCTGGACTGCATGATGACTCACAACTGGCACGCATAGCCGATGCATTCCAGTCCAGCACCGGAGAGCTCAGCCAGGTAGTGGGGCTCCTCAGGGACATTAAACAGCAGCAGGCTGCCCATCATGCACGCTTGGACTCACACATGTCCCGTGTGGAGTCCAAGTGGGACACACTGCAAGAGATGACGGTGGTGCATAGGGACATATTACAATGCCTCCGCCAGATGAGCAGCAACCAGTCAACACCTCCCTGTGTGCCCACAACATCTGGTGCTGAAACAACTGCAACTGCAACAGGGAGGGAGGATGAGTCTGGCGGAGAGTCCCCTGCACCGCAGCAGCCTGCACTTGAGGGTCCCCCCCCCAAAGAAGAGGGGTCGTCCGAGGAGGGGCAACTGAGAGGCCGATGGCCATGTGCAACCCCCAGGAAGCCAAAACCTGTTCTGGATAATCACCTTTGTGCGCAAACTGTTCACCCTGTTGACTGCAACACAACTCCCCCACATGACATGGGGAGTACAAGTTGGACCAATGTATCAGATGACTGTGGACTTTACTCAGGACATTTCTGCTACCAGGACTTCCAATTCATCTAGGAACTTTGGATTACAATCACAATGTACAGCACCCACCATCCTGTGTACTATACACACACATGTATGACAATAAACACACTAATACACCATACCTGCCTCTGTTGTGATTCCAACGTGGTTTCTGTCATGGAGATGATGACCTGCAAAATTACACTGTGCATGCTAACTGCTACAGCAAGTACAACACAGGCATGTGAGTCATGGCAACGTGACACATATGAGGGAGACACACCACCAGGGCTACACAACATATACACACCTAGGCCATCTGACTCATCGCCTACACTGATGTTGCCAGGAAATACGGTGCAATGCACAGACACAACACCTATTCACAGTCTTTGTCAACTAGCCCACTGGTGCAGTAAGCAAATGTCAGTCAGATGTGTGACCACAGACAACGCACATCACAAAGTGAAGCACAGGTTTATTACACATTTGCAACATGTTGTAACCACTACAGATGCAAGGTAATCCCACCTGGCAGCGGGCACACAGTCAACAAGTGTAGAAGGAAGGAAGTCCATGGGTGTGGCGCACATCACCTGTAGGGACACGACAGCTACCACCCTGGAAGTCGAATCACGGTGTCGGGGATCACAGTTGACCAAACGACTCTGAAAGTACCCTGTGAAGGACAGAAATGAAACACAGTCAAAAGCACTGAAGAACAGGACAGAACTGCAATACTCATGCCCAATACATGTCACAAGATAGCCACCCAGAACCAAGTTAGCATGTCAACACTGTTGGGGAGTACAGACTACCTGTAAGGACACATCGCTATACGCATACAGTCATGTAGCACATGGACACACTCAAACAGCACCAGAGCACCACCAACACATATCATGCATACTCACATCATTGACATGACATCTCCGGATACTCACATTCAGCTGAAGAAGTTGGTGATGAGCTGTGTGCAGACATCACCATCATCATCATCATCATCATCATCATCACTGGCATCGTGGTCCAGGCCAGGATCCTCCACAGGTGGCGGATGTTGGTCATCGTCATCCAGGATGAGAGGCAACTCCTTCCGCACTGCCAGGTTGTGTAGCATGCAGCAGACGATGACAATCTTGCACACCTTTGCTGGGGCATATGGGAGGGCCCCTCCTGTCTTGTCCAGGCAGCGGAAGCGGCTCTTCAGGAGACTAAATGTCCGCTCAATCACTCTCCTGGTCCGACCATGTGCCTCATTGTAGCGCATCTGGGCTGGTGTCACAGGGTTCCTGAGGGGCGTCAGCAACCACGGCATGTTGGGGTATCCGGAGTCACCTACATACAGACAATTGCACATTAGCTGAGTTGGAAAAGAGGGTGGAACACTACATTGCAGAACACACACAATGGTACAAAGTCAGTACACACCAACAAGCCAGGCACGCTGGTTCCGCATCTGTGACATCATCCTCGGGATGCGACTACTCCTCATCACGTAGGCATCGTGTGCAGAACCTGGGAAACGGGCACAGCCGTGTGAGATGCTCATATCTGCAAGACATACCACCAGTGCATTGACCGAGTGGTAGTGTTTGCGGTTCCAGTATGCCTGCTCTTGGGCCTGTGGTGGTACCAAAGCCACATGTGTCCCATCAATGGAGCCAATGACATGCGGCATCCTCCCCAGGGCATAGAAGTCACTCTTCACGTCAGTGAGTTGTTGGAGTCTAGGGAAATAGATGTACTGGTTCAGGTATATCAACATAGCCTCCAAAACATCGCGGAGCACACGGCTGAACATGGTCTGTGACATCCCACCAGCAGACGCCACAGTGTGTTGAAAGGTACCGGTGGCAAAGAAGTGTAGGGCTGCCATCACCTTCACCTTGGGGGTCAGCGCTGTAGGGTATGTCCGGCCAGCTTGCAAATGTGGGGCCAACCGCACCGTCAATACCTCAATCAGCGGCCTGGTGAAGCGGTACTGTCGGATGCAGACCCGTTCCACCATGGTTGCAAGGTCAGGGAATGGTCTATGGACAGCTGGTGCCCTGCAGTGCATAGGTGAAGAAAGAAAGATTGTCAGTCACCCCACATATGTGGCACTGACCATACTCAATATCACATGATACATCATTATGAGGCACAAGTACATGATGTGTGCAGTTCCGTAAGGACATGTATGGCACCTACATGGCCAACATCTAACATCACAGTTCAACAAGTGGCATCAACAAGTCCCAGGTTGTGCCATGGGATATCATGAGGCCGTGTCACAGTTCCCATCTCCTGCTGCCACGTTCCAAACACACCCCACAGTGACATGTGAGGACAGATGTGCCCCAGGCATCACAGCTCATCGACAGGTAGATTCCCAGGGACCCTGTATTGCCACATGGACACTGGCATGACATGGTGTATCATGAATACAACACAGCAAACAACCATGACCCCCACAGGTAGTGGTCCCTGTTGCCTCGGCAGGACAGACATGGACGTCTGTGACACACACACGTACAACATCAAAGTCCATGCACAAACAACGTGGATGTGGAGACTGTCTCCCATTATGTGGAGACTGTCTCCCATTGTGCACATGGAATCAGAGACATTGTAAACACAACATGCACACAGACTGTGGAGGACCATCACTATTGTGTCAATGGGTCACCCTGGGACGTACATACCGCATGGGACTCAGGGGGTATGTGACATGACATACACATACACCACCGTGAAATGTGACCATGCCACATGCTCAGAAATGAACAGTTGCACATCACAGTGGTCATGTGCACGACACACCATGGATTCTGTCCCCATGAACACGTGCACAGCCTGGGAGTGGCTGCCCCCAAGTGACACCCACAGAACAACATGTTCACCCCATACACAGAATAGGTAATGCAGCCTTACATGCCTTAGGATACAGTGTGGACAGGCTGTGGTGTTGTAGGTGTGCCCCTCACTCCCTGGGAAGTATATGTGGCTGGTATATGTTCACCTGTGACAGGCATGGTGACATATGCCAGTGACTTGTACAGGGATGCGTTGGACAGCAATGGACCGATCGGTGCGCACACATTGGCCATTGCATTCAATGTGAGCGGGTACGTGTTGTATTCGCAATACGCGTTGGACAGCAATGGACCGATCGGTGCGCACACATTGGCCATTGCATTCAATGTGAGCGGGTACGCGTTGTATACGCAATACGCGTTGGACAGCAATGGACCGATCGGTGTGCCCGGCTGGCCCATTGCATTCAATGTGCGCGGTACGCGTTGTATCCCGGGTACGCGTTGTAGAGCAATGGACCGATCGGTGTGCCCGGCCGGCCCATTGCATTCAATGTGTGCGGGTACGCGTTGTATCCCGGGTACGCGTTGAACAGCAATGGACCGATCGGTGTGCCCGGCCGGCCCATTGCATTCAATGTGATGCGGGTACGCGCGTTGTATCCCGGGTACGCGTTGTAGACAGCAATGGACCGATCGGTGTGCCCGGCCGGCCCATTGCATTCAATGTGTGCGGTACGCGTTGTATCCAGTGCATGCGTTGTACAGCAATGGACCGATCGGTGTGCCCGGCCGGCCCATTGCATTCAATGTGTGCGGGTACGTGTTGTATCCCGAGTACGCGTTGTAGAGCAATGGACCGATCGGTGTGCCCGGCCGGCCCATTGCATTCAATGTGTGCGGGTACGCGTTGTATCCCGGGTACGCGTTGTAGAGCAATGGACCGATCGGTGTGCCCGGCCGGCCCATTGCATTCAATGTGTGCGGGTACGCGTTGTATCCCAGGTACGCGTTGAACAGCAATGGACCGATCGGTGTGCCCGGCCGGCCCATTGCATTCAATGTGTGCGGGTACGCGTTGTATCCCGGGTACGCGTTGTAGAGCAATGGACCGATCGGTGTGCCCGGCCGGCCCATTGCATTCAATGTGTGCGGGTACGCGTTGTATCCCGGGTACGCGTTGAACAACAATGGACCGATCGGTGTGCCCGGCCGGCCCATTGCATTCAATGTGTGCGGGTACGCGTTGTATCCCGGGTACACGTTGTAGAGCAATGGACCGATCGGTGTGCCCGGCCGGCCCATTGCATTCAATGTGTGCGGGTACGTGTTGTATCCCAGGTATGCGTTGTAGAGCAATGGACCGATCGGTGTGCCCGGCCGGCCCATTGCATTCAATGTGTGCGGGTACGCGTTGTATCCCGGGTACACGTTGAACAGCAATGGACCGATCGGTGTGCCCGGCCGGCCCATTGCATTCAATGTGTGCGGGTACGCGTTGTATCCCAGGTACGCGTTGTAGAGCACTGGACCAGATCGGTGTGCCCGCCGGCCCATTGCATTCAATGTGCGGGTACGCGTTGTATCCGCAGTGCAGCGTTGTAGAGCAATGGACCGATCGGTGTGCCCGGCCGGCCCATTGCATTCAATGTGTGCGGGTACGCGTTGTATCCCAGGTACGCGTTGAACAGCAATGGACCGATCGGTGTGCCCGGCCGGCCCATTGCATTCAATGTGTGCGGGTACGCGTTGTATCCCAGTGCACGCGTTGTACAGCAATGGACCGATCGGTGTGCCCGGCCGGCCCATTGCATTCAAAGTGTGCGGTACTGCGTTGTATCCCAGTACGCATTGTAGAGCAATGGACCGATCGGTGTGCCCGCCGGCCCATTGCATTCAAAGTGTGCGGGTACGCGTTGTATCCCGGTACGCATTGTAGAGCAATGGACCGATCGGTGTGCCCGGCCGGCCCATTGCATTCAATGTGAGCGGGTACGCGTTGTATCCCAGGTACGCTGTTGTAGAGCAATGGACCGATCGGTGTGCCCGGCCGGCCCATTGCATTCAATGTGTGCGGGTACGCGTTGTATCCCAGGTACGCGTTGAACAGCAATGGACCGATCGGTGTGCCCGGCCGGCCCATTGCATTCAATGTGTGCGGTACGCGTTGTATCCCGTGCACGCGTTGTAGAGCAATGGACCGATCGGTGTGCCCAGCTGGCCCATTGCATTCAATGTGCGGGCACGCGTTGTATCCGGTACGCGTTGAACAGCAATGGACCGATCGGTGTGCCCGGCCGGCCCATTGCATTCAATGTGTGCGTGGTACGCGTTGTATCCCGGATACGCGTTGTAGAGCAATGGACCGATCGGTGTGCCCGGCCGGCCCATTGCATTAAATGTGTGCGGGTACGCGTTGTATCCCGGGTACGCGTTGTAGAGCAATGGACCGATCGGTGTGCCCGGCCGGCCCATTGCATTCAATGTGTGCGGGTACGTGTTGTATCCCGGGTACGCGTTGAACAGCAATGGACCGATCGGTGCGCACCCATTGGCTATGGCCTGGTCTGGCAATGGACGCGTTTTCAAATCTTGAACGAGTCTGATGCTGTAAATTCAGTTGGTCACCCACAACAATGTTGCAAATTCATGGGTGTCATGAAGTTGAACTTTTGAAGGATGCTGTGGGCGTGCGTAAGTGGTGCAATTCCATGGATTGGCCAGATTCAGAAGATGCAAACGACTTGGACCTATCACTTTGGACACATGGGACAGTATCTGCCTCTGCAGCACACATATAATGCTGGCTGTTCCCCTGAGAGCTCACTTGCCTGCACTACATGCTCCAGGACGACATCTGCCACCACCACTGCTGCTGTATCTGCACCCTCTGGACCCTGCAATGGCACGTACTGTGGAGAGAGCCCCAGCCTTCAGCACTGAGGAGAACCAGGCCCTGCTGGACAGCCTCCTTCCACAGTACAGCACGCTGTATGGGAAAGCAGGGGAGCAGGTGAGTGTGCTGTCCACTGCATCACTAAATGTGCAGGTTGTCTGACTAGCAAGGCTTACAGTCTGCACTCCACTGGCTAGCAGGCTCACTGAGTAGTTGTCACCCCCCATAGTGTGTAGTTACATGCACTGAACAGGTATAGTGCAGTGACAGTGCATTTAAACAAGGTTTTACTTCCCAGGCAATGATACCATGTAGTAACTGCTGGCAAACTGTCCATAGCCATCATTGCACTGCCTGTGTACATCATGTGCCCCTGTGATTGAGACATGTATATCCAACTGTGTAATGTACGGATATGTTGCATGTGTAGTAATGGCGTTCTCACTTTGTCATCCTCATAGGTTGATGCCCACCAGAAGCAGCAGATATGGCTGACCATCGTCCGGGCAGTGAGATCCG